>OW028740.1:5030000-6280000 GCA_932294355.1 Aporophyla lueneburgensis | reverse complement strand
CGCGGGCTTGCGGGTGGCAAGTAATGGGTAGCTCACCGCCCGGTAAGGACCAGGCCCGTGTTGACGGCGCATAGTGTTCCACTCGCGCTTCAAAGAGGTGTCAGCAGCGTTGAAGGGGTCTGCTAGGACCGATGCCTGCCAGGGTCTCGAAATTGTTCAAACGAGAGACCGTGACCCTGGCATATGGATAAATGAAGGAACAGGGTTGGTTTTTAGTCAGTAAAAGTCTGACACACCTTCCCGCTCCGCCCAGAGTGGGAGAAGTCATTTGATGATTTCGCATCCCGAAAAAAAAAAGGATAAATACACCGTGTTTGGTATTATTTGAAAGGGCTTCACTTGGACATTTCCAAAATATTGCTCAAATTTAAAGTAACACTCACTAGCGGACAATAACACCAAAATAGGTTAAATAACAGAAAGTAACAAAACTAAAACCCGACTACGACAAAAAAAACGACGCTGAAAAAGTATGTTTATTTCAGCATCCAGAAAACGCTTTACAAAATTTTATTTATAAAGAGGAAAGCCTGTGTTACAATAGTGTCAGAACTAACAAAACCTAATTACCTTTAAGTCTAATGAACTAACTTATACATATACATATGTACAAATGGGTAAGTATAAAAATAACTCATTGAGCATCAAAAAACTCATCCACATCGCTGTTAACGGGAACAGTGTACAAAACGTTAGCAGCATTGCCACGTTGAATAGAAATGCTGATTGATTCATTGTCCAAAGAAAAGCCCAGCCCTCTGGTCACGTGAAGAGTCGACCAGCTGTTTGCTGATATCCTGAAACACTCGATGAGCACTCGGACCCCATGGTCCTAATCTTTCAACTACTACTGACTACGTGCATAAATCCTCCCAAATGAAGAAGTTGCGAAAACAACGGCCCCCAGTTCCCGGTGGCCCCGCTATTTCTGGTCAAGGTAGCGGTTACGGTAACGGCGGGACGGCAAGTGCAAAGAATCTCCGGGTTACGGCAGGCTACCAAACATGACTACATCTGGCTACGTATAAGTATAACGGACGTTAAATGAGACTGGACCTTGCCAAACTGAGGTAGAGTTAGGGCGCATTAACTGGCTATATGCCAGTTAAGCTAAGCTAGGGTTATCCGAAGTCCGAAGACAGGGGGAGGATACGATAACTCTGGAGTCAGGCCACCTACTTTACTTCCACGAAGGTGATCAGTTCTCCCAAGGCGGTGTCGGCTTCCTGATCAACAAGGAACTCACTAGCAGCGTTGTAGAAATCAGTGGTGTGTCGACACGGGTAGCGTACCTTGTACAAAAACTCACGGACAGGTACTACCTGAAAGTGATACAGGTATATACGTCGACTTCGACATGCACTGACGACATGTCGAAGTCGACTGGACAGGGTATCAATGTGAATGACGAGTACATCTCACACCTTCGCTTTGCCGATGACACCGTCGTGATGGCAGAGACGCTGGAACAGTTGGACCAGATGCTGCACAGCCTGTATGGGGCCTCCCGGCGGGTAGGCCACGGCATGAATTTGGACAAGACGAAAGTTATGTTCAACTCACACGTCTTGCCGACTCCAATCCACATCGAGCTTTCGCTTCTCGAAGTTTTCAAGGAGTATGTCTACTTAGGGCAAGTCATCCAGCTCGGTAGACACAACTTTGAGAAGGAAGCCGACAGGAGGATCCAGTTGGGTTGGGCAGTGTTGAGAAACTTCGTCAAGTCTTCTCGTCGCCTATCCCATAATGTCTGAAGACTAAGGTCTTCAACCAGTGCGTCCTGCCCGAATGACATACGTTGCCGAAACATGGGCACTGACAGTTGGGCAAGTCCACAATTTCAAGATCGCTCAGCGCGCTATGGAGCGGGCTATGCTCGGAGTTTCTTTGAAGGATAAAATCTGAAATGAAATTATCCGGAAAAGAACTGGAGTTACCGACGTAGTTCGTAGAGTAAGCAAACTGAAGTGGCAGTGGGCTGGCCATGTCTGTCGAAGGACCTATGGGCGATGGAGCAAACGAGTCCTGGAGTGGAGCCGGCGTGTTGGCAATCGTAGCGTGGAATGCCCCCCAGCTAGGTAGACCGCAAACTGGATGCGGATGGCGGAGGATAGGGTGTTGTGGCGCAATATGGGAGAGGCCTATATTCAGCAGTGGACTGCGATAGGCTGAGTTGATTGAGGTAGGTACTTACATAACGCTAGAAATTTAATTGTTTTTTGTTTCTAGAAAAAAAAAACTTGAGAGGTGTCAAGGGACACCCGGATGGAACGAAGTTCCTTTCGATTAATTAGTGAAGGAATTGTAATTTTGTTTTAAATTTATGATTATATTTTTTTTATTATTAACAAATATAATGTAATATAAACTTAATCAGTAGGCTCAATTTTAGTAATAATTGGCTTGTGGTAACTGAAGTAGGAAACATATAATTTTGGGATTCTATTTTATTTAAATGTCTTGAAAAAACTGCATCGATGGTAGAAATGTTTTTTATTATTTATTATGTACAAAAACCTGTATACACTGAGCAAAAATAATCATCGCGACACCACACTGTTCAATGCGAAATAGAAAGACGAAACCAAAATAACTGGCTTGCTTTCTATGCACAGAACAAAGAATATTTCTATGAGAGAGAGAGAGAGAGACAGACAGAGAAACACGCGCACGCCGCACGGCTACAACTATAGCAAAAAGTGTCGTTACAACTTCTGGTCTTAATTTTTTCCGTCTAGCCCCATTTCGCAACGCGCGATAAGGAACTTCGTTCCAAAAACCATAAAAATCATCTGAGACCTAAGTAAATATTTCATTTCAATAAGTATAATAAACTAATAATTCCTACTAAAACTGTAATAGGTACCTAGCCTCAATATTTCTCCACATTCGTTTACTAAACACCTAGAAGTCTTCATATTTCCGTCTATTTCGAAGTAACGATATGTATTCTGCTTCTTGTGCCCCATTTTTAACCGACTTCAAAAAAGGAGGAGATTATGAATTCGACTGTTTTTTTGTATTTATTTTTTATTTTTATGTTTGTTACCTCATTACTTTTGACTGGGTGAACCGATTTTGATGACACTTTTTAGTTGAAAGTTGGTGCTTTCTGTGTGGTCCCATTTTAATTTGGTTTTATTCGGACAACGGGATCCATGTGAAAACCATATAAGTCTTAAATTTGCATTAAGTATTTAGCGACAAATGAACGAATAACGAATATTGCGATTAGATTAGAGCGGGGTATCTACTATAACCAAAAAGTTAAGAATAAGAACTTCGTTCCAAAAACTTTTTACAAAAAATAACAACCGACTTCCTAAAAAAAAAAACACTACAAAGTGAAAAATAATTTTAATTTCGGAAGTCGGTGGCAAAAAAAACCTTAAATACAGATCCTAAGACACGTAAAAAGTTTTTATTTTTAACTTTTTAGTTATGGTAGATACCTCACTGTGCACTAATCTAATCGCAATATTCATTCATTTATCGCGCAAATACTTAATGCAAATTTAAGTCTTATATGGTTTTCACATGGATCCCGTTCTCCGAATAGAACCAAATTAAAATGGGACCATACGGAATTACAAAAAAATATACCAAACAGCTTTCAAATAAAAAAAAATCATCAAAATCGGTTCACCCAGTCAAAAGTTATGAGGTAACAAGTATAAAAATAAAAAATTGATTACTTCCTCCTTTTTTTGAAGTCGGTTAAAAACCTTAAATACAGATCCTAAGACACCGACTTCCGAAATTAAAGTTATTTTTCAGTTTGTAGTTTTTTTTTTTTTAAAAGATAATAATATTCGTTTTATTTTTATTAAGGAATCAAAATTACTGAGACTAAATCCGTTACCTACCGCATACCTCGTTTGTGAAACCGTACTGCGTATTTACATTTTAGTTGCAACTAGCTTGCATTGTTTGATTGGCGATGTTGCCGTTCCGTAGAGCGTCGCCGCCGCCCGTGTCGCGCCGCCGCCGCTTAGGTTGCGCGGGCTGACAACAACGCATTAAGTAACGATAAAAGTATCGATACTTGGAACGTTAATTGGTAACGTTATTTTATAGTATCGATACCAAAGTATTGTTACCCGTGTTACCGTTAAAATGTTAACTTTATGAAAATAACGTTACTTAACGATACTTATTGTGTGAATTTGGTATCGTTACCAAGCCCTGGTTGCTAGCGAAGTGTCGCGCCAATCCACAGATTACATAGAGATATGCGCCAATCACACCACGGTGTTTCGGCTGACGAGACGTAACGTTTTTTCGTGCGCGATGAGTAAATTTTTTACGTAAGTTTAATTCGCAATTGTAAGTAGAATTGTTTTGTTTTTGACAAAACAGTGATGATTAATTAATGTTTAAATTGTTTATTTTTGAGCTTTAATTGTTATATTTCTGAAACTGAATTAGAATTTGTATAAGGTTGTGTTTTAATTTTTTATTCGTACGCTTACGAATGCTCCCCTTTAGATTTTATTAACTACCAGAACATCAAAATTAGATTTTGATGAAATTAACAATAGTGTATGCTTCAAATAATTCGGTAAATGTGACACCTAATCCGGAAACAAGCACTGTCCTGCCAGGGTTGCGAGATTTGTTCGATAGAGATACCGTGACCCTGGCACATGGGTAACTGAAGGAACACGGGTGGGTTTTAGTCAGTAAAAGTCTAACACGCCCTTCCGTTCCACCCAAGAGCGGGAGACGTCTTTTGACGATTTCTCTCCACAAAAAAAAAAAAATAGCACTACCACTCTAGACATTTTTACCGGAATTGGCGAACCTTCCACCTCTGCGGCTGAGCTGAGACACAATCCGAACCGAGTGCTTATCTTCTTATAACACCAGAAGTCATAAGAACTTATCCTACAGCTGTTAGAAACAAAAAAAAAACAATAAAAGAAGAAAACCGGGTATATCCCGTATTATACAGATACACCTGAAACAACTGAACTAGAAGAGAGACATAGAAAAAATCGAAAAAAATAGAACAGAAAAGGAAAGCCAGAGCCAAAAGAGTGAAACGCAGTTTGAAGGAACTTAATTCAAGACAAAAGAAAAAGAAAACTAAGCAAATAGAAAGTGATGAAGATTCAGAGGAATCTGAAGGATTGCAATTTAGCTTGCGGGAGAGTTCAACATCTCCAATCGATTTCGAAACGGACGAAGAGACTGATGATCGTAGTATCAATGATAATTTAAGTGTGAAACCAGAGAAAATCAAAGATAATTGTTTTCTTTTGGTAAAGTATGAGAAAAAGACTTCTGTTGTTTATTACGTCGGAAAAGTTTTCAGTCATAATTCGCGTACAGAGCTGAATATATATTATCTTACCTCCGGAAGAAACCGGGATCATCATAGTCATTCTTTTTCCCTGATGTAGAAGACATACACACTCTGTATATCAGCGATGTCGCCATGATCCTCCCTGATCCATAACCACGAGCGGGCTGTACAGCTAGAATGGCTAGCTACTTTTTACTTTTGGCGTTAATTTATATAATTATAACTTCCAAAGTAACAAATGTACGTATGATTACATGCCTACTTTAAGTATAAAATGTCAAAGACCGTACAACAATCTCATAGAAAATGATTGTAAAACGATCATTATCATGTAAAGCTTAGGATTTATCATTTAAGTAAACTAAGGATGGACGATTTTTTTTTTCTAATGAAATATTTTCGACTATGACTCAATTCGAAGATTATTAGGTTAGTTCTTTGATAGATAAATATTTTTTTAATAGTTAATAAAAAAATTAACGACTGTAATAGGCTTTTTAATTACCCTGTATGAATGTGCCCCATGGCGTATGAAAGTACCCCACCTACTGTACGGACGTACCCCATACGTGGGGTACGTTCGTACAAATATCTTATCGTCGAAAAATGACTATAATTCTTTAACCTTTTGACATAACAGTTTCGGACTTTTTTGTAACAAACTACAATATATTTGATACATTTAGGTGCAAAAACTAGATAAATTCGACAATTAATCATAAATTAAATAAATAAAATCTAAAAAGCGTACGAAGGGTGACCACTTTCCCCTAATTCTGGCTTCAGATCATCATAGCACATCCATATACCATCACCCCTATATGAGTGCCCTATAGCATAATAATTAAAAATTAAGCACTCCTATAATATAATAAGTATTATTATTTACTACCTTTGACCATTTAAGGCATTACAAGGAAAGAGACGTAAGTCAGAAAAAAGAAATAAAAATACTTTAACGGAATATTTAAAGAACGAGGAAGATAAGTTAAATGAAATTGAAAATGACATGGAAAATCGGAAAGAAACAGAAACCGATGACAAGCAGAAAGCATTTAAAAATATTCCAATACTACTTAATGGCATTCTTTCTCAGTCTTCTTCAATTAATATTAATGTAACAAACAGTGGCGAAAGCACCATATAACACGATTCCTACCGGCTTGCCTTCGGAGATTCGCATTGGTAACTCTATCACTATTAAAAATACAATAGTATGTAAATAGTGGCTACTATTGTCAATAAATATAGTTACACTACGGGTATTTAATTCACCATAACATTCAAACAACAAAAAAGGTTATTTTTAGCTTTGTATTACAAAAAAAGAGAAATGTTCTAAATTAACCCGGCGCCAAAACGTCATAATCGGGAACTAAAAATTCATACAACAGCGATCCCGTAATGATACTAATGATGTCACTTTAGGTCACGTTGCACCGCTTGATATGTACGAGAGCAAGCCGCTGTACAACGGGTTATGACAGAGACAGGTATAGAAAAATGCGTCAGCGAGAACGAGATAGAGGAATATTGCATATTTTATTCGGTTTTCACCTGTTCAATTTAATTGTATTTAATTCATTACATTCCTATATTAATTTTAGAATGATAGTAAGTATTCTTTATTGATGAGTCAGTAAGTTAAAGCCGACTCCGCTTCGGCGTCCTTTTAGAAAAATTTACACCTCGCCGCTGGTAACAAACACATGCGCATTTGATTCCGCTTGTTACTTGATTGCAAAAGCTTGCTAAATGAGGCAGCTGAATCCATGTTACGGGGCGATAGCAATTTGGTGATTTGCAATCGAAATGGCTGTAAAGGCACGTGAACCTTTGAATATTTATTCAAAGGTTCGCATGCCTTTGCAGCATGGGTATGTTTGGGTATGTACCCAAAACATCATAAATGAATATAGTCAATCGGCATTTGTTCTTATTGACAATATTCCGTTAGAAATAACACTCAACTCTAATAATACGGGTCGTGGGGCTTTCGGGACCGGGACCGCGGTCCCGGATTCCACCTAAAAACAATAATTATTTTGCAGTAGTATTTTGGGACCACACGAAAATTGAAGTTAATGTACAGTTACCAAAAAAATTACGAGAGAAAAGATAATGGTGCCGATTCTGTTGTACACGAACTAAACTAACTAAACTATCTCTAAAATTCCTTACTTTTGGCTATGAGAATTGTAACGCTATTCTGCAAGGAAAAATCTCTAAATTTAAAAATTATTTTGACACGACTAAAATCGAATTTGACAATCGCGACTCAGCGTGGTATTTTTTTTTCTTTTGGTTTCGCAACGTTGTACTTGTGTGTGCATTGCGTAGAATGATTTTTTTGAGAAACGAAGGCGCGTGCTGGGCGGGCAGCCTCAACGTGTTTTATATGGAATTTTTCACTTTTGTTTGAAAAATATAAAAAAAATATTACCCACGTGTTGAGATTTAAATGTGCCGGGTGTACTAAGGGGGCCGAAAATTTCATTATTTTTGCGATAGGACACGCCATTTTCAAGATATAAGCAAAAATAAAATAAAAAATACAGAACTGTTTTTGCACGTGAAGGCGAGGCGTTGTTGAGAATTTTAGTTCATGACCACTAGTTTTATTCCACACCTTTTTAATCGCGATTAAAAATAGTCAGATTTAGTTAAAATAAATTATTATAGTCAAAATTTTTGGTGAAAACCGGCAAACTCAGAATAGCAAAATTGACATTTTCACTAAACTAATAACTCAGTGCAATCTTAGTGCTGTCAAACTAAAATATAGTTAAGTTGTGTCACTTTAGTCTATTTCAGAATAGGAAATCGTCGTTTGACAGGATTAAACCAAATTTTAGTGATTTTTAGTTTAGTTTAGAGAATTTTGTGACAACAGAATCGGCACCAATAATTAATTTTCGCATACATTTTATGTGTCAGCTACAAAACGGGCTATGCATTTGACGTATCAGGTTGTCATAACTTAGTAGGAGCTTAGGTAATATGTAGAAGGGGCTGGTGTCCGCAATTCCACGTTTTTGCGCGTATTTTGCGTACGGTTGAAGAAGCTTACCAAACTTAGGAGTGTCAGCTACAAATCGCTATGTGCCTTCAAAGTACCAGGTGGTCATAACGCGGTAGAAGCTCACATAACATGGATGAGTATGTATCAGCTAGAAAACGCTTTATACCTTCGAAGTATCAGGTTGTCATAACTTGGTAGGAGTCTAATAAGTCAACACATCACTTATTGACTCTAAGGCGGTCCAAATTTTGCTGGGTCAGCTAGTACATTATGGTAGCATTTTTTTATGTCAGTTGATTATGTTTAATTTACAAAAATAGTAATGATATTCAGTAATTGTAATGAAAAGTTATAGTAAAGTTTTTAAAGGTTTTATGTTACGTTTCGGTGGGTGATGAGGGGGACAATAGGTGAATTAAACACTCAAGATTATTAAAAATATTATTTTGTATTCTTTTTAAATTATGTTTAATTCTTATAGAAGGCTACGATTGTTGAAAATACAAAATATTAAAACGTTTTATAATTTTTTTTTTAAATTTTTAATTTTTTGGCTGACCGTACTTTTCCAAGATATAACTTTGTTTATTTTACTTGTGGTCCTAAAGTACTACTAAAAATATTTATTTTATTAATAGGTGGATTCTAGGACCGCGGTCCCGGTCCCGAAAGCCCCACGACCCAATAATACTTATTATATTATAGGAGTGCTTAATTTCTAATTATGATGCAATAGGGCACTCATATAGGGGTGATGGTATATGGATGTGCTATGATGATCTGAAGCCAGAATTAAATAGAAGTCCAGAAATGTTGATTGCCCACTGTATTATTTATGATCAAATGTTATAAAATTGATTAAATCATGCTGTGAATTATTTAATTGAGTTTTGTTTTACTATCTGACAAGAACATAAGACGTACATTTATTTGTTATTTGGTTGATCAAAATAGTTTTATTGGTTTAGAATCAACCCGCCATTCTAGCGTCAGGGTGGCGGCTCACGTGCGTTTTACAATATCAGAGCTTGTATAACATTTAAGAAGGTTTTAAATAGTGTTCCTATATGTACAATTGACGTACATTTCATTCCTATTGTCAAATTTGAAAAAAAGTTGATTCTCGCCACGGTGTTGTTGGTTAGCACGTGTGTTTAGAATTTTTAGCTATCTCTGAGTGATTGTTGATACTTTTGTGATTTGTTATTGTTTAAGTGTGTTGTCCTTGTGTTCGTAAACAGTGTTTAGTTTTAAGTCTTTTTTATCCAAGATGGACAAGAATAAACCCCCTGATCCTGACCCACCCGATATTCCACGTCCTCCTACCCCTTTTTCTCCTAATCCATTATCCCAATTCGCGGATGTTGCGTGTAACGTTACTCAGTTGGATGTTTCACAACCACAAAACCCCCGCAAACGTTCCGGTGACGATGAAATTCTTACTACTTCTATTCCAAACAAGCAACCAAAAAGCCAAATTGGTCGAATTAAATACTCCGTAATGGATAAGGCTCCTTACATTGTACATGTTTCTCGCATAGAGAGTCAACCAAATGCCGGCACCACCTTACACCCAGTTAATTTTGGTAAATTTCTTATTAGTAACAACATTGCGAACATTGTTCGTGGTGGCGTTAACAGAGTCGGTAGGAACCGTGTGTCAGTAGAGTTTGCGTCCCCGCAGGATGCCAACTCTTTCTTGGTAAATAGTATCTTGGCCAAATATAGTTATACTGCATCTATTCCAACATTCAACATCACAAGAATGGGTGTTGTTACTGATGTTCCTTCAGATATTACAGAAGAAGCCATAACTTATTTGTCTGTGCCATTAGGTTGCGGACAAATACTTAAAGTTCGCCGTATCAATAGAAAATCTCAAAGAGACGGGGTTAATGAGTGGAGGCCCACTGAAACATGTGTTCTGACTTTTGATGGACAAGTACTAACAACTAGAGTTTTCTGCTGTTACACCTCCCTTCCTGTTACTCAATACATATACCCGACAATTCAATGCCGCAAGTGTTGCAGATTTGGCCATGTGGCTAACATATGCAGATCGAAACCACGCTGCAGCAAATGTGGCCACGATCACCCAGGTGATGGTTGCAACATTTCTGAGGGCGAAGCCTTCTGTATACTTTGTTCGGGTAATCACTTTGCTAATAGCAGGTCATGCCCCGAGCTTGGTAGACAAAAGGCTATTAAGACTGTCATGGCTGAGAAAACTATTCCCTATGCTGAGGCTAGCAAGATTATTCCAGCAGTTTCCCGCAATTATGCTAACATTGCCAAAACACCAACTTCTCAGTCGTATCGCAAAACTGTGTCACTTAAACCCAGGACCCATGCCCCCCTATCCCCATCCTATGATAAAGCTGCTCATCAGCAGATAGTTAGTTAAACTTTTACCTACTGTTATTTCTTCTTCTTCTACCAGTTTCCAATTACCGTCCAACGTTGCCGATCAACTTATTTCATTTCTTTTACAAATTAAAAATGGCGTCCCGCCTAGTATTTCTTTAGTGGAATGTGAGGAGCGTGTGGCATAAAAAGCACGACCTCATATTCCTCTTAAATAAGTACAAGCCAGTGGCTTGTTCCATAGCTGAGACTTGGCTCACCCCAAGCCTTAGCATTCGTATGCCACACTTCAACATTCTCAGATGCGACAGATCTGATGGCTATGGAGGTTCGGCTCTCCTAGTCAATAATCGGGTCCCTCTTTTGTCCTTCCCCTTGCCTTCACTCACAGGTGAAATGAGTATTGTAGCAGGAAGGGTTGAAGGCATTACAGTGTTCTCGATATACATTGCTCACCTTCAGCATCAATATTTAGTTATTTTGAAAAACATTTTCTCAAGTGTCCAAGGACCAGTCTTAGTCATGGGCGATTTCAACTGCCACCATTACAGATGGGGATCAGAGCGCTGCGATACCTTCGGTACAGCTTTAATTGATATATTAGATGATCTAGATCTGTGTATTCTCAATAATGGTTGTTCAACACGTAGATCGCCTCCTGGACAACAAAGGAGCTGTGTTGACCTAACTTTCTGTTCAGTTGAATTGGCAGCTTCGACCCAATGGGAGTGTACGACCTTGTCGCATGGTAGTGACCACTACCCTATCGTCATATCGTTGATTAACAAGACTTATTTAGAGAAAACTTCTCCTCCACTTTTGAGGCATAACTTGTCCAAACCAGATTGGACAAGTTTTGTATCATTATTGGAGGATAAAATTGATATTCTTCCAAATTTAAACTCAAAATTATTAGATCCTTCTGGTCACTACCATGCCAAGAGCTTTATGAGCAAGAGAGTTATGAGGGCTTTGTTGAAGCCATCACCTCCACTGCGGACTCCTGCTTTCCGCTGAAAAACAGTGCCCGTGACAAAATTCCTTCTCCCCCATGGTGGAATCTAGAGTGTACTTCTGCTGCCAGGAGTAGGAATGAGGCTGAGGAGTGTTACAATGCGGATATGAGCACCGAAAACCTGTTGGCTTATCTTCGGATCAATGCTAAAACCAAACGTTTCCTTCGAAAGAAGAAACGTGAAGGTTGGGTTAAATTCTGCACCTCTTTATGTCCTTCTACTCCTGTCTCGGTAGTTTGGAGGAACATCAATAGGTTTAGACGAGGTTGCTCCCCTTCATTCTCTGCACCTATTTCTAGGGAAACAGCTGAACTTTTTTTTGACAACATTGCTCCACCATATGTACCACAACCTTCCGAATGCCTCAATATGTCTCTACAACATGGATGGGATGACACATTTGATGCATTGTTTACTTTGGACGAACTGAATGTGGTGCTCAATCATGTCCGGGACTCAGCCCCCGGTATTGATGGCGTGCCATATTCTTTTATAACGCATTCTGGCGACAGGGCTAAAACCTATTTTTTTGATATCTTAAACTTTTGCTATACTCATGGTTGGGTTCCGGACCAGTGGAAATTACAAGTCATTATTCCACTAGTGAAGCCAGGGAAACATGCGGATGATCCGAATGGCCTTAGGCCAATTGCTCTATCGTCAGTCCTGTCCAAACTACTGGAGCACCTCATCAAGAACCGTCTTGAGTGGATGGTCGAATCGAGGGATTTGCTGCCGAATTTCAAATTTGGGTTTAGGAAAGGACTTAGCACAATGGATAGTGTAGGTACTTTACTCACGGATATCCGTTTAGCATTCTCCAAAAATGAATCTGTTGTTGCTACGTTCCTGGACATCTTATCTGCTTACGACAATGTGCTTCTTCCCGTACTCAGGCAAAAACTGCAACAGCTGAGTCTTCCGGCCAAGATGGTGCAATGCATATGTGAGTTACTGTTGTCTCGTTCTTTGGTCCTGAGAGTCCAGGGAGAGGAATTCGATAAAAGACAGACATGGAGGGGACTTCCACAAGGCTTTGTCCTCAGTCCCATTCTTTATAACTTGTATACAGCTGATATGAGGTCTTGCCTTAATAAAAATTGTCAGATCCTACAATACGCCGACGATATTGCTCTTTATGTGACAGATTCCTCTATTTCTGATGCATCGTCATCTTTATGCCTCTCTCTGGAGTCTCTGAATCAGTGGCTTTTGAACCATGGCCTATCACTATCGGCGCCAAAAAGTTCGGCAGTAATTTTCTCTCGAAAGCGACTCATTCCTCATGTTTTAGTGAACATCTCTGAGCAAAACATCCCAATAGTAAATAAAGTAAAGTTTTAGGCGTTATCTTAGACTCAAAATTAACAGGTAAATATCATATAAATTATTTAACTCAAAAGTGCGAAAGAATTATTCCAGTTTTAAAAGTTCTTGCGGGTGTTTGGTGGGGTGCTCACCCCTACACCATGAAACTGGTATATAATGCCTTAGTTCGTAGTGTTTTAGATTATGGAACATACCTCCTGATTCCGTGTAATAGAGGTGCTTTGGTTGGGCTGGATAAGGTTCAGTCTAAATGCCTTCGAATCATCTCAGGTTGCATGAAATCCTCCCCCGTTAACGCATTGCAGGTCGAGTGCGCTGAACCTCCCCTCGCCCTGAGACGGCAATACCTTGCCTCCCGTTTCTTGTCTAGATTAATATGTAAGTCCTCCCACCCTCTTATAGGGAAATTGCATGAGTTAGATGCCTTATGCAGAAGCTCAAAGTATTGGAAAAATAAAGAGATCCCCTTATTCCTAAAATCTTTTCGACAAACTCTAAATTTAGTATGCCCGATTGTTCAGTATCCCAGACTACCCCTTTTTAATTTTACCTATGAAACTTTAAGTTACATTCCAAAAATTGTTTATAATATTGGAATTTCTAAAAATTCCCCGTCAGCTAATTCGGCCTTCAATGCGGTGGTGGGCGAGCGATGGAACGGTTTCCAATTATTTTTTACGGATGCCTCAAAATTAACTAATCTTAACCACATTGGAGCTGCGGTTTATTACCAAAGCTCTAGAATCATTTTACAGTATAAGTGTCCTAAGGAGTCTTCCGTATTTACTGGCGAGTGTGTGGCTATATTGGAAGCTTGTCTTTTTATAGAGTCACACGTTAATATTGAGAAAGAAAAAATATTCACAGACTCTCTTAGCTGTCTGCAAGCACTAGTTCAAAATCCATTCAAAAGTAAATTTCACAGCTCACTTGTTCTAAAAATTAAAAAGGCACTATTATCCTGTGCTAGTCATCAAAAAGAGGTTCAACTGGTCTGGATACCTAGTCATTGTGGCATTAAGGGTAACGAGTGCGCTGACGCTTTGGCAAAAGATGCTTGTTCATCAACAGTAGCTGACCTCACCCACAATACTCTTCAGGGGTATGACTTGCTAAACCTCTCAAGAATTAATCTCCAATCGTCATGGCAAGAACAGTGGAATGTCACTGGAAAAAGAAAGGGCAGGTTTTACCACGCAGTACAACCAATCATAGAGTCAAAACCTTGGTTTTACCGCTACAAAAAAGTCTCAAAATCCGTTGTATCAGTCCTTTGTCGTATTCGTTTAGGTTTTTGTAGTTCCCCTGTGTTTTTACAAAAAATCCACGTTCGTGACTCCTCTCTCTGCGAGTGCGCGTTGGAAGAGGGCACGCTGGATCACATATTTTTCGAATGCTCAAGCAATGATCTACTTTTAGATCTATATAGCCGTCTCCCTAAATTTAAAATCCCTCTTCCCATTAATTTCCCCTCATTGTTAACATATTCCTCTCCTGATTTGCTTGTGGCGCTGATGTCCTTCATCCGTCACAATAAAATAAAACTATAAGTTATTCTTCCCGTACTAACCCCAATCAAGGTCTACATGTGTATCAACTGTATCAATCAGAGAATTTCACTCTTGTCCTCAGTTTTTTTTTAAATTACTATAATTCTGAATTTGCCATGCACACTTGTTTCCTCAACTCACTTTAGACATTGGCAGAATAGTCGACATCGGCTTTACTTGCCATTTCATAAAAATAGAATAGAATAGAATAAAATGCACCCGCCAGCCTGACATCAGGATGGCGGATTACTTTAAAATCATGTTTGCTACGCATACAGACACGTACATTTATACTTATTTTGGTACAAAAACGTACATTTTACGTACATTTATACAGTTTATTTTTGATTTTTTTGGAAGTCATACACCCGCCATTCTGACGGATACCTCCGAAACTACTGGTCTGAATTGAAAAATTATTTTTGAGTTGGGTAGCCTATTTATTGATGAAGGCTAAAGAATATATAATATCACGCTACGATCAAAAGGAGCGGAGCAGCAACGAAAAATGGAAGAAAACTGGCAGGCAATTCGATGTGACGGGAAGGGTTACGGGACCAAAAATTTGACGCGGACAGAAGCTAACATATCTATATATATAAAAGAAAGTTGTGTTAGTTACACTATTTATAACTCAAGAACGGCTGAACCGATTTGGCTGAAAATTGGAGGGGAGGTAGCTTAAAACCAGGAAACGGACATAGGATACTTTTTTTTATCCCGTTCAACTATAAAGAGGAAAGATGTGATTGTTTGTTTGTGTTGAATAGGCTCCGAAACTACTGGTCCGAATTAAAAAAAAATTTTTGGGTTGGGTAGCCTATTTATTGAGGAAGGCTAAAGGTTATATTACATCACGCTACAGTCAAAAGTAGCAGAGCAGCAACGAAAAATGGATGAAGAATGGAGGGTAACGGGAGCAAAAATTTGACGCGGACGAAGTCATGGGCAGAAGCTATTATATACTTAAACAAGAACTGCTCGTTTAAAGATATAAGATATAGGTCACTGAAAGGATGACCGTTATGATGCCGAAGAGCTCTCGAGTGGAGACTTGCGCACAACAAATTGGCCCACACCGTGCGGATAGAGACGACATCTCAAAAATTTCAATGAATATTTTTATTTTTTAACCGACTTCAAAAAAAGGAGGAGGTTATCAATTCTACTGTTTTTTTTTTGTTATGTTTGTTACCTCATAACTTTTGACTGGGTGAACCGATTTTGATGATTTTTTTTATTTGAAAGCTGGTGCTTCCCGAATGGCCCCCATTTTAATTTGATTCCATTCGGACAATGGTGTCCATGTGAAAACCATATAAGTCTTAAATTTGCATTAAGTATTAGCGCGACAAATGAACGAATAACGGGATTAGATTAGTGCGGAGTATCTACCATACCTAACTAAAAAGTTAAAAATAAAAACTTTTGCAAAAAAAAAACAACCGACTTCCTTAAACAACTCTACAAAGTCAACAATAACTTTAATTTTGAAAGTCGGTGGCAAAAAAACCTTATATACAGATCCTAAGACACCGACTTTCAAAATTAAAGTTATTGTTGACTTTGTAGAGTTGTTTAAGGAATTCGGTTGTTTTTTTTTGTAAAAGTTTTTATTTTTAACTTACAAAGTCAAAATAACTTTAATTTCGGAAGTCGGTGGCAAAAATACCTTAAATACAGATCCTAAGACACCGACTTTCAAAATTAAAGTTATTTTTGACTTCGTAGTGTTTTTTTAAGGAAGTCGGTTGGTTTTTTTTGTAAAAAGTTTTTATTTTACAATCATCATACAATAATAAAGCCGACGTCAACAAAGTTGGGGAGTTATCCATTACTATACAAAGGATATAATATATCCTTTGCTTGATCCTTTGATCCTGCAGCTAAATACCAGCTGTGACTGACACTGGCATGGCCACCCTCAGGGATTTTAATTTTGAAAACATAAATACTTAGTCGAAATTAATCGCCAAATATCAGAATTAGTCTGTCACTGGTGGTTTATCATAGGGCAATTTCTCGTAAACTCTTCGATCTGGCTCTTGGACTATACCTACCTTAAAAATTAAACTTATTAGGTATATTTTCTAAAGTAAGACCCGACTAATTCTGTGACTTGCCGAAAGATTGCGACAAATTAGCTACTAAATTTGGGAGAAAAAAGATTTAGGTAAACAGAAATAGGTGCCCTAACTTTTGAGATTCAAATGGGCTAAGCTGAGGTAAACTCTCTCCACTTCGGCCACCAATAAGCCCTCATAAGTTTGAACCAGTGACCGGCTAATTCTGATATTTGGCGACTAATTAGCGACTATTTTTTATATTATCAAGGTAAAATTCCTGATGGTGGCCATGCTAGTGTCAGTAACACAAATACCAGTATATTAAATGGAGCGACTGCCTACCGGGCCTCCACAACCCAGTTACTGGGTAATACGATACCCCTTGGTAAGACTTGCTTTTCAGACTTTCGGGCTTCTGACGACCCGTAGGTAACGACTGTCAGACCCACAAATGGCAGCCGGGCCCCATGGCTTAACGTACTTTCAGAGGCATGGAGGGATAGGGAAGGGTATGTATAGATGGTCACCCATCCATGAATCAACAGAGCAAGCGTAGCTTAACCTGATCGAACGATCCGTGAGGCTGTTATTACTTAGCCTCAAGCCCCTCAATCACAATAATTTATTATTTTATAGGTATTGTATGAAAGTAGGTAAGTATTTAGGGTATATTTGGATAAAAGCAATATTCTTGACAAAGGTGCCGATTCCCTTATTCACAAACTAAACTAATTTTAAGTTCAGTGCATCTTTTTCTTTTTATTTCATTAAGTAAAGGGCAGAAGATAAATTTTAGTTTAGTCCGGTCAAATTAATCAGCGCTTGACGTAAATTGACGTAATTTTAGAAGGCAAGTTTTTAATCACGTCTAAACTTGTATGGAGTGGTGACAGGCGCTGATTAATTTGACAGGACTAAACTAAATATTTTCTTAAGAAAAAGATGCACTGAACTTAAATTTAGTTTAGTTTGTGAACAAGGGAATCGGTACCAAGATCGACTTTGTAGCGACACAGTACTTGTCGCAAAGTTACCATATACCATCGTGCTAATTACCACATACCACCGAACGTCTAAATTGGTGACCCCGAACGTCTCGACCTACGAGCTGAACACGAACTGTGAAGCCGAAGCCTGAGTTCCTGGACCCTGTAACACCTGCAAGATCCCACCAGAATCAGAAGAACCATCACCATGATCTCCACCGACGCCAGCACTGCGACGAGCGAGAATGTGGCAACGATCTCACTACCAGCTAGACTAGCACCATTTTGGCGCCAAAATCCATGCCTCAGTTATCCTAACTGAGAAAAAAAATATTTTGGATTTCTGTTCGTTTAATGTAAATTAAACTTGATTTTCTGACACACTTTAAAAAACCGGCCAAGTGCGAGTCGGACTCGCGCACCGAGGGTTCCGTACAAACCTGTAGGTATTCTCGGTTTAAAAAAATATTTTTATTTTTATTTTTATATTTTAGTTGATTGAATGTAAGGTAAATTGCTGTTTAAGATTTATGACGTTTTAAAAAAAAAACTACTCACTCGATCTCGTTCAAACCAATTTTCGGTGGTAGATTACATGGTAATGTACATCATATATTTTTTTTAGTTTTATCATTCTCTTATTTTAGAAGTTACGGGGGGGGGACACACATTTTACCACTTTGGAAGTGTCTCTCGCGCAAACTATTCAGTTTAGAAAAAAATGATATTAGAAACCTCATTACCATTTTTGAAGACCTATTCATAGATACGCGTATGGGTTTGATGAAAAAAAACATTGTTGAGTTTCAGTTCTATGTATGGGGAACCCCAAAATTTATTGTTTTTTTTCTACTTTAGTGTGAAAATCTTAATGCGGTTCACAGAATACATTTACTTACCAAGTTTCAACAGCATAGCTCTTATAGTTTCGGAATAAAATGGCTGTGACATACGGACGGACGGACAGACAGACAGACAGACAGACAGACATGACGAATCTATAAGGGTTCCGTTTTTTGCCATTTGGCAACGGAACCCTAAAAAGGAGGGTCTTTATTTGACCTACATGTTTATAATTTCGCGATTTCCTCAAAAACTCATGAATCAGTGTTGATAATTCTTTCACTAACGTAGTGCTCCACTTTCAGGTAGGTTTTAGTATACAATTGATTAGTTTTTTTTACTTGTTGGATTTTATTATTTCAAATCGAAGAGCACGGGTTTTTTGGTTTTTTTGCAAGCAGGTGGATATACTACTGGACTCCAATTTTGATATTTAAACAACCGTCGCGTAGTTGGAAGGCACAGGCTAAAGCTTCAATAATTTTGATACAATAAGGGCCGGCGCTCACTGCCGGCACGGCACGGCATGGCATGGCAAAGGATTTTATTATTAATCAAGTTATTTTGAATCATATTTCAATGAGTTTAGAGTTCATGTTACTTTATTTCGATACCACGATGCCGCGGGATGCTGTGGCATAACGCGACGCACCGCGGCATGACGCGACTCGCCCAGGCATGCCGCGGGATGCTGCGGCATGACGAGTCATGCCGTTTCATTCCACGGGTTGCCGCGGCACGCCATTGCATCTCGCGAGACGAATGGGTGACTTTATGTCGAGGAATTATGATTGCTAAACTAGTTGAAATAAGGTTGTAACTTGTGCAGCTTAATACTAAATCCCAGTCAACTATAACGACACAACCAACTTCGAATCCGCGCGGAGCAAAACTGATTGATGCCAGAGTGGCTGGGCTTTCAGCAGAATGCCACGGCATGCCACGGGATACCAGGGGATGCCACGGCATGCCACGGAACGCCGCGGGATGCCACAGCACAATCTACCGTGCCATGCCGTTCCGTGCCGGCAGTGAGCGCCGGCCCTAAGTCTGGAACAAATGGTTAGAAATGTTTCACCAAACACCATAACTTGGACTACTCTCAGCGTGACAAAATAAATAAATTAATAAAAAACACTCGAGTCGCCCACATCACCTCTGCATGTTTACCGTGAACGTAGGTTGAACTTCTAAACAAAATTTACATAATCGAACCTACACACGTTCACACATGATTTAACTCGTTTCTATTCAAATATTCATAATTAATTTGACATTATTCATTAATTATTAGAGCATGTTTTCAAAATATTGTTCAGTACAGCACTTATTTTATGATCCACTGTTTATCTTCAGTCGGGATTTTGATTTTGTTGAGAGAGCTTTCTCTGCGGTGGTTGAAATTATTTCTAAGGAAATTCATGGTAAGTTTACTTGTACTCATCAATGCAGCAGCAGTGTTCTTCTTCCATTTAATATTTAAATTTACTGCAGCCTCCCCCAAATTGGGGATTTGCCATAATCGCCACGCTTGGCAGACGGGTTGGCAATCGCAGTATTGTGGTAAAATGCACAGAGAACGCTGCTGCTGCTGAGAATTCCCTTAGTCGTCTCTTGTAACACCCACGAGAAGAAATGGGGTAGCGCTATTCTTTACGTTCGGCACTACAAAGGTTTTCATGAATAGACAGAGTGATTCAAGAGAAAGGTTTACGTATAATACACAGGCAAAGCCGCCAGCAAAAGCTATTTAGATAACAATGCAGTCGCTCAATGTATAATAGGTAGGTACTAGAATTCAGCAGCATCCAGTAAGACTGGAAGCCGATCCCAAGGATCTAAAAAGCTGAATCAGATGACGACGCTGAATGTAATCTTCAATGCGGATATAAATAAAACATTGGAATCATCTATAAATATCGAAAATCAATTCAACAGTTTAGCGTTTAAGTGCAAAATTAAACATACTTGCGATGTACGCAGTTAGTCAATGCGTCATTACTAGTGAAGTGCCAAAAAAACGACTAATGTTGATTTAATTGACAATTAGAAGTCACGGTCATGATCTCATGATGCAGATAAATTAAGTTCTGCTTAACTTTGCTATGAATATGAATGACTAAGTAAGGAAATAAATAAATTGTATTGTCGTGTATAACTAAAAAATATTAAGGAATGATTAAAGCTTCTGTCAAAAGTGACCCAAACCAAGGGTTAAAATCATCAACTGGTAAGCTAGAGGTCATAAGTTCGAACCTATGCCGTTGGTCTATGACGTGAACCCTATTCAGCACCATAAGGTTTAAAGTTACATTTAGAGGTACCTACCGAATCATGAATCCATGAAACACTATATCGATAGACGTTTGTAATGTTTGATTAATAATGTCCTAGTATGGGGTGCTGGACGTAAATAATAGCATCACCCCGTGGGTGTTGTAAAAGGAGACTAAGAAACTTACTAGAGAATGTGCAGCAGCGCTAACCCGCCTGCTAAGCGTGGTGATTATGGCCAAGCCCCCCAAATCAGGAGAGGCCTATATCCAACATTAGACGTCTTATGCCTGAAATTATGATGTTGATATACGTTACAGCTACAATCAAATATGAAAGCAAAGAATCCAATACAATCAAATATGAAAGCAAAGGAGCAAAGGATCCAAGCGGTGTATCAGAAGGTGGATAATATGTGCCGCCAACAGTTTGGGTTCAAAATCAAAGATGCAACTTTCAATAAAGTAATAGACTACATGTACTCTCCGAAGGATTCTTCAAGTTTGGCTGTTACGAGGATCTTGTTCGGTAAGTCATTATGGACAGGATGTTTTTGGCAAAAGTTCATATTGTTTAGTTCACCCTGTGTAATAATTTAAGAAAACAAATCTGGCAAATTTTACTTGCTAGAAGAATTAAAACTAGGAATGTTAGGGAGCACTTTTGCTTCCTAACATTCTTTTCGTTTAATGTATTCAATTCTAATTTTAATAATTCTAAGAAGTGAATAGGTATGTACTTTGATATAAGTGATCGTTTCGAATCGCCTGCCCGTGCGAGGTCTTTGTATTCATGAGGTTTTTTCTTTTTGCTCGACTCCTAAAGATCCTAGCATGATATTATTATATAGTCTATAGCGTTCCTCGATAAATGAGCTATCCAACACTAAACGTAGTTACTGAGATTAGTACGTTCAACCAGACAAACTCTTCAGCTTTACAATATTAAAAATATATTGTGTAAACTGTTCAAACCCACAAAGGAGGTCTTCGAACCTGAGTACTTAAATATTCAACAAGATTTTGCCGCCATTCCTCAGGTTTAGCAATGATGTTTGATATCCCGGACGAGCGTGGCGGTGCCTCCATGGAGAAGCGCTGGGGGGACCCCAAGACCTGCCACTTTCCACTTATCCCGGTACTGACGTCTGTTGGCATGCCCTACATGGCGTTAGTGTATGCTGCTCTGTGGGTTGGTAAGTGTTAGACCCTAAGCTCTTTTGAACTGCAAGGTGCGAGGAGCATCGGCGGTGGGCGGTGAGCGTGGGGCATTGAGATTCGGAAGTCGCTCTTGAGCGAGATCAGAAGTAGCTCGTATTAGGCATGGTAATAGAAGATAGTTGTGAATGCTCTACAATTATAATTGTCTATAGTTTACACAGTTTAGGAAGCAGTGTTAGCCCAGTGGTAACGGCCGCGACTTAAGAGTTATAGTTCATAGGTTCGAACCCTGACAGACGATTTACTTTATGTCAATAATGGAAGAGCGGAGTCTCCTAACACAGGCATATCTTGTCTAAAAGGAGGCTTCAATCACATTTTGTTACTACCAAAACCTGTAAGCAAATAAACGATTTTTATTTTATTTTATTTTATAATTTCACTACCGCTGCTCTCAAAACGGTGAAGGAAAACATCGTGCGGAAACTGGCATGTCCTAGAGCCAAAAATTCGAAGACATGTGACATCTACCAACCCGCACTGAGCCCACGTAGTGGATTACGGACCACTCCCTCTCATATAGGAGGCCTGTGTCCGAACAGTCGGAACATTATAGGCCCATTATGTATAGTTTAGAAAATGACAATGTACACCACTTACAGAATCCCGCAGACAGGCGCGACGCTACTGTTCTATCAAACTTCTTGGAAATTGATTTACTGCAGTTGTGTCCCGCTGCCGCATCGCGCGTGTCTGCGGGAGCCTAAAACCGGCGTAGCCGGCCTGACTGTGTTTCGGACCTTTTCTTGTCCTTTTCTAACGTTGTTACAGTTAATAAAAGTGCATCGATCAGTTGTTTCAAGATAAAATTGACAATAGGGGTTGTAATCACGTAGTCGAATACGGAATTCTTTCTTCGTAATACTTCTGTTAAAACACAGCATTATGTTTCAGGAGCGCTGTGCATAATGCTAGGCTACAAGTTCCGCGTCGCAGCACCGCTGTTCACCGCCTGCTACTGGTACCTATTCCTGATCGAGAAGAGCTTTTGGAACAACCACAGCTATCTGTTCGGACTCGTCGCACTGCTGCTCAGCTGTACGCAGGCTGATTGTTATTGGTGAGAACATTTAACTTTCAGCTGGTAAAAAAAACTAACAACACTGTAACATGTATTGTAGACTTTGGATTGCTGGAGCGTAAATGTGGTGCCGCCCCACAAACAATGGGGCACTTAATAGCTTGTCCAGCGTGTCCCGTTGTCTGCACGCTACAAAAGTTGAAGGACGCTACTAAAAGTGGCAAGCTCGTGACCAAAATTTTGTGCTGACTGTATTTAGATTTCTATCGACACGCTAAGAAGAAGAAGACATGTAGGTATTGTTAGGATATTTATTCCTAAAAGTTCTATGTAAAGTAAAATTATGAAACATTTGCGAATTTTTACGTTGAAACAAGGGCATTTTTTTTAACATATAGTAACTTTGCAACTATTGTCAGTGAATTAGAGAATAGTAACACTGATGATAACCAATAATAAATAACCATGGTCACTAATAAAAAGTAGACAAAAAGATTCTAGAGAGCTTATTCTTACCCAAATAGTGTTAACGAGACAGTGCAATTCTCCATTCGCAGGTCACTGGACACTTACCTCGACCCTAGTAAGAAGAACTCAACAGTTCCATACTGGAACTACTTCATATTGAAGTACCAGTTCTTCATACTGTACTTTATGGCTGGTATGAAGAAGGGCACTGCGGAATGGCTGACCGGGTACTCGGTGCAGAACCTTAGCGAACATTGGGTGTTCGATCCTTTTAAGTAAGTGAATCGCCTCCATCATAGCAATAGCTAAGTTCATTTAAAGCTTATGCTGACCGACTAGGTGACGAGGCTAGATGCTCGCGTCAAGTGTTTTCGAAATTACTACTGAGCGCTTTTTAAACACAAAAAACTAAAGTTGGGTACGTAGTCTAGAAGATCACTAATGCCTGCCACGCTGGAGTATATTTCTTGCCGTAAAATAACCAATCATCAATCATCCTGCCTAGCGTCTTCCAAACTACGTTGGTGTCGGAGTCCATTCTAACTGGATGCAGTTGAGTACCAGTATTTGCATGGGCAAGCCTATGTGAGCTCCACAACCCAGTTGCTGGGTAATACGATACCCTTTGGTATGACTGGTTGTCAGACTTTCGGGCTACTCGTAAATACTGTCAAAGAACCACACATGACAGCCGGGATGGCGGGATCAATAGCTTAACGTGCTCAATGAAGCACGAAGGGGTATTTAAAGTTGATCACCTATCCACGGATCAACCGCGACCGACCTGTGCGGCTATATTACTTGGCCACAGGTCCGTGAGTCCCAACCAACCACTTATCATCATTACAGCCCAAATTCGCCAAATTTGGAGGGGTTTGCCATAATCGCCACGCTTGGCATTCGGGTTGGCGATCGCAGTATGGTTGTAAAATACATAGAAAACGCTGCTACCCAGTCTCTACCAACCACTAATGTAGGAATAATTCGTGACAGTCTTGATATTCATGTTTCTGTCCGCAGATACTTCCTGACAGTCCCTCAGACTGACTACTTGGTGGTGCACTGGTTCGTGTTCCTCTTTGACCTGACGGTGGCCGTGTGGATGATGCGGTCTACCACCAGACATGTAGCTGTGCTGTTCTGTGCCATGTTCCATCTGATGAATAGCAGACTGTTCCGAATAGGTGAGCGACTTAACAGATAGTGAAAATATAGTTACACCTATATAAGGTATTATTGGAAATAGCGTTCTGATTGTCATGTAGGCATATTTACTAATGGATACGAAATTAAGAACGGTAGTCGTTTCACATCCGTATCTTTATTAGTATGCGGTGAAATGCCGTCACGAAATGGCCAATCTAGGATTCTCAACAAACAAAATAAATAGTCTAATGAGAAGAACGATTAAAGCACGTAAAAAGTTATTAAGATTTTAACGACCATCATGACGTCTGTTGTAACTTTGATTCTTCTTTCAGGGATGTTTCCATGGGTATGTCTAGCCACAATGCCTTTGTTCTACCCCTTTGACTGGCCCAAAACACTCGCAGCGTACTCTAAAGAATACACTGCCAAATTGAAGCAAAGTTTCTGTAATAAAATTAAAGAATATAAAAAGAAATCTCTTTGCGAATGCCATTCAAATGATTCTAAAGATAGTGTCGAGAAAGCTAATGAAAATATGACCCTAACTGAAAAAGAACAAATCGTTGTTAACAAGGAAACGGTTGAAAAGCCGGAAGAAAATGCTAAACTTGAAGACAAAACAGAAATTTGCCACATAAAAGCTAAAACAAACAATGAAGTTGATCAAGGTGAAAACAAAATTATTGAAACAGCTGAACAACATGCTATGAATGAAACGGAAACTCCGGAAACTATCGACAATCATTTCATTGAAGATGACAATAGGAAGAGAGAAACAATGTATCTGATAATGTTATACGTTTTCATTCAAGCTTTCCTGCCTTATTCACATTTTATAACAAAGGTAAATTGAATAACAATATTTGAATAGATAGGTACCTACTTCAAAATTTTAGTTGTACTAAGTAAGATAGTATCACTGTCATTACATTGTTGGTGTATATGTCTAAACGCGAAAAACTCAAAAAGTACCGAACGATTTTCATACGGTTTTCACTTTTCACCAGTGGACTCAATGATTCATGAGGAACTTTTAGATGTATAGTTAATTTAACGCGTCGCTTAAACTAATAGAATAATAAGAAAACCCCGGTATAGATCCCGGTAGATACGGTAACTTACGTTTCTGTGGGACATTTTCCGACATTCACGAGGCTGAGGCCGCGGGAAAAAACGAGTACTACCTAATCTCATAAAAGCCGCTATGAACTCTACACTTTTGGACCAAACATAACTAGGTACTTTTATTATTTTAACTCATCAGAAATACATAGTTTAGATACATTACATACTAAAAAAAACTCGTAAGTTTATCTTACCTTTTTGAACACCACTAGCATAAACGTCTACGCTAGAATTTTAAAATGAATTCGTACTAACTTTGAAGGCATAAAAAGTAAAAGGAACAGAAAATGGGGGCATTTCAGTTGCATAGAGTTATAATCCGTTGGGGGAGAACGTGGGCGTCCTCTTGAAAAATTAAAAAGCCTTTCATATTTGACCTAGAATCGCCTCTCGCCCGTTTATTAATAAACTTCGTTCTGCAATCTAGAAACTATCGCTGAGTGTTGTTGGTTTCATATAAGAGGGAATGTAAAATTCAGTGGGGCGTTAGAGACAGTAGTAATGCATAGTCCTAAAATTGCGTTGCAGATTCTTTGGCTCTTAGTCCGTTCAATGCCTTGGCTAAATAAACCCATGCAAACCTTTTCTCTGTTGAAACGTTACGTTAGTAACATTATACCAGTTATAAAATTCGGTTTTTCTAGGGCTACAACAACTGGACAAACGGTCTCTACGGCTACTCCTGGGACATGATGGTCCACACGTGGGACATCAGTTCCGTTATCGTCAAAGTAGTGGACAACGATAAAAACGAAGAAATGTACATCGATCCCGAAATGTATACACTTAACGACAGGTGGTCAAGACATGGCGACATGGTACTTCAATATGCGCAGTGTCTAAAAAACAATCTGGATAGATCGATGGAAGCAATATCCAGGAATAATCCATCAAAAGTTTTCTCCAGTAATATTTCTGTTTATGTCGATATCTGGTGTTCAATGAATGGAAGGTTCGTCCAAAGAATGTTCGATCCTAAGGTGGACCTGCTCAAGGCGTCATGGTCTCCATTTTGTAAGGTTCCTTATCTGATGCCCCTGTTGGATGAGGCTGTTCGTTGGAGGAAGGACTTGGATGAAATAAGGAGCGAAGTACATTCTTGGAGTGAGCACAGCGATGTTGTATTCTATGCTGATTTTCCAGGTTGGTATTGAAGAGTGAAGCTGTTAGCAACAGATACGTTCTTTAAATTTTACCTTAGATTTTTTTATCTCTCGTTAATAATGGAATAAGTTTACTTGTGACGTTATCATTTACGACTACTACTTTCTATATTGCTTTATTGCATAATTAACATGAAATCAATTTTCAATTTATGTCAAAAGTAGATACCTACATGACGAATAACGAATTACAAATTAATTCACGAATATTACTTTAATATTGTTTCTATTTGTGATTCGCGCAAAAAATAAGTAGGTACCTACCTCAGGGATTATTATGTAACGATTATTTCATTGCCTACTGAATAAAGTATTTATTGTGGCATATTGTTTTAAAGAGTATTTACGTTTCAACCTAGAAGACTGTAGGTACCTAACTGTATTTTCTTCTTCTTCTTCGTCGTTACACTCTTGACAGAGTGGTCGTGGTAGTCATATCTGGTGTGGTGGCGAGCTTCACAATCCGTCGCCATTCCTCTCGTACCGCAGCCCTTCCCATACATTCGTGAAGTTTTGACCTGATCGGTCCAATGCATGGACGATCTGCCGCGAGCTCTTGTGCCTTCAACTTTTTCCTGTACGACTGTCGACAAGAGTCGTTCCAGCTGTGTTTAGGAGTCATAAAATTACAATAATGCCACGTACGCACGGTCGCGAGCAGTGGTGGTGGCCCAGTGGTATCGGTCCCGACTTACGAGTGGTCGTGGATTCGAACCCAAGTAGTACTTTTTTTTTACTAACTCCCACTGTTCCACTCCTGGGCAAAGGCCTCCCACTCCTTCCATCTTTCAAGAGTCCGTGCATCCTTCTTCTTCCAGTTTTCACGGAATCTATCCAGCTCGTCGCGCAGTACTTACTTTTTGTAAATAATTTCATCATCACTGCTCTCAAAACGGTGAAGAAAAATATCGTGAGGAAACCTGTATGTCCTAGAACCAAAAAAAAAACATAGACATGTGACAACTTGACATTTACCAACCAGCTCTGGGCCCGCATGCTAGATTAGGGGCCATCCATAAATTACGTCACACGAATTTCATGATTTTTGACCTCCTCCCCCGTCCTTGTCACAGCTGGTCACATTTATGAGACCTCCCCTCCCTAGAGTGACGTCACAAATTTATATCTAAAAATAATTATTGAATTAAAACAGCAGTTCCAAAATTAGTTTTATTTCGATTTAAATCATTACAAAAAAAATATATCTAATCAAATATTGCAAGAAATTTGAACTTTATATCTCCTCTGTTAGAGTTGCAAATGTTTTTGAGTTTTTCGTTAATAGTTCCTAGTTCGTGTTTTACTTACACTTCATTAAAATTGATTTTGAAATGTGATGTCACGAAATTTAGGACCCCTCCCACCCTCTTGTCACACAATGTCACACTTCGTGAACCCCCTCCCTCCCCCTTAACGTGTGACGTAATGTATGGATGACCCCTTACGGCCTACTCCCTCTCACCGAGAGGAGGTGTCCCAGCAGTGGGAGCAATACAGGCTGATTATGACGGATGTCAAAATATCGCTGCGAGATTTTTTTAGGCACTGGATGAGCTTAATCGAACAATGAGTTTATTTCTACGCGCTGAGAGGCAGTCTGTTCGATTCTCAATGCACAGTTCAGCACCGAAGGTTGAATATCCAGTGCGCGATAAATTCCTCCACGATATTTTTACGTCCGTCCGTACCTATTTTTAGGGTTCCGTTGCCAAATGGCAAAAAACGGAACCCTTATAGATTCGTCATGTCTGTCTGTCTGTCTGTCCGTGTATGTCACAGCCACTTTTCTCCGAAACTATAAGAGTTATGTTGTTGAAACTTGGTAAGTAGATGTATTCTGTGAACCGCATTTAGATTTTTACACTAAAATAGAAAAAAAAACAATATATTTTGGGGTTCCCCATACTTAGAACTGAAACTCAATTTTTTTTTTTCATCAAACCCATACGTGTGGGGTATCTATGAATAGGTCTTCAAAAATGGTATTGAGGTTTCTAATACCATTTTTGTCTAAACTGAATAGTTTGCGCGATAGACACTTCCAAAGTGGTAAAATGTGTGTCCCCCGCCCCCGTAACTTCTAAAATAAGAGAATGATAAAACTAAAAAAAATATATGATGTACATTACAATGTAAACTACCACCGAAAATTGGTTTGAACGAGATCGAGTAAATAGTTTTTTTTAAAACGCCATAAATCGTAAACCGCAATTTACCTTTCATTCAATCAACTGAATAATAAAAATTAAAAAAAAAACATTTATTTTCATAAACATAAACCTTATGCATAAACCAAGAATACCTACAGGTTTGTTCGGAACCCTCGGTGCGCGAGTCCGACTCGCACTTGGCCGGTTTTTTTTAATACTACTCATACATCTTTTTAACATGCTTAATGAGTAGGTAATGCTTCCTATAAAATTTTAGGCGTAGGTATTTATCCACATGATGGTCATTTTCGTAGGAAACGAGGTAGATACCATAGAATAAGAAATTCGATACCTTCGATACCTGTTGCCTATCATGGTTATAAATCAATACTGACATTTAAAGCATCGTCTCCTAGGATCAATTCAAGAATAAACTTGTGCAGTGCGCTGCAACAGGGCTCTAGCCTAGCCAGCCATTATTTGTCGCGTCTGACTCATCCTGGCCTATAAATATCAATTGAACCCATTCTATTCATTTCAACTAACGACGCCTATGTTCGCAGGTTACAACCAAGAAAAGTATATCCCAGTCGAACTGCAAAACGTCACGCTTACTATCCTCGAAGGAAAAGTCGTCTTCGAGCCCGAAGTCACCAACCAACGAATAGGACAGTCCTTTAAAATGACTAAAGGAAACCGGATCCCGGTCATCGCAGGAATGTTCCACAAAGTTCTGAACATCGGAGAAGACCCTGCCTTCTATATGTACACCTTTTATAATAGGACTGCAGTAAATTCGGAAGAAGAGAACTTGCCTAATGCTAAATTGCCTGTTTTTAGAGAACTGTTCAAAAGGTTTACGAATATGATCATGTTTGGCAATCTGGTGGTCAGCAACATATTTCAAATGTTTAAATTTTCACAATGTGGTTCGTAAAAGATAATTATTAAGTACTTTGAAAATTTGATAGTTTACTTAATTAATGTTTGTGAAAAACATTGTAACTAAAACTTTTGAACTATTGCGGAATAAACTGTGTTGCTTTAGCTTATTATTTATTTTCTTTCCTTGGGATATTATATGTAGGTATCGTAAAGCTTTATACAAATTGATTCTTAGGTAGTTATAGCTGCATATACTATACAACCTAACAATATTGCCTAAAATGTAAAATAAACACAGAAACAAATCTTTAAACAAAATAGTTGCTGTTACATTTTGTGAACGCATCTAATGCTGTTTCATTTTGTGAACGCGTCGCAAATCAGTGTTACTATGTCTTCAAAAAAAAAAAACATAGCTTATAAAATGGGAATTGTGTGAAACTATTTAAAATGTTAATATTTTGTCATCTTAATTTTATGATGGACCCCAGTATTTTACAAATAGAGTATAGATAGGTAGTAATAGTAATACGATTTCCTGTTTTTTTTTTATTATAGAGTAGTATACGTTCAGCCACGCCATTCAAATCAGTTTAGATAAATAGTATAGTATACAGGAAAATTTTATAACCAGTGCGCAATATTTTTTTTTGGTGGTTCAGTATCAGTAATAGAACACATTGGCATTATTTTTTTAGGGCGGCAGGGTAGCACTGCCATGGCCGTTAGCCGGTTAGCGACAATCTGCTCTGCTCCGCCCACGCGCTGTCGCGACCCGCGTCGTGTCAAATCGCTTTCCCGCGCAAACGCCGCGGTGCATGTGCCAAACGTCACAATGTCTGACTATACCAACCGCGAGTTCTATGATCAAATCAAATCAAATCAGTTTTAAAATAAACATCTTTCGATAACGATAATTTCGTTTTTTTATTTAAAATAAAAATTGCATTGTTATTATAACTCGTTTAGGTTTAATTTGTTAAAATTTGCGCACTGGTTAAAAAAATATCCTGTATAGCTAATTAGTTCTTTATAGTTCGTTTTTGATTTGATAAAATATAACAATAGTCTAGTAGCCGCAAGTACTACTGCTGAGCATGAGGTCCTAGGTTCGATTCCTAGGTTGAGCACAGTGTAATCGAGTTTTTCCAACAGAATTTTTCCAGTAGCAGCTCGCCGGAGCCTAAATTTGTGCACGGTTTATAGCAATAAGATCGGCCTATTTCATAGGACGTTTGTTCTATGAAATGACGTCCTATGGCAAGATGTGGTATAACTATAAGGCGGGTTGCAGACCAAGAGCTAAGCTAAGTTAGTTTAGCTTAGCTCACATAGCTGACGCAGTATTCCATACATATCGCATAGTTTGTGGTCTGCACACAAGTATGGAAAACTGCGTCAGTTATGCGAGCTAAGCTAAACTAACTTAGCTTAGCTCTTGGTCTGCAAACCACCTAAGTTACACATCTGCTCACTCACAGTTAAAAAAAAATGCAGATCAGCGTGATCTCTTTTGGAGATCACGCTTGTAATCTCCAAAAGAGATCACGCCGATCTGCATTTTTTTTTAACTTGTACCAGACTGTTAGTTCCAGATTTAGTACCAGGTTTTAAAATGAATGATTATACACTTAACTACACATTAATAAAGTAGCAGAGAGGCTAGTCAGATGCACACATAGGCATGATTTTCGAGTGTTGGGACAGGAAGGAACAACTGATAAGATTAATGTGTCCTTAAAAGGTCACTTATTTGTGAAATTAAACATTTTTAGCCAAAATTCTGTTTCTACAGACAGACACAATGCAACAAATAATAATATTCTTCGAGAAGGGCAGTTTGCAAAAAAGGTACGAAATTAAAAAAAAGGTAGAAAAAAAAACTGTTCCTATCTAATTTTTATTATAACCTGGTAACACCGCGTGGCGCGGCGGGTAGGGATGTTCATGCGTAAAATGTATCGATATTTTTTTCGATATGATATATCGTAATGTTGTATCGATACTTTGCGATATATCGTAAAAATATATCGATATTTTCGATATATCGTAAGTAATTTGTATTTATCTAGTTTATAGTAAAACAAATATTAGAAAGGGAACAGGAATATGAGTACAAACAGCTAGGATTAAGAAACAAATCAACTTTATTTACTTAAATCGCAATATTTTTTTCTCCAAATCTCTCCAAAACCAAATTTTGTTAATTAAGAAAAATGCGACGTTGTTAGCGTAGCAATCATCAAAGTTCTGAGCACAGTTGCATAAAAACTAATTATTGGGAATTTAATATGAATATTAGTCTTTGTATTAAATTCCCAATATTTCGTTTTTAGCTATTCCATTATTATTTTCTATTATTAAAATAGTAATCTTTGACATCGTGTTTAAAATCACATGATACTTACTGTATGAATCATATTCTGTATAAAAACAAAACATGACATATATAATTGCCACAGCTTGCTTCTTCTATACAAATAAATAGTAGGCAGCCTTTGATATCGTTTTTATATAACAACAAGCTTCTGCCCGCGACTTCATCTGCGTTAAATTTCTTGTTCCCCCGACCCTTCCCGTCGTCGCGTCGAATCGCATACCCGTGCGATTTTCCCCGTTTTTGCAACATTTTACATTACTGCTCCACTCCTCTTGGTTGTAGCGTAATGTTACATATAGCCTATAGCCTTCCTCAAAAAATAGGCTACCCAACACAAAAAGAATTTTTCAATTCGAACCAGTAGTTCCTGAGATTAGCGCGTTCAATCAAACAAACAAACAAACAAACTCTTTAGCTTTATAATATTAGTTAAAGCCAGCGACCACAAATTATATATTGTTTTTACTACTAAACTGTAGCAAATATTACTAACGCAGAGTAATATTTCGTGTCAGAGCGTTTCGTTTTTGGATTCAGGTATTTTCCATTCTTTCTACCAATCGTAAAAATAAATTAAATAAAAATTACTAGACATGCAATATGCTTTTACTTTCTTACGATATATCGAATGAAACATATCGATAGTATAAATCGATATCAGGTGATTCGATAATATCGAGTTGAATCGATATATCGCGAGCAAAAAATATCGATACTTGAAATATCGATATATATCGAGCACCCCTAGCGGCGGGCGGGTTCGCCTGTCAAATAGAAAATGAAGGCGACAGCAAACGGCGTGGCGTGAAACGAGTTCATTCATCTTTTCCTCTTGCCGCTGTGACGAGTCAGAGAAGTTCGGGCTCGAGCCGACGCCTCGTCACTGCGAATAAATAGTAAAACCGAGGACATTCCGTGACCATTATCGAAATTAGTGTCATAAAGGTAGCACGCATTGCCGCCCCTTCGAAATATTGTCATTTTTAGTCATCTGTGATATAACGATACAGCGGTATCTTGTTATTCAATTTTAGGTTAAAAGTCTCGTGTGATGATTAGTGCAACATTATAAAAGTTAAGGGACTGTGCGCGCCAGGGTCTAGTGACCGGCATTCGGACTGAACTATTAGAAACATGGAGTCCCCGGTGATGGCATACGCGTTCGATGTAACGCCGAATTATTCGTACATTTTCGAATTCGAAAACGAATTTATTCATTCTAACTATCGGAAATGGATGACCGAAAATTGGACTGTAGCGTTTTACTACGTTGGTGTGTACATGGCGTTCATTTTCGGCGGTCAATACTACATGCAGAACCGACCCAGGTATGTAATGAATGATATGCTTCCTCTGTCCCAAGTTCACTGTTCTAGTGGCCCACTAATATGAGATAATTGACGTAATACAGGAACTAACGTAATCTCTTACAAGAGAGCATGCAGTCTTGTGTAGTTGGTCCAAAACCTGCTGTTTTGAAATAACATTTATCATGTTCATATCAGGGTTAGTCATTTTCGTAAATAGAATATCTTGCATTCTAGGATTTAGCTCTTAAACATGCTGTACCTTAATTGAGTAGCAAACTTCTGATTGGGCGATTTTCCAACTACAGATATCCTCATAATTATTTTGAAAAAAAAAAAAATGTTTTCTAAGAAATTTATTCTCTCTGTGAATTAATTTAATTTATTCACAATGATTCATAATGATGTTAAAGCTGCCACATGATTTTAAGTATTATTTTAGAACACAGAACAACATAATAACATCAACAGTAAATCTTAAAAAACTTTTCTAATGCTCACAAGTTCTAAAGTTTTTATTATTTATCTTTCATTTAATTGTATAACTCTCCAATACTAGATAATTTTATAAACATACATACACACTTATGATTTGATAGTAACATTATATTATCTGCTAATGTGAAGTCCTTATAGTCTTTACATAATAAATTTGAACTTCATGTAAATACCTGAATTTAGTTCATTTAGATCTTTGCCCACAAATATTGATTATTATAATTACTCTACATAAAAAAAAATCATCATAACATTTACAGTGGATGAGCTGGAATTCTTTGATAAAGTTTGGTCCTTGGCTAAAGATCCTGGATAGAAAAATATAAGAGGTCTTTACCCAACAGTGGGACAATAATCGCTAATACACAAAAAAAAAAAACAATTACAGCTTTGCCATTTAAAGTTTTATCTGCAGTGTATCAAATCTAAGTTAAATGTTAATTAAAACAATCAACTAAGTATTTCCATTATTTTTCCTCCACATCCTTTTTTTCATGTATTTAATCAAGCAATGAAGTTTTTTTAATCTATACAAATAAATAAAATTGTAGTGTCTGTTTGTAATTTCAAATTAACAGCTTTTCCATAAATGCATATGAAAGTATATACGGTACTTACATCAATTTTTTTTTGTCTGTCTGTTCTGGCTAATCTTCGAAACGGCTGGACCGATTTCGACGGGAAATGCACTGGTAAATAGCTGATATTATAAGGAGAAACATAGGCTATAGTAATATATATTTTGTCTGGGTAGTACGTCTCCACGTGATAATTTCCGAAACTCACGCGGGTGGAGCCGCGGGCACAGCTAGTATTTAAAATAAAATGCGTTATTAATTTCACAGCATTCCCAACTGTCATTGAATTATTTATTACTAGCTTTTGCCTGCAACTTCACCTACAAGGAGGTCAGAAATTATCCCACAACAATATACTGCCAGAATAAACATATTCTATGTCCCAGGTCTCGGGACCTGGGACATAGAAATTTAACACACAAAGGGACCATGACCTCGGGATCATGGTCCCTTTGTGTGTTAAATTTCAACCTAATTCATTCGGTAAAGTATTAAATGGTCACACAAACTTACTTTCGCATTTATAATATTAGTATGGATGATAGGTATTAAATATTAAATGAGAATTCATATGAGTAGGAATATACATTACTAGCTTCTGCCCGCGACATCGTCCGCGTCTAATTTTTGCTCCCCTGACCCTTCCCGTCACATCAAATTCCTTGCCAGTTTTCGTCCATTTTTCGTTGCTCCTCCGCTCCTATTGATCGTAGTGTGATGTTATATAGCCTATAGCCTTCCTCAATAAATAGGCTACCTAACAAAACAGGTTTTTTTTCCATTTGGACCAGTAGTTCCTGAGATTAGCGCGTTCAACCAAACAAACAAACTCTTCAACTTTATAATATTAGTATAGATAATAAAAACTTGTATTACATCTGCAAAACTTTTCACAACAAGCTAAATAAATCTCAAGTCTTAAATTATTCTACTTGTTACTAATTACTTTTTGTATCACTGGTCAAAAGGTTATAAATAAGTTCATGTAGGTAAATTATGTTAATGTCAACATTCCTTAGTTTTCATGCATGAATCATGAAGCTATGATAATGTAATGCAGCCAACGGTTTTATAAATAGACTGTGAGCTAATTTGTCACCCAAATTATAATAAACTAGCTTCTGCCCGCGAATTCGTCCGTGTTAAATTTCTTGTTCCCCCGACCTTTCCCATTGCGTCGAATCGCCTTTCGCCAAAAAGAATTTTTCAATTCGGAGCAGTAGTTCCTGAGATTAAGCGCGTTCAATCAAACAAACATACAAACAAACAAACAAACTCTTCAGCTTTATAATATTAGTATATGTAGTATAGATAATGAGTCAGATTTTTACATTAGACCAGTTTTTCTCGTTGTTGCATTTGCGTGAGCATCAGAAAAACGTACTACTGTTATAAAAGTATCCAAATGGCCTAACCCAGGTCATGGTCTATCCGTATGCCAAATCTCACTGAAACCCGTTCAGCTGTTAATGCATGACAACTGTAACTGACATAATTACTTTTACATTATTTACGATCTCCTTTCGTGATTTGTTTGTGTGAAATTTCTTGATTTAACATAAAATACCTACCCTACGGGTTAAAGTGTGATCTTATAAAACGACTAAGAACTATCCTCAAGAATCCTATCCTATCTAATTCAAAATGATTTTTTGGGATCTGAAGAGTAGTTCAAAAATTAACGCTTTCAAACAAACTCTTCAACTTTTTATTTACTATCTTTTATTTTTTTATTATTATCTTGCATTACAGTACTGCCAAACACGGTTCAGTTGTGATTATAGATAAAACAGTTGTTTAGGTAACATCTAAGAAAGCGAACTATAAAAATAAACTGAAACACAAAATTGTTACACAAGCAAAACAAAAATCTTAAAAAGCAGCTATGTTTTTATTTTGTACAGTTTAAATAAAATAAAAAATATCTTGCGTATTTTAACATTGAATAAATTGTCGTGGCTACACAGATGCATTTAAATATTTTATTTTCCCCTTAGGACTTAATATAATATAATAATATTTTTTCTTTTAATTAGTATCCTACCAACTATTGGGAGTACCTTCTATCTTTTGTCATAAACTAAGATCTATAGAAACCATTCAACAAAACCATTGTCTATTTTAATATTAGAAACTAGGATACACGATGAATACAATACAATGTATAACTAGTAGTAAACAATCAATTGATCATCTTTACAATTAGCATGAGTAATGAAGAAACAGCAGCTGTTGTGAACATGATATTGAAATCTTAACTAAAAATCAAATATAATCACAATGAAACTCATGATTATGCACCTGGCTTCTTTTAAATCGGGCTTTTAGCAAATTATCATTAATGATAATAATAATTACCAATTATCCTGTATAGATAAAAAAAAAGTATGTCTCAATTCAGACAGCTGACTCATAATCAGCCTAGCAGTCCACTGCTGGACATAGGCCTCTCCAATTGATCGCCATTCAGCTCGATTCTCGGCAACTCTCATCCAACTGCTACCAGTCACTCTGCGAATATCGTCGTTCCATCTTCACTGCCGGCGAACCTTACCTATTCGCCGATCTCCACTCGAGAATAAATCTACCCCAAGGGACCATTGCCACTTTAGCTTGCTTATTATAGCCGACTACGGTACGATAAATCAATACAATCACGAAATAAGTATTTCTCGGAGGTCGCGTTTTTGTGATACTAGACTGCTTCATAAGACGTAAGAACAAGGATAGATAAACATTTCTGAAAGCGTGATCAGTTAGCTGTCGAAGTCATGATAATGAAACTCTAGCTGACCAAAATAACAACCAATCATATTAAATGACGGGCATTTTGGCAACATGTTATTTACTTAATAGACTTTTAAGTGATGTTAGTAGCAACTGAATATGTTCATTACATCCTAGCTTCTACATTCATATCTATTTATAAACAGCAAATATTCGAGAACAGTAAAATGTGTATGTAAACAAGTATGTTTCCATCGCGTGAACACAGTTATCAGGTAAATGTACTGGCTCGGCAACTCGATATAATTCCAGATATAAAGGTGTAACCTTTGTCTCTAGTTCATCTGTTAATCACACATCTGTTCATCACATGGATGATGTGCAACAAAGTATCATATGTCTATTATCTATAGCTGAACTATTGACATTGTGTGAGATAGTAAATAAAAAGTCAGGAAGGTTATAATGTTTATTGTTATGTCAATTATTATCGATACTGATAGAGAATTTCTCACAGAATAGTTTCGTACTCAAGTTTTTATATAGATTGGTAGATGAAAATATGTCTGAGTAATTGGAGCTTTTTCTTCCGTAGTTCCATGAAAATGAAAAATATCATCATTAGGGCCAAGCTGAGCAATGTCTCTCAACAAAGTTTAAATTATAATTTTATAACTGTAGATTAAGAATAACAGCGAGTACCAATGGTGTTGCCTTGTGGTACCCGAGACGCAATAGGACGATCATAGCACATCATAGACTAGTCTATTCTTTTACCATGCTTCTGCAAACTGTTGTGAAGTAATCAGTGTATTATCGACATGTTTTAATCTTTTTCTCTATGTTTTTTAATGGAATGGCAACTGTGTCAAAAGCCTTAGCCAACTTCATAAAGTCACCGTCATCATAAATTTTGTTGTTTACGTCAAGATGGCATAATATTCTCGATCTCTAATTGAAGTACATCGCACTTATGTCGCAGGTCTGCTCTCAGACAAGCGTCAGAACATAGAAATAAGGGACTTGACCTTCAGGTCTCGGAAACTTAACAGTCAGCATCAACTAGATAATTGACACCTTTGCTAACCTTCATTTCCTTAATAAGGTAAACTCAGGGAATTAACTAGTACTGTATGTAAACACGAATCAATTATTTATCTACAAATATTAGACATTTCAGTATTAAAAATGCAAATATAATTTTATTTGCTCAGATATCTTAATGGTATATTATGCATATTCAAGACGTCAATACAGACAGAGTTTAATAAAACTGAGCTCAAGATGGTTTGAAACAAATATTAACTTGTTAAACTACTTTTATCTACGTCATTAATTGATAAATCGATTAGCTTACGACTCCGATTTCTTTCGTAGGTAGTGTAGGCACTTATATTTTTATAACTTTCTCTGAATGACCATTGTCAAAAGGCTTCGATGGGTAGCGACCACGTCGGGTACGAATATTTCTACATACGAGTTCATGGAAAAGTAAGTCCATACGAGTTGCATTGTTTAGGAAGAGACGACTAATGGGTCGGGTTAATGAGGATCTACCTGTGTCCTCATATAAAACGATCATCAACCGGTTTACCAAGCTATGTAATTATGGGAAACTCCACATTTAACAGTGGAAATCTACTGTTGGTTGTTACGTATAACCCACCATAGGAAGTCGTAGTAGAAGATACTGTTTTAAAATCTATGTACTTATATAAAAATAAAATGGTGTTCAAGACCACTTGAAAAGGGCTGGACAGATTTGTTTTTATTTTAACTTTTTCGCAAGTGTCGAAATTAGGTTTACCAACGTTTTATTATCGGATCAGGATAGACTGAAAGTGCCTTTTTGTTTGGTATTTTTTTTATGAATTAATTTGCAAAACAGCGTCTATTGCGTCAGCTAGTCAGAAATTAAAATACAAACTCACATTTACTTTGATATTGCATTTTAAAGACCGGAATAATTACAATCCTATGAAACATACCAAGACGTTCTCTCTGAATCAACTTTCTTAACGTCTAGATTGGCGGTGTGCTTCGGGGATTACATAAAACAAAATATTAGTTTTCGTAAGAAGTAAATTTGATTATCTAATTCCATATATGTTTACAAACGCGATATTATGCTGAGCGTGGGTGACCGGGACGTGCCGGTTCGACGGCTCCGGTGGGACGGGTGGGCAGACCCGAGGGGGTGAATCTCATGAATGAAACTCCGCATCCGATCTGCAACGTTACGTAACTCAGTTTGGCACGATTTCATGAATAAAACCGTTTTCACAGCCACACTGCATTTCCCGCTCATTCATATTGCCAATTTTCATGATTATAAACAACATTGTATTCATTTTGGTCCATTATTTTTGAAGTATCGCTTTCGTTTGTAATACTTCGTCAGCAATTAAGTGAAAGCTTCACACAGTGAATACTGGTCTCGCTTACACTGTACAATATGTATGACATCACATGTGGCCGAGCCTGTCACTATGACGGAGAGAATATGTGAATATTGATTAATATTCAATTCAAGAGAGTATTCCAGACTTACTTTATTTTCGTAGAGTTTACTCAGTACACACGTTAGACATTATATACCGATATGTCAATGTCAGTTGTTACCGTTTATTTTGCATCTTCACATCTAGCACCTATGATTCTATGATAGGTATCTAGTCATATATTAAATACGTGAACCCAAAACTTTGCACTCCTTTTTACGAAAATTGCTCGGACGAAGGAGTATGGGAGTAACATTTGGCATAGGTAAAGTTCATGGAGAAGTAGTGCAGAAGGCTAATATTTTTTTTACAATAATGCATTAGAAATACGTTAAGTTATAAGTAAATTCTGGAAGAATTTCGACCACTGGGCAACCACTAGTTACTATAGAACAAGGTAACATGCAGGTCAAGGTATAAGTCGTCTATTTCAGTGTAATCCTGAGGCTTCAGTGGCTGACATAACTCTGTACGTTCAATGTTCAATTACACAGATTACGCTAACTTTACGAGACACTCCGGTTTTAATGGTGACATAATCTGATGAAAGTGAGCCTCATTGAGCTTCAATTGGATAATTTCGTTGAGTTAGGATAATTACTTTTGTCAACCAACTGTAATTCCATACACATCTATCTTGGAACGTTGAAAAACGTTGATGGTTTTCGTTTGGACAAGAACAAGATTGTCTTGTCTCGGTCTTATGTTTTCATCATGTGGATCTAACATTGACTTCAGATCGGAGGCAATTGTCCCGGCTGTCTGCCCGCTGTAACCAGTTCATTGTAAACTACGCATTTATTGCTTCGAGGCCAGTACACATTTACTTCTATTTAGATATAATGGTTTAGAGTACTTTTCTGTTCTCACGATCTATTGTGTATTTATGCTTTTGGAAGTATACTACTGAATTTGAGTGAGTATCTGCCATATTTATGCAGAATATAATGGTCGTTTATTAGACAGCCTCTTTTTTCATGAGTTGCATTAAATGTAACGTTCATTGCGGCGGAGACCAGCGTTTTTCTTAATTGTCAGCTATTCTGAAGCTAAATGTAGGCATATTCCATTAATTGTGACGTCATTTCTCGCCGTAGGAGTTAATTCGTGTGCATTGTAGACGAGTTTGCACGTGATGCCATTCATTGTTCGTGTCTTACTTTTAATTTCGTGTTCATTGGGTTTGTTAACTCTGTGTCTGTTGTTGAGATTCGTTCGGATATCGATTGGAGTTATTTTTGGTTGTAAGCTTTTCTTTCATTCTATTCTTGATTCCGTTGGTGCGCCATAAAAAAAAGTAGGTGTTTTTTTTTTCTTGGAGTTTCCGCCAGAATTTTTATGAATGGCTTTTTCATGAAAAAGTAATTCAATGGGATTAAATTAACTTGAGGATGTCGTATTGATTATTTTAGTGAATATTATTCTGTAAATAATACATGTTACGGTTCATCAAATCAGCCTATCGCAGTCCACTGCTGGACATAGGCCTCTCCCATGCTGCGCCACAACACCCTATCCTCCGCCTTCCGCATCCAGTCTGTCCCAGCCACCTTTTTGAGGTCGTCGGTCCATCTAGCTTGGGGGCGTCCCACACTACGCTTGCCGATACGCGGTCTCCACTCCAGGACTCGTCTGCTCCATCGGCCATCGGTCCTTCGACAAACATGGCCCGCCCACTGCCACGTCAGCCTGCTTACCCTGCAAGCTATGTCGGTAACTCCGGTTCTTTTCCGGATAACTTCATTTCTGATCTTATCCATCAAAGAAACTCCGAGCATAGCCCGCTCCATAGCACGCTGAGCGACCTTAAATTTGTGGACCAGCCCAACCGTCAGTGTCCACGTTTCGGCAGCGTATGTCTTGACGGGCAGGACGCACTGGTTGAAGACCTTGGTCTTCAAACATTGCGGTATAGGCGACGAGAAGACTTGACGAAGTTTAACAAACGCTGCCCAACCCAACTGGATCCTCCTGTCGGCTTCTTTTTCGAAGTTGTGTCTACCAAGCTGTATAACTTGCCCAAGGTAGACATACTCCTTCACAACCTCGAGAAGCGACCCTTCGATGCGGATTGGACTCGGCAAGACATGCGAATTGTACATGACTTTCGTCTTGTCCAAGTTCATGCCGAGACGTTCACACTGATTCCCTGTCCAGTCCAGTCCAGCGTCTTAAATACGTCTTCCAGCGCATTGGTGAACAGTTTCGGGGATATCACATCCCCCTGTCTCACCCCCCTGAGCAGTTGGATCGGGCTGGTTTGCGTATCCTGGATCTGGACAGTCATCGTTGCAGCGTCATACAAGCACCTCATCACCTCGATGTATCTCCAGTCAATTCGACATCGTTGCAGAGAGGCCAGAACTGCCCAAATTTCGATGGAGTCGAAGGCTTTCTCGTAATCCACAAATGCCATACACAGCGGCTGATTGTACTCCTCGGTCTTCTGTACAATTTGCCGAACAGTATGGATGTGGTCTACGGTGCTGAAGCCTTTTCGAAAACCGGCTTGTTCTGGTGGCTGGAACTCGTCAAGTCTCCTGGCGAGACGGTTCGTGACGACCCTCGAAAACAGCTTGTACACGTGGCTAAGGAGTGAGATGGGTCTATAATTCTTCAGCAAGGTTTTGTCACCTTTTTTGAAGAACAGAACCACCACACCCCTGCTCCACGCTTCAGGTGTTATACCCTCTAGGATGACGGAGGTGAAGAGACTTGCGAGCTCTCTCAGGACTGGTGCCCCTCCCGCGTTAAGGAGCTCTGTCGTTATTCCGTCATCCCCAGGTGCCTTATTGTTCTTAAGCTGCTCGAGAGCCGCCCTAATCTCGCACTGGTCGACATCCGGGATGTCCTCCGTGTAGTGGCGCGTTAGTTCGGCTCGATGGTCATCTTCACTATGTCCCGCTGGTTTCACCGTCCGCGTTGAGTAAAGGTGCCCGTAGAAGTTCTCAACTTCCTCGAGTATCTCGGACTTTGAAGTCACGATTCTGCCATCCGCAGTTCTTAGTTTCGTCAGATGGGACCTCCATAATTGCCGAGCGAACACTTTCGACCCTCGGTTCTGCTCAATTGCAACCTTGATGTCACGGGTGTTGGAGCACCGAAGGTCTAGTCGTGTCAGCTTTCTAATTTTAGGTTTAAGGTCCTTTTATCTGACGAAGACAGCTGCGTGGATGGCAACTCTCGTCTTTCCTTCATAAGTCCGAGAGTTTCCGAGGAAAGTTTTGACACCTTACTTTTTCGCTGCGACGGGAAAAGTTTGCGGGATACGTCGCATAGCGCTCTGACCACCTCATCGGCTTTCTTGTCAATAGTGCCTGTGGTTTCCAGTAGTGCGAATCGATTTTGAAGTTCCAGTTGGAACTTTTCGGATCCCAAAGCGGCTTGGAGCTGCGTAGGTCGGAGGGTAGGCCTCATCATGCGGTTTCTCTCAGCACGAAAATTTATATTTAGAGTGCCTCGTACAAGTCTGTGATCGCTTCCGGTTTTAAACCTGCTGATCACGGAGACATCTCTAAATATATGCTTTTTATCCGTCATGATGAAGTCTATCTCGTTCCTCGTCACGTTATCAGGGCTCTGCCAGGTCCACTTCCTCTGGGGTTTCTTTTGAAAGAATGAGTTCATCATAAAGAGCCCCTGCGACTCTAGGAAGTTGACCAGCATTTGCCCCCTGTGATTTCTTCGCCCCAAACCGAATGGTCCGACTTTCGATTCGCCGCGTTCTTGTACTCCCACTTTGGCATTAAAGTCCCCCATAACAACGTTGTAGTGGGCCTTTGTTGTACTGTGTATTGCCTTGGCAATATCTTCGTACATGGCCTCGGCTGTTTCGTCAGAGTATGTCGAAGTCGGCGCATATACCTGTATCACTTTCAGGTAGTACCTGTCAGTGAGTTTCAGTAAGGTACGCTACCCGTGTCGACACACTACTGATTTCCACAACGCTGCTGGTGAGTTCCTTGTTGACTAGAAAGCCGACACCGCCTTGGGAGAGCTGATCACCTTCGCGGAAGTAGAATAGGTGGCCTGACTCCAAGGTTATCGTATCCTCCCCCTGTCTTCGGACTTCCGATAACCCCAGTATGTGCCAGTTAATGCGACCTAACTCTACCTCAAGTTCGGCAAGGTGATGGTCTAGCCTCATCGAACGTCCATTGTACGTAGCCAGATGTAGTCGTCGTTGGTAGCCTGCCGTAACCCGGGGATTCTTCGCACCCCCCGTCCCGCCGTTACCGTGACCGCTACCTTGATCAGGAATAGCGGGACCACCGGGAACTGGGGGCCGTTGCTTTGGCACTTTCAACATGTTGAGGTTTAATGCCCATAGTCACCACGCTGGGCAAGCGGGGTGGTGACCGCAGAGCCAATCCTTTCGCAACGATGACGCTGCTGCCCATCATCGCTCTGGAGAATTTAGGTTGGCTTTCTGGATGGTTATACCGCCATCAGTCGGTCGCCAGCGCCTCGTCTGTCAGTGGCAGGGTGTACCGCGTGCAGGTGAGGTTGACATTTGGGGAGACTGGTTGTTGTGTACTCCCCCTTACACCCCATGTTACAGTTGCAAATTATATTTTGTTCAACATACAACCTGGTAGGTTGTATGTTGAAATAAATCAAATAAAATTGAATTTTGCAGGTTACCTTACTGCATTCACCTTACGAAGACAAAATAATTATAATATGACAAATTTTTCATTAAAAATATGCAAGTGACAATAACTGATACGTTTTTAACAAGCTCAAATGTTTTATTCATGTCGTTAACAGACTAGTGTTTTTTGGAGAATTGCCCATTTATTGTAATAGGCAGAGAATTTTAGCCGTGTCATTTGCGTCTTATGTAAATTGTTTACATAATTCATAGGCACTGAATAGTGATTTGCACTTTTTAGGAAATGGAAATTATGTACCTACTTCATTATGTACAATAATTGAAATAAATGTAAGCCTATCAATCGCTGATTACCAATTTGAACTTACTCATACCGCCAAAGGGAACATACATTCACGTTTAGTTTTCCAAACTTTAATTTGGTCTAGTACTGGTATTCGGCTCCATACGGTTAGACTGGAAGCAGAACCCAGCATAGTTGGAAAAAGGCTAGGCAGATGTTGATTTCTGGTATTCAGCTACATCTGGTTAGACTAGAAGCCAACCCCAATATAGTTAGAAAAAGCCTAGGCGGATTTACTTATTCTAGGACAAGAGATCTTTGAACTCAACTTACTCAACACAATAATTCGAACAGTGCAAATAATACATTTTATACGTTTTTCAAGTATATTTCTGCGAAATAAAACAAACGTAAATGATATCATAAAAATATTTATAGTGCGAATAACGGGATTACCTGCACTATAAATAATGGGATAGTAAGCCAAATACTTTTACCTATGTTAGATATGACATATGAAAAACTTGCCTTTTCACAAACTTGTCGAAAAATATCCCACGGAAACCTAGTACCGGGATAAAAAGTATCCTAAGTGTTAACCCAAGTTATAATTGTATGATGCATTTGATCCTAATCTGTTCCGCCGTTTTTGAAAGATTCAATAACAAACATACTAACTTTCACAATTGAATGTATAATGTAAGTTGCATATCAAAAAGATTCGTCATTAAAACATATCTTCTATATAAACTTGTCTTCTATATAAACTTGATAAGCCGGTAACTGAAGTTAACTTTTACCCTAGTCGCTAAATACAAACACTTGAAATTCATCGGCTTATAACCTCCAGCGCGGATTACCGAGCCAATAAGGTCGCTAACCCCAACCTAGGCCCAGTTCGTCCAATGATATTGACATTCACAAACCTTTCCGTTAACGACTAGTATACCAGTTAAACTAAATTAGGTATTAAAAGCGTTCTATCCTGCTTTCTCCAACACGATCGAAAGAGATAGATGCAATCATGAATCTCGATTCTTGACTCATATTTGCTTTTCATTCAGGGACATGAATAAACATCGTAATGAGGTAATGAGCATTGTCAATATTTCATTTATGTTCATTACGTGCCTACTAGTTTTAGAAATGACCAAGTCGGTTATTTTGTCCATAAATATAAAGGAAAACTTGAAGATGTCACGTCTGTTCGTTATGTGAGGGAATTATTTAAATACGAAACTGGTTCATATCTTTATTTTATTATTCTTTAAGATAAAGTATTTTATCTTACTCGACTTAGTTACATAAGCCTGGTAAATACTTTTTGCTAAGAAACCTTACGTAATATTGCCTATATTTCAGATTTCTTATGAAATTGATCATATTCATGATTCTGTTTGACAGATTTTATACCTAATCCCGTTTTCAGACGATTTTATTCAGAAACATAAAAACCCTCATTCTATAATGATGATGCTCATTGTATCGGAATAAACTCCAGATGCTGTGAACATCGAGATAAACACCGTCAAGGTCGAGGGAGGGAAAACCGCAACCATTTTCTGGCTACCCGCTTTTGTGTTTATTTGGAATGGAGGATCGTTGAACAGTCTCCAAAAGTTTATTATACAGCTGAAAATGGCGAATAATGCTGACTCTGAAATTGTATGTGGCGTTGTTATTGATTTTTAGAATTTATAATGCTTGGTTTTGTACTGGATGCTGGCGGTTTGGGGTCCTTGCTTGAGAACTCTCATCTTTTGTCGTTCGTGACGCTATTTATTTTGAAATTAGTGGGGCATGTAATACAGTCGGTCAGCAGCTCAGCACTCTGTGTTTTTTTTATGGGATCCTCTTTTTTCCCCCCTTTTGTTTATTGAAGCTGTGTAGCTCAAGAGAGATTGTTTCCACGTTGTTATAGTACCCATAGCCATTTAAAAACAATGGTTTTCCTTTTCGTGTAAAAAGTGTGTTGCTACCAAAGTCACGATCAGCCATAGCGTGTTAAGATTAGATAAAAATATCAAAAATACTCCTTTATTTAGGGTTGTTCGTTCGAAACCTTGACCGTGGAGTTAAATCCTATTGTAAGCGTTGACGGTTTTTTTTTCCGCCACACTTAATTTTCGTCCATCGACCCCGACGGCGAGAACCGTAAAATCGAGGCGAGTAACTTTGTCATTTGCGAACCTAGGTATTATGAGTGAAATGCCACCGCAGTATTTCGCAGCATATTTTCACTTTAAAGCAATTTGCGGACCTTTGCCGAAACGGGATCGCATTAGCTGACGTATGCGAAGTTTTGGGGAGAAATTTTCGCATTTAAATTGCTTTCGCTGGTTTTTTCAGTAATGGCTCATGTAGCATAGGGATGAAACATTTGATTTAAATTAGGGTTGCCTCCTTACGGGAAAAACACGGCACATTGAGTAATTTATACTATAATAGAACATGTATCGATACTGTTAATTATAGGGTCGGAACATGCATCACTAGTTCTGACGTTTCCTCGTATGAATACAATTATTTACATCATATTTATATGTTTATTATTTAGACAGCTAAGAAATTCCTAAAAACATTGTATTAAAAAAAAAAGCACGGAAACCATAATTATTTTATGACAATGTTAATAAAACAATTCATAATGCAGGATGTCATAAAATGTAGATATGTTATATGTGCCGTTAGTTCAAAGTCGTTTAAATAATACATATAAACATATCTACTAGAGATAACGCTTTGCATATTCGGTACTTCTAAAAAATTATAACGAAGTACTAACTAGCTCTCCAAATAAGAGAATATTAGAAAAAATAATACCCAGAGAAGCACAGGCAGTACTTATTTAACGCTAATGAAGTTTGAAGTTATTTATTTTTTCCTTTACCACAAGATAACAAGAGTGGGGAAGACCCATAGACGGCTACTAATAAAGACTGTGGCTATAAACTGTGCAAGTGTACATACATAAAATAAAATGTCATCTATACAAATAAATAAAACTGAAGTATCTGTTTGTAATTTCAAATTAACAGCTTTTCACTAAATGCATATGAAAGTAAATACGGTACTTACAACAAAAAATCTTTTTTTTTAACTTTTGTCTGTCTGTCTGTTTATTCCGGCTAAACTCTTGAAATGGCTGAACCGGTTTTGATGGGACTTTTATTGGCAGGTAGCTGATGTAATAAGGAGTAACTTAGGCAACTTTTATTTTAGAAAAATACCTGCATTAATTTCCGACATCCACGCGGGCGAAGCCGCGGGCAAAAGCTATCGGAAATAAATAGTTGCGAGGACAATTTGTTGGCTAAGTGGCCAGTTAGGTGCATAAAATTATATGACAGTGTAGGTACTACTTACTGTGTTTTCTGCTAACGTACCTATTTTCATAGTCCTACTAGTATTAAAAAATTGTAAGATGTTTGAATGTTAGACAATTACGCAAAAACGGCTGAAGGGATTTGGATGAAATTTGGCTAACAGATGGTTTATAACCTGGATTAACACATAGGATACTTTTATCCTGGTAGTACGTTCCCGTGGTAATTTATCACATACACGCTGGTAAATATTAGAGGTAAGAAAGCCAGCTGTATTTCTGGACTAAAAATAATATTCTTAAACTCGCAACAGTATGTAAATCGCTTTCAGTAAACTTGTGAAACGAATTGAATTTGTAGAATTTTGTAATCCAAGAATGACTGACTTTTGCGATTACGCGGATCAAAGTCCAACAATCACTAACTTTCTCGATTACGCCGATCAAAGTCCAGATATCACTGACTTTCGCGGTTTCGTGGATCAAAGTCCAAGGCAGTGGACTTAGGTCCACGAAAGTCAGTGATGCCGTCTAGGTATAACGTGATGGACAAAGTTCATGCTTTGGTTGATAATTAATTTGAATAGTTCAATAATTAAAAGAAATACTGTTTAAAGTTCTGACTGTTTACACACTTAAATGGTTGTTTTTTTTTTTTTTTTTTTTTTTTTTTTTTTTTTTTTTTGGATGGGAAATCATCAAATGACTTCTCCCGCTCTGGGCGGAGCGGGAGGGCATGTCAGACTTTTACTGACTAAAACCCACCCGTGTTCCTTCAATTGCCCATGTGCCAGGGTCACGGTATCTCTTTCGAACAATCACGCGACCCCGGCAGACACTTTAATGGTTAGCCTGTAAATGAAATATCGATAGAGTAGTTTTTGCCAGCCGCCTCGCGCCCGTGGGGGTCGGAAAAAATATTCCACGAGAACCACGGAGTAGAGAAAGAAGACGGCAGCGTACTGTCGGGATAACATAATATAGGATACTTTTTCAAGTTACAAACTATCTATGTACTAATTTTCATCCTAATTTGATCAGCCTTTTTTGCGCGATTGAGTAACAAACATACAAATTCTCACATTTGTAATATTAGTAGGGGGCCGTTCAAGTATTACGTAAGCACATTTATTACAATTTTTTACTCCCCCATCCCCCTTGTCATCAAAAGTAAGCAAAGCTCTTACCCCCCCTCCCCATGCTTACGTAAACATTGTTATATGCATTTTTCTTTTAATGTACTCTGTTTTTTTATTGATTCATGAGCAGCAGTTATAATTCTAGAAAAAAAAATAGAATTAGGATAGGGGACTTTAACGCATATAATATTCATTTAAAATACGTCATGTCGTCAATAGATGTGGTGGGTTCTGAAAGAGAAAGGGTTGCCTGGGAATTATGTAGAGTTAATTCGTGCTATGTACAGTCAACTCGTACCTACGTCCGGTCGGCTGCTGACAATACCGACGAGTTCAATGTGGCTGTAGGCTTGCACCAGGGATCGGCTCTAAGTCCTTACCTCTTCCTGTTGATCATGGACGCTCTGACGTCGGACATACAGGAAGAGGCACCCTGGTGCATGCTGTTTGCCGATGACATTGTTCTTGTCGGTGAAGATGTGTCTGAGATCCAGAGCATATTGGAGAAGTGGCAACAGAAGCTGGAGAATGTTGGCTTGAAAATCAACAGAACCAGAATCGAATATATGTTCTGCGATTTCGGCGGTCTCTCCAGCTCTGAAACCATAGCGCTTGATGGTGTGCTTCTCTCGGTCTGCTCTGAATTTCGGTATCTCGGTTCACTCGTGCAAAGCGATGGCGAAGTAGATCGGACGGTTAAGCACAGAATAAACACTGGATGGATGAAATGGCGGCAGGTCACAGGAACAATCTGCGACTCCCACATCCCCCTTAAACTTAAGGGGATGATATATAAAACCATGGTCAGACCTGCTGTCTTGTAAGGGTCAGAATGTTGGGCCTTAAAAGGGATGAATGAAAGGCAATTGCATGCAGTTGAGATGAGAATTTTAAGAGGGATGTGTGGTGTTACACGAATGGATACAACAAAAAATGAGGACATAAGATGAAGTCTGAAAGTGACACCAATAATTGAAAATTTGTGTGGGAGTCGATTGTCATGGTATGGTATAGGATCACGTGATACGGAGGAATGAGAAAAATGTCGTGAGGAAAATATAGAGTATGAATGTCCATGGCTTTAAGATAGAGGGAGATCAAAGAAACGCTGGATGAACTGTGTTAATTATGATATGGATAGAAAGGGAGTGACTACTGAGATGACGACTGATAGAGAAGAGTGGAAGAAAAAGACATGTTGCGCCGACCGCAAATAAATTGGAATAAGGGCGGGAGAATGAGGAATAGAGCGCGGTAGGTAATTTCCCTACTCGGTTCTAAGCCTAAACGTCTACATTATTTGTGGGAATCCCTGAAAATGCGTTACATTTTCACAAAAAGACAATGTGTCGGTTGCCATAAGTGTAAAAAAGTGAATAACTACACTGCTTACGTAATCACCATCTAGACTCCCCCACCCCCCATGTCATCAAAAATAAGCAAATCAAAGACCCCCCCGCCCCCCTATAGTGCTTACGTAATACTTGAACGGCCCCTAGGATTGAGAAGAATAACGGGAACTCTCAGCGATTGCAGGTCGTCCGAACTGATCATTTAAGGACATCTGTCACTTAATTTATTATGTTTAGGCCACGGTTTAGGCTAGCTTTGCACTGGCTCGGCAAGCGTGGGACAAAAGGAAAGAAATGTCAAGTGATCCTTGTGGCTTCACTTTAGTTTTTTTATGCCACTTGAATCCCCTTCTAGTAACAATTTATTACTTCAGTGTTTCAAGTTCATCTCAAAAATAATGACGTCCTCAGTTATGGAGTAACTGTTTACACATATGCCTCAAACTTGATGACTGATGTGGGTGAACACGCCACATCATGCGAGGCTCTTGTTTGTAAACAAATCTGAACCCTAACATTGTAGCGATAAACGTCATATTTCATCACAGTGCTGACAGACGCGAGGAAGTGAAAGTAAAGAGTTTCAAGTGGGCTAGACTTTTTAATGCTTACCCTCCTTTTTTGTGCGAGAGGATAAATCATATTGAATATTTCAATAGTGTTGTAAGTATTGTTGGCGTAGTTTCTAGAAATAGAATGACCTATATCTGAACATTTCAATCTCATATCATGCAACGTGCGCAAAGATAGAGAATGTTACATTTTTAATTTGACATTATAAAGCTGATTTCATTTTTTTTACTTTTTAAATTATGTTCTTCCCCTGTTCGTTGCTACAAAAAGCATTCTCGATTTATTTGCCTCTGGTACATAGTTTGGATAAATAGGTGCTTTTTCCTCGATTTTAAGTAAGTAGGTGTTATATTTGTTTTCGAGTTCAACGGTATAGCTAATAGTGTTTAGCTCAATAATATTTGTACAGCCTTTTTATTGATTTACCGAGATCAAAGCACACAAACCAACCAAAAAGAAACAATTAAAAATGAGTACCTACACAAAAAAAAATGATTATAATAAACGATAACGATGATATTATAAGCACAAAAGTAATTATGAATAATGTCAATTGTATTCAGTTGACATTATTCACAATTATTTTTGTGCACAGGTCACATTTTTCATTTCCGTTACCTGTATGTAAAATAATGTACAATATCTGGTTGACCGAGCTTTGCTCGGTATTTTTTGGTAAATTGTGTTAAAAATAATAAGTTTATGTTCAAGTTGATTAACGATAAAGTTGGTCACTGAAAACACGAACAAAACGACATTTTATGAAAATTAATCCTAGCTACATCGAGTTATCGCCCCCGAAACCCCCTGTATACAAAATTTCATGAAAATCGTTGGAGCCGTTTCCGAGATTCAGATTATATATATATATACAAGAATTGCTCGTTTAAAGATATAAGATATTTAAAAGTCAAGGTAGGTATTTAATGACTTTTTCATGAAATAGTCATCCAATGGGATTAAATGAACTTCGAGGATTGTATATATGATACGTAAGAAAAATTGGAATTTCGCGCATTCTGCTTACAAAACCGTGTTTATTTATCAAAAGTGAAAAGATAAAATAACAACAAAAGATATACAATCTTTGAAACAGTCAATGCAAATGCAACTTTTCGACAACTATCGTAAAAAGGTTAATCCTTTTGTTATTTTTTATTTGTGGGTAGCATTTAATTTCATAAAATTAAAGAACATGGAACAAAACGTACCCACCCATGTAGCAAATTGAAATTGGTACCATTAGAAAGGTCTTTGAAAATATATATATTTGTTGTATGGGGGCAACTTTGTAGCTTGCGGGGGAAAAAAGATATTCGACGTTGAAAATGCCGAAAATCGTTAGTAAAATCGACCCACGCACGTTCGACGTTTTTGCGATTTTGTACGTTAGGTACTTCGAACTATTATGCGCTAGGGTCGGTGTATCGTAATCGTAACTGGCATTCAGTATGCAACCATATAGCTACCATCCGTGAGTGAGTAGTACAGCAGAGCCGACCTACACATAAGTGCGAGTGAAACAGATAGCGTGTAGTCGGCGACGCCGCGCCGCCGCCTCGATCTTTTGTTCCTAATAGTTAGTACCTGTTTGGAACTGTCTTAGAGCGCGCGCATTTATGTCGTCTTAGTTTATTTTATTTGTACTTTTATCTACAACCTCAGCCTACACAACGGACTTCAGTTTCAGTGTATTGCTTAACGATTGGATTGAATATTACTCACCTGCTTCGACGAAATGGAAGGTGAACGCCGTGTATTGTGTATTACGTGTACAAGATCAGTACTTCGTGACCGAAACCGGCATATACTGACGCGAGCCTATTTGGAAGACAATCAAGGCTTTACAGAGTATGTGATGGAACGGATTAACATAAATGAGGTTAGTATAAACATAACTTTTGTTCATCGTTTTCACTGTGTCTGTGTTCACTCACGAATCTGTCGTGTATTTTAGTTTTTTTTTTTTAAGTATTAATTTGTTTTTAGTACGTAACTTGAGGATTTTTTTTTCTTTTAGATGGCCCTCAATCAACTTCAGTATATGTGTCATCGATGTTGGGTAGCTGGAAGACGACAGCAAGCCAGTTTCGAACAAGAACATAACCAGGAACTTGCAAATCCAGAGCAGTTGCAGCCAACGTCAGTTCCAACTTATAGAAGGGTTGCAAATACGGCGCGTCACTGTTTGTTCCGCGGGTGCATTAATCAAGAACTTCATAGAGCGTCCAGGTTTATAAAAGTATTTTTGTTGGTTAATCATAGCGTGTACGTTCCTGAAAATGCACGCGTTTGTACACATCACATCAACACACATGATTGGAGCTCCCTGTATGATAATGGAGAGACAATATTCACACCAGACCATCTCAAAGATATGATTGATACGTTACGAGATGCATATAAACATAAGACTAATATAGATTTTGACAATGTAAACAACATTTCACCTGAGGATTTATATTACCTAACTGGATTAACACACCAACAATTCGAGATCATTTTGAATGAAACACCGTCTCTTTTAGATCAATGTAAAAGACCAAAAACTGCGCTAGGAGTTTATTTATTAAAACAAAGGTCTGGTGAGCCAAATACACGTATAGCGTCCCAAATAGGTGTATCACGTAAAACGATCGGTATTTTACTTAAAACTGCAAGAAACTGCTTGACCCAAGACTTTGTTGTTCGCCATTTGGGATTCAATCATATAAGCCGTGATGAAATTATAGCTCACAGCCTTGCAGTGCCATCATCAATATATTCCAACCCTACAAACCCAGTGGCTATAGCTATTTGTGATGGTTCGTACATATATGTACAGAAAAGCAAAAACTTTTTATTTCAAAAAAGGACTTACAGCTTACACAAGTATAAAAACTTGTTAAAACCCTTTGTAATTACTTGCCCAGACGGCTATATTATAGATATATGTGGACCATACGCTGCAACAAAAACAGATGCCCAAATCATGAGTGAAATTATGAATGATCAAACGTCCCCAGTGCATACAATATTACAAACAAATGACGTTTTTATATTAGATCGAGGTTTTAGAGACTCTATACCAGATATAGAAAGTGCTGGTTATGTTGCCCATATGCCGCCAAGCAAAGATAGGCATGCCACACAGCTCACAGATATTCAAGCAAATAAATCTCGACAAATCACAATAGTACGATGGGTCATTGAAGTCATTAACGGATGGTTCAAAAGGGATTACAAGATATTTAGGCATACACTTATTAATAAAACACTCCCTCACGTATTTGAAGACTTTCGCATTGCGGGAGCCCTAATAAATGCATTTAGGCAGCGTCTGACGGACAATGAGCATGCCCCCGCCTTTATCGATACAATAGCTCAAAGAATTACCGAACGTAATAGACTGGGCAATTATGTAGTCGCAGAAAATATGAATAGACAGCGGGCGGTGTTCACTACAATGACGGCTACATAAATACCCTTTCCACAATTGACAGAAGAAGACGTCATTCTATTCAGTTTGGGAACATACCACTTAAAGCTCGCTAGATCATATGTTGCCGAGCATTTGCGAGGTGGAGATGGTATATATAATATTGAGGTATCTTCTAGCCGTAGCCCTAATATGTCGCAGCATGGGCTAGTGACCGAAAACTGCTCGTTAGTTAGAGGCCGCATATTATCGAGGCACGTATCGAATAAAATATATTACACATATATTTTGATCAAAGTGAATGTCCAGGGCAGAGAAGCCATCGAAGCCTATTATTGCTCCTGCATGACGGGTATGAGAACTCTAGGTGCCTGTGCCCACACTGTTAGTATAATATGGTACTTAGGTGTTGGCAGGCACCTAGATAACTTCGTAGGTCCGGCAAGTGCCTGGGATGATATAATCATTGAGAGTAACAACACGATTTAAAAATGATGTTTTTGCTGTCTTTTGTAATAAAACTGTGCTTTTTAAGATTGATGGTTTTTATTTAATATTTTTTCCGTATCAAAAACGAACGGTAGGAAGCTAATTCGGTCTCTTTTTAAACAGAAAAAACGACTGGTTATTTATTGGGTCTACAGAACAGAAAAAGGTGCGATTGTTATAACACTTGGCAATTAAAAATGTAATAAAGAAGCTATCATAACTTTGATCTCCCATTCATTCATTCATTCGTTCATTTATTTTTGAGTTAGTCAATTATGCCTCTTCTAAATGACACCTAGTCTAAAATGCTACAAAGGTGGGTACAGGTTCCATACAAAATTACCCATTGTTCTTTAAAATTTAAAAAACCCCCAACACGAAAAACTAATTTCCCTTTAAAAAGTAAAAAATAATAAAAAAGAACTCAATCTTAAAGTACCTAAGAAGGCATTAATAATTCAAAAAAAAAATGCTGCTTTGGAGGTCCAAACTTAACAATTTAGTTACAAATTCTATTACCTAACTATAAAGCAGTCAACGACGACGTCTGCCCTCGCGGAGCGGTCCCCCAACGCGACGTTTTTTTTTTTTTTTGAATTATTAATATATTCTTAGGTACTTTAAGATTGAGTTCTTTTTATTATTTTTTACTTTTTAAAGGGAAATTAGTTTTTTGTATCGGGGATTTTTAAATTTTAAATTAAATTTTTATTTTATGCTTTTTATAGGTACACTAGCTTCTGCCCGCGACTTCGTCCGCGTCAAATTTTTGCTCCCCTGACCCTTCCCGTCGCATCGATTTGCCTGCTAGTGTTGCTGCTCGCACCTTTTGAGTTATAGTGAGTCAACCTTAAAAGATAGACATATGCTCTCGCGGACTTTTTTTTTAGAACTTTTTCAAAGGAACAATTCCGTCATACATGATTTTTGCGTTACTTTAACCGTTTACGCAGCGCACGCAACGGAAACTCTCAAAAGGAATAAAATTTCCCCGTTTTTGCAACATTTTTCATTACTGCACCGCTCCTCTTAGTTGTAGCGTGATGTTATATAGCCTATAGCCTCCCTCGATAAATAGGCTACTCAACACAAAAAGAATTTTTCAATTCGGACCAGTAGTTCCTGAGATCAGCGCGTTCAATCAAACAAACAAACAAACAAACTCTTCAGCTTTATAATATTAGTATAGATACTTAATATATGTAGAATCAAACGAAGCTAAGAACACTCGATTAATTCATCAATATTCTCTTTCAGTGCGCTTTCATTTGAGACCCCACTCCAGTTTATTTGCTGACATTCGGTCACTCTTCCCGACTTTCCCCCCCACAACTTTTAAACGGCTCAACCGATTTTCATCAAACATGTCTAAGAACACTCGCAGATAAGTCACCTCTAATATATATATTTTTTTTATTGAAATCGCTTCATCCGTTCGGGAGCTATGATGCCATAGACAGACAGACAGACAGACACACAGACAGACAGACACGTCAAACTTATAACACCCCTCTTTTTGCGTCGGGGGGTTAATTAATAAGAAAGTCGCACAACATTATACTTTTAACTGGTAAATTCAGGGGATAATTTTACTCACTTCCTTGTACATATTTTGTCTGTTGCGATTCCTAGTTAAAATGAAGCGAAGGTAAAAAGTTTTTCATGAAAGTCATTGCCACCGAAAACGAGAATAACTTGTTAAAACTAAACGAAGAAAAAAATTTTTTTTTTTTTTTTTGAGAAAAACTGTATTTGAACATTGTGAAGATTACGTTCGTATATAAAATAAATAAGAAAAACTTGCAAACATATTGAGATAGGAAGAATTTCCGATTTTTTCTACATTATTGTCACAAAAACACACACATGCTTGGGCGGAACTTTATTTGTTAAATTAATAATAAGTATACCAAACAAACACGACTTTCGCTATCGATGCAAACCGGAACAGCCAGCTAAGCCAGCTTTAAATATTAATATGTAAAATCGATAAAATAATAACTAAAACGAGATAAACATTTATTGCAGCTACGTCCCGCAATATGTAATGGCACATTGCCATTATCAGTATCGTACCACTTGGCATCATGCGCTGATAATGCCTATCTTTGTGATACTGGAGGTCGGCTTTTCATGTGAATGATGTAACCGCTGTGCTGTTTCACTGTAGAACTTTGAACCAGATTTTTGGTTAAAAATGTAATTCAAAACTGCGCCCTAATTGCGTCACTATCGTAGCCTGAAGGAAATTCCTAATCCATTGCTTCATTTGTTGAATAAATCGTCTGCTAATCAACGTAAATTACGCAATGAATGTTGTCCAACTGTCAAAATGTTGTAGAACTGTGTTGTCTTCTTTTTAGTGGTTGATGGCTTGAATGCCTTGGCCCTGAAATCGGCTACCTATTTAGCGCCATCAGTAGCGTTCATCTGTTCCTGTGTGTTCATACATTGTCATTGTAACCTCACATGACTCTTTATGGAACGAATTTAATCTTCGTACGTTCTCATTCATTCCTTTCCAGCTTTGCGAAGATCGTCGCTCTACGTAGTTGGCAGACGTTCTACTCTACATTTACCGATTAAGACCACGTTTGCTCCAACAACCATCGTGTTGTTTATATCCAGATTATGTGCTAGATTGTGACCATGGACTTTCCTATTCTTCTGCATACTTTTTATTTATATTTTATCTTGACTTTGAAGAAATATCCACAAAGGCCTCTTTGAAATAATCATGAAGGACTTTGACACAGAATCGCGGTTTATATATGATTCCATGATATGGCTGGTAGTGACAATGCTGCTACTGTTTGTCTATTATTCATTTGCATATCAGACATTAATAAATGAGTCATGTCTTATTATTTTACGATCAAATAGCATCGAATAGGTACGAGAGTCATAGTTTGCAGATTTTGAGATAACTTATCATCGAAAATACACTAAATATTATGAAGAGAAGCTAGCAAAAGATGAAGGTATTTAAAAAAAAGATTCCAGTTTTTCAGCCATTGTTTTGTTTTTGTTTTTCGATGATACGTATTACATGGCAAATATACACGCAAACATGGATAGTAAAAGCATCTTTAACTTGTTTTTTTTTTCCTTTTTTCGTAATTTTAATGAAACAGTGTTATGCGCATGGGCATCTATCTACATTTCATTAAACTCCCGGCCCCAGTGCCACCTACATCTTAATAGTCGGAGATGTGCTAAGGCGACTCGGCCCGTGCGAACGCATCTGGCCAAAATTTGGCTTGTTGTTAGTTTCCGTCCGCCAGTCGAAAGTCACCACGCGCTCGCGCCACTTCTCCTAATTTTTTACAAAATGCCTACTTGTACATTCGTTGTTTGCAAAAATACTAGCAGCAAAGTGAACTACGTAAAAGATGGAATCTCATTTCACATGTAGTTATTACAATATTAATGTTTTTCTTCTTTAAATTCAAAAAATATAAATTAAGTACTGTAAGAACGTGATGGAAAGATAAGTGATTTATTCGTATTAAACAAAATTCATTGCTTGCTTATTAGAAACAGATAAATGAATCTGTTCATTCGACTGCGCGATGTATTCGTATTTTTAACGATACTCACAATACGATGACAGTCATGTGCCGCGTGGTACGGCCGCTGCCGGCTTCCGTGAAATAGAGACGTAGTAGTGTCGATTAAAAATTCTTAGTAAGTAGTAGCACGATGCATGGTCAGCTATTAGTACTACCCATTTACTTAATAATGTAGTAGAGTTAATACTATTATTGACTTTATTTAATTCTGTCCCTTCCACTGCCAGCCTCCGTACTACAGCAGATGAGAATTTCGACAATGTTTGACCCCTGTCGTTGTACAGCAGTTGGTTCTGTGGTCACACTGTTTTGCGATTATCTATAAATCTATCATACACTAACATTTAACATAGTTCCTGAGATTTGTACGATCAACCAAACAACCTCTTCTGTTTAGAGATAGTATAGTATTTAGATTTGACTACAATTAAAAGAATTATAGTGAGTCAACCTTAAAAGATAGACATATGCTCTCGCGGACTTTTTTTAAGAACTTTTTAAGAGGAACAATTCCGTCATACATGAGTGTTGCGTTACTATATGCTATTGATTGTTGTTCTTGCAGTGACTTAGTATTTTTTTATATTGTAGTTATCCAAAGGATTTTCATCAAGATCAAGACGGAGGTATACCACAGTTAATTTAGAGATCGTGTAAAGTTTTCCATAGCTAAGATAATGTAGGTTTGTAAGTTTAAATAGGTACGGCCAACACTTTTTTTTTTTTTTTTTTTCAGGATGGGAAATCATCAAATGACTTCTCCCGCTCTGGGCGGAGCGGGAGGGCGTGTCAGACTTTTACTGACTAAAACCCACCCGTGTTCCATCAGTTGCCCATGTGCCAGGGTCACGGTATCTCTTTCGAACAATCACGCGACCCCGGCAGGCATCGGTCCTAGTAGACCCCTACACTGCTGCTGACATCTCTTTGAGGCGCGCGTGGAACACTGCGCGCCGTCGACCCGAGCTTGGTCCTTACCGGGCGGCGAGCTACCCATTGCTCGCCACCCGCAAGCTCGTGCCTACGGTGGCCGGGAGTCCGCAATCGACTCCCGACGCCCGGGGCGTCTCCTCCTGCGGCGGCTAGGGACGTGAGGGCGCAGAGACTGCCACTCCCTCACGCGCCCCGCCTCCTCCTTCGCGAGCATTACTGCTTCGCAGAAGGAGGTGACGGCTTCCCATTCCCTCTCGCTCCGTACCATGGCTCGCACCAGGGCCGGACGAGAGAGGTCGCCGCCGCCGATCGCCTCCACGAGGACACGGCGGTGCCCCGCCCAGGCTGGGCACACCTCCACCGTAGTACGGCCAACCCTTACAGTTTGATAGTGCAATTATTTAAAGCTAAATAAAAAAAATAGTTATTGTTTTATTATTTGCGTTAGTTTAATTAAATGATGATAATAACAGTATTAAAAACACCCTTCATCGATATCGATACTGAGCAAGTCTGGTCTAAATACTCTATTGTTTGAGTGTGTGTTAGTGTAGTACACGTGGTTATTTTAGTGTGCGAACCAATAGCAAGTGCACGTTTGAATGCTTGTGTGCATTGTAACCATTGAATTATGCCTGTAGGGGTGGTAAGTCGTAGGAGTATCTGGCGACATATGGTTTCGAAACAAATCCTGCGGCATGCCATATCTCCTTTGTTTGTGTGATCTGAGAGTCTACTGCTAGGTAGAAGCATTCGTACGATTTCTTTATCCCCATGAGAATATAATGTTTTGTTATATCCAGGTAAAAGTTTCTGAAAACCACTGATAAATATTTTACTGTATAATCAGCCCATTATGTAAATATGTGGGTACTTAATCATTTAAAAATGTACTTTATTTACAATATTATAAATATGCGTGACTTGATATATAAAATTCATGAAACCCAATTATAGCAGTATGTGACATGAATATACATTCAACTAGAATTTTCCTCAAAATAATTATACCCTATGGGCAATTATGAAGTTTTCCTACTACGAGAAAACCTTGTCACAAGGAGATCAGGAAGTAGGGTAAAGGCACCTGTTATGAGATTTTTTAAAACTTGATCCTTGAAAGCTTGCGCTGTCGAAATAATGACCTGCACCCTAATTGCGAAACGCACAATTTATCAGAATCTGTATGGGATTGAAGATTATTTCTAAACCATTGCGTCATTTGTTCGAATAAATTGTCGGCTCAGCAACGTAAATAACGCAATGAATGTTGTTTAACTATGAATATTAAACCAATTCCTACCGATAAAAAGTTCCGCAATTACCCCTCTGTTTCATGTCGATGACCCACGTAGGACCTCAAACTGAAATTGAACTTTTGTGCCCATTTTGGCCCGACTGCTTCTTGATGCGATGTTTTTTTTGTTAATGACGTCTTTCGAATTTTAGCTGTTTTACGTGTGAATAATTTACTACTTGTTAATAATTCGTTATGTCAAAAAAAATCTTGTCATTGTCTAAAACATTGTTAATTTACTATTCTATATAATTTATATAGTAAGAATACAACGATTAAATTAGTCACGCTGTTGAATCTAAAGATAAATGTAAAAATAATAAAAGGTACTCACTTTTAATCAATTATATACACACAAAATGTGAACAGCTTAAACTTATACTTTTATAAATTACTTCATACAGGCAGGTCAGTAAGAAGGAAAAAAATCCTTAATTTATTTATTATACTTCCATATATAGTTTTGTGAAAAAATATATTTGCATATGTTACTGTAAAAGCCCGGGTTTGGGAAAATCCTATGATTTTGCAGTAACCCGTTAGTTTTACCAACTCTTAGTGAAAGTCTGAGCTGGTGGTTTACCATGATGTGTTAAATCAGTACTGCTGGAAGACGTCGACATGAGAAATCATGGTAGGCCACCTGTTCTGTTATCGTCGTTCATTTTGAACTTTTACCCCCATTCACTCGGTAAATCTTAAGTTTAACGTCAGGAAAAAAACACTTGTAAAATACGTCTCTCACCGGAGGACAAGGATTCATAAACTGTAAGTGCTTCAAAAGTGTCTTCATTCGTCGAAGTAATGCGCTATTTTAAGGTACCTCTACGCACTGACTGGACAGGTCCACTCAATCTCTGTTCTCTCTTCAAAGGTAAATTTCAGTCACCACTCTACATGGTCTTCACATGATATGACCAAGATTTCTTGACTTCAAAAGAGACTGTGACCTCAGAGTTTGTTTCGGCCTTTCTTCTCAGAGTAGACAGGAAACGCCGACCTCATCTTGTAAAAAAATAATGACGTTTAAAAATGTTTGTGCAAACTAACTTACAGATATAAAATTATTTATCAACTCAGGATAGTAAAATTTGCTAATATACGGGCATTTACAGTACAGTACATCGATTCATCATAGTAGCTGTCGTATTCAGTAATGTGTCACCTCTCAACAGTTATCAAACGGGAACTGCTATTATCTTAAACGTTCTTGACATGTTTTATAACTGATTACAAGTATAAGTAGCAAGTTCAAGTACAATAACTTCGCTGACCTTCTGACTCACGTCTACTTAGTACCTACTACTACTAGTAAGTGATTATTAAGTATGATTTTCGCGGAATAAATGTGTTTTTAAGAATATTTTGTATACTAACTCAGGTAGGTTTTCTGAATCGTATTTCGACGTGAAATAATCGTGGCGGGATTGTATCGCAATGAACAGAGTGTATCTCAGCTCGTCGAAAAAACACAATGTTCGACTTTCAAGTGTCGGTGCTAAATAGTGTGTTGAAGATACAGGACGCGAAAACGATATTATTACGTGTGAACGTCGACTTACAGCATTTCCTTGGCCAATTAATTTGTGATTTGTGTTCAGCACAAATCATATCATAATCATACAGTGGGTATTTACTTACATTTTGTACGAGTGTTGAAGTTTGTACGAATGTTTTGGTCATCATAAACCATGCATAATGCCTTCTTTTTGTAAGAGGACCATAATCAACCACGAGGGCGCAATACGGGTTGGTGGATGTCATAAAACATTACACATTTAAAAAACTTTTTAACAAAGAATTAAAAGTTTTTATTTTTATAAGTTACTAGCTTCTGCCCGCGACTTCGTTCGCGTTAAATTTCGTGTTCCCCCGACCCTTCCCGTCGCGTCGAATCGCCTACCCGTGCGATTGTCCCTGTTTTTGCAACATTTTTCATTACTGCTCCGGTCCTTTTGGTTATAGCGTGATGTTATATAGTCTATAACCTCCCTCGATAAATAGGCTACCCAACACAAAAAGATTTTTTCAATTCGGACCAGTAGTTCCTGAGATTAGCGCGTTCAATCAAACAAACAAACAAACTCTTCAGATTTATAATATTAGTATAGATTGTGACTTTAATGTGCTAATAATACTTGGCAAGGTACACCTATCCAATAAAAAAAGAACTATCAAAATCGGACTATTCTGTATAAAGTTATGCGTGGTTTTACATTATAATCAGTGAGTGAACAATCAATCATCCCCTGTTTTCCGACCGTTAGGGTTCGATTTAGTTTTCCAAATTTATGTGGGACCACCTTCGGAGTATACCCTTTCTAGTAGAAGAAGAATTTCATTTTTGAATCGGTGACCTATCAACTATCGTTAACTGACACGAGTACACTTTCTTTAAATTCCTCATTAAGTTTATTTATAACTTTTGATGGCTACCGGTACGCATAAATAATTATTATAGCTGTCAAAAGTTCACGGCTGATTCGACGACAACGGCAACGCTTGTAGGTAAAGAGCATGGTCATAATGAAATTGTTTTCCTCAATCTGTCAGTTCATAATTTCAGGCTATTTTCACACCTACATGTCCATTAAATAAAGTAGTATTTACGTTGTTAGGTAGGAACATATTTATGTATGGAAAAAAAATAGTTATGTACTCTTACATGCACATGTATATAATTAATTATCATAGTTTATGTGGTTTACAAGGTCGAGCGATCCGACGTCAATTCTACGCCACAATCTATTAGGTACAACTAGATTAATGACTATCATCCAGGCTATTCTGGTTACAACGAGTCATTGCACTGCTTCAGTACATTTTCTCAATTTGTAAACTGTCGTTGCTCGATTACGCATAGAAATGTGAAAGTAAGTCTCCCAACTCTCGGTTGTTCTAGACTGTTGCACTTTTTCGCCAGTTTTGAATGATCGTGCGAATAACACAAAAAAGTTAAAACATTCGTAATTCGAACTTTTTCAATTTTCTTTCTTTATTTTTGTGAATGGTCGATAATTGTTTTGTTGACCTCATTTGAGGTGAGTGTACCTCAACTACAGTTAATCAGTATGATCGTTAAATTAGAATGGTTACAGAATCTAGAATAAGACACAGAAATATTTTAATAAATTATTTCCAGTTCCGCATTTAAATAAAGCATTTCCATTTTATGCACAATCAAAAGAATTATTTCCATATCTAGAAAAATACTACAATTATCTATGGTATTTAATCATTTGCAATTTGTCTTGGAAAATTGCTCATAATTGGTTCAAGCAATTCAAATCAAAGCAGTAAGAACTAGATAATTTTACAAGACTATTTTAATATATGGAATCAACCGGCAAAGATTTGAACATTTGCCAAATGTCGGAAAGGGCGAAGAACATCAATCTATGTACTACATAGGTAGTTAACTGTCATTGAAACAACAAAGGACGACCTAGAGTTATGATTGTTTACGTAACAATACAAAAATACTGTATACAGTATATAAATTGTGAACAATACATGCTTCTGGAATAGTTCTTCTTTAAATAATTCACAATTTATGCTACAGGTCCAAAAAAAGTTGTTTTGTCATTTGAAAACAACAATTGATTTCCGCGTTCCATACTTCTGATTTTGTGGTAATTTAATTTAAATGTTTAATAAGGACAACATTCACCATCACCACGACCAAAACCCGAATTAAGGCTCACGCAGACTTGTGCCAGTCAAGGGTAAGGACATGGTATTAATCACATTTGACATATGATAATGATGTTTCCCCGACCCTTGCTAGAGCCAGCCCGCGCCGCTGAGCCTGTATTTTTAAATTCGCCCTTAAATAATAATCATTCCGATTTAGCCCGTCCCCTGCTGCCCTCTACCAGCGATGCCTTAAGCCGAGGTCCCTACCCCACAGTGGGTGCCCTTAGCGAGTAGTCGCTCTACTCTTAAGTTTTTCAAGCCCTGTCTGGAGGCCTTAATTTATTAAGGTAGCCACAGGCAAGTCCAGTTAAGCAACCGACAACCTCATAGACTGACCTGCAAGACTCCATACACAAAAAAAAGGATGATGTTTGTCCCGTCATCTGTCTGTTTTTGATCTCGTTATCAACAAAATATTGGAATGCCCAAGATGCACCGGACCTACAATATGGTTACTCGTATTTAATGTTCCGTTAACCATTTATAATATTAAAATTTAGCTTCTGCCCGCGATTTCGCCTGCGTGAATGTCGGAAAATGTTCCAGGGAAATGAAATGAAATTGGGCACACTATCTGTTCATTCAAATCCGTTCAGCCGTTTTTACGCCAATCCGGAATGTACATCCTGACAAATGGACAAACATTCTTCTTTATTATTTGTCATAAATGTATAGAAAATGATCATCAGCATTTCAGCTGAAAGACAGCCACTGGTTGACATAGCTCATTTATAAATATAATATACTAGCTTCTGCCCGCGACTTCGTCCGCGTCAAATTTTTGCTCCCCTTACCCTTCCCGTCGCATCGATTTGCCTGCTAGTTTTCGTCCATTTTCGCTCCTTGAGTTATAGTGAGTCAACCTTAAAAGATAGACATATGCTCTTGGGACTTTTTTTTTGAACTTTTTAAAAATAACAATCCCGTCATACATGATTTTTGCGTTACTTTAACCGTTTACGCAGCGCACGCAACGGAAACTCTCAGAAGGAATAAATTTTCCCCGTTTTTGCAACATTTTTCATTACTGTTCCGCTCCTCTGAGGTGTAGCGTGATGTTATATAGCCTATAGCCTCCCTCGATAAATAGGCTACCTAACACAAAAAGAATTTTTCAATTCGGACCGGATTCGATTCGGAGATTAGCGCGTTCAATCAAACAAACAAACTCTTCAGCTTTATAATATTAGTATAGATAATTAGTTGACCCAGCGAACTTCGTATCGCCTCAGATTCAATAAATGTTGTTATAAACGTACCAAGTTTGACAACCTGGTACGCGGTGGTGATCTGGTAAGCGTTTTCTAGCTGACACTCATATGTTAGGTTAGCTCCTACCCAGTTATGATGACCTGGTACTTCGAAGGCATAAAGCGTTTTCTAGCTGACACTCCTTTGTTTGGTAAGCTCCTGTCAAGTTATGATAACCTGGTACTTCGAAGGCAACGTTTTTGTCATAGTACCACGTTTTATAGTGACTTGTATTCTCTTTGACGTTTTATGTGACGTCTCACGGGAACGCGGTCGTAAAAAGGGGAAAAAAAAAAAAAAAAAAAAACGGGATAAAAAGTATCCTATGTCCTTCTCCTGGCTCTAAACTACCTCCCTGCCAATTTTCAGCTAAATCGGTTCAGCCGTTCTTGAGTTATAAGTGAAGTAACTAACACGACTTTCTTTTATATATATAGATGTACATATTAAAATACTATCATTTCATTAATGCATGTTATCCAATATCTATGACCCCGCAGCTTTGTCATCGGTCAAGCAATCAATCATAGAGGAGATGGTTCACTGCGGTTCAGTAGCCAATACTAATCGCGTTGTACAATTAATTATTTTAATTAAATGTACTACTTGATAAGCATACGAGGGAATCAGGTGCTATCGAACTTAATACGTCAATATGTCAAATACATTCTGACATATTGACTTTAGATTTTATTAATTAAAGCGGCTTGACGCCAGTTTTAATTACTTTAATAATAAACTAGCTTCTGCCCGCGACTTCGTCCGCGTCAAATTTTTGCTCCCGTGACCCTTCCCGTCGCATCGAATTGCCTGCCAGTTTTCGTCCATTTTTCGTTGCTGCTCCGCTCCTTTTGATCGTAGCGTGATGTTATATGTTGTATGTTATAGCCTATAGCCTTCCTCCATAAATAGGCTACCCAACACAAAAATATTTTTTTAATACGGACCAGTAGTTTCGGAGCCTATTCAATACAAACTAACAATCTAATCTTTCCTCTTTATAATATTAGTATAGAAAACCCACCCGTGCTCCTTCAGTTGGCTATGCCAGGGCCACGGTAACTCTTTCGAACAAATCTCGCGACCCTGGCAGAAAGTTATGACCTACTGGTACTTCGAAGGCATAAAACGTTTGCTGGCTACGAGCGGGATAAAAAGTATCCTATGTCCGTCTCCTGGGCCTCAAGTCTGCTATTTTTTATTAATTCGTCATTCCAACACAATCCCATTGTCATTTTGCTAAAAGTTCGTAATCTGCTAAATCATAATGGTGAATCATTGGTCGGTCAGTGGTCTCGTAATAGAATCGTGGTACAATGACATTGTCGTATTGCCATTATTATAAAATTCGTTAGTAGAAATGATTTTCTAAAAACTACTACTCAATTTGAACATTTAATTATGCCAGATTTCATTTATATATATATTTACATATTATTTATTAGTGTTTTAAACAATCTGAAGTAGTAAGAAGTTCGTAAATAGCAAAAACATTGCATTAACATGTGTAACGCGGATAAATGTGAAAATAGACAACTCAATAATATTTTATCTGTTTAGCTGTCAAAGTCAAATGTGGCATTACTGCCTACTGACGTTAATCTATTTTTATTTCCAGCGGCCGGTGTTTTGTGTGTTAATTATTTATTCAGTTTTCTCACCTTAATTTCTGCCGATACGCTAACGTTTCGACGCGGTCTGGCCATAAGGGGAATGAGTTCTTCAATTAACCCCCTTACTGAGTCCTTTCCAAGGCGAAACGTTTTTATAAATTCCGCTTCGGAAATATCAATAAAGGGGTTTGTATTCATTCTCGTCAAGCGACGGGCTCGACGACGTCTTTTGCATTCTGCCCATCTTCTTTCTTTAGCATCCACGGCGTTTGGCTAGCTCGAGAATATTTGCTCGTAGTGAATACATTTCTCCGTTCAATATTCCACAAACACGATAGCTTTTGACAACCGAGCTATTACAATACAAGCAATGACTGCACAATGACGGTCCAATGGTAGGTCACTGATCAAAGGAACTGTCAAAATTTCAGCAGATTACCGCATAAGTCAGTCATTCATTTGTCATTATGTACGAGATTGCCATTTGTTTCAATGGAGTGTCAGTGGTTGACCATTGGAAAGTCAATCAATGATAGACCATTCTGACACTATTGTAATAGCAGACTTGAGGCCATGGTTCTAAGCTACCTTCCCACCAATTTTTAGCCAAATCGGTTCAGCCGTTCTTGAGTTATAAATAGTGTAACTGACACAACTTTCTTTTATATATATAGTTGTCATAGTAGGGCTTATTATAATTTATTGATTTGAACTATTTGACTTGTTATCGGGATAGTTGTGTACTTACTTTGACACGATCAACACCCTAATTTCGTAACACACTATCAATCAGAATCTGAATCATTTTGAAGGTTATTGCTAATCCATTGATTCATATGTTCGAAAAATTTGTCTGCTCAACTAAGTAAATAACGTAATGAATGTTATTGAACTGACAAATTGAAAGTAATTATTTCTGTTAGTGAATCGACTTCGCCTTGAGAAGGTTTCTAAAGCGATTGATCACAAAACAATTCTATTATTAGAAATTTATTTTCGGCAGGCATCTTCAAAACAATCTAATTATGAACGTCAGGGGCGATCATCGGAAGTCCCAGCCATCACAAAAAACTACGTTAACATTATGCCTGCCGGGTTTTTCCAGACGGACCGCCATCATTATAATATTTACGGTCCAAATGTTCTTTTTATGTTGTTACTTGATAATGTTTGGTGTGGAAAATATCCTGGAAATTTACAACGTTATTATAAAATACATAATTGAATAATGTTTAGCATCATGGTGCCTTCCGTGTGTTACTACATGTAAAGAATAGCACCTTCCCATTTCTTCCGGTGAGTGGCGTTAAAGGCGACTGTGAGACTTATTAGAGAACTAGCTTCTGCCCGCGACTTCGTCCGCGTCAAATTTTTGCTCCCCTGACCCTTCCCGTCGCATCGATTTGCCTGCTAGTTTTCGTCCACTTTTCGTTGCTCGCTCCTTTTGAGTTATAGTGAGTCAACCTTAAAAGATAGACATATGCTCTCGCGGACTTTTTTTTAGATCTTTTTAAAAAGAACAATTCCGTCATACATAATTTTTGCGTTACTTTAACCGTTTACGCAGCGCACGCAACGGAAACTCTCAAAAGGAATAAATTTTCCCCGTTTTTGCAACATTTTTCATTACTGCTCCGCTCCTCTTAGTTGTAGCGTGATGTTATATAGCCTATAGCCTCCCTCGATAAATAGGCTACCCAACACAAAAAGAATTTTTCAATTCGGACCAGTAGTTCCTAAGATTAGAGCGTTCAATCAAACAAACAAACAAACAAACTCTTCAGCTTTATAATATTATAGTATAGATAGGCAGTTGCGCTCGCTTTGCATTTTACCACCATACTGCGATCGCCAACCCGCCTGCCAAGCATAGCGATTATGGTTTAAACCAGACAAATTGGGGAGGCTTATGTCCATCAGTGATGATGATGAGAATACACTATGGTATATTTATTATGCAGATCAACAATTTTTGTATCATTTTCAGTGCTATCGAATAGTTAAAAGTAAGTAGAACAAAATCGACTGCAACTGAAACTTGTCCGATAAATACAAGTGTTTCTTTTACTGGCGCCGAGCCGATTTGGGCTGTGCCAAGTTTGAATTTTCTTTGAAAGAATTAAAAAAAATAACTTTTGATTATAATTTAAGTTGCGAATTAATAAAATTGTAGTCGCCAGGCTATACCATACATTGAGAATGGTCAACATTTAACTGTTGTATAATAAATTACACTTATGTCACAGAAAATTAAAGAGTCAGCCATTTTCTTAAATTTGCATGACTTTGAACACAAATGCTCATATGTAGTCTCATTAGTCTCTCGTTATGCAGAGGCATGTGTCACAGACCCATTACAATAACAATGTCTCGTTTCCATACAAAACAATAAGTATATGATATTAAATAAAATGACAGTAATTTTCTATTCAGGTTGAAAGAAAAAACCCTGTATCTTTTTGATGCAAGACGAAGCTTGATCTCACAATCCTTGTTACTTCACGCAAAAACGGATAAACGGATTTGGAGATGACATTTGGCACACAGATATTTCATGACCTATATTAACATACTTTTTATCCCGGATGAAAATTATTAAAAAAATATCATCAATGTACCGATCACAAAATGATTCTGTATAAAAAGTCTTATCTAGAACCAGAAACAATAGAAAATCCATTGTAACGATTTAATATATTTTGTATGGTCGACACAAACTAGCAATACAATAGCAAGCCACATTGAAATAATATCGCGTTATCGATTATTAAAAAAATATACATAGATGGTACGGTCTGTGGCCCTGGGCTGTCAATCGAATGGGGGGAATAAAGCATGCGTAGGTATATTTTTTCAGGAATGTACGTAATGATAATGAATCTGAAATGTCTTGTCAGTGGCAAGGTCGACTGATAAATTACTATTTCAGTTTTTGTGGATAAGGAATTTATTGTAATTTATTAATTAGTAAAAGAGAAAAGAGAGAAGGACGCCTTTGCCCTGCAGTGGGACAATACAGCCTAGTTAGATAGATTCGATATCACTTATAAAACTCCGTAATAATATTATAAACTAGCTTTTGACAGCGGCTTCGCCCGCGTGGAGGTCGGAAATTATCCCGCGGGAACATACTACCGGGATAAAAAGTAGCCTATGGCCTTTCTCAGGCTCTAAACTATATGTGTACCAAATTTCATTTAAATCGGTTCAGTAGTTTTAGCAGGAAAGCGAAACAGACAGACAGACAGACCGACAGACAGAGTTACTTTTGCATTTATAATATTAATATATATATATAAATATAGTGTGGATGAGAAAGTAACTGTATCTGGTTGTTAACTTTTCATGCCTAAACCATTGGTCAAAAGGAAAGCTGGGACGAGCGGTGTAATTACGTAACACACTAACAGTAGCAATGACTTTCATTTTGACAGTTCAACAACATTCATTGCGTTGTCTGCGTTGTTGAGCAGACAAATTTTTCGAACATATGGAGCAATGCAGCAGCATTATCCTTCAAAATGATTCACATTGTGTTTGAATGTGTGTTACGCAATTAGGGTGCTGGTAAAGGACACAGGCTACTTTCATGGATATTAAAACAACATTAAAACAGCTAGTCTCATAATAAATGACAGAACTATTTATATGGGGAACAAGGCAAGTGTCTACTAAACGGTTTTTAAAACGGCTATTGTTCAAAACTCATCAAAATATCTAGACTACACTGGTTTTAAGTGAACAAAAATAGAAACTGACTCCAGTGGTCATAGTTTATTCATAGCCGTTTACCCTGAAACCGATCGATGCATTCGGAATGAACTTTTCACAGCTGAAATTAAAAATAAACAAGCTATTAACGACCTTATCGAATCGAACCAGTTGTTTGCAGTAGCGTGTTTCATTTAAAATTAAAATTAGTATACTGAGATACTACATTCACTAAAACCGTTTCAGTTTCCCATCTTAAATTAAGGGTATTGTCATCTTGTAAGTTCATTCACATTATAAACCTCTGATTCACACAGTAAAAAAACAAAATAGTATTTGAATACTTAAATATTTATTTATACGTAAAAAATATAAGACCTACTTACACATTGAACAAAAAGGTGAAGAAGTTAAATAGCTACGTATTTAAAGAATAGGAAGCGAAATCTGACTACCTTTTAAATGATGTACACGATGATCATTAAATTGGAAACAACTTCATTAACATAATAGTCACCCAGTAATTCAACGTTTCAGTGTGTAATAATAGAACTCGTAGGTTCTTTAAACATGACAAGTGTCTGTCCTGTAAAATTAAATTAAGTTCGTTCATTGTTGGCCTGACAAAGCCATCGTTATTATATTTTTATGTCTGCTGTGTTTCCGAGGCTCCTTTGTAGTTTGACGGCGACAAAGGCGCAAAGACTTAATTCTCGCAATTTTGTCCTGTCTCTTTCAGTGGGCAGTATCCTTTATGACTACTTTAATAGTAAATGTACCTTTTAACTTAGTATGTTTGTGAATTGATTTTTTTTTATTTTTATTTAATAGACTGAGTACCTACTAAGGTAGGCTTCCCTTATGCCAATAAATAGTCCGGAGTGCCGGACGTAACGAATACCACCACCCCATTTCTTCCCGTGGGTGTCGTAGAACTAAGCGACTAAGGGAAAGTATAGGAATAACAAAAAAAAAAATATAATATGGTTTGCATTATGCTGGTCATTCTGCTATTGAATATTACGAATTATGCCAAAATTAAGGAGCATTTAGTAATTAATACTATCATACTTCTTTTCAATTTGTACAAATATTTGTTAATTATTGCATAATTATATCGACGCTTGAAAGGAAAAATTGACTAAGCGACATAGGGCCACAATGTCGCTTAGTAAATTTTGCCTTTCAAGTGTCGATAAGGAACCAGGGATTGCCCACTTTTTTAATAGATGTTTATCGAAACATAAAATTAACAGAAAGGATTTTTGTATATTTTACAATTGCTTGATTACAAAATTAGTCTGTTACCAATAAATCATAAACTGCGTTTCCGTGAACCCCTTAATGTCTGGGTTTATGATAAAATATTTATTATCAGGCATAATCAAATGACACATTTATGACACCACATGCATAATCCTTTACAGGTTTGCTTTTATCAGTATGACGTGTAGTGTAATATTTTTATGAAACTGATCCTTTAGCTATTTATGAATATTCATAATTATCTTTTAAGTGTATCGATGTTTCTTATCCAAATTAGATTGTTTAATCTGAATTCAAAAGCACGCGCTTTGAGGTGGCGCTTGGTACGTGACTTTTAAAATATTTACTCAAAAAAAAAAAATGGTTTTGCTTATCTGTGAGCTCTTGAGCAATTCATTACGAAAATTCAGTGCAGAATTTAACATTAGCAAAATAGAAGACACTTAACCATTTGTGCTGCTGTTAAAATGACGCTGATTAAAACAACCCAACTACAATAGAGATCAGAGTATCAAATAGAGAGTATCAAATACCTTTGCATTTTGCACTCTACGTTATACTGCAAATTGGTCATAATTAGATAGCAATTAATATTGTGGCATAATCTGCTACTTCATGTTTGACTTGACCCTCATGCCTGTAAGATAACAACTAAGAACCCATTTGAACTTAATTAAAGTTCAGGGTCGCTTCTCTATTTCCTGCATTTCATTTTTATCAGCTGTTTATTTAACTTTTTGTTCGTGGAAGTTTACTTTCATCATCATCACAATTCTAACAACCTTTTGTGGACTTTTGGTCCTCAAAATAGACCTCTACAAACAACCGTTTAGGGATACCATTAAAAGAGCCTCCACGATTGACGATACTTAAGTACCTCCGGGTGTAACCAGGTGACCTCTAGGAAGTTAGCCTCACTCCCAACCTTGCTGACTGACGAATGTTTTTACCAACATTCTTCTTCGTATTACTGACACGACAGTTATCCAAATTTTGCTGGCCCAAAACTTCGCCACATCCAACGCGACGTCACTTTGACTGCATGTTTTGGGACACAGAGGCCAGGAGGTTGAGCATAGTTTGCGACATAGCTTCGCAACCACACCACCTGCCATTCCGTCGAGGTATCCCGAAATGAGAGCAGCATTCATACAGATTTCCTTCTCCTTTCTTGCTCTCTTTCTTTCTTCCCAGTTTGATTTGAGCTGACTGGCCTGTTAGTCTAGTGGTTAGTGACCCTGCCTATTAAGACTGAGGTCGTGGATTCGATTCCCACCTAGTACAAATCTTTGTGTGATGAGCACAATCAGTTGTTCTGTGTGTCTGGGTGTAATTTATCTATAATATGTATGTATTTAGAAATATATAAGTATGTTTATCAGTTGTCTGGTTGCCATAGTACAGGCTCTGTCTAGTTTGGGATCAGATAACGGTGTGTTGATTGTCCTAAGATATTAAAGATAAAGATATTAAAGTTGCACCACTACTTTACTTTTACTTATTATTTTCTTATCTTGTCCACAGATTCGAGTTACGGCGAACGCTAATGATATGGAATTGTTCACTAGCAGCGTTTAGTATCATGGGGGCCTGTCGGACGCTCCCGGAGTTCATTCATGTGTTACGGAACTACGGGATCTATCACTCTATTTGTGTGCCAAGGTAAGTTTTACCACAGTTTCATTAATATAATTAATATATTGGTTAAAATTACTATTTGACTAAGAACATTATGGCCTTGACGATGGGACATTACCGATATAGGTTCGTGCATTAATTTAATGGGACTGTGATGGACATAATGAATATGTTGTCATGGGTTTTTTTTGTCGACTATATTTAATTAATTCTTGAGATTTTTTCTCTCGTCATTTTAGCTAAGGTCAAGGTTTTCTAAAACGCTTGGATTGTACATCTAGCAATCATTAATTTGTTGTTTAGTTCTATTTATGTCGTGTCTTCAATATTTCGCTATAACTTATTTCCTAACCTACAAATGCTATAGTCACACGAAAGTCCACGTGTTTAGATATTTAAATCAAAAATAATCAACTCATCAACTAGTATAAACTTTAAGCGTTTCAGTGCTTGAAACTTCTGGGAATAAAGTTGTTAACAACTAGACATTCCGTAAAAGTATTTTCATTTCAAAGTTAAATTATCGCAGCCTCGGGACTGTCAACAACGTTTGTTAGTGTCAGTTTAAACATAGACGTGATTATTATCTGAACACAGAGATAGTAACGATATGTAAGATAATGTCGACTATACGTCATCGGTGTATGTATATGTTCGTATAGAACATGAGTTTTGTCCTATCTAATCGAAATTATAATGCGGAAATAGTCGATGATTGTAGTTACTGCTGTTATCCCAACTAAATTAAAGTGCACTTAAAATCTAGATAAAAGATTCCCAGTCTGCAGGTGTACTCCCTAAGTGTGAAAGCCGTAGTTTCGGCCGAAATTACGGGCGATTCCTAATCCGTATCACCTCCAGGCATAAGATTAGTTTGGTGCCCTAATCATACATTACACTACGATTTGACAGTTGTCCCTAGTCCCGATGAGTATTTATTAGTCCGAAAAAGTTTATTAATCGAGTTTAGGGTTAATTCCGAATTTCCAAACCACTTTCATATGGGCCCGTTTCTACGTTGAGTCCTTCCAGTCTTATGGTCTTGTTATAAATTGTAGGACAGCCCTAAGCATATCCTGTTGTGTTTGTGCTGTTTGTGATTCGTTCGAAAGAGTTGCCGCGTGGCCCTGGCACTGGCAACTGAAGGAACACGGGTGGGTTTTAGTCAGTAAAAGTCTGACACGCCCTCCCGCTCCGCCTAGAGTGGGAGAAGTCATTTGATGATTTCCCACCCCAAAAAAATTATAATCCCTAAGCACAATTATAAAGTATAGGTAAACGCGTTACGACGGACGTCTGAAAGGCGTCACGTCACAGTTCCCATAGTTGTTGCAATTCTGACATATTAGTTTCCGGCAGTCATAAAAGTATTAAAAAAATGTTTTTTTTTTTTAAGTGACCGAACAACTTGCTCAGTAAAATTCCTCTGGACAAAGTATGGGAAGTGTTTTTGTGAAGACGTATTTCTTCTTCCCTATTTTAGAACAATAGGAAGCGCTGAGGGGTAGTTCGCTGTGGCACTAACTACCTTCAAAGAGTTCTTCTTTTTCCATTCCCTCATTGTTTTTTTTGTATCTTATAATTACCAAGGATATCAACAAGAGAAAAAGGTCACGAGGACGGAACACCGATTGCCGGCCAGTAACAAAGGAGGCCGAGAATAGACAGGTTCATAAAGTTTTTTACGTCATCCAAACAACATTACTGTTAATAAAACGGGAGTCAGGTGTTGTAGGCGGGGGTGACGGTGTTCCCTTGACGAAAGAGTGAAATTAAACCAGTCAGAATGTCGTAATAATTGAGTATATTTGGCACACATAAAATTACACAGAAATCACTAAAAATGGTTGTAAAAGAGTACACAGCACACAATATAAAATACAGTTAGAATAAGCAGTACACATAATTAAATCCTAGCTATATTACACTTGAAGACTGGCTAACTAGATATAGGGTACATCGCGACTAAGCAGTGGACAGCGGAGCCCCTTACTTCACAAACACTACGTGGTAACTTGATGATTCATGTGAACTTGTAACAATACTAAATCCAAAAATAGATGCTCGGCCCTTTTATAACTTTTGTTGCCTACTGCAAGTAGCGTATACATTTCTTTACTTTGATTAGCCGCTCCGCCAATTGAGAGCGAGAAAAATGGACTTTCCCTAAGGTACAGGTTTCGACTTGTCGAGAATTTCAAAACACGTGTAAGCGAGTTCAAGGTTTCTGCTTTCTTATTGGATTAACAATGTGGCTCGTCCTATTGGACATACGCTACTTTCAAAATCGTGTACGAACTACGTAAGATATTTTAGGTATATTCATACCTACTCACAGCTAATTAGTGCTTTACAATAAATGAGTTAGGTAACTATAAGCTAATTAGTTTTATACAAACATAACACAGGCATTACAGACTAATTAGATTCCAACAGGTTATTGTTACAGGTAATTGCAGGTTAATTAGAATTCAAAAGGTCAAGACAATGGTAATACAGCTGATTATAAACATACATCGGTATTTACTTAAGTATCTTCATGGAAATCTACTACTTTTATTAAAGAACAGTATAGGTATTTGTTTAGGTATTTTACAGAGGCTATACCGGAGTTACCGAATACAATAGCGAGGAGATATTAATGTTAAAAGTTAGTTAGTCTCATAGGGCGTCGCCCAAAACAATAAAGAAACATAAATACTAACTATAGCTTGTTTTATTGAGCTTCGCCTACATTCCACCCCCTGTAACAGGGTTCAATCGACTTACAATTCTTGGTCTGTGGGAAGCACAATAATCTTCGCTACGGGTCGACGTAGGACCCCATTTACAGTCTTAACATCTACTACACGGATAATACCATCGTGTCCATGATACACAGCTTTGATGAGACCTTTGGTCCACGCACTTCGCGGTCTATTATTGTCCACAATCACTACTACGTCACTGATACGTACGTTCGGCACATTGTTTAACCACTTTTCCCGACGTTGGAGCGTAGGCAGGTACTCTCGCAGCCAGCGCCGCCAGAACATGTCGGCGAGCGCGTTCACGCGCCGCCACTGCCGGCGAGAGTCGATGTCTTCGGCGTCGCTCGATGCAAACGGAGTACTCCCGGACGCAGTGCCCAGGAGTAGATGGTTCGGCGTCAGGACCACGGGCTGGTCGTGGTCGTCGTTCACGTAGCTCAGTGGCCGGCTGTTTACGATCAGCTCGGCTTCGGTGAGGAGGGTGTAGAGGACCTCCTCACGAGGGGCACGCTCCTTGAGCGTACTGCGAAGTGCGTTCTTCACGGATCTCACCAGGCGCTCCCAGCAGCCACCCATGTGTGGGGCCGCCGGGGGATTGAAGTGCCATTCGATGCCACGGTGAATGGCCTCGGCCCTTATCTGACCTTGGTTGAGGTCTTTCAGGGCTGCTCGAAGCTCGGTATTGGCCCCGATGAAGTTGGTACCCTGGTCAGAGTACAGATGTGCTGGTTGCCCGCGGCGCGCTATGAGGCGCCGCAAGGCTAGTATGGCGGAGTCGGCGCTTAGGGAAGCGGCCAACTCAAGGTGGACGGCGCGTGTAGTGAGGCAGGTGAATAGGACACCCCACCTCTTCTCGCGCCGTCGCCCGATTGCGACCTCCATCGGGCCGAAGTAGTCCACCCCCACTCGCACAAAGGCTCGTCTGGATGGTTCCAGCCTTGCGAGCGGCAGGTCACCCATCTTCGGTGGCGCGGGCTTGGCTCGGCAGACGCGACAGAGTTGGCAGTTGGCAACCACTGTCTTCACTGAGGTTCTGATTTTAGTGACCCAGTATTTTTCCCGTAGATTGTTGACGACGGTCTCGTGGTTGGCGTGCAGAGCCATCGCATGGTAATGAGCGATTAGCTTTCTTGTCAGAGGATGGCGGCCCTCCAGGATAATAGGGTGCCGCTCGCCAAACGTGAGCACCTCACAGGCACTCAGGCGCCCTCTCACTCGTAGCAACCCGTCGTCGGCTAGCATGGGGTCGAGAGCCTTGATGCTGCTGCTGCTGGGAACGGGCAGGCCTTTAAGGATGGTGGCCCGCTCGCTTTGAAAGCTTTCTTCTTGACACAGCCTCAACAGGCTGTTGTGAGCATCTTCTAGGTCTCGCTGACACAGCTCCGTAGTCGACCGACGTTTACGACATCGGCCGCTGAAGATGAGCACGCGCGCCATGACACGCTGAATGCGCGTCCACGATGAGTAGCGCTCGTACTCTAGGAGTGGTGCCGCCGGTGCTGCCGCGGCGTGGACCCGCTGGATGCGCTCAAGGTCCGCTTCCGACGCCTCAGCCTCGGGACCCGCAGGCCACAGCTCCTGTGGGTTACATAGAAACGAGGGGCCCGAGAGCCACTCCGCGTGGTCATCGGGCCAACACAACCTGGTGGCCTTATCAGCTGGGTTATCCTGTGAAGGTACCCAGCGCCAGTTGCCTCTGTCTGATAGCCTATCTATTTCGGCTAGTCTGTGCGAGACGAATCGTTGAAATTCCTGTGCATCGGAGTTTATCCATTTTAATACAGTCTTGCTGTCGGTCCAAAGGAATTTCTTTTCGATTCGTATACCTAACTCTTTGTGGGCAGTGTCTGCTATACGACAGGCTAACACGGCTGCTTGTAACTCTAGCCTGGGAATGGATACTACTTTTTGTGGAGCTACTCGCGCTTTCCCTAGTAACATAACCGATTCCCTCTTTCCTTCAGAGTTAGAGCCCACTAGGTATACTACTGCGGCGTAAGCAAGCTCGCTGGCGTCCCCGAACGCGTGTAATTCTAAATTATCGAGTTTTAACCCGTACCACCGCGGTATTTTTAATTCGTTTAAGCGGTATAAATTATGGAGCCAATTAAACCATACTTTGGCGTCCTTTTCTTTTAAGGGTTCGTCCCATTGTATTCCCGACTTCCATATTCGTTGCATTAATATGCGTGATTGAATTACACACGGGTATAGGAAACCTAGCGGGTCGTAAATCGACATTATCATACTAAGAAATTGTCTTTTAGTGGGCACTAAGCTACCATTTATAATTTCCGGTGGTAGTCTCTTAAATGACAGATCAAAACCTAACTCGTCGTCTTTAGGTGACCATATTAAACCTAGGGTCCTCTCTACTGAGCCTGTTCCCTTCTCAAGGGCTACCTTATCAGGCATTTCTATTTTCAGCCTTTCCCTTAGCTCCGATGAGTTAGTGACCCACCCCCGGATAATGAATCCACCGGATGCATGTATTCGTGTCACTTCCTCTATTAACGTGTTAGCCTTCTCCTCGGTCCAAGCACTATCTAGATAGTCGTCCATATAGTGCCTAGATTTAATGGCTTCCACAGCTTCGGGATAAACATCAATGAAATCATCGGCATTTTTGTTGAGTATATATATTGCCGTAGTAGGGGACGAGGCTGCACCAAATATCATGGAATTCATCGCGTATGTATCTGGTTCTTTATGGTGATCCGCGCCTCTCCATAAAAATAATTGCGCGCCTTGATCTTCTGCCCTTATTTTTACTCGTAAGAACATATCAGCGATATCCCCTGAAAACGCGACGGGGCCTATCCTGAACTTAATTAAAATACCTAGCAAAGAATTCAGTAAGTCAGGTCCGGTTAGCAGATTATCATTTAAACACGTCCCATGAGACGTAGCGGCTGCGTCGAACACGAGACGTAGCTTGCCCGGTTTGTTCGGGTTAACGACTCCGAAATGCGGTAAGTACCAAACCGGCGAGCTGTCTATGTTACCGTCTACTTTACGCGCGTAACCTTCGTCTACTAACCTACCTATCTGAGCTGAATATTGCTCAGCGAAACTAGTGTCTTTACGCATACGTTTCTCTATGCCGTACAGCCTTTGCCTGGCCTGATTATAATTATCAGGTAACTGAATATTGTCATGTTTCCATAACAAACCGACCTCCCATTGTGACTGGTCAGGGATACGATGGCTAGTGCTGTCTAACACGGCTAATGCCCTTTCGACATCTTTATGTTTACGTAAATTCTCTGAAATACCTATCGCTTCTAGCTCAAACTGTGATTTAACTAGATTATGTAAATCAGGAAGGGAAACGGTCATGCAACTAACACATTCTTTACTATTATTATTGTTATTAATATTAAATGGTCCATGTATGACCCAACCTAACTTAGTGAGTGAGGCAACTGGCTTACCGGATTTTCCTTGGCGGATGTCCTGACTGACGAGCAGCTCCCAGTTGTCCTGTCCGAGAAGCAGCAGCGGTTTGGCTCCCCTCATCTCTACGCAACCCAAGTCGCGTAGGTGCGCGTTGTCGTCGATCACTGTGGCGGTCACTGTTTGCGTTGGTAGGTTAATGTCCACTATTGTCCGACACGTAATGTTATGGCACTGACCGTTAGGTCCTTTTACGCGCACTTGTACCACTCGCGACGTTGAGTCTGTTACTCCGTAGCCACCCGCGGTTTTTAAGGAGAGAGGAACACATGGGCCCACTAAGTCTGTGGCGAGCGAGCTGTCGATGAGTGACACGGTCGCACCATCGTCCAGTAGTGCGTAACACTGATTATCGTCACTGTTTCCATCGCTGACCGTTACTGGCATAATTTTCAGTAGTGCCGTAGCTCGCCACTCGCCTATATTTGTGACGCTTTCCGTCTTACTTTCTGGCGGCGTAGCCACCTTTTCTTTCGGCTGCTTATCCGCGTGTAACAGCAGGTGATGTCCGAACCCGCACTTCTTGCATCTACTCGCACGGCAAAACCTCTTGGGATGTTTACTCACGAGACATTTGAAGCATGTGTTCTTCTCCTTTATCGTGTCCCAACGCTGTTGAACGGTAAGCTTTTTGAACTGGTCACACTCTTCTATGTTGTGCTTTCGTTGACATATAACGCATTCTTCAGGAGCGGCAGACTCGTCGCTCTGCGTGTTCACTCGTTGCGTCAACGGAGGCCTGCTCGCGGCCGAGCGCGCGGCGTTGGCTGGCCGAGATTGACCGGCGGCGCCGCCATACTTCTGCTGTTGCTTGGCAGGGGGCTTCGATGGACCGGGCTCAAACATACTCGCCTGAGTGTAGTACGACGTTGAGCGTGTCAAGTGTATTAGAAAATGTGATAATATTTCTAGATTTGGAGACACTCTTAAGTCCACCCCCTGTGTGTTGTCCAGGCCCATTGCGAAGTCACCGTATTGCGCGCGCTGTACAGGGGTCAGCTTGCTCAGCAGGTCACTCACCAGCTGTGGATTATTTATATATCCATCCGCACGAATATTTTTGAGTAACGAAACACAATTTCTAACCGTTGACGAGAATTTCCTTAGTTCGCGTCCACTTTCCGTTACTCTAGGTAATTCTTTGACCTTTTGTATGGCGTACTGTAGCACTAGGGTCGGGTGACCGTACTCATCCTCTAGCGCGCGCATTATCTCGGACGGATCAGTTGACGATCGTAGTAAGTCCTCTACTGATACCTTTGCGTCGCCTTGTAACGAGGTTTTTAATCGTGCTAAGTTTTCGTGCGCCTTGAAATTGTATAATTGTGATGTTTCCCAGTACATGTTCCGATATGATATCCAGTCGGCTGGGTCACCTTTAAAGTAGGGCAATTCATATGCCTGTCTTGGTACCGGTCGTGGTGGTCGTGCCATGTTCGTGATAGCCTCTGCCAGTCTGTCTATCTTACGGTCTCTGTCCCCTGACGATTCTCTCCGCCTTTCTCTTTCATCCGCTCCGTACTGCATCTGCCGCCGTGTATCCGACTCGAGTGTGGCTACTCGAGGTACACTTGCGACCGGAGTGGTAAAGGCGGTATAACGGCTGGGTAACTGGAACCTTACTCCATCTGACGTTACTGGCATGTACCTGGACGTAATTGGTGCCGTTATGTTAGGTAACGGTACAGACGCGGATGTCCTAGGTACTCGGGACTGGTCTAGATCACACGGCACTGACGACCCACGGTGGTTATTCTCAAGATTCACCCTACTTACGGTTTGTTCACGGGGGTCAGATGTTTCACGGGGCGCAGCCATTTCCATACGTGCGCCTGACACAGCCGGCGTCCCCAATACTTCTATCAATTGGGGGACTTGGGGCGTGGTTTTCACCCACTCTTCGACGCGCTGTGTCGTACTCACATCTGACTGTGAATCATCGCTTTCAGCGGCCGCCTCTATCTCAGCTATTTCCGCTTCCATCCTTTTCTTGACGAGGTTTTCCTTGTCTTTGACCAGGTTCTCTTTCAACTGCACTAATTCGCGCTCCGCTTCGTACTCGATCCGTTTTTTAAGGTAATCGACGCTCCTGTGGCTATTTCTTGACGATATTTTGCTGCGCGGCGAGGTGTGGCGACCCTTGGGCGCTGCCTGCCCCCCGTGCGCTCTCTCTGACGTCAATTTACTGTGGTCAATTAATCGGCCACCGGTGAGCGGAATATTGCGAGCGGACGTCGATGCCAATGTCGGTGCTACGGACGGAGAACCTGGAGCCCTTTCGGATGGTAAGCCTGAGTCAGAGACGATGTCCTCTGCTTGTCGCGTACCCATTTCTTCCGCCAGTCTTCGTAACTTGCTGCGTGTGGTGATTTCACTTCTGTGACTCATGATTCTGACTGGTTCACTCTATTCTAATTGAACCTGATCCGGCTCGAAGGACCAAAATGTTAATAAAACGGGAGTCAGGTGTTGTAGGCGGGGGTGACGGTGTTCCCTTGACGAAAGAGTGAAATTAAACCAGTCAGAATGTCGTAATAATTGAGTATATTTGGCACACATAAAATTACACAGAAATCACTAAAAATGGTTGTAAAAGAGTACACAGCACACAATATAAAATACAGTTAGAATAAGCAGTACACATAATTAAATCCTAGCTATATTACACTTGAAGACTGGCTAACTAGATATAGGGTACATCGCGACTAAGCAGTGGACAGCGGAGCCCCTTACTTCACAAACACTACGTGGTAACTTGATGATTCATGTGAACTTGTAACAATACTAAATCCAAAAATAGATGCTCGGCCCTTTTATAACTTTTGTTGCCTACTGCAAGTAGCGTATACATTTCTTTACTTTGATTAGCCGCTCCGCCAATTGAGAGCGAGAAAAATGGACTTTCCCTAAGGTACAGGTTTCGACTTGTCGAGAATTTCAAAACACGTGTAAGCGAGTTCAAGGTTTCTGCTTTCTTATTGGATTAACAATGTGGCTCGTCCTATTGGACATACGCTACTTTCAAAATCGTGTACGAACTACGTAAGATATTTTAGGTATATTCATACCTACTCACAGCTAATTAGTGCTTTACAATAAATGAGTTAGGTAACTATAAGCTAATTAGTTTTATACAAACATAACACAGGCATTACAGACTAATTAGATTCCAACAGGTTATTGTTACAGGTAATTGCAGGTTAATTAGAATTCAAAAGGTCAAGACAATGGTAATACAGCTGATTATAAACATACATCGGTATTTACTTAAGTATCTTCATGGAAATCTACTACTTTTATTAAAGAACAGTATAGGTATTTGTTTAGGTATTTTACAGAGGCTATACCGGAGTTACCGAATACAATAGCGAGGAGATATTAATGTTAAAAGTTAGTTAGTCTCATAGGGCGTCGCCCAAAACAATAAAGAAACATAAATACTAACTATAGCTTGTTTTATTGAGCTTCGCCTACAATTACGAATACGGTGACTTGTCTAGACTGCCTGTCTGACTATACGATTATTTGGGTGAAACTGGTGCCTATATGTATAACCAGCATTACGATCTAAAAATGTGCTATATTGTTGTTTTTAAATTCTGGTTAGAGGTTTGCGTTTTATGCTTGTGGCTCTAACCTTGTATTTTTTTTTGTTATAATATCATCTGCTTTTTGTTGTTTTGCTAGTTTATATGAATACTTTTTTACATTAGAGTTAATCGTTTAGAACCTTTGCCTCGAGTTCAGTATTACTGGCTTGGAACAATGATAATATTCTACCATTTTTGCGTTCTTTACTTTTTCACTACGTAAATACAGTCCGTTCACTGTTGTTTTACCTCTGATGGTAGCAACCCAACAGCAACCTTATGATAATGAAAATAAAGATCATTGTGATTTTGTCTGACTGCTCAGTCGCTGCAACCCAAAAGGAACTTTACTGTAACGAGATTAAAGATCAATGTGATTTAGACAGTGATGCAATACCATAGGTAAAAGTAACTGTAAAGTACAGCATGCTTATTTTCTAAAGAAAAAAAGCGTGAAACACTTAAAGAAATTTTTCTATAATAATAGTTCAGTTTAAATACCTATGATTAAGTTTGCAATATACGATATCTATAACATTAAACAGTTGAATTATATGGTAGTTAACAGTTTTTATATAATCTCGTAGGTTGCTTAATAAATATGGTACACAAGCATTGTCGATCATGCATACTAGAAAGAGCTAGACGAGACTAGGCTGTATTATCATACAGCCTAGTCTTTTCCCAAACATGTTGGGGTCAACTTGCAGGCTTACCAGATGCAGCCATCAGTATTTTATTTGGAACGACTGCCGAAACCCAGTCATTGGGTAATACGATATCATTAATTGTAAAAGGGTGATAAACGTTCTGTGAGCGATATTTCCTTGTATTTCTTAGCAAATTGTAAAAACATATTTGAAATGATTTGGTGTAACCGGCCCTTTGGTGATTGGTTTTCGTAACAATTTATTAACTAGTCAACTTACACTGACATGTGAACGGCTTATCTAACTTTTTTACGTAACCCAACAAAATTAGCTATGTTAGTTAATACCCGTGATTCTCTTTTTAATTGCGGACGTAACAGTGAATACATTTTACGCTCACTGGCTTATGACGGTGGTCGTTAAAAAATATGACAGGAACCTACAAGCCTTTTTCAGATACCCTTATATTTTAAATAAAATCCGGCAAAATTTGCTTCGTACAGAAGATAGAAATTATTGCCTGACATAGTAGTTGTAGAAGTTATAAATGCGTAAGGACTTAGTTTAAGTAACACTAAGTAAAATATCAGCATTGAATAAGTTTGTAATGTCCCAAGTTGCGGAGCGATTTATAACTTTAGTACCTAAAGTTACAAAAGGGTTTATGAAACTGAGGCTACGACGGCCTACGCGGCTACGAATGTGCTACGGCCTACGATGTTTAGTACGGGGTAGTCTACACAGGATGCTACGTTCCCGTTCACTTTCATTTTTATTAGAAATCAATAGTAAGTGACCGTGAGCATTTGCTTACGTCATAATGTATTTTCCATCAATACATTTACGATAACAACAAAGTGGTTAACGAACATCATTTAATAGTTCTGTCTTTCAAGTCCCAGTTGGAGCAAAGTGTCATTAGGTATTTCATCAGGAAATTCTCAGTCGCAGCTCGGAGTCTAGATTTGTGCCTAGTTGATGGCAATAGACTTGCCCATTTTGCATGGGTCAATTGTCAATACGTATAGATACAACTCTGCCTAACACTATGGGAAAATAAAGGCTTGATGTCATATTACGTCAATTTAAGAGTTCATAGGAAAATATCGACGTTCCTATGACATGACTTTTACTAGCATACGTAAGCGAGTTATCGTTGCGATCGACTATCGCTGATACGCTATGTCGGCCAAAACCGTCACGTTCGGAAAGCAGTACGTTTTACAGTAAGAATCTCACGTTTGTATTCTAATCGCGTCTCTTACGCATGTCTAATGTTATTCTGGCGATGTACGAAGCGAAAGTTCACGTGGTTGTTTCGTCGAGTTGTATGCAATTGTGTCAATGATGGCAAGAATGTTTTAATTGAAGTAGAGATATGATGCGGAGAAGGAATCCGTTGGGTGCGAGGAGCACAGAACTGGTCTAACTGGCGATGCTTGGGTAGGTATGCAGGTATGCTGCTATGTTCAGCAGGACATCTTTCAGCTGAAATGACGATTAGGATAATCTGCCTAGCCTTCTCCCAACGATTTTTGGGGTCGGCTTCCAGTCTGGCTGGATGCAGCTGGAATATCACAATTTTAGAGCCTATCTGATCTCCACAACCCAGCTACTGGGTAATACGATAAGACCTTGGTAAGACTGGTCACCCGTAACGACTGTTCAAAATCCATGAATGACGGCCAGAATCTACGGCTTAACGTGCTTTCCGACGCACGGAGGGGTCTAGTATGTAAAAATGGACATCCACGGACCAACCGCGGCAAACGTAGCTTAACCTGATCGACCGATCCGTGCGGCTATTATTACTTAGCCACAAGTAGCGTTGCCAGGCGTCCGGATAAAGCCGGACACAGTCAGGCTTTTTAGTTGCATGTCCGGCTAAATTAGATGGTGTCCGGCAGTGGCGAGGCGTAAATTTTTCTAAAAGAGAAGCCGAAGCGAAGTCGGCCTTAACTTACTGACTCATCAATAAAGAATACTTACTATCATTCTAAAATTAATATAGGAATGTAATGAATTAAATACAATTAAATTGAACAGATGAAAACGAATAAAATATGCAATATTCCTCTATCTCGTTCTCGCTGACGCATTTTTCTATACCTGGTCATAACCCGTTGTACAGCGGCTTGCTCTCGTACATATCAAGCGGTGCCACGTGACCTAAAGTGACATCATTACGGGATCGCTGTTGTATGAATTTTTAGTTCCCGATTATGACGTTTTGGCGCCGGGTTAATTTAGAACATTTCTCTTTTGTTGTAATACAAAGGTATAAATAACCTTTTTTGTTGTTTGAATGTTATGGTGAATTAAATACCCGTAGTGTAACTATATTTATTGACAATAGTAGCCACTATTTACATACTATTGTATTTTTAATAGTGATAGAGTTACCAATGCGAATCCCCGAAGGCAAGCCGGTAGGAATCGTGTTATATGGTGCCTTCGCCACTGGTGTCCGGCCTGTCCGGCTTTTGCTAGGCTTTTTAGATAAGATCGTTTTTGTCTTCACCCGCCTCAACTTGTATCGCTAGCGCAAGCGAGCGAACTACCACTGTCCTCCCCGCGTTATTACTACTCAATTTTAAAGGAATATCTTTTTTTTTTTTTTTTTTTTTTTTTTTTCAGGATGGGAAATCATCAAATGACTTCTCCCGCTCTGGGCGGAGCGGGAGGGTGTGTCAGACTTTTACTGACTAAAACCCACCCGTGTTCCATCAGTTGCCCATGTGCCAGGGTCACGGTATCTCTTTCGAACAATCACGCGACCCCGGCAGGCATCGGTCCTAGTAGACCCCTACACTGCTGCTGACATCTCTTTGAGGCGCGCGTGGAACACTGCGCGCCGTCGACCCGAGCCTGGTCCTTACCGGGCGGCGAGCTACCCATTGCTCGCCACCCGCAAGCTCGCGCCTACGGTGGCCGGGAGTCCGCTATTGACTCCCGACGCCCGGGGCGTCTCCTCCTGCGGCGGCTAGGGACGTGAGGGCGCAGAGACTGCCACTCCCTCACGCGCCCCGCCTCCTCCTTCGCGAGCATTACTGCTTCGCAGAAGGAGGTGACGGCTTCCCATTCCCTCTCGCTCCGTACCATGGCTCGCACCAGGGCCGGACGCGAGAGGTCGCCGCCGCCGATCGCCTCCACGAGGACACGGCGGTGCTCTGCCCAGGCAGGGCACACCTCCACCGTATGCTCCACCGTGTCCTCCAGACGATCCTCGCAATGGAAACACCCGGACGTATCCTCCCGCTTTATCCTGAACAGGAACCCACCGAAGCACCCATGCCCGGTGAGAACCTGCGTCAGGCGGAAGGTGAGGACGCCGTGACGCCTCTCTATCCACTCCTCAAAGAGGGGACTTACCGCCGCAATAGTGGCGTGCCCAGCACTGGGTTGCGACAATCGTACCCGCCATGTCACCATGAGATCACACCGGAGCTCTGTCCGCCGTGCCGCGATTTGTCGCGGCAGCGGAGTTTCGCCCCGGCGTTTCGCCGCCTCGCGCCACTCCCACATGTGCGCGAGGACCTTTGCCTCCAGATCCCATGGCGGCACTCCGGCAAGGAGGCTCGCCGCCTCGCACGAGACCGTGCGGTATCCTCGGATTAACCGGATGGCCATGACCCTCTGGGCCGCAAACAACCGGCGCGCTGGGCGCAGCCTCAATGAGGGCGCCCACACTGGTGCCCCGTAGAGGGCCATGGACCGCACGATCCCCGTGTAGAGCCTCCGGCAGGAGGCGTTTGGACCCCCGAGATTGGGCAGGAGCCGCTTTAATGCAGCCCCAGCCCGCTCCAGTCTGGGAGCCAAACGTCGGAAATGCTCAACGAAGTTCCACCGGCTGTCGAGGACAAGTCCCAGGTACTTCATCGTCGTCTCGACGCCGATGTGAACCCCTCCTACCGTAAGTTGGGAACCCGCAGGTGGCGCGTTCCGAGGACCATGAAAACCCATGGCCTCGGACTTGTGCAATGCCACCTCGAGTCCCAATTGCCGGATCCTATCGACGATTGTCGCAACCCCGCGTGTCATTAATTCGGCCGCCGCCTCGTACGACCTCCCCTGTGCAAGGACCAGCGTGTCGTCAGCGTAGCAAACCACGCTGACGCCGCTAGGGAGGTCGGCGCGCAGCACCCAGTCGTAACCGATGTCCCACAGATGCGGCCCCAGGACCGATCCCTGTGGGACACCGCACGACATCTCTCGCCGGTTCCACTCTCCCTGGTGACCGGGGTAGATAACGGCCCTATCCGTCAGATAGGCCTCGACCACGCGACAGAGGTAGGTTGGCATCCGGTGATACCGGAGTGCCTCCCTAATGCAACTCCAGGGTAGGGTGTTGAAGGCATTGGCGATGTCAAGAGACACCGCCAAGACGACCCCACCCCGGGCCACTGCATCCCCCGTCGTGAGGGCTCGCACGCGCATGATGGCGTCCACCGTTGAGCGCCCCTTGCGGAAGCCGTACTGGCCGTCCGACAAGTCCGGCCCCACTCGCACCAGCCACCCGACGAGGCGGTCTGCAATCACTCTTTCAAAGAGCTTGCCCACCTCGTCGAGCAGCACGATGGGCCGGTAAGCGGACGGAGAGTCCGCTGGGCGCCCAGGCTTCTTAATGAGGACCAGTTTCCCCGTCTTCCAACGAAGTGGGAACTGGCCCCTCTCCAAGCATGCGCTAAGGAGCCCCCTGAGTCGAGGCCCAAGAGCCTCTGAGGCCAGGACCCATGCTTTGCCAGGCAAGCCGTCGGGTCCTGGGGCGGTATTCTTGGCATTAAGCCTTCGTACCGCCACCCTCATCTCTACCTCGGTCACTTCTGGAGCACCGTCGTCGTCGTCAGTGGTGTGGTCCGCATCGGGCACCGCAGTAGGCGGAGCCATGGGTGGGGGACTATGTTCCCCTCGAGAAGGGAACAGAGCGCTCACCACGCCCTCCACGAGTTGGGGCCGGAGACTCTGTGTCAGCGGAGGAGCCCATGGGCGGAGTTTCTCCCGGACGGCCTTGTAGGGCCGTCCCCATGGGTCCCTGTTCAGAGTCTCCAGCGACTCCTTGCGGGCCAGTCCTCTAGCCCGCAGGATCTCCTCTTGGAGGGCGGTCTTCGCCGCTCTGTACCCCTCGTATAGCTCCGCCTGAATGGCTTCCGTATCCGGAGGTCGGATACGGAGCCTGCGGTGCCTGGTGTACCGGCGTCGTGCCGCAACGCACGCTTCGCGCAACGCTGTCAGCTGCGGCGACCACCAGTACACCTGGCGCCAAGCCCGTCCTGGCTGGACTCGGGGCATAGCCACGTCACAGATCTCGGACATGGCCTCCCGGAACCACTCGGCCTCGTCGTTGGTGTCAGCAGGCCTGTCCGGTGGTGACACCCAGGCCTGCACGATCGAGGCTTCCAGGAGAAGCTCCCGGTCCAGCTTTTTCAGCGCCCACCGCGGACCACTCGGGGTCTGCCGGATCGGCGCGCTCGAGGTCTGGGCGGAGACGTCAAATCGGATGTACCGATGGTCGGAATACGTCTCCACCCCCTCCATGACGCGCCAATCAATAACCTTAAAGGAATATCTTGTACCTTTAAACGAGCAATTCTTGTATATATATATATAATCTGAATCTCGGAAACGACTTCAACGATTTTCATGAAATTTAGTATACAAGGGATTTCGGGGGCGATAAATCGATCTAGCTAGGTTTCATTTTTATACAATGTCGTTTTATTCATGTTTTCAATGACCAAAATTATCGATAATCAACTTGAACATAAACTTATTATTTTAAACACAATTTACCTCAAAATACCGAGCAAAGCTCGGTCAACCAGATATTGAGCTTTTAAAGGTGGTGTCTGCCAACCAAAAATATTAATTCGTATATGTTACAAAGATTTTAAAGTGTATTTTGTTCATTAATCTTTTGTTAAGACTAAAAAATTAAAGATGTCCGGCCTTTTCACCCAAATGTCCGGCTAAACGGCAGGTCTGTCCGGCTTTTCGGTTTTATGACCTGGCAACCCTAGCCACAAGCCACACAAAAGATTACAGTAATTGGACGTAGATAAAATATGTTATGACAGGACAACTAATAATAATAACACGTCTATTTAACGTAATAGGTACCTACTGTTCAATTAATATTCTGACCCATAACCGCGGAACGTACGTAAAACAACTTGTAAGGGCAAAACAAAGATTACACACTCACTTATTTCTGTGACACAACAAACCCGTTTATCTATTATGTTTCTATCGTACAAACTTGATAGAAAATACTCAATTTCAAGCTACACCGATTTCATCATAAAATTGAAATGAATATACAATGTGACCTTGACCTTCATGTTAGATAACTAGAAGAGTTATTCAAGGTCGGTTAGGGTCGATTTAAATAATCCCTCGTTTATTTTGGGTCAAAAATCCATCATTCAAGTGTGCTTGCGTTTTCTTTTAATTTATTTGTCGCTTGAAGATATCTAAAGTATTGGTCTTGGAGCCTACGTCTTAGGTTGTTTTATTTAAATTATACAGACAGTAGGCTGAGTGGAATTTAGTACTCGCTACCTTTAACACTGGAATACAATATTTTGATTTAAGTACTGCCACCATCGTCCATCTTCACAATGACTGGTGTCCAGTCGAAATCCCACCAATCCAGCACACTGAGGGACCCATCGCCCATAAAGGACCAATTATAAGTAGTGAAAATGTTTATTTTGCCAATCTAATCAGTAAAGTGACATGTCTGATCCAGAAAGACAAATGTAGTATTAATAAATTGCACTGCAGCTTAATTACAATTTCCCAATGATTAGGTACGTCAGGCGACTCGTCAGTTGTAACAAAACCAGTAGAAGCGGGCCTCTTTATTCTTTTCAAACTCTGTAATACGGTAGAGCAGCTCAAGGTCAAAGTGTTACTACCGACCTGCAGACTACTGTACTTAACAAATACCTTGATCAGTTACTATTACTTAAAATGAAGTAAAACTCAATAATGTAAACATAATGTTTACGATAAAACGAAACTATCTAAGTAAGTACATTTGCACTAAAAGCAAAACATTACTAAATGCAATAATGAATGACATTGTAAACATAACTTTGAGAATAATTTGACACTTAAAAGTAGGTAATAAACATTACATCCTGTAGTGTAAAACAAGAACAAAGAAAAATAATGAAAAAAGCAAGAGTTCAGTAGTTTTCCGATACATAGTTTGTATCATATATCAATGAATATAATAATCGTAGTTAATTGCAATTAAGCGAAACAATACTTATTGCATTCAATGCGGCAGAACTTATAACGGTAAGTTATCGTTTTCTTATTATGTAAGTAGTCACAATTTTAGTTCTAGAACTTCTTTGTAATGCCTTATGAATAGTAATTAATAATGTGGCTATTCTACCAATCGTATATGTATAATCCAGCGATTTTCATAATTCCCACAACGATAACTGAGTCCTGGTCCCGATATACAGACAGAAGCTTTTTCAAATATCAAATTACATATTTGCTTTGGTTCTCCTAGGACTGAATTAAGTTCTCTATGTCTGGACTACACCTTCTGCATCCGTCAATTTGACGTCAACATTTCAAGAATTAACAATGTCTGTTGAAAACTTAAACCGCTTTTCTGTTATGTCGTGTGATATAACTGTATAGGTACCATATAGGTACATATGTTTCTCAACTGCCTTGCAAAACTCAAAGGTATCTTCCGCCTGCTCAAGGGTACTAGAGTGCGCTTTGCAGAAAGCGAACACGGAATCAGATTCTTTTGTTATATCAAGCCTTTTCTTAAGCTGCTCCGGGTCTGTTGCCAGATTCTGTTATCCAACAATTTTCATTTCGCCCGATATTGCATGCTCAGCGTTCATCTTTTTGGCATTCTTCCAAATGTTCAGGCTGTCAATGAGATCTTACTTCCGATACAATCAAAAGCAACTGCGGATATACCTAGGCCGACCTTGACGATATAAAGCGGAAAACTAGAAAATAAAATACAGAAATGGTTCAAAAGCTGTTGATGAGAACGAACTATTCAGACTGTCTGCCATCTAAGCTGTCTCCATTCTAAGATATTGGCAGTCGATAACCCTGACAGAGATTAAACAAGTTTGTGTTGTTATTATATCAATTATCATTTACATACACAATGCCTGCTTCATTGATGATGTTACTACTTACATAATGAGCTCTCTTCGTACGAGCGTCTCGGTCGATAGGGGAATATAAAGGTGAAATTATATATCTTCTACATGTATTGTTACAATTGTGTGTACTATGCTTCATTATTTCGTGCATACAATTTTAAATACCTTTCAAAATTTCAAACTTATTCTAATGCCTAATGCTGTGGTATTATAATAATCCATTGAACATCAAAGCATCTCTAAGTATAATGGCTATGCAACTCGACGGATCCTGTAATCCCGTTGTGGGCTTAACGGCACCCATACACGACTCCAAATCAGCACAAACATCTGAACAAATATTAGCTCACAGATGTAGACCTCACAAATATTTGCGCCGATAAGGGATTTGGATTGGACCTACAAAGGGCGAGTCCGGTCATTTGATGCGTAACCGGTATCATTGCTATATTACGTAAACATGACCTGCTTTCCACAGTAAACTTGCTACTTTATTTCGTGAGTGAGGAATAGGAAGAAATAGAAATAACGTCAACCCGCAATAACATTAATGATTCCTATCTAAATTGCATTGTAATTGCTTCGTACTTAGACTTATTATTATTTGAAACCAATCTTACTGCGTTTCTATCAATAGCAATGTACGTACGTATATTTTTATTTTCTCTAATAATATGCGCAATGTCTCGCCCGATTGTTACTTTCGCTTGACATTGTAAATGCGTTCTTAAATCAGTGAAGTTATCGTCCATTATGGTTTGTATGCGAACTGTTTGCGAAATTAACTCTCGAACAAATTCAAATTGATTGGAATCCTGTACAATTGAACGATCAGAACCCCTATGTGATCTTTCAATTAGATGGTTGAACATTTCTCTTTATCCTTGAAGAGAACATTGTTTATTTAGTAGATGTCTATAAAGAAATACTGATATTGGTGCCGATTCTGTTGTCACAAAATTCTCTAAACTAAACTAAAAATCACTAAAATTTGGTTTAATCCTGTCAAACGACGATTTCCTATTCTGAAATAGACTAAAGTGACACAACTTAACTATATTTTAGTTTGACAGCACTAAGATTGCACTGAGTTATTAGTTTAGTGAAAATGTCAATTTTGCTATTCTGAGTTTGCCGGTTTTCACCAAAAATTTTGACTATAATAATTTATTTTAACTAAATCTGACTATTTTTAATCGCGATTAAAAAGGTGTGGAATAAAACTAGTGGTCATGAACTAAAATTCTCAACAACGCCTCGCCTTCACGTGCAAAAACAGTTCTGTATTTTTTATTTTCTTTTTGCTTATATCTTGAAAATGGCGTGTCCTATCGCAAAAATAATGAAATTTTCGGCCCCCTTAGTATACTCCGGCACATTTAAATCTCAACACGTGGGTAATATTTTTTTTATATTTTTCAAACAAAAGTGAAAAATTCCATATAAAACACGTTGAGGCTGCCCACCCAGCACGCGCCTTCGTCTCTCAAAAAAATCATTCTACGCAATGCACACACAAGTACAACGTTGGGAAACCAAAAGAAAAAAAAATACCACGCTGAGTCGCGATTGTCAAATTCGATTTTAGTCGTGTCAAAATAATTTTTAAATTTAGAGATTTTTCCTTGCAGAATAGCGTTACAATTCTCATAGTCAAAAGTAAGGAATTTTAGAGATAGTTTAGTTCGTGTACAACAGAATCGGCACCATTATACGTGCAATCCATTTTAATCGTAATAAGAATTAAGAATGTAGTGGATTTTCTCAACAAATATTTACGGCTTGAATGGAATTACCCATTGGTATAAATAAATTTATAGTTTGAAAAATCACTAGAAAAACACGCTTTTATAAATGCACGTAAAAACCAAAAAACCTTATCGTGGTCAAAGTTCATTACAAGACCTTTCTAACAAGTCCAAACACGGCTATGATACGATATTCCATCATGGAATGCCAGTGCCTATATTCCGGCTTCATCATCAGACCTTGAAACCTAATCGTGGTCAAATTTCATTACAAAACTTTTCTAACAAGTTCAAACACAGCTGTGATACGATGTTCAATCATGAAGTTCTAGTTCATATCTTTCGGCTCCATCATCAGATCAGTTCGACAGTACCATATTATTGTATTGTCATGAGAACTACATACAGCTGCCAATTTTTATGACGCTACGATCCTTGAAAGATGGTTAAATTAGTTACCTAAGATTCCATTACATAGTTAGTTACATACAAGTTGACCTAATAAAAGCGTGTTAATAAAAAACTGTCACGAAGTGTTCAGTTTTCTATATGAAAACTGTTATTGTAAAAAACCCATACGAAATAATTTGGTAACTTATTTAAAACCACAACCGATCCAAGGCGATTATACGAAATTTTATTTACGAGAATATTGACGTCACATTCCTGGAAATAGAGAAACGTTCATCATCAGCTAATGGAACTTTACGTAAGTTAGCATCTTGCTAAGCACTTTGGCACACAACTTTCCTTGAGCGTTTACCATATTCGCAGTACGGATCAGAATAAAATTGATACTTGCAAGATAAACAGTCTACAATATGTCGTCGTAAAAAAGTACATTACCGACTTTTGGAGTTGCTTTATTATTTATGGACTAGACAGGAAACCTCACGTCAGTGGTTACAAAACCAGCAAAAAAACTGGACTCGTATTCCATTAAAACTATGTGTGGTCAACTGTACCTATTTATATATGAACTTGCCTTTTATATTATTCAGTTGAGTATTTGTCTGAATAAAAAAAAAGGTTTTCTCTTTTAATTGTTCTGAAAATTAAAGGTCATGTCTCTTGAAGTCCAGACATTTAATGTTTTATTGGTTAAAATATGTGGTATAGCATAAGCATCCCATAATGTTCCTACTGCTGGAATCTAATCATGCGGGTCCAGTACAGGTTGATATATGTAGCGTAAAAGTGATTCCGATGTCCTAGTTACAGAACAAACGATTTAATTTCTCAGCTTTTTATTATTTTCTCGCTGCGGATTTATTAAGTTCGTAATAGTACACGTGTACTACAATCTGTTTTATATATAATAATAAAAAATCTATAATATTATAATTTCAAGTAATTGTCGGATAAGTGGAAAAAGTGGTTTTCAATACTTAGGAAGTGCATTAGTGTATCTCGCACGTGGAATTAAATGAATGATTAATTCGCTATACCTAGATGTAATGATGTGACTAAAATGTAAACTTTCTGTTACTATTAAAAGATAAATTATTTGATATTTATAAGCGAACCGTTTTGTGATGTGTAAAGGTGCCTACATATTTCCTGAATTTGGCTATCGTTTTTATTTTTCATATGTAAAATAACATCAAAATGCTATTTTAACGATCTATAAGATCTGTTCATTTCTTACTGAGTTTATCGATCGTTACTGTCACCTATTAACGATCGATAAATAGTGATCTACCGTTTTGGTAGTGCAAGTTCAATCATAATAAATCTAAACGAATCTTTATAAAGTAATTAATAATTTCAGTGTAATGATTTCACGAACAATGTAGCGATTTGGCGACGAAAAACCCATCGAGAAGGCTGGCTGAATGAAAAGCAGCTGGTTTACCTAAAATGAAATTAATTGCAATACCCCGTACTGGATTACCTCGACTAAAATCCTTGGTGGCAGCCACATACTATATCAATATAATAGATAAAGGTTTGCTTGACCGCGACTACGTAAAAGGACCATTGACCATATTCTGCGCAATCCACGGTCAATTTACTACCTATTCCAAAATTACGAAGGTTAATCATGTGATTACAATTTGCGTAGAGGAACTTTGTTTGCGTCAAAAATTCAAAACCCCGTAAATTATGGGATTCCTACTTCATATCACTTATGGGCTTAGATTAGTTCGGTTTACGAACTAAGAATGATTGAGTTGCCCCTACGCACGACGTGTTTTTGCCCGTCTAAAAATTGAAATTGACATTTCTTCTGACAGATCCACTACTTTCTGATGGCGATTTACCGTTATTGTATACTAGCTTCTGCCCGCGACTTCGTCCACGTTAAATTTCTTGTTCCCCCGACCCTTCCCGTCGCGTCGAATTGCCTACCCATGCGATTTTCCCCGTTTTTGCAACATTTTTCATTACTGCTCCGCTCCTCTTGGTTGTAGCGTGATGTTGTTTCTCGATAAATAGGCTACCTAACACAAAAATAATTTTTCAATTCGGACCAGTAGTTCCTGAGATTAGCGCGTTCAATTAAACAAACAAACAAACAAACTCTTCTGCTTTATAATATTAGTATAGATTCGTTAGAGAATGGAACCCCTGATCTATTGAGGTGTTCAGATTAAAAGTATTATTTTCTTAGTCCACGCTATCGTCTATAAAGTAGTTTTCATGTTCGAGATGTCTTTGTCATGTTCCAATCCATTCAGGTATATCTGCTTTATTTCGACTGCTAGTCAATCATGGAAGTCACATCATCATTCTCTTATTATCCCTTATCCCAATTTAAATGTGGTGAGCGCAACATGTCTTTTTCTTCCACACTTCTCTATGAGTGGTCATCACGGTAGTCACTCCCTTTCTAGCCATATAATCTTTCATACAGTGCGTCCATCGTTACTTTACTGTTACCCACTCTTACCCACATTTATTTGTACTCAAAACTTTCCGCACGACATTTTCCTAATTCTTCCGCATCACATCCCATAAATAGACTGTAAACTGCGATTTTTGTACAAAATTAATGTCCAAATAGGAACTTTAAAAACCAATCAACAAAATGATTTGTTTACGCTTAAATAAGTGTTAATTTAACCAGCCCAGTGATAATTTCATCAATTGAAGTTTTTAGCGACATTGTTTGTTTTTTTTACAAAAACTGTTTATTTTTAATGCAAACACGGAACTAGAGCCTCTAGGCCTATAACGAATGTAATAGCGATGAGATTGACGAATTGTTTTACGACAAAAAACACTTCGATATTAATTAACTTAGCGCTTTTTCGTAAGGTTTGAGTGTGAATGAATGAATTTGTTGCCGGATGTTTTACACGCTAACCACTATGTGAAATATTAACCTTGGATAAAATGGGGGACTTTCGTTCCGTTATCGTGGCAGGATTTTCAAATCTCGGTGTTGAGCCGAGCATATTGAGGAACCAACAGAGCGCATCCCAATGCGTGAAAAAAAAAAACATTGTTGAATTTTCAATTTCAACCCTCGCAACCTTTCAACTCTTGCAGCAGTGCTTTGAAAAATCCAGTACGCGGGAATATCGCCGCGGCAGAAAACGGCGCGTGTGTACCTGGGCTTTATAGTGATTGTAGATCTCTGACAGTAGTGACAATCAGTCTTATCAAGAGGTATCGTATGACCCAGTAACTGGGCTGTGGAGGTCAGATAGGCAGTAGCTCCATGTGAAGTACTGGTAAACAGCTGCATTCGGTTATACGGGATCCCGATAGCGTTTAATTGGGAAAAAGGCTTAGCAGATGTTGATCAGTGAGTGAAGAAGACCTTTACTTTCTATCTTACTTACCATCTTGGTCGAAAATGCTTTGTAAAAAAAAAAGAATCAGCATCAAAAAATATATTTTTATCATTGTTTGTCCTTGGCATAGAAAATTAATATTATTTATTTATTTATTTATAACACCTTTACAGCGAACCAAGGCGATGTTATAAGTAAGACATAAAATTATTTATATACCTATACATATTATATTTAATATCTGGATGACCGAGCTTTGCTCGGTATTTTTGGTAAATTGTGTTTAAAATAATAAGTTTATGTTCATGTTGATTATTAATGAAATTGGTCATTGAAAACACGAATAAAACGACATTTTATAAAAATGAATCCTAGCTAGATCGATTTATCGCCCCCAAAACCCCCTGTATATTAAATTTCATGAAAATCGTTGGAGCCGTTTCCGAAATTCAGATTATATATATATATATACAAGAATTGCTCGTTTAAAGATGTAAGATATAATCCTTAATAATTAGGTACTAAGACCGCCCTCAATATCAAATCATCATTCAGTTCAAGGTTTTCCAAACAGGCCTAAGTACGACACTAGAGTAACCTGAAACCGGACAGATTGCATACTAATTGGTACCGATCATTCCGTAGACCGGTCTTAGGTATTCCTGACGTCAATGGGGTCCGATTGACGTCATTCGAACAGAGGATTGCAGTTTACTGACATAGTGAGGTACTAAGATAGAATTGGTCAGGCGTTGTAAATAAATTAACAGGTTCCGTGTAGCTGACCGAGAGATGCACAGACTATGAAAAACATATTGTTTTTGGTTTCTGACGTCATTAGTCACACACTAAAAAAACAATAAATATGATCATGTTTGTTTGGTTTACCAATTAATAAAAAGGGTCTCGAGATCCTCTCTTTGGATCCCGTACATTATGATGATTAATTCGTAAAATTATTTTAGTTTGAATGTTCTTCAGCATTGAAAATGAAAAAAATTGCATGCCATTGACAATTTAAAGGGTTGACCCTTGTGGTTAATTTATAATATCTTGACAATCACTATGATGATTAATTCGTAAAATTATTTTAGTTTTAATGATTTTCAGTATTGAAAATGAAAAAGAAAATGCATGCCAATGACATTTTAAAGGGTTGACCCCTGTGGTTAATTTATAATATCTTGACAATCACTATAAATAGTTGCCACGGTTAGTTATAATTCATTCCATTTTGCTAGTATCAAAAAATACATCAGTCAGTCAAAAACATTCCCAATATAAAAATAAAAAACATAACATACTTATAATTATGTTCTTTTTATTTGTTATTCAGTGTTTTGCTGTTCATGTCTAATAATAACATTAAAAAATATGTACAAAGGTGAAGGAAACCTATAAATAAGAGGAATTTTATAGACACAGTAAAATTAAATGAACTGAAGGGCTCGACTCGTAAAAGTAATGTCAAGGCTAGGGGCATATTTTATATGTACACAGAACACACAGAATTCTGAAATATTTGTTGAAAAATATATTCAAGATCTTTGTTAGTGTTCTTGTTATGAGTATTCTGCGAAGTTTTATTTCACGGTTTTTTTAACTCCCCAATTGACATTTCCTACTTTTCTTATTCATAATTTTTATATCTGTTGTATTCTGATAAACATCATCATTTCAGCCAAGCACCGTCACTTCGACTGGTTCTGTGCTTCTCAGCCAGCGGATTTAATAGATAGATAAGACAGGAAATACATGGATCAGGCAAGACGGGATTTTCCACATAATTTAATCAGGTAACATTTTAATGGTGGACTTTTCCGCACATAAACAACTTGTGGTTTTTTTCATCGATGTAAATAACAAGTTTCGGAATTGAGTTCATAAAATAATCTGTATATAACAATAACATCAGACAATACATGACTGAGCGATGATATAAATAAAAGGGAAAGTTTTTTCAATATTCAACCGCTGAGCGGATCTAAGATCTAACGGAGCTATGAACCTAAATGAACAAAGTCGCGGGCGAAAGCTACTCATATACTTCCATAGCTTCTTATAAATATTCTGCATTAAAATAACGACCACAACTCATTGTACCCACTGAGAACTTAGTGCTTTCTATTGTATCTAGGTTAGGCATTGTTATAACATTCACTTTTGACATTACCAGATCTGTGCCAGATAGCACGCAGATCAAAATTTCTTTTGTTACCAATATGAACGTTGCTCCTCGTTGGTGGCGAGCGCTACTGCTAAGCCTGAGGTCTTGGGTTCGATTCCCGCAGATTGTCGTGAAAAGTGTGATTGGTTTTTCCAACTGGAATTTTTCAGTAGGCGTCTTGTCAGAATTTGTGCCCGGTTGATGTCCATATGCTCGCCCCCTCGTACATGGGACTTTAACATAACTTGCGAAATATGGGTTTAGTATAGGTGTAGCTCTGCTAACCCTTCGTGGAATACAAGCATGGTTTTATGTTTACTAAAAAGTTGCAGTGTCGAACGGAGTTTCAATCTAAAATATTTATAGTGACGTTTCGTGTTGAGAAGTCAGTGAAACAAGTTAGTGAAACTTCGACATGCTCTCGTCTCTTCGGGAATTATAAGTTACTCGCTTGAAGTTTTGTGCTGAAATAAATCTCATTCCGTTTTCATGAATAAGCCTCGAATCCCAGGTTTACTTGAATTCTCAGCTTCGCATGTTAAACTATTCTAGGCTGGCTTCTTCCAATGTTTGTTTCAGTTTTAGTGTTAACGAATTACCAATATCCAAGTTTAGGCAGTCCCGTATTTTGCTCCAAAGAAGGTTTCATATGAATGGTTCTATTAGTGTTGTCTGCGGAAGCCTTTACTCTTCCAGAAAAACAAAGCACGCCCAAGGGATGTGGTGACCACAGTCCATTGTCACTGTACGAAGATTTATTGTTAAGTCCTTCCATCCCTCATCTACCCTAAAACTTTATAAAAAGATCGTAAATTCGAACCCTTTTTGTCGCTACTCGTGATTTATTACAAAGACTAGTCATAAAAGGCACACTTGTACAACAAGTTAACTTAAATCATAGGACTTAAATATAATTGTCGTTATGAGGATGTACTATAGGTACACCTCTGCTGAACCCTTCGGCGAAATAAAGCGTGATATTGCGTTTCCAAAACATTAAGCATCTTCTCCTAAACTGGCAAAGTTTTAATATCAAGGTGAAGAGCTTAAAAGGCCGCTGTTTTAAGTGGGTGCAGTAAAACTAGAGCTTCCACATGACACACATTTTAACTTGGAGCCACTGCTTTAAGCTAGCAGAGTTTACATGTAGGTAACATAATATAACAGTTTGTTATATCGATACCGGAAATTTCAATTGTCGTAAAGGACATTTTGCCGAAAATGAGTTATATATATATTTGGAATCAGCGTCGCAAGCTCTATCGATTGGTATATTTAAAAAAAAATCTATCTTTAAAAAAAAAGCCCCTTACGACCTGGCTTTCCAATAGCTCTAGCGCGATTTTTTATACTATTTGGGATGTATCGTAAAAATAATTTTCAATAGGGGAGCGTAAAGTCATGTTTTAATTATTTAAGAGGTCGTAATCCTCATTTTTGCATTAAACTTTTTATACGACATTCTTAACCACATAATAAAGATATAGTCTTAACCCTTACGACCAAATCTATGCTTTGTTTTAACTTACGTAATTAGGGCGTAAAGGACGTTTGCAATGTGTCTGGTATACATACCTTTATGTAATATTAACGTATGGAACCTCCACGCGTGAGAACAAAAAGATTAAAGTTTTTTTTTTGTATGGGTGAAAACACTTAAATTTAATTTATTTGAAACTGAATGGAACTGAAGGGCTGATGCTCACAAGAGGTATTGTACCATACACGGCGATCAAGGTGACATCAAATTCATATACCTTTCAGTGCCGCACAGTGGAACGAATGTATGGGAGCGGTTGGACGTAGACATGTCCGAAAAAAAAGAGTAAAATTATGCCAAACTAATGATGCCATCTTATTCGATTACTTAATGCCTTCATAACTTGTGGTGATGAATTTCTTCATAACTCCCATATTTCGGGAGTAATTTGAGAAAATGTGAAATTTTACTATGAAAATGAGTGTATCGAGCTCTCTCCCTCCTGATTCCGGGCTTGTTTCAAGTAGCGGTCTCTAATATCATAATGCTAATACTAAGAGCTATATTTAATACTAAGACACATAGTGCGCCAAATGTGCACTTTCTGGGATAAAGAGTGATGTTTATTTTATAACACAATTTTTTTATTTTTTGTTTATTTTGTTGATTAAAACCGTTTTTCTAAAGGTTTACCTTATTACAATAACATTTCTGAGCAGCCAATTAGAGAAGATATAAGCTAATTAGGATATATAATTAGGGACTTAAGGTTTACATATAAAACTGATGCACTAATGATTACTGATAAGAACATTGCTATTATTTAATTACTAAATGGCTCTTAATACACTAATTTAGCATGCATCATTTACTAATTATCACAATAACTAATTACCTTGCAATATTTAACAAAGGATACCTGGGATACCTGGATTTTATATAAATAGGTCACTATTAGTAACTTTAAAATCAGTGTTGAATTACACCTCGTTGTATCCAAGCTAATCTCGCAATGTATTTTCCAAATTTTAATACAAATCTTGATATTCACGTTGCTTTATGCGCACGCGCACATAAAGATTTACGCGACTTTAACTATTTGTTCAGTGTTTTAAAAGATAACAGTTGTGTTCAGTTATGTGAAAGTGCTGAAACAAGTTTAAAAGACTGGTGTCGTCGATTTTGCTACCGCATTTATGCAAAATGGACACAGTCTGGAAGAAGCACAGATAAGTTTCGGAAGAAACATGAGATTTGGCTACAGGCTGCAATTCAATGGCCGGAATTACAGAATGAAAATATGGAACCTTCTACAGAAAATATAAGTGACGTCATCGAGCCCATAATTTCTCCTGCTAAATCTGATGCTTCAACTTGTACACATCCTAGTCCTCGTAAATCTTTTGAGGACCTTAGTAACCGGCAAAAAAGAAGACGCACTGAAGATAGTCTTTCATGCAGCAGTAGCAGCGCTGAAATTATGTTTTCGGCCGAAAGGGCGCTTCAAAAGGCAGGACAAAGCGATACAGCTTATGTTATGAAATACTTGACGGAGAATCCAGAAGAGGCCTCAAAAATCAAAGCCTTCATTGAAGGTAAATCAATTCAGGTACGGGAAATATCCCCTTTGAAGGCATTGGCTCTTTATGTATCGATGAACTTATCGAAATGGTGCTATAACACTCTTCGGGATTTCAACACTCAAGAAGGAGCTCTTCAATACCCGAGTTACTACATGTTGGTTAAAGAAAAAATTAAGTGCTATCCGGCCAAAGAAGATCTCACAGTTACAGAGAGCTCTGCAAAAATCAAATTACAAGCCTTGATGGATTTAACCTCAAGAAGACTTATTAGGTCGTTAGAAACCCCTGTTGATCCCAATCAACAGCTCGTATTGACCAGCAAATGGGGTTTTGACGGATCATCTAGCCAAAGCATTTATCATCAAAGGACGAGTGAAGATGAGCAAATCGATCTTGCTAGTAATTTTATGATTAGTCTTGTACCACTGCGGCTCGTCTCAAAAGGTGTAACAATTTGGGAAAACGAGCGACCATCTTCCACTTCATTTTGCCGGCCAATATTGTTTAAGTTTATAAAGGAAACCAAAGAAAATGTGCAGAGAGAGATGGCTGAAATCGAAGCAGAGATTGAAGCCTTAACTCCATCCACCATCACTGATGGAATTAGTGTCAAACACCAACTGCTGTTGACAATGATTGATGGTAAAATTCATTCCATTATATCCAATACAGCAGCTTCAGTGTGTGACATATGCAAGGCTTGTCCTAAAGAAATGAATAATTTAGAGTTAATCAAAGATAAACACGCAAACGAGGACATGTATAAATATAGCTTAAGCACCCTTCACGCTTGGATTCGCTCAATGGAATGCTTATTACACATTTCCTACAAATTAGACATAAAATCATGGCAAGTAAGGGGTGATATAGCAAAAAGGCAAGTTGATGACAGGAAGAAAAGAGTTCAAGAGGCTGTAAGAAGAGAAACGGGCTTACTTCTCGATGTTGTGAAACAAGGCAGTGGATCCACCAACAATGGCAACTCGGCAAGGAGATTTTTTGAAAACTACACTAAATCTGCTGAACTGACCGGAATAGATGCTATGCTTTTAAGAAAAATCTGTGTGATCTTGCAGTGTATTTCATCAGGAGAGAAGATCAACGTAACTAAATTCCGAGAGTTCTGCTTTGATACTGCTAAGCTTTACGTGGAGTTATACCCATGGTATTATATGCCTTCTTCACTTCATAAAATTTTAATGCATGGGCCAGACATAGTTCAGAACATGTCAATTGTGCCCATTGGTTTTCTATCCGAAGAGGCATCTGAGGCTAGAAATAAAGATTTTAGAAAATATAGAGAGGGGCATTCTCGAAAGCATAGCAGTATCTCATGCAATGAAGATATTATGCACAATCTTTTACTGTCTTCTGATCCACTTGTTACAAGTATCCGTCCAAAAGGAAATAAGTTTGTAAAAAAATCTTCTTTAAGGAATTTTATGAGCTTACGGATTCTGAGAAAAGTGATATCGAATTTGTTAACATAAATGATTTAGCGGACATCGATTCTGAATTTGAATTAATTGATGATGATGATGATGACGAAGATAATTAAATGATGTTATTGTTTTAAAATGTGTAACTTAGTAAATTAGAGCTTACATCTTAATTATTTATTGTACTTTTAATGAAACTAGGTAATTTATTATCAACTTACTTAAAAGTCATACTCTCATCAGTTCTTGTGAATATTTTTGTTAATATATATTTCTGTATATATATAATATATTTATAGACCTCTTAATAAGTCTGTCTGCGGTTTAAAGTAAATACAAATGGGGAAAAAACGTTTTTTTTTTTAAATTTTCATTTCCTTTTATCCCAGAAAGTGCACATTTGGCGCACTATGTGTCTTAGTATTAAATATAGCTCTTAGTAATAGCATTACGATATTAGAGACCGCTACTTGAAACAAGCCCGGAATCAGGAGGGAGAGAGCTCGATACACTCATTTTCATAGTAAAATTTCACATTTTCTCAAATTACTCCCGAAATATGGGAGTTATGAAGAAATTCATCACCACAATTTATGAAGGCATTAAGTAATCGAATAAGATGGCATCATTAGTTTGTCATAATTTTACTCTTATTTTTCGGACATGTCTACGTCCAACCGCTCCCATACATTCGTTCCACTGTGTGCCGCTTCGCGAATACCAAATTTTTGAATTTTCGATAGGTGATTTTTCAAATCTTTGACATGGTCAAACGAAGTTGAGCATCGATTTACTTGTATTGTCGTTAGTTAATAGCCTATTAATGACTTTTTTAATGAGAATAATTAAATACGATATTGATCAAATACTTTTTTTTTACAAAATTGCATAATCACGCTGATTAACAAGTGACTAAAAACTGATGTTACTAAGTCCCTCATTTGTTAATCACCGTGACTATGGCTGATTTATAATGACACGCCCTTCCGCTCCGCCCAGAGCGGGAGACGTCATTTGATGATTTCCCAAACACAAAAAAAGACCTCTAACTTATTCATTTCCGTAGGAGTTGCTTTACATATATCACAAGTCGGAGATGAGGTATTTGATAGATGGGAAGTGATTTTGCCATCAGTCATGGTCGTAGGCATCGAGTGCTTAACAGAATGGCCTCCCATAATAGAAGGCTGCAGGTCTTCAATCTCGTTTCCAATCGTAGCCTGTTCTTCAACTATGTTCAACCTGTTTTCGTTTGAAAACTTAAAATATAATGGTCTGCAGAACATTGTGAAAGATGGCTCTGGATTCTCCCATATCACTTCTTCGCCACAAACTAAGCGCAGGGGCTCAAACGAACATATAAAAATGCTAGAATCGTCATCCTCTGCCAAAGTTTGCTTATGCAAACTTTGCCCTGAAGCACCATCAAAACCCCACTTGAATATAAGTATACATTCTTTGCCATGCAGTGAAGATTCTACACGAAAAAAATATTCCAAGTCTAGCCACAGTTTTGTTCAAAATAGCTTGAAGTTTTACTTTAACGCCTCTTTCCGTGACTTCTATGGCATCTTTTGGCGGATAGCAGTTCTTCTTCGCTTCAAGGATAGCTGTATAAGAAGGATACAATGGTATTCCTTCTTCTTTTGTACAATATATTGATGTTATATACTGCCACTTCGAAAGCTTCAATGAGATCAAAATACCTAAAGCTTTATCAGCAGAATATATGGGCATAGTTTTCTATGCCTTTAACAATTCCTTTATCTTTGTAGCTTCTTCGGGATGCTCCGAGACTAGTTTAATGATATCAGCTACATTCTTATTTTGTGCTTTTAAACCAGTTGCATGAGCATGACTTTCAGTTCTGTACGTTAGGAGCTCTTCCACTCTTCTGTAGCGGGCTTAGCTTCACAAATGGTTTTCTTGGACTCACAACTGATGTTGATGTTCCAACACTGCACGTTTCCGGTCCACAGGATGTTGATGCACCCTCATTTATAGCGAAGTCAGAACTGGAACATGGCTGCTGTTCTACTAACACCATAGAAGGGGTTATCTTTTCCCTCACGACTTCAGGCCATTTTATGTCCTTTTGCAGCTATGTCTCATACTTTTTGATGAATGTACGTCTCGTGCGATTACGCGAGATCCATTTGTTCCTCAACGAGCACACATAAGTCTGACAGAATTGTTTCAATTCGTTCTTTTCATTTTTGACAAATCAACTTTATTCGCAAAAACTTCAAATAACATTTGAGGTTGTTAAAAAAAACTGGTGTTTGCCACAAACAGGAAAATGTCCAAATTGGTAACAAAACCTTCCATCACAACACAATAAAATTATAAATATAACGTAATTGCGCAAAACATTTTGTTTAAATTTTGAATTCCTATTAGAATAATATTTTTACTACTTTTTTACTAAATATTTGAATAATAAATAAAAAATATTTTAATTTCACTTGTTTTTACTACATATTGTAGGTATTTCTATTCAAAACATTAGGTTTTTTGTTCCTTTTACCCCCTTAGTCTCTGGTTTAATTGACCTATACTATCCAATGATAATCAAGATTAGTCCTTTACGACACATCTGACTTTATCATAACCAATTTTTCGTGGCTGTAAAGTACTTCAGTTAATTTTTTTTGGGCTGTAAAGGACTCTCATTTTCGTCAATAATTATGTTTGGTTTATTTTATTAATTTTTATGGATAGAACACGAAAAAATAGTGAGGGTTTCTTTTGACATCATGAATATAGTACTTTGTTTGAAAAAGATACGAGTCAAAAACAATATTTTTTTTTGTTTTTTGGCTCTACTGAAAACTCGTGTTTTGTCCTTTACGACAATTGAAATTTCCGGTATCGATATTATCCTCGAGGTTTAGGCAAAGGTGTACCTACTCGTAGTACACCCAGATTTTGCCAGTTATGTTTAACCCTTGATATCAGGGAACGTGGAGCCACGTGAAACACAATGGCTTTTTAATTGTTTCTGTAATTGCCGCATTCAATCAGTTAAGTACCATGTAAAAGGAAAGCGAGCTTTTCACACAAATCCAGACTAGGCTGCTACTTAGAAATTCCTGATAGAAAAACCCTTTAACAGAATTTTGAATCTCATGCTACGTCATACCCCTTCAAGTCATCACGTAACAAATTTTCTAGATGTACTTACTGGAATATTCCACAGAAATAAAATAAAATCTGAATATATTTGTCCAGTAAAGTGGAGAAGGCAGGATTGCCTAGATAGACACGTGTCCATAGATCAATTAACTTAACCTGTTCTCGACCGACTGATTTATGAACAGATGAATAATTATTATCAATCGACTGCGGACTCAAGAAGGCCGCTGCAAGCACAATCTAGGAAAATAGTTTCAAAATCAAAATTCATTTAAGTATTCAAACTAGTCTAACTAGTCAGCACATTTTGAACGTCAAAGTTACGTAAGACAGTCCTCCAAAATGTCCGCCCTTCACTAGTTCCTAGTGCTTTAGCTGGAAAGAAGAAGTGGCGCAAAAAATGGATAAGTCGACATTTAGACGAACGTTATATAATCAGGACTGGTTTTTGTCACGCACTGGACTGTGAAGCCTCGTGTTGAACCCAGCATTGAGGACCAGACAGAATGCAGCACGAGTGAGTCTCAGCGAGTCGATAAAAACAGTGCTCAATATACAACTCTCAGCGTTCAGCAATCCTGCCAGGGTCGCGAGATTAGTTCGAAAGAGGTACCGTGGCGCTGGCATATGGGCAACTGAAAAAACACGGGTGCGTTTTAGTCAATAAAAGTCTGACACACCCTGCTACTCCACCCAGAGCGGGAGACTTTATCTGATGATTTCCGATCCAAAAAAACCCCTAAGCAATGCGTGGAAGATGCAGTGGTGCTCATGACCGAACCAAACCCCATATGTCGGAGTGTCTAAACATTTCCACCTGCACTACTGAGGACTTAATAAACGTCATAGCCAAAATACTAGAACCCAAGTCATTTAACATAATACATTCATTATTTACCGTCACCATCATCTACCTAGCATTTTCCCAAATATAATGGGGTCAGTTTCCAGTCCGGTTTGGGATATTGCTGAATACGTATATATGTATAGTTGTCAGACTTTTGGGCTTTTGAGAATTGTCCAAGATCGAATGAGAGCTTGGATTAACAAAATAACATTAATTATATACTATCGACTCAAAAAAAAAGAAGATCATAAATATTTGTCCATAAGTCTTTCACGAGAGACTTACCTTATTTTTCATCAAAAATACATTTCTACTGAGTATAAAACAGACTTATTTTCCAACCAAATCGTAAGGGTCTACAGTAAATTGTAATAAACAGTTATTGGGTGTTCACGGGCAATGGGCGAATAGCCTACGAACCTTTTCTATCTAATGTGGTGTAACTGTAATAATAATAAAACCAAATACGATATTGTTATTGACTTCGTTTGGCGACTTTCGAATTTTCGATAGTTTTGAATCAATATTCGAAGCACCTACATATTTTTGTTCAGTCTTTTACCTTTGTACCTATCTGTAGATTTATTTTCACATCACATATATTTGGGATATGTACGTGTCGATATTACTTAAGTTACGATTTTATTGAGACATTCCATTATTGAAAATTTAAATGTAAGAGAACAAGTTCAGTACTTTCAGTTCTAAAGATCGATAGGGACATGCAATTCTCAAACGAAGTTATATTAGGCAACGGGTAAAGGACTCTCCTATTTTTTTTTTTTGACAATTTAGACAATCTATTTTAGAAATGTTTTGATTTTAACTTCGCCAAATTCTAGAGAAGCGTGCAAATCTTTTCACCAGGATGCATTATCTCTGCCTATATTAACGTTATGTAAACTTTTCCGTGTTTGCTTTCCGGGGCCATTTTGCGAATGTGGCCATCCCGTTTTTAGCTTACCATGCAGACTTGTTGCTTAAATCCGGTTGTTAAGGGCGAATCATGGCGTTACAGAATATATTATGATGGAAAACGATACTGGATATAATAGCCCTCGTTTACCCTCCGAATTATTCAGCAGTTTTTGCCCCACCTAAGTATATTCATAGTACTTAATTGAAGTATGTCGTTACAATGGTGATTCAACAGGTGTGTTTACATTATTATACAATAATTATGCCTTCATAATTTACATTCTACTAGTAGTCGTAAAAATGTTAATTCTGTGGCATTGATTTTATATTATTTCCTTCCCACTATATAACCGCTTTGCCTTTTATGTGGCAAATTGGCAAAAACTTAACTAGAATGCAATCTAATTCGGCAGCAGTTAATGATTCATGCTATGATGTAAGATGGCAGAAAAAAAAACGTAAAAGTTTTAAACAATCATTCATTCACTGGAAAAATACACTTTATTCGATCCTAGCTAGCGCTTACAATGTTACGCTTATAAAATATTAACGTGACCTTTTTCTTTACTTATGCATTAAGTAAACTGTACCATATGGCTGTTCCCACCCCAATCGATATGAAGTACTGCAACTGTTAACCAAACACTCCCTTCGTAACTGGACTTATCTAGCTTGACATATTTGGCTCAATGCCATTGGAATCTGACCTTTTGAGCTTCGTAGCTGGCTACCAAAATGCCTAACCAAAATACTGCATATTGGGCTACAAATATGTACATTAGGCTTTTTGGTCACTTCACTATTGAAAAGGCACTTCGGTCTTATGGAAGAAGCGCTTACATACCAAGACCCTTTCCGTGCCTCGGAAAGCACGTTAATATGCTGGTCCTGGCTGCCATTTGTAAATCTTTGACAGTCATTACAGCTCGTCAGATGCCCGAAAGTCTGACAACCAGTCTTACCATCGGGTATCGTATTACCCAGTAACTGGATTGTGGAGGTCAGATAGGCAGTCGTGCCATGTAAAATACTGGTATTCAGCTGCATCCGGTTAGACTGGAAGCCGACTGCAATATATTTGGGAGAAGGCTGGGCAGATGATGAATTCAGTGTAGATTTATTTTTTACGGTTGTGAATCATATTTTAAGCAGCATACAAACTTACACTGACCACGAATTGCAAAAAACTGAAGACATTTTCAATTTCGCTGGCTATCTAACGCATCTACCTTATCTGCGTCGTCGGAATATACAAGATCATTATTATAACATTGACTTTGCGCATACTCAATCACCATAAACATGATGGAAATGAAATCGTCGTAGAACTCGCTCCTCGTGTCCACAAGTAATATATTACGTATGTAAAGTACATAAGAGTATGTGTAAATAAAGTTAGTTAGAGTTTTAGTTTACTGTAGTGATGAGCAAATATTTGGGAAGGTAGGTATAACTAACTATAAGTGATGTGATGGTCACGTGTTTCTCGCTTAACCTGTGTGGTTTGAGGCGGATACATTTATTATTATGTACCTATTTTTGTTTAAAGGATTTTGGTAAATAAATGACGCATGTTTTATGCACAGGTATTGCAAAATGTTAACCGTTTTCTCAAAGCGTCATTCGATCATCATGGTATCTGGAAAAATCTGTGTAGTAAAATAGGCCGTATATAATTTTCACTAGTGTCTAAGTTTTAAATAAAATCTAGGTCCGAAAAACTTGACCAATCCAGTCACTCCAAAGGATGTTGTCTTCCATCTGAACTCGGAGATAGCAAACAGTTTTTATCTGACTGTATAGCCTTAGCCAGAAGTTTTAGACTACCAGAATTTTCCAGATTGAATCCAGAACTACAATACCGAATTATCGTCTCGTACATTAAATTAGTTACGAGTGTACGATGCGTACTAAATTACGATGTCTAGGGAAAAAAAAAGTTTTTGTATATCGTCGGAGCGCGTCAAATGCAAAATATGGCTGTTTTTCTGATTCCGGCTATATTGTTTAGAAGGAATGGGATTTCGTTCCAGGCTCTGTATTCCTTGCTTTTCCAAAATAAATAGAGTTTAAAAACAAAGTCGTGTAGGTTTTTCTTCACGTTTCGAGACGTGTTCAATTTTGTCAAATTGCTTGGATAAATTGGACAAATCGAATAATTGCTTTTGAACGTGTGACGACAGCTGTGCTATTCTGGAAAAAATATATGTGTAAGTCGCTTGAAGAGTCGATAGTGTCAAACCGTAACATCAGACGGAATTGACTGGCCTGTTAGTCGAGTGGTTAGTGACCCTGACTGCTACGATTGAGGTCGTGGGTTCGATTCCCACCCAGGACAAATATATGTGTGATGAGCACAATTATTTGTTCTGTGTCTGGGTGTAATTTATCTAGACAAATAAATAAAATTGGAGTGTCTGTTTGTAATATTAAAATAAACGCTTTTTACTAAGTGTATATGGATGTATACACGGTACATATACCAAAACAACATTTTTTTTAATTTTTGTCTGTCTGTCTGTTTGTTCCGGCTAATCTCTGAAATGGTTGGACCGATTTTGACGGGACTTTCATTGGCAGATAGCTGATGTAACAAGGAGTAACTTAGGCTACATTTACTTTAAAACCACGCGGACGAAGTCGCGGGTAACACCTATATGTCATCATCATCATCATCATCATCAGCAGCCTATAAACGTTCCCACTGCTGGGCCACCGGCCTCCTCTTGGTGAGAGGGAGCAGGCCATAATCCACCACACTTTCCCAGTGCGGGTTGGTAGATGTCACATGTCTTCGAATTTTTAGTTCTAAGACATGCCGGTTTCCTCACGATGTTTTCCTTCACCGTTTTGACAGCAGTGGTGATGAAATAATTTACACAAAGTAAAGCGCCTGCTTGGGTTCGAACTCACGACCTACTACTCGTAAGTCGCGGCTGTTACCACTGGGCCACCACTGCTATATGTGAATTAAATATAATTCTACTTACTACTAATATTATAAATGTGGAAATATGTATGATTGGGTGTTTGTTTCTCAATCACGCAAAAATGGCTGAATGGATCTGGATCGAAAATGGCACACAGAGTATATAATATTACCTATATATGACCTGGATTAACACATTCTTACCGCGGTAGTATGTCCTCTTGCGTTAATTTCCGACATCCACGCGGGCGAAGCCGCGGGCAAAAGCTAGTCTATAATATGTATGTATGTATGTATTTAGACATACAGGATAAGTTTTTATCCAGTGCGCAAATTTTAACAAATTAAACTTAAACGAGTTATAATAACCATGCAATTTTTATTTTGATATATCTTAGTACAAAAATATTAAATTATCGTTAACGAAATATGTTTATTTTGAAACTGGTTTTTATAATAATAATAAACCCGCAGGGCAGCTTGTGGCGAGCTGTTGGGCAGTAGCGACCCCACGGACCCTATCTCCCGGGAGAATTCTTGTTCCTCATCTCTGGCTTACCTTTATTGGCCGGCTGGAGTGAACACTGAAGGGGATCAGAGCTCCCACCTCATTCTTGCCTTTATTGGCTGGCTTGAGTGGAGATTCGCAAGAGCAAACGTGCTCGGGGAAAGGAAGTATTCCAGTAAGTGCTCGTAGGGACTTGACCATCTTCCGGGCTCTGGGATTATTCTGAAAGCCGTGGAATACCTCTCCACTTCTCAAGCACCTCAGGAAGTGTTGCCCCCTTGTCGCTACGTCACTATGTGCTAGCGACGTTTCCCGGGGGCCCATTATTGAGTGTGCAAGTCACCCCCTGCCATTTTATCCGTGTATACAAAACATTGATCAGGCAGGGGCCATAGTTCTTCCATAATTGCAGTTACCAATCCACTGTAGCCAGCCAAACCCATAGCCTAATTTGTTTTGTTTCCATATTCTGTAATAGTCCTGCTCCAACCGGGGATTGTCCTTGGGTGCACTTGCATAGGTGCATACAGGGATAATCGTCGGTTGGTGCCCCTTCATCATTTAAAATTGTCTAAGGGGCCTCTGCGAGTTGGCTTCGGCCCGTCGTACGCCTTCCAAAAGACCGGGATCCCAGAATCCCGAGATATGTTAGCATATATGAAAATAATAATAATAATTTATTTAATAAAAACGATTACAAAAAGAGTACATTTAGCAAACAGTATTAAATTCTCATACAATTATAGTGCCTAAAGATAAACTATTTCTAAAGTATTTTTATCACAAGTGCAGAAGATGATTCATCGGAATTAGAATGTAAGGTAGCGACCCGCCCGATCTAGGTTAAATGAAACCTGTGTTTCGGGCCATCAAAATATGGTTATGGTAACGAAGCGAAGGTGACGACCAGCTGTTCGATCGGTCAAAATTCTAAGAAGCAGGCGTAGGTACTTCGAAAATACCTACGCCAGCGCGCGGTTATTGACCTATAAATACCTACCACCTGTTCGATCGGTCAAAATTCTAAGTTCGAAGTACCTACGCCGGCGCGCGGTTACTGACCTATTACTATTGTCAATATCATTTTACGAAATATGTAGGGTGTCCACAGTTTACTGATTTAAGGTCAGATAAAAATTAAAAAAAAATATTGAAAAATATCATTGAAATGTGTTCTATTACTGATACTGAACCACCAAAAAAAAATTTGCGCACTGCTTAAAAATTCTTAAGTAATTCTTTAGTGCGTGGTTCTTCTTCTTAAGTATATTTATCAGTTGTCTGGTTGCCATAGTACACCTAGTTTGTTATCAGATAACGGTGTGTTGGCTATCCTAAGAGAGAAAAAAATATAGCTCACTTCACAAAAGTCAACGTCTACTCGGACGTCATAATATCGCGACTGGATTTATTCGCGCCATGTGCTAAACAGCGATAGTTGAAAATTGAACAGTGTGTTTTTTCGACACGCTGGGATGCAATCTATTGGCGTATCAATGCTCGATAGAGCTGAAAATTCAAATGCGCGATAAAATCCCGCCACGATATTTTTACGTGTGTGCCACGTCGACTAAGTTTTCGTGGTAAGAATTCATAATAAATCTGTTCTAAAGCCTGTTCTGATAGATATACATTTAAAAAAGAAAATTAATGTTATGCCAAGCTCATCGGCTATGAGGAGGCCTTTGCTGAGCTGTGGGACTGACAGTGTAGGATAAAACAAAAAAAGAAGTTTGTAGATAAATAATAAATATTTACAAAATCACTTCTACGGACGGGGTCTGCCGTGTGGCCTTCTGGCTGTGTCAGGGCGGTTATTTTGATCCAAAGCTCATTTCACAATAAATAATAGTTTGGTTTTCTATGGAAACGTGTTTTTTAGTTTTTTTAACTATGATTTATTTTCTATTTTTTAGGGTGTTTCGAATTTTTGACACGTATGTCAGCGTAGTTGGTGACGTATGTCAGCGTAGTTTTCGAAGACAGTTTTTTTGCTGTCCTGGTAACCCTGGCAAGGATAATGGCACAAATTTATTGCATTGTCATCGTCACAGGTGTGCAAAGTTTGAATGAAATCTGGTCGTTTAAAGTGGGTCAAAGCCCCCTATAAGGAGTCGGTTAGAAACACACATACAAACATAAGTGAAGCTAATATAAAGCGTGTAAAAACCACGAATGTGTCATCAACTCATCATTCTTCTGTATTACTTACACATGCATTCAAAGATGCATGAAGGCTGAGAACTTGCATAAAAAGTGACCAGAGTTATTATTACTTAATTAGATAATTTAGCATTTTTTGTATGTCAATTATGACAAAAAATATTAGAGAATAATTTTTTCATTTAGTTAAACTATTATAAAGATTTTAACGCGTCTGAATACATTAATATTACATATTCACACATTTGTTTAAACATGTCCACACGTTTTTCTGCCGAATTGCAGTTATTTTTTGTTTTTAATCTTATGTTTAAATCAAACAATATTCATATTTTTAATTAACGACGGTAATAGCAACAAACTTCCGCTTTTTTTTCAAACTCAATCTCAAAGCATTTATTTCAAATAAATCAATTTAAGGCACTTTTGAATTAGAGAACGTTGAGCTCCCTAAAATAGGGTTGAGCTACACGATGACTGATACATACATGCCGTCTGTTGGGACAGGTCAGCTCAAAGGTGCAATGGCACTTTCTTCAAAAAGCTCTTCTAGACATTGTCCTGCATTATTAGGCTCACATAAAATTCTAATAATATATGTTTCGACGTTAAAAGAGACCATGACCTCTGGGTTTTTTTCGGCGTTTCTTCTCAGCGAACAGTCAGCTAGGAAATGCCATCTAGCTTTAAAAAAACATTGACCAAAAAATGTTGACGTGTAAAAGTGTCCTAAAAGATCTACTTACAGAAATAAACATTTTAGTTCATAAACATTTCATGAGAGTAATAAGTAGTTTTCTGCTATTTCGTTTCAGGAAATTTCAGCTGGATTTAAAGTGTATATTTCTACGTTTAAAATTTTGTGGTAGGTACAGTTCGCAGTGGAATAACAGTAAGGGGTGATGGAATATGTATCGTGACAAAAAAGCGTATCGCCCTAATAAAAATTTTGGACCCCGTGCTGCGTAAAGCACTTTTATTAAAAGTAGGTAAACCATATGTCGTGGAGTTTAACAGTATCTCCCCCATTTTTAGTTGAGTTCAAAGATAGGGTTGTCGCGCAAACGAAATACGACCATTTTTTTTGTAATTTTCAGGTCAGTGTTAATTTGTATGTTGATTAAGATATGAACAGCATTTGTAAAAAAAACGGAAGAAAATTTGTACTTCGCTGTCTACTTTAGAGCATCAATCTGAATAAATGCGCAAGAGTTTATGTAACATCTATTTATAAGTATTCTAATTTGAGGAAAACTAAAATATATTTGTGTGTCAGTTTCTTACTTTCGTAGGCGATATTTTGGCACAGTTCTGATCTTAAACTCATACTTTGTTGCTGCAAGTCGGTCAACGTATTTGACATTGACGCGAGTTTAAGCGTTATGGAAAACGTCAGCTCTTGTCGAACGACATTTCTTTCCTTTCTCGTGTGTGCAATTTATAAACCAATTGACACGTTTGGCTCGTCATCATCGTACCTTTTACAAGTTTTCACTGAGTTTTCAGTCGGTTTAATCATTTCAAAATAATAAAAAGGCGGAGTAACTTAAATTTAAATATGAGAGTCCGTCTACCACACATAACATTAGTTCTTTTTATATATCTATTAAATTAGTATTCACACTAACAATAATAAACATTGTATCTTGTAAGAAAAAATATAGCCTATTTAACGTATCTCGAATTATTTAGATAAAACCACGTTTAAGGCCTGTCAGTTTCATTATTATCTGTGGAAAATTGACACTGAGGTCAGCTGACACTCAGCTCTTGAACACGGTTTAGATGTGCTCATCGCGTTTACATTCATTCGTGAAACCTTTCTGTTTTTATAGACATACTAAAAATCAAATCAATTAATTAATGAGTTTATTGGATGTGTCTGCGACCTTACAATAGAGGGATACCGATATCAGGCTTTTTGTTTTGGACTTTGGCTTCTGACAAGTGTCAAATATTCATTATACAGCTTAATACTCGATGTTCACTTCAAAATATTCCGAAGTACGCAGTAACTTGTCCAGGGGCAACCTTTACTTAACTTCGTTGTTTAGTTGATTTACGAACTAACTATTTAGCATCAAGCCACAATGTTTAACAACCCTATACAAATATCGATTTAGGCCGTTTGCAGACTGTGGCGGAGTCACGGTCAATGTCGAACCCAGGCTGTGCCCGGCTGTGCCCGGTCGTGGCACAAGGGCGGACGACCATTACAGAAAATTATAATTACGTCATATTTGTTTAAAAGTATTGTAAATAGCACATCCTCACGTAAGCGCCAAGGGCGACAAGCGATGAGAAATAATCATATTTACGCCTATTTATAAATATGCAAGGTGTAACAGAAAAAAACGCAAGTCCTGAAAGTAGTTTGTTTATAATTGACTACTGTTTAGATATCATGTATAAAATTATTCATTTTATAATACCTAACGCCGTTGAGCCAAAAAAAATTTTACCTCAGGCAATAACACTCAATTCAAAATGCATAAAGTAATGGTACTGTCAACATGATTTTCTTCATAATAGTTAATTTATTAATTAGTTAGGTTAAATAGAAATTAGGTTTTGTCATTGTATTATGCTTTTAACTACATACTCTAATTGGGGTGTATAAGGTTAGGTCTTGCGTTAATTATGTTAAATATTGTATACATTTTAGTTACCTATTCAGTTGTACCTAGGTCGTAACTTTGAATAATTTTGCATCGATTTACGAACTCGACGTTGTGAAATTAACTGTATGGAAAATGCAATCAATCAATAATAGAATAGCAGATTTTTATCGTGAGGAAGCCGGCGTGTCTTAGAACCAAAAATTCGAAGAAACGTGACATCTACCAACCCGCACTGGGCCCGCGTGGTGGATTATGGCCCACCCCCTCTCACCGAGAGAAGGCCTGTGTCCCAGCAGTGGGAACATTATAGGCTCACGATGAGATTATTTTCCACATCTAGCCTAAAGGCTTATTCAGACCGGCGCGACGCGACAGCGCGACGCGATTCTTGTAGAACAATTTCCATGAAGTTCACATAAAAATTGTTCTACGAGTGTCGCGTCGCGTTGCCGCGTCGCGCCGGTTTGTAGGAGGCTTTAAACTATGGCTTTAAAGACTTTTTGATGACATAAATCCTTTGCAAAATTACTGATAGGTAATGTGGTAACACGCACGGCACGCAATTACGGCCCACTTCCTCTCATCGAGAGGAGACGTGTGTCCCAGCAGTGGGAATATTATAGGCTTATTATGATTGTGGTAACTCGATTTCAACCATAGTTTCAGCGTGTTTGATTTTACTTTTCAATATGTATTATTAATTTCTACGCCCTTTCATAACCACTTCAAATTCATTATATTGCTTCATGTACGATAACGAAAAATTCATTCCTAAAATGGTTTCAGTACACGCATTGAATTTTAAGTCGAATATTCCTTTTGTTCAAATATTTCTCTGACGTAAATTATTTGATATAGGTATTCTGTTATTCTAAGCTTTATTTTTCCCAAATTGCTTCGCTTCTCTTCAAAATATATTTTTTCTCACAAAATTATGATCGTTTTGCGCTATTATAATCTTGAATTTCATGGCTTTGTGCTTATGTAATTTCGTTTATAGTATTTAAAATCTACTAAAATTATTTCTCCAGTATTTATTTTACAACACTTGAAAATTTGGAACTACATATCTATCATGAGAGGATTATACAGGGTGACAACCATGATTTCAGCACATGATTCTTGAGCCTCTAGCCTAAAAATTTGTAGCTGGGTCGGTTTCTAATTTTGTAAGATATTTTTATATATACGTTTCGTAGGAGATAGAAAAAAAGACCTAAGCTTCCGTTACTGCCGCGCCTGAATTACCATGTTTTTTCATGATTGTTAATTACCTAATTATAATTTCAGGTAATCATTAACTTTACCTGAAATTATAATTACCTAGTTTAATTACTGCTATTATAAATAATTATCTTAGAACAAATAAAACAAATACGTCCAAATATTACTTCAGGAAGCAAGTCTCGCCATCGTTTTTTGTATTCAGTCAAAACCGGCATATTCCCAATACCATCTTCGTTCAATTCAGTTGACGTTTGAAATTGATTGATGGATACCAACCTATTTCAGCTGTCCAATCTGATGGATTCCATTCCTTCAATAAGCTCTATTGTAAAAGGTTTTTGGTAGTTTTATATTTGTTACGTTACAGTGATATATCGAGTAGTTACGCAACTTTCTTAGTAGCTAGTTTTCTGAAGAACTTACATAACATCATGGCTTGTTTTCCCGAAGGGTTGGGCAGAGATGTAGGTACCTATAGTAGACCACATTTCGCCAGTTATTTTTTAGATCCATGTGTTACGGGGGGTTCCTATTGCCATCCACCTCCGGGTTGCTACTGAGAAATTCCAGATGGAAAAAGCGTTTTTTACTTTGACCGACCTGGCAATCAAATCCAGGACCTCATGCTCAGCAGTAGCGCTTGCAACCACTAGACCAACGAGACATTCTGAAGGACTACAAATTAAAAAACTAAGCAAGTAAGCTAAGTATGTAAGTATGCTTACATGGTTTGGTCGGGTTCCCTCTATCTGGCAGAAACTTGATGCTCCGAATTTTATTTGGCATAACACACTTGGCATAATTTTCTTTAAACGAATATTTGTAAGGCATTAAAAATGTTTAGCATAATCGTTGTTTGGCCGACTGTTTATATGTCCGACTTTACGCTGGCATACTTTTAAGATGGCAGAATTTTATTTCGCATAATTAACTTTGGCAGACTTAAAATTTCGCATAATTTCGTTTAGCATAACATTTATTTTGTGCGACGATTATTTGGTATAATTTCACTTGGCATACTATGAAGATGGCAGAATTTCATTTTGAATAATTTTGTTAGGCATATTGTCATTTGTATAATATTGCATTTTGACCTTAAATAAAATTAAAATAGTGTCTCAAAAAGTCAGTATATGTTGTGCTACAAAAGTTATTGACAGAAACGAATCGCTGCAGAACCGACTCCACGTAGTCTTCTCTGCCCTACCCCTAGAGTGTAATTTAAACCAGCGTAGGCGCGGAGGGGCGAGGCGGCCCGCGAGCTGAGGAGCAGGTGATTTTGACGCGCGCCGCCGCAGCTGAGGCTGGCCGGCAAAGCCGGCCAGCAAGCCGAAGCTGCGGTGGTGAGCGTAAAACCATCTGCGACGATGAGCTCGCGTGGGACCGCCGGAGCCTCGCAGCGCCGGAGCCGTGACAGAAACCATGCATGCTGCATGTTGCAGCTCGCCTGCATGCTGTAAGCTTGCTTGCATGCTGCATGCTTGCTTGCTGCATGCTTGCTTGCATGCTGCATGCTTGGTTGCTTGCATGCTGTATGCTTGCATGCATGCTGCATGCTTGTTTGGATGCTGCATGCTTCTTCGATATGAAATGTATGCCAAAAGTTGATTCTAAGTTTAAAGTTTCTGAGATATGATAGTTCTGCCTTTTAATAACTATCGATATGAAATTATGCCAAGAGACGATTCTGACTGCGAAATTTCTGCGATATGATGGTTCTACTTTTTAATTATTATGGAATAAAATTTATGCCTAAAGATGATTCTGACTTATAAAATTATGCGTTGTGAATGTATGATAAATTAGTGTATGCCAAACGATTTTCTGCGAAATGAAGTTTATGCCATCCGCTGTTATGCAAAATAATATTATGACGAAAAAAATTCTGCCATAAAGGGTGGACCCGGTTTGGTCATGTTGAGATGATGAATGAAGGACGGCTCACAAGGTAGATGTGAGTGGAAAAACCGGGAGGGGACGGCCTAGGAGGACATATAGTGACCTTATTGGTGATGTTCTTCAGAAAGGTCAGGTGCGTAGTACTCGCAACCGGCGTGTGTGTATGACCAATTGTATGAACTTAAACGAGGCAAAAGGTGTGTGTAGAAATCGTAGCAGGTGGCGTTCCGTGGTTTTTGCCTACCCCCATGGGAAAAAGGCGTGAGTTTATGTAGGTATGTGTACAAATTAAAAACCAAATTGTTGAACATACGTTTATAAGATGTTGTGTTTGTTATCTTATACATTAATAGTCAGTCGCATTACGATCGTTCGGCAAATTCTCTTACAAAGCGAAATGAAGGCCAAACGAATACTTAGAACCCACGTGGAACAGTAAAATAACAATTTACTAAATATTTAAAACACCATTATTCTTATTTCGGGGGCCATTTGCATATCGACATCTGTTTAACATCCCAGACTAGTTAGTAGAGGAAACGTGAGCATACCACGTGTGACTGTAATGTTTCTCGGGTAATTGTCCAATTGAATCATTGACTTTCGTTTACTTCGTTCTTACTTGTGTTTTGTGAAGGACATTGGAAGAACGAAGATAAAGATTGTGATAAGGGATGTCTGGTGGTTTATCCTATGTGAAGTTTGATTAAGATCGTTTATTTAAAATAAAATAGTTTTGAAGTGAAAACTTCTTAGCCGTACTGAGCGATTTTTGGTAGAGTCAAAACCTATGGGTTCTCGTCACCGAAATGCTAATGTCATAGCGTCATCATTACATGCGTCGTTTTGTTTGTATCTTTGTTTGTTACGCTTTCACGCTAAAATAGATGAACGGATTTGGATGAAATTGGGCACATATGTAGACTATGTCCTGGATTACGACCGCAGGGCGTAGCTTGTCCTAGATATTTTTGTTGGAATTTATTGGTCCTTGATGGTTCAAAGATTAAATATATTCAGCCAAGATGGTGGGCGATATACAATTCAAAACATCGTACCTAGCAAATTCGTATAAAGAATTCCTAATTTTGGCTAAATAGATTTTAATCTTTTATACCAGAGCCATGTCAAGAATTACAGCGTTCAGGCTGAACACATTCCGACCTTAAATACAATCCTCAAGAGAGATTTTAGAAGGATACTTGTCGACTTGATAGTACACCAAGTCTTCGTGATTCTCTCTTATCCCGAACAAATGTACCCGCGGGGAGTCGCACACCCTTCTCAGATCTTAATTTCTCTGCGGACTAGACAATGTTTTTTCTCTTTTATTGCCAGATGTTCATTTCAGATAGGTCTACCTCAGTGATAATGAGAAGTGTCTCCTTTATCTTTTCGCTTTTCTGTTTCTGCTGGAACCTTTGACATAAATGTGATTGAGGCCAATGTCCAGCAGTGGACGTCTTTCAGCTGTAATAATGACAATAACATTTAAATTGCTAAATTGGACATTTTATTGCCAAACACTCTTTAGACTGTGCAACTTTTATTGTTACTTCAACTCATGATATGTCACAGCCATTTAAATTGCACCGACAAAATTAAGTATTTTTATTGTGGGTTCGAAATCATCAAATGACGTCTCCCGCTCTTGTGCGGAGCGGGAGAGCGTGTCAGACTTTTACTGACTAAAAACCACCCGTGTTCTTTCAGTTGCCCATGTACCAGGGCCACAGTGTCTCTTTCGAACAAATCTCGCGACCCTGGCAGAAAAGTCTTAGACCGCGTTAGCATGGTGTTAAAATATCGCGGTAGGATTTAATCGCGCACTGAATTTTCAAATCTCTTGAACCGTGCATTGAGAATCTCCCAGTGTGTCGGAAGAACATACTGCTAGATTTTCATCTGTGAGTACGTGGACTTAAGCCTGCCCGAAGTTAGTCTATTATAATTTTTGCTTAGACAACCCTTAGGGGAAATGTCTAGCTAACCGCTCTTATGTAAACTAGAACAGTCTAGTGTAGACTTGCGGAGGGTAATTTACTAACTCGTGTAATTAAACTTAATTAAAACCGCTTACATACGCATATGACTGGTATGTATATAATCATGACTATGCTGTAATTACTATTTATCTCTGCAGACCTGTGCGAGAATAATTGTATGTTTTATTTACTCTTTGTATATAATTATCGTTCGTGGCTCGTGGCTAAATTATATCAGCTGCACTGGGCGATCGAAGGTTAAGCTACGCTTGCCGCGTTGGTTCGTGGATGGGTGACCATCCATGACCTCCTTTTCTTCCTCCTCCTTTTATCCTTCCGTGCCTCGGAAAGCACTTTAAGCCATTGGTCCCGGCTGTCAATCGTAGAACTTTGACAGTCGTTACGGGTCGTCAGAAGCCCGAAAGTCTGACAATCAGTCTTGCGAAGGGGTATCGTGTTACTCAGAAACTGGGTTGAGGAGGTCAGATAGCCAGTCCACCGTAAACACTGATACTCAGCTGCATCCGGTTACCGGACCGGCAGACACTTGGTACATTAATTGGTATATAAATATTGTTGGCTGTCAATTTATCACGTTGAAATGTGACGCAAATGTGGAGCCAAATTATATTGATGTTTCGCTGTCAAGTTTCTTGGTTGAGGCCAATCCGTTCGATGCTTTCGTTTGGCGGCAATGTCATCAAATAGTTTTCCAATTTCAATCGTTTGAATTAAAGCATACCAAAATTGCAGTCTGGCCGTCGAGAGAATGCTTTACTGACACACCTGTCAGTGGGACAATTCTAGTAACTATCTCTCTCTCTTTCGTGTCGATGGTACACGTACACTTTTTACTATATTGTTTGAGCCCAGTAGGTGGCCACGTTTATTGCGGCCTAGTAACCAAAGTAAAAAGAACCAAGAATCCGATTCCCGACATCCCTTCTACGATTACGAGACGACTCCAGGCAGGCTTAAAAGTCGTAAGAGCTTCTCTCTACGCAGGCCATCCAGGACAAACCACCCTTTGTGAGGACCAAACTATGGCAAGAAAAATATCCACCACCTCCCGACTTCGTTGAACACCAGGAACACTTGCTTTCCGGCCGTGATCTGCAGTGGCCTATATGGAAAGCCCTCAATCGATTGCGTACCCGGGTAGGCCGCTGTAGACACAATTTGTCAAAGTGGGGGATTATAGACTCATCCGACACCCAGTGCGAATGTGGTACGTCTGTTCAGACCATGACCCACCTGCTAGAGTGTCCCAAGTGCCCGTTCACCTGCACCTCAGATGATCTAGTAACTATAATAACAAAGATGATGATCTAGTAACTATAATAACAAAGATCAAATTCGCAAAACAAGTATTCGTTTGTATGAAACTGACGGATGTCTAAAACGCGTTTTCTCGACGCGGACTGTAAGTGTACGAGGGTAAAGTGAAAAGTTCTCGGCCCGTCAGTGAGAGACGGCGATTTTCTGTCAATAAAATATTTTATTTTTCGACATACTCTCTCTTGACTTGAACGCACTTGGTCCAGCGTTTCTCCAACATCAATATTCCTTCCCGGAAGTGAGAGTCTGGAGGGCTCCGATAATATTGTTTTAATTACCCATTGTAAATGTGAAGACGAAGTGGGTGTTCTTTTTTTTTTTGGTTTCCTTTTCTTCTAATTTAATTTTTTACATTGTCTGGCAGTTTGAGTAATTTGTGCGACCTTCACAAATGTCCTTTCTTTGGTATTGTTCGTCGAATCATTGACCTCCTTAAGTTCTGAGTGGGGCTGCATGATTACTGACAAATGCGTGCACTGGTTGGACAGGTCCACTCAAGCTGTGTGTTCTTTCCTTAAAAGACCACTTCAGACACCAATCCACATGGTCTTCACATGATCTGATCAAGATTATGTCTGGACTTTAAAAGAGACTGTGACCTCTGAGTTTGTTTCGGCGTTTCTTCTCAGAGTAGTCAGATAGGAAATGCCGAACTCATCTAGTTTAAAAAAAAAATATGATTGACGTGTAAAAGTGTTTGTACAAACCTACTTGCAAAAATAAAGTCATTTATCATTTATCATTTATTCATCTACGGCCCCCTCAACTTCTTCATTTGATGCAAAGCGCTTCCCACAAACAAATTTCTTCAAGTTTGGGAACAGATAAAAATCTGAGGGTGCCAAATTAGGAGAATAGTAAATCGGAAGCAAATCGTAGCCGAAATCCCGCAGTTATCCCATCGCCAACGCACCCTTGTGTGCAGGTGCGTTGCCCTGATGAAAGATGATTTTCTTCTTCTTTAAGCCAGGACTCTTCTCGCGAATTTTGTCATCCAGCTGGTCAAGAAGGTTGGAGTAATATTCGCTTGTAATCGTTCTGCTTTTTTCAAGGTAATCAATTAACAGGATTCCTAAACACGCTGGCTTTCTTTGGTGCTGAACCACCGGCTTCCACCCACTGCTTGGACTGCTGTTTCATTTCTGGCGTGTAGTGGTGGACCCATGTCTCATCCATGGTGACAAATCGCCGAACAAAATCGGTCCGATCCGATCCAAACATTGTTGCGAAAATCGTTTGCGCAATTGCTTTTGATCGGCATTCAGCAAATGCGGCACCCATCTTGCGCAGAGCTTTCTCATCCCCAATTCATTATGCAAGATGTATCGCACCCTTTCTTCCGATATCCCCACAGCCTCAGCTATCTCACACACCTTCACTTGTCTATCGTCCAACACGATATCATGAATTTTTTCAATGGTTTCCGGTGTGGTGGCGGTTTTTGGCCGCCCTTCACGTGGGTCATCTTTGAGGGATGTGCGACCATGTTTAAATTCAGCTGCCCACTAACGGTTGACATGGAAGGAGCAGAGTCCCCGTAAACTTTTGCCAACTTCGGATGAATTTCCTTAGGGCTTTATCATCCAAAACGAAGAATTTTATGACTGCACGATATTCGAGTTTATCCATTTTAAAGAAAAACACGCAAAACGTCTACTGCAAAAAAAAATCGTGTAAGCAAACTATTTTAGAGAACGAGTTGAAACTTTTCATATGAACGAATGATACATGCACCTAGGCGGGAAACATAATTTTCTCCTGATTAGACCGCCATCTCTATGTCAGGCCGAGAATTTTTCACCCCACCCTCGTATTATTTTTGTCTTAACTTTTCTTTGCCCAAGGCCCGTAACTCCAGTAATAATGAGTTATTTGATGGTAAAATATGTTTCTGCTGTAATATTTTTACTCTGATCTCTTTGAGGCTAAGTAAACTTCTTTTGCCAAATATTATCGTATTGTACCATAAATAAAAATAATGATGATAGATTCTTGTAAGAAAAACGTGTTTTCTCTAAAAGCTCTGCCCACGTTCTACTTTATAGCTATTTTGAACATCATTCACAATAATTCGACATTTAAGGCCAGCGCACATCAACGGGAAGGCTATTTTAAATTTACCAACGTTAAAAGCGTACGCATCCGAAGCCGACCACGGAGCATCAAATGGAATTTATCTCTGCGGTATTGAAGAGCGCACTGGAGGATACCGCAGCAGGATGCGACGACACGGTATGCAGCGAGATAGGAAGGCATGGGACGATATGTACCGGATTCCGTTAGCATACGATCGTGGGGACAGGCCGAGCAAGCCGGGTATACTTTCCCTGTGGGCGCACTACTGGATACTGCCATCCAGCAGTGCGCCGGCGGCCGCTGGCCGGCCATAAATCACCAAAGTGCGCTGGCCGGCGGCAAATCATCCTCGCTGCCGTCTCCTTCGTCCGCCGGTGTGCGCTGGTCTTAATAGTAACAGAACTTTAGTGTCTGCTGAAAATACTCCTAAGCTCTTAAAATTCTTTAGGTGCTCAAAATATTACACAGAAATGTAAAGTCGGGATCAAAGAAATTGCGTGTCTAATCCAATCGGGGAGCAGCGAAGAGTGTTTATAATCTTATAAGATGGAGGGTGTCTTAAGCGCCTTTTCAGGGTTCTCTGCTTTTCAGGTACGAAGAAAAGAGAATAATAATTACTAGTTTTGCATAACATAACATCATCAACCAGTGTTCCTTGGAATTAGGCCGAGTTGCACGTATAATGCACCCACGTTTTGTCAGTTGTTTGAGTCTCATGCAATAGGGAGTAGGCCTTTTGCCATCAACCGGGCACAAATCCAGACTCCAAGTTGTTACTGACAAATTCCTGATGACAAACCCCATTAACAGTTTGCAATGAGACCTTGGATCTCATGTTTAGCAGTAAGTAGCGCTTGCGTCCAATAACAAGGCCCAAAAATATGGTTTATGAAACTCTTAAATCAGTTAATCTTATCACGCGATCGCTGCCGCTTTCTACTGTGATTGTAGTGTGCAACTCGCCTAATATTATATTTGTAACTGCACACACTAATTAATGGCATTATTACACGAATCGTTAATTTATTTAGGATCTCCAACAAAAGATGTACACAATACACTGATACATAAATAAAGGGCAACATCAGATATTAAGTAGGAGTACTCCTTCACTTATAGGAGACCACAGCATGCACGATAGAGTTAACATTAGTTGTTAACTCCATCGTGCATGCTGTGCTGCTAACAAAGTTAAAATTGTAATTATAAAATTGTAAAATTTGGTTAACTTCTTTCAAATTTTTAAAGGACATACAAAAAACAAGAAGAAAATTATACATTTTGAGGTGCTTAAATTAACACGTAGATATATACTATACATTCAATCAAATCTATTAAATAATTATATTAAATTATTCTTATGGCAAAATAGAAGAGAACTGTTAAAATTAAATAATTTTAACAGTTCTCTTCTATTTTGCCTACATCACTCCAATACTTGACGAACCTTAGCCAGCAGTTCTTTCTCAATCCATACTAATATTATAAAGAGGAAAATTTTGTACTTTTGTTTGTTTGTTTTAGTTGTAAATATATCATTGTTTGATACTTACTTTGATGTTTTAACTGCATCAATATTTGCATGCCAAAGTGGTAGAATGTACAAGGATTCCTTAAATCACATAATGTAATCACCTTATTGTAAATACCTACATTCTGAGCAAATAAATAATATTCTATTCTATTCTATTCTAATGGATAAACTCAAAAACCACTGGACCGATTTTAAAAATTCTTTCACCATTAGAAAGCTACATTATCGAGTAACATAGACTATATTATATTTAAAAAAATAGGGGTCCGTAAGATATTTGGGTTTTTCAGACCCAAGGTGTAAAAAATCATCCTTATTAATATGTCTTCGAAGTACCAGGTTGTCATAACTTGGTAGGAGCTCACCTAACATGGGTGTGTGATAGCTAGAAAACGCTTTATGTCTTCGAAGTACCAGGTTGGCATAACTTGGTAGGAGCTCACCTAACATGGGTTTTATTGATTCTGAGGCGGTACGAAGTTTGCTGGGTCAGCTAGTAATGACTAATCAAACAAAATTAAGAATACGGATCCCACACAATAAGAGCACTTCTCCCACTAAGCTTTTGTTTTTCACTCAACGTCTCGCTATAAATAAATCTCACGAATCGATTCTCTAAAATCAAATCAAAGCGAACCGATTTTGTCTCGGTTACGTAACGACAAACTTCCTGCCAGACCTTCCTTACCCAGTCATTAAATACATGTTGTATTTAAAACTGTGTCAGAAACGGTGTAAACAACATTTTGTCGGAAAAAATTACATCAGGGTCTCAGAGTCCATAGCTCAAATAGAAATAGAAAGTGGTGTGTGTTACACCACTACAGTGAGTTGCGTCAGTTAGAAAATTATGCGCTTGCGACGAATGCCATGACTACGCGTCGAATACCAGTTTGATTAACCTAGTGGTCCTCTTTCGGTCGTGTCGGTATTCTGTTAGCGATGGTTATGTATGGTCTTTCAATTTATGGGATTATCGTGATTATGGTGCTATTGTGAAATGCTCATTTGGGGTTAGACTTATAAGGGAAAACCACAATACCAATAGACGGATTTCTCTATTGCATGTAAGGTCTAGTTCTCCTTGTTTCTGGCCCCAGTTAACTTGGTACCTAAGTGGCAATTAGGGTCGCCAAAAAGCTAAAAAGTCTGACTTGGCATTCGGCTGGACTTTTACAAAAAAGTAATTGGGTGCCCTAATGAGATTTCGTAGCCTTGAATTCGGTTGGTCCGATGTCGCTCGACTAAAGGACAGAATGGTCTTGTAAATAAATTGCCGAATAAGAATCTTAGACCGAGGTTCGGTACAAGATCAATTGGGTATTAATTTGTCTTATACTAGGGTCAGATTGATCGGAATATAATTTAAAATTGTTTAATTTTATTATATAATTAATGGTGGTGTAAGCAGCAAAATGTGAGACTAATCTTGTCTGCCTAATCCCGGAATTCCGCTGGATCTGCGCAAGACCGGTCATTTTGGCTATGTTCGGGGTCCTGATTTCGATTCTTAGGTCGGGCGAAGTCTTATTGGGTTTTCTATCCAGAATTTCTCAGCAGCAGCCCGGAGTTTGGATTTGTGCCTGGTTGGCAATAGGCTCGCCCCCCATTATATGGAACTTAAACATAACTTGCGAAATGCGGGTGTACTATAGGTACACCTCTGGGAAACAAAGCGTAATGTTATGTATGTATGAGATACGACTACGCAGTACTGAGGCACTCACAAGCCACATTATATAACTCCTACTCATGTAATTGTGTAACTGTGTACAACATAATTAACAAACTTTGAATAATAAGACTGTTTAATATGTACCCACTTTGTAACAATATAAATGGAATTCAATCTGAAAGCAACGGCTTTACTAACAATTATGAAGAACACAATAGAATTGTTGTCGTCTACATATAACTTATTCATTTCATTGTGGGTCTTCTAGTTGTTATAATAGGTAGTAGTATAATCATTTTGTTTGATATTAATTCCGGGAACCGTGGTGGTGGATGGTACCGTGTGGTGCCGGACGTAAAGTACCTTGTGGTGCCGGACGTAAAGAATAACACCACCCCATTTCTTCCCGTGGGTGTCGTAAAAGGCTAGAGAATGGGCAGCAGCGTTCTCTTTGCATTTTACCACCATACTGCGATCGCCAACCCGCCTGCCAAGCGTGCCGGTTATGGCAAAGCCCCCCAAATTGGGGGAGGCCTAAGTCCAGCAGTGGACGTCTTACGGCTGAGATGATGAATTCGGGGAATAGCTCGAGGGGCTCGAAGCTAAATGGGTAGCTCACCGCCCGGTAAGGACCAGGCTTGGGTCGACGGCGTGTTGTGTTCCACGCGCGCCTCAAAGATAAGTCAGCAGTACTGAAGACTGAAGGGGTCTGCTAGGACCGATGCCTGCCAGGGTCGCGAGATCTGTTCGAAAGAGTTACCGTGGCTCTGGCATATGGGCAACTGAAGGAACACGGGTGGGTTTTAGTCAGTAAAAGTCTGACACTCGTGTCCGCCCAGAGCGGGAAACGTCATTTAATGATTTCCCACCCACAAAAAAAAGCTGATGGTCACTCGGATCTTTGACAGTTGCTACAGGTCGTTAGAAGCCCGAAACTCTGATAACCAGTCTTCCTTAGGGGTACCGTGTTACCCAGTAACTGGGTTGTGGATGTCAGAAAGGCAGTGGCTCCACGTAAAAACTGGTATTCAGCTGCATCCGGTTAGATTGGCAGCCGACCTCAAACATTGTTGGGATAAAGCTGGGCAGATGATGATCAACTTGGGGAATAGACTTGGGTTTAATAAAGATCCTGAGAAAATGAAAACTGTTTGGAGTTAAGCTTTGGCCAAAAAAACAAATCCTGCGCGATATGCGAGACGAAATTTGCTCGCGCCGATTGTGCCAATTAACTTGTATGGAGATGTTCAAACGGCGCGAATAGTCGCGTGACTTCTTTGTCACAAATTAAGAGCTCCCGCAAACAGGTGCGACGAAATTCTGGCGGAACATATTCCACGAAGTTTTCATAGGAATTGTTCTACTAATTTCGGGTAAGAGCCTTTAATCAATCGATTCGCCTCAGAGTGGCTATAGCATTTATGCTACTACTGTCTAATTGAATTGCTGTACAATTTGGCAAAGGCATATATTGTTACGACAAGAATTGAAGGCAAACTTCTCATCGAAATCAATAATGGTGGTCATTATTATCCACAGATATTACAGGAACAAGGGATGGCAAATTCGAAACTGAAGTCGAATAAGATCAGGGTGTTTCATAAATTATTTAATCCATTTTCTTCGATTTAACATTGAAGATGAGACTGTAAAGGAAATCTGCGGTAATCCACATGTAATACATATTTACGATGTAATAAAAGCACATCCTGTTTTAATGTGATTAAAAACTGATTCATAGATTACTTACTGCATGAAGACCAACGACTAAATTACTAGACAAATTGAAGACGATATATTCCAAGTCAAAGCCAGGATAAATATTTAGTTTATTATTTTCCTGTGTGGTAAAAAAACTATAAATACCTTTCAAATTATTGGAATAGTAGTTATTTTATTTTTGTTAGCGTTGTGTCCTATCTTGCCTACAGTCTCAATTTTTCTTCCAAACCTCTGTATTTTTTGCGGTTTCTGGCCACATCTGTCCGTCCTGCTAATAAATATTTACATACATCAGTCTATAATGTTCTCACTATTGAGACACAGGTCTCCTCTCAGTAAGAGGGATAGGGCCATAACCTACACGCGGTCCCAGTGCGGGATGCCGGATTTCACATGTCTTCGAATTTTTGGTTCAAGGACATGCCCGTTTCCTCACGATGTTTTCCTACACAGATTTGGTAGAAATAAATGTTAAATGCCTGTCTGGGTTCGAACCTACGATTGACAACTTGTAATTCGCAGCCGTTACCACTGGGAGATCACTGTTCTATAATATAAATAATTATAATATACATTATATTCATTAATCAACTTGAAAGCTGAGTCACATCGCCAGCCACCAGTATCGTATGACAGTTCGGACCCCTTTCTATTATGATGTCATTCTCATTATGTAAACAGTATCTATTGCCTCAATTAATAACGGGATATTGATTATATGTATGTCGAACTGTCTGTGTTTACATTTCATTGGTCGATTCCTCTTCATCTACATTTGTTAAAGTGTCCTTCATATATTTGACGTGAAGAACGTTCTATTATTATGTCTACCCCGAAGCATTATTGATATCTGCACTTGAATTAATATTCAAAGAAATAGTTTCTCTTTGGGAAGGTTCCTATCCTGGTTCGTGTCGTCACTAATGTGAAAATTTCTTGTTTTGTTTGCATCCGTTTTTACTTCATTCGCAGCGACCATATCCCGAACTTGACATATGCGTGGGTCGAGCATAACTGAATATAGACCAAACCTTTATTCGAGACGCGACCATGCTTCTACATTACCAAGATAACTGAAATGATTGCCGTTAATTCTAGCACATTCTCACAAACTGACACAAATTAGCGTCCTACCTATGTAATAGACAAGACGGCTCCATTCCCATTGCTCGCGTGTCAAATTCTATCCGCACGCGATAATTTGTTATCAGCCATGTAAAAACATTTGCCATTTATACGCCACATTACACCAGCTAATGTCTGTAATGAACGTGTGTACATCAATCACTCAGTTGTTCAACAGTTATCGAAACGTTACCGATTTGTTTGAATTAGTCACAGTTTTTCGTGTTCTAATTCTTGGAAACGCTTAAGCGATTTGTCGGTTTTCTGTAAACTGATTCCGATTCTAATTTTTCTTTAGTCCGTTGGGCGTTACAATGAGCTAGCACTTTTTAGTTTGTTTGGGCCGTTGTTCCTTTTAATAATAGTTATATACGTAACCATAGAGTATAGACGGCCCACAGCTCAAATTCTCCGCCTCTCTTGAATAGTTTAAATGCTAGATTCTGAGATAGACACCCTTGACGTTTAAAACTTTTAGCATTGTTCTCTTTGGCCTTGTATTCGTATAAAACAGGGATGTTAGGGAGCTCCGTAACCGTAACCGAAACTATCGGATATCGGATATAAAAATGTATCCGTAACCGTAACCGAATCCGAAATAAAAGTTTCGGATAATATCGGATTTGTTATTACATTTTTATTTTAGGTAGATTAGATAACACTCAATATTTATTAATAATATTTTTTATTTTAAATAGCTGTAATAATTACTCACACACTGATTGTAATTCCTACCAAATGGTGACATATATTATAAATAAAACCATTTTATTAGCTACTTGTATTTTACTTTTGAAATTCCTTAAAAGTTTAATATCCGTAACCGAAATTATCCGAAACTAACGGATAATCCGGAATAATTTCATATCCATATCCGTATCCGGTATAATAATCATTCCTACATCCGTAACCAATCCGTATCCGAAATGTCATATCCATAACATCCCTAGTATAAAATCTGTTATCATAAAATACTAATTTTCTTCTTCTCTATTTTCCAGTTTCATCGAACAAGACAAAGTGTCCGGATTCTGGACATGGATGTTCGTGTTATCGAAGCTGCCGGAGTTAGGCGACACCGTGTTCATAGTTCTACGTAAGAAGCCCCTCATCTTCCTGCACTGGTACCACCACATTACCGTCCTACTATACACCTGGTACTCCTTCACGGAGTATACGTCCTCGGCGCGCTGGTTCGTCGTCATGAACTATTGTGTCCATAGGTAAGACTCATATACTTGTTCTAACTTTCTAATTAAATGTTTCATTTGTGTCTTGAGTGTCCATAAGTAAAACTTAGTTTATTATAAAATTATCTTAAAAAAAACGTTAAGCCTCTTGAGGTGAAATTCCAACTCCTGTTTTAGCATTTATGATAAACTTGTTTTAGGTTCTTGTTACTATGTAGGTAATCAATTTAATGTGTCCCTACATACTGTCAATCTATACTAGTAGATGATTAATTTGTTTGAAGGATCTTCTGTTTACCCAATTGAGTAATGAACGCAAGGGCGTGGCCGACCATCGAAGCTCACTGTATAGAGTAGTATGACAGCATTGAAACAGCCATAGAAGGCTTTGTACTTAATTGTGTCATGCAGCCATATAAATTGATTAGAAACTTGATTGAAAGATAATGGAAGTACTTTTAACGTCATCATCGTGCCTAATAGAGCAAGGGCCTCCATATGAATGATCGTTGCCAAAATGTTGAATTAGATGAAATATTGAACACCACGCAAATTACAAATAGAAGTTCATGGTTTGAATATTCATAGCATCGGATGCTGAGCACAAAATATATTTTAAACACGATACATTAAAACTAGTTTACATTCTCTATACCAGTCTCCGTATGAAAGTTCCGCTTGTAAATGCAAATCTAAAATCTACACAATGTAAGATGAGTATCCAGAAAAAAAATTGTACAGCTGGCAGGCACTGCCAATCGCCATTTGCAATTTAAGATCCTCAAACACCGACTTTGGCATTAAACGAAGAGATATGGATGTCCCGTTGAGTTTCTATAGTGTCGATAACATCTAAATTGAACGAATTATTCTTAAAGGAAGTCGATTCATTGGTGTAATGGCAGCCTTTGGACCTTGAGACGTTGGGCGGTATTCGCAGGTCGGCATTGTGTCATTTGAGTTCTCACACTAGCAAAATATTTCGAAGACCTTAGGATTTAGATCGTGTCCAATTCACTTACAAGCCATAGGAAAGCCTCTGCTATTTCAATTTTATATAAGTCAAGCTGATTACGATATTTCAGACTTTAAATACACGGAGGAAATGATTCGCCTGTGGAATGCGAAAAATAGAAGCAAGTGGTGGAACTATAAATATTGCTTGCACTGACATCACTGCAGGATCTAGGTTGACAATTGAGGAATGTTTTAAACGTCATGTTGAATAGGGCACTGAGATCCATCTTGATCTAGGTGGATAATGGAGCCATTGAAGCAATGGTTGATGAAGGGCGATGTCATATATGCGAGCTAGTAGACCACAGATTCTCGTCTGCTGAATCCGCCGAATATTTTGCAAGCCCGACGGCTCCCACATAAAATAATAATAAAACCGAATGACTAGGCCTTTTCAGTAGCTCCATTCATCTTTCCCTCAAGACCCTAACACAAAAGTATTAACTTTGGAGGTTTAATGAATCGTGAATGATTTATGAACGTACCTGAACTTGGTTGAAACAACACCTGGATTAAAGAAATGTTTGCAATAAATCAGTCAGTAGGCGATAATGATAAGAAAATGTAAGTCAAAGGCGTGGCCGATGTTTTATAATTATGTTATCTAAATAAAAATGATGTAAGACATGCAATCGTCATACGTGACAGTATTTATTTGGATAGAATTTTAGCAAGGTCAAGAGAACAAATATTAAAATAAGTTTTGGTATATTTAACTTCCTAATTAAATTCGTGAAATTTGGTAAAATATTGTCTTATTTCGCAGTTCCCAAGTTAGTGTTTCCTTAGAATCGCATGTAACAGCGTGTTTCGCAGAAGCGAGGTATTTGATCCCAACAAATTGCTCTATTCATAGCCCGGGCCTGCAATTGTAGCCCACTTCCTTCGTATCACTAACGACTAGTATCATTTATGTACACGTTTACCTGCATGCTCCGTTTATCAGCAGTCGTATGGAACTAAATAAAATAGTGGAGATTGGAGATTATATTAAATCGTTTGGGTTAACCATTGAACAATGCTTTTGATCAAACTTTAGAGATTAATTGTATGTTTGCTAGCAATATTATAAATGAGAATGTTTGTATGAATGTTAAATAGTTTTAAATAAGTAGATATTGGTGCCGATTCTGTTGTACACCGAACTAAACTATCTTAAAAATTCCTTCCTTACTTTTGGCTATGAGAATTGTAACGCTATTCTCCAAGAAAAATTTCTAAATTTAATAATTATTTTAACACGACTAAAATCGAATTTGACAATCGCGACTCAACGTGATATTATTTTTCTTTTGGCTTCGCAACGTGGTACTTGTGTGAGCTACGCAATGAATTTTTTGACTGACGAAGGCGCGCACAAGGGGGCAGCCTGGACGTGTTATATATGGAATTTTTCACTTTTTGTTTGAAAAATATAAAAAAATATTACCCACGTGTTGAGATTTATATGTGCAGGGGTTTAATAATGGTTCGAAAATTTCATTATTTTTGCGATAGGAAACGCCATTTTAGAGATATAAGCAAAAGAAAAGGAAAACAAAAAATACAGTACTATTTTTGCACGTAAAGGCGAGGCGTTGGTGTGAATTTTAGTTCATGATCACTAGTTTTATTCCACACCTTTTTAATCGCGATTAAAAATAGTCAGATTTAATTAAAATAAATTATTATAGTCAAAATTTTTGGTGAAAACCGGCAAACTCAGAATAGCAAAATTGACATTTTCACTAAACTAATAACTCAGTACAATCTTAGTGCTGTCAAACTAAAATATAGTTAAGTTGTGTCATTTTAGTCTATTTCAGAATAGGAAATCGTCGTTTGACAGGAATAAACCAAATTTTAGTTTAGTTAAGAGAATTTTGTGACAACAGAATCGGTACCACTATCAACTACTAAGAGCTCAATTTCATTTAAAACTTTACTTTGTTTGTGAATACTTTAAAAAATGGTGGTGTAAATAACCTAATAATGAGAAATGTTTTTTATTTCTTTAAAAATACTTATTTAGCGGCGAATAATTTAAAACTCAGACTTGTCCTAAATGTCTGTTAATAAAAAATTTAAACGATTTTGGGAACCCGGACATAAAACTAGATGTACTTTATGTAATTTATTTATATTTAAATGTTTATCATAATTCATAAGAAAACGAGTCGTTTACTTTAATAGCATTTTAACCACGTTATTAAGAGTAAACAATAGACTACGTTTATTGTAAATAACTATAAAAACATCAATTAAACCATTAAGATAAGACGTTTGAGGTACAACTATTATAAACCAGTTAGTAAAGTGATTTAATAATCGCTTCCACGTTTAATACTTTTCACGCAGAAAAATAATTAAGTTGTCAAGGAGCAAAAGATTTCATATTAAGATATTAAATTATTATTTATTAAAAATCTATGAATATTAAAACAATATGTAAATGAATTGTTTGCAGATAGTACAAGGAAAAATGTTATCACAGAATCTAAATTACTAAACATACATGTAATCTATCCACTTCAGATACATCAGCTGTAATGATTATTTTTCCTGTTTCCAGTGTAATGTACTCGTACTACGCGTTGGTGAGCATGGGCAAGTACCCGCCGAAGATGCTCGCCATGACCATCACGGTGCTGCAGCTGTCGCAGATGATCGTGGGCTGCGCCATCAACATCTGGGCGCACAACTACATGGCCACCTCCACCCCCACGAGCTGTCACATCAGCCAAATCAACATCAGACTCTCCATGGCCATGTACTTCTCGTACTTCGTCCTCTTCGCACAGTTCTTCTACAAAGCATACTTATCCCCCAAGACTGGCAAAAAGGCCAAGTCCGAACCTGAACCTATCCCAGACGTTCCCAGCAAGCAAGTGAATTACAATGGTTACCCGCGGCAAAGGAACGGCGTTGTAGCGCACTAGTCGGCGTCACATTGTGATATTGTGCTAGTTATATTGTACAGGTTATGGCTGTTATTTATTTGGTCACGATTGGGCTCGATGGCCGGCTCTACGTGCTCCTCCATTACAGAATGGGGACGAGACCGTTGCCAATATCAACCAGTGTTTTACTGAATGACTTACAATAATTTTACCCTCATTGAATTTTTAAATGTCCTACGAATTTATGAGTAATGCATAATATGTGATGTTTGTTGTGTGTCGGCGGTGGTGCCCAATCGTAGCCAGTGGGCGCTGGAGACGTCGCCTGCGTTACATTCCACGCTAGATCGACTGTTTGCTTGCGGCATGCGGCCGGTGCATGGCTCTTGTTAACACTGACGAAAACTACCGACTGACCGAATTATACGAAACTGAAGTGTTCCCTTAAATTCGAACAGTTTTATTTGAAAAAATATTAGGACTAGAACTTTCAAATAAAACTGTTGATTTATCTTCTAACCATACGTGGGTGTCGTGCTTGAACAAAAATCTAGTTCGTGTATAAAGGAGATTGTCCACTTCACAAATCCCATAATTAAATATATGCCATGAACTGGCTGTGTACAAAATAGATATAAATACTCTTTTCTATTCAAAATATCTAAACTAACCTAATTGGCACAGGGAAAAAGCAAGGTAACACTAGTTTGGTGTAATTCCTACAATCGAGCAAGTTCGTCAGTGGTCCTTTGATAGTGGCGGCGCTCTCATGGTGTCAAATACATGCTTTTATATAGGATCTGTGTACCGATGATTTAGGATACGTGCTATCGAGGTTAAAGGCTGCATCGAATTGACAGAATGTCCATATTTATACAGTAAGACTCCATTTTAGAGTCGTGTACAGTCGTTTTACAAATGTTCTACATAATGTTGTAAATAATGTAATGTCTAATGTTATATACTTATAATGAATGACACACGTCTTGCCATTTTTATGTTGTATTTTTTCTTAAATCAGTTTTTCATGTCAAATGATTTTTTTCCTATGTTTGTGAATGTTTATTTGAGTACATAATATTTAAATTCATGTAATTTTTTTGTATTACTTTTTTTTTCTCTTAAAATATACATGAAACAATTTCGATGCAGTTAGGTCGTGACTATGTTTAATTGCAGTTTGCAAAATATATTTTTAGTAAATACTAGTTAATAATGATGAAAAGGAAATGAGCCATTACGTAAATATAAATTGTTACAAATAGTAGTATATGATATTTGACAAATTACTTTACGACAGGGTCTCAGATTAAGTTAATTAAGGATTTAAGTTTGACGTAGTTTGAAATCTTCGGAATTTAATTGATTGATTTGTTGAAGATTGATTCTAAGGGACCCTGAATAATTTATAAGATTTTTTTAAATTGTTCAAATCATATTATGGTTATGGAAGATACATTCCCAGTATAGAAATGTGTGAGAATTATTGTTTAAGGGATCCGTACAAATCTTTTGTTAACTAATGGAATTTTGTACACTTTTCCTAAATTATTGTTTCATCAAGACCTGTATAAAAGCTCTACTTTGTTGTTATTGTGTCGTATTTATTACTTAAAGAAAAAAAAACTTAGTGATTTTTTTTTAATAATTTATTTTTAAAGGGATAGTTTTACCTATACACTTTGTAAATGTTACGATGTTTTGCGCTTCATGTAAGCCGTGAGTGCGGTGCGTAGGAGTAATACTTTGATATGCTTGTCAAACAAGTGCACAAAGTGTAATTATGTAATTCCTGATAGTGGAATAAGCAATAAAAATGCAAAGTTTCGGGTTAAATTGTCAGTTTGGGCGCGTTTAGTGTACATTTTGAGGAAACTAATTTTAATATCGGCACACATTCTTTAATAAATCTAGTTGTTTAGATTTACAAAAGAACGTGTGCTTCTAACGTAACGCGCCTCGGATTTACGGACGGAAGAAAGTTCAAATCAACACTTCACGCACTTACATTAACGTGTGCGTTAACGTTGTCGCGTGAAAGCTTAACAACCGACGGCATTTATGTAACGTAAACGCGGTCGTTGTGAATACATAGACTTAATTAGATTTAGTCGACGCTGATATTGGACTCATACAAATTATTATATAAGGCGTCTATTCAAGTCCAAGCGCGTTCACGATTATCTAATGTCGACTGCGTCGGCGATCACTCTGTTGTGATGAATTAATATTAGACTCGATTTATCCGTTAAAATAAAAATACACAAAAGCTTTGGATAAACGAAAGAACGCTAAATAGCGATATTCTAACTTCACTATTACTCAATTAGTATAGATAACGCCCCGTAACTGTCCGCTAATTGACCTTTTTGTGGTGACATGGCTCGCGTTAAATCTACCGCTTGGGTTAATTTGATACTAAATGTAGGAGCTTAATTTTTAGTCTTAAATTCACAACATCTATTCCTAAAACTCGTTAGCATAGCTTTAGAAGTGATTAAAAACTAAGCTCATACTTAAAGTATCAAATAGGGTCCGTCGCGGTATCTCCTGAAGCTGGGCCTTACAAGAGTCAGTGTGCAAATTAGCATAGTTATTAGCAAAGGTCAATTTCGTCTAATACCGTTTATAGAAGTCACAATTTTAATAAACCTAGGCTATTTCAAATAGGCTGTTATTATTGTCCAGTTCATTGCTTTCACATTAACGATGGTGAGTTCTAGGAATACTTGTAGTATTAACAATCGACTCATAGGGTGGGGAGTGACTTTAGATATAATCGGGAATCGGGAATAAGGTACTTAGTCTGAACTAGAACAATGCAGTTGAGCTATGTATCGCCACCTCGAAGAAAGTACATTGCGAAGATTTTATTTTATATAATTTTTTATCAGCCTTTTTTTATTTACTTTGTTTGCAAGATCATGTCAACGTTTACAGAAATTGAAGGAGATTAATAATTGTATCGTGCGGACATTGTACCCAGTTGAGAAATGTTTTAGCTAATCTTGTAAATTAAAAGCTACTTTGCTTGATGATCCTTTGACCTACGCTTTGTGTGCAGCTCGACCTTGACGTTATTTTAACGTCAATGACGAACTTGAACTATCATCACAAACTTTATTACAATTAATTCAACAACATGTTTTTATCTACGTCAACGAATTTATAACACCAAACGTAGTCAAGGGGTTTAAATTGCAATTAATGCATACTTTTTTTTTACTATTATTTGTCTTTGAAGCACTTTGTTTTCTGAATTGATTCAGAATGTTAATATTATTATATTTCATAAAGCTCTTGTTTCGTCGGGTACGCTACAAAAATGATTATGATGTAACCTTGTCCGACCCCTGATTTTCATTTCTGAGAAATGATTCAGGGTGATAATAGTGAAGAAAAATGTAATCACTCACGCATTTATTATTTGTTATTAATATATTTTCGCATTTACAAAGAAAACTGTTGTTGTAAATGTTCTCAGTAGAACTAATTAGCGGTTACAGTTCCATATTCAATAAAATATTTTAATAAATATATTTTTGTGAAAGTTTTCTGGTTACAACGTGCAGAACTAAAGATAATAATATAGCGACAGAGCATTGTAATCTACAACCTAAAGTGGAACTATTCTTGCAATCATTAATTTGTATTTTCTGGGCAAATAAAGAGTTATGCGTAATCATTGTTTGTTTGTTTATTATTTTAATATTATACACATGCAAAACCCTGTCTCCTATTGAACATAAGCACAACCTTGCACATCCAGACTAGTGCAGTGTCGAATACTAAAGTTCTTTGACCGAAAATCTTGAGGTGAAATAATGACCTACGAGTAAACCTGCGACTGGACAAAATTCAATGTGACCACGACCGCTCTGTCAAAAACGAAGCGAAGACGAAATGGATTTTAGTGCAAGCGGGCTTTAGTCTCGGATGTATATCGGAAAGATAGGCTTTCTAGGTAAAAACTACGATATCGTTAGGTGTAATTACGACGTTTTGTCCCATCTTTCCCACTTCGTCGTCGGGACTGCGGTAGTGATCACTTATGGTTACTGACGAATGAGTGGCAATGGCAGCAAGCGTGGTGTTGAATGATTCCATCGAGTTACAGCGGGATACAAAGGCTGATATAAAAAAAAAAAGCTTTGTGTGTACAGGGTAATCTAGAATTATCAGTGCGATATGAAAAATATTTTTTGTATTTGATAGCAATTCTTGAGAAAGGTTATAGGCCATTTTATATCACGCTACGACCATAACGACCCGAATAAAAGTCTGAAAGATCTCCAAGACAAAGGAAATTAGTATCGCGGGCGGGCAATGTGATGTTACAGAATATATTTTATGTAAAAACACGAACTTTCACACGGATGGAGTCACGGGCAGAATCTAGTTTTATAAAAGCTAATAGCTAGTTTTAAAATATCACAAAAAACCAAAGTGAAAAATGCAGTTTCTGAACGATCACCCAGCTGACATCTTTGACATTATTGACATGACATTCACAACTGTCAAAATACCATTGAACCCGATTGAACCATACTTTTCACGTCAATATTTTCACGCTTTGTTTATAAAATCTATTCAACATGGATTTAATTGATAATGAGATCAGGCAGTGGGACGCTGCTGATGTGAAGGAGCAATTTGGTGACAACCTGACGCTGCTGCCCCTCAACGACAATATTAAAGAACTTCAGACCATTCTGAGGGACAAGTGAGTGAGGTTACTTACCAGGCCTTGTGGCTTACAACCTTTGCATGGATTGGTCTTGTGATCTTCAGTGTTTTGAATTCCGAATTATATTGGGTCCAATGACCGATTTATTATTAACTACTGTCCATTTTGTAGAAGGTTTTTGGTCAGCTTTTTGTGTGTGTGTTGTGCTATTTTTAGTAACACACACAACTAATAACTCACTCACTCACAGTTGGTGAAACTGGCCTGGTTATATACAAAATTACAGTGCCCTGTTCATCAATGGTCTTCAGTGCTATATTTAACAAAATCAACAATAACAATGTCAATTTATTTACTATCAATAATGATTGACAGCAGCTGATAAACAAGGAAAATATTTTTGATTGAAGAATTAAGATAAAAATTATTAACATCCGTCATATAAATTCATACATAAGGTAAAATACATAAGGTGAACTTTTAATTATGCTTCAGTTGTAATATTTCAGGTATGTTTGTATTTTATACTTCAAGGCTCAGTATTTCTTATAGCAGTATTTTCTAGCATCGCTGTGTAAAATTACTGACTATCAGATTGTTTTTTTGTTTAGCTTATACTAACCCACTACAAGGCCTCCCCTAAGTTCTTCCAAGAAGTTTTTCTCGCACTCTAACCAGCCCTCACGTAACACGTCCATCTCGCCACTATTGTCTGGCCCTACCAAATAAATTAATATATTTACTTGTTGCCCAAAACTGCACAGCATTGTAAAGAAACTGACGCAATCTATACAATATTGTCTGAAATCCGTATTAAAACAATTCCCCCACATATTTCCAGAAACACATCTCGCAGTGACTTCAAGTTCTATGCAGACCGTCTCATTCGGCTCGTGATTGAGGAGAGCTTGAACAAGTTGCCTTTCACCGACTGTGAGGTGGTGACTCCTACTGGGGCATTGTACAAGGGACTCAAGTATGGGGCAGGGAACTGCGGGGTGTCTATTGTCAGATCTGGGGAGGCTATGGAGCAGGTAGGGTTAAAAGATAACTAAATTTGTACAACCATAAGTATTCAGGGTTCTTAATTATAGTATAATTTACCAACGTCTGATAAATTAAGTTTGAAAGAAATGTCATCTCATAATAGGGTGCTTACTCTCGAATATAATTCCAATAGATCGACATTGGAATTGTCAGTCAAACGTCAGGGATTGGCTGGTCTCACTGAGTCTAGCCAACCCCTGACGTTTAACTCAACCAACTGACTAATGTCGATCTATTGGAATTATATTCGAGAGTAAGCACCCAGTTGAGATTTGGCCCATGATACTGGAACAGATACGAGGTTATGAACTTTTGGCTAAGTGCCAGTAAATGAATTAAGAGAGCTGGGGGCTGCATGTTTCTTATTCTTAAGAAACATAATTTTATTTTCTCAAATTATTTCATTGTTTAGTCAAGACAAAATAAGCTGAAGCTTGGTTTTATTGCATTGAATTGCATGAAGCAATTCGAATCTATTATAATAGCATGGAAAATTGTTAATTCTTTATAAATAGCAAGTACCTTTATTTGTTTATTATATAGGTATTCTTAGTTTTCATTAAATGAAGAATGATTAAATGTATAAAGACCATGTGTAATCGTTGAAGCCCAACTCCCATCCAGAAGTAGATAAGGTTTTCTAGTCTGATCAAAACAAGAACTCTTTTATAAGATTTGTAACTATCAATACACAGATTACTGCCGGTTCTTTCAAATAAAACTCACTATTCATAATAACATTTCCAGGGTCTCCGAGACTGCTGCCGCTCAATCCGCATCGGCAAGATCTTAGTAGAGAGTGATACAGACACGCACGAAGCACACGTGGTGTACGCGAAGTTCCCTGAAGACATCGCACGGAGACAAGTACTGCTCATGTACCCTATCATGTCTACAGGCAATACTGTTAAACAGGTGAGACAGTGGTTCTGGCTTCAATAGCTTAAAAAAAAAATGGGGACAGCTCACCGAAGGGAGAACTTAAAACCTTAGAAAAAAACAACACGTCGCATTAGCATGTCGATGACGCGGCCACATGAGCACGTCGCTGATGCGAATGTATGACTTTGGCCCTACCAATAATCCCTCAACACTTCTGAAGAAGTCTTCACTTAAAAAATAAGTAGATACCAAAGAATCAGAGAGAGAGGGCTCTGTCTGTATTCCTGCAGCATTACTTTTAACCAGAAAGAGTTAACTGTTGTGAGTTGTGGCGATCAAAACTGTGCTTTGCGGTTGACTCAAAATCAAAAATCAAAATCAAAAGTCATTTATTCAAACTAGGCTGAGGGTCAGCACTTTTTGAACGTCAAAGTTACATAAGACAGTCCCCCCAAAACGCCCGCCCTTCGACACTTCCTAGTGCTTTAGCTGGGAAGAAGTGGCGGAACAAACTCCTCAGCAGCACAGCTGTCTGTTAAGTTAGAAGAACTTGATTCTATACAATAGGCAACATGCAATATTTTTATTTAAGTTTCCATGTAGAATAGACCACAAATATATAAAAAAATTAAAACATTGTAATTTGTCGAAAAAAATACACTTTTAAATTGACAGTTTGAATTTTCGCGCGAAAACGCACCTATAGTTCCGATGACGTCATTCCTGTCTGTCACTGGTCGTATTTGTTCGTCGGCTTTCATACTTTAGCATATTTTTTCAACTTTAGAGATATTTTTTTGTAAAAATTTAAAACTGACTATCCATCAACAGCAGGTGATTATAACCATACCACTAATAATCCGCGTTTATTCATGTTTTGTGCCAATAAGTCCGTGTCTACTTCAACAAAGTTTCCAAATTAATTGTTTTTGACTGGACCTTCTGGCCCAAAACTGAGAAAAAGTTGGATTCAAGCTGCGAAAAGAAATTTCAATTTTCTCCAAACACAATATACAATATTCAATATTTTATTGCATTCCACAATACATCACATCACCATCATGCATCATTCATTCTTCATTGCATTGCTTTCTTTCTTTTTGCATGTTGTGAACTGCGAAGATCACTTTGACGTAAGTCTGCGAATATACTCGTTATATGTTTAGTAAATCTGCTTGTACGTGAAAACACGTTAGTACCTAATACTTCCAAACTTGTCTATAACATATATTTACATTTGGAGAATGACGTCGAATATTAGATAAAGTTTAAAATGGATGGAGGAAAACTTTTTCTGAAAAGAAATCAACACTAACTCTTGGTAAATTCCTGGAGTCTGCTTTTATAAACTAATATTCCCATAAAATAATATTCACTTTTACATCCATAGCCTCAATGACAATAAGTTGTGATTAGTGATGTACCTGGTTTTATGAAAACCTTTAAAAACCGATAATAACCGGCTCTTATTGAAAAACCGATTACAATCACAAAACATGTAAGTATCCGAGTCTTTGATATGTATTAGAGGTTTGCACCCAAAGACTATATTACCACTTGACTGCGCATACAGTGCCCCGACGCTCGAAAACTATTAGTATTTTGTCGCCTATGCATAGGCTACGGTTCTAGTAACCATTTTAGTTGTGACCAATTGTTAGACCTCTGTGCACGCTAAATTAATGCAAATAATATAACTTTATCTGCAATTATAACGCATCAAAATGCCTTCATGTCCGGTGAAGTGGTGGGGGAAACATTCCAAGACATCTAGTTACAAAAAGGATGGCATAACCTTTCATCGGAAAGGAAACAGTACGAAAAGTATTTTTGATGTAATCAAATTATGATCCGTCGTAGGGGTCTATTTAAAATGGTGATGGGTAAACGAGCACACGGTTGAGTCGCGCGCGTTGATGTCTTTTGGAAATGTCTCGTTCTTTTATGAGACAATTCTAATGCTTCTATCCCTTACTTTCCCGTTGTATTTTTATCGTAAAATTTTGTGCTGTTTGTTACCTTTAATAGCTGAAAATAGATATCGAAAATAAAAATAAATTATTCAATTCACATACTGTGATAAAATATTCGACACCGCTCCTGATTGACATTTCGTCGAATATGATAGTGGCCTGACATATACCAAATTATTTCATTTTAAAAATAAATAATAACAGAATACGTGTTTTTTGTTTTTGTCATTGATTATATATATATATATAACATGAAGGACATGTTGCGTCCTACATGGCATTATTTACCGATGATGCTGCGTCCCACTGACTTTGTGCGTCCGAAATACGGACGCAAGATTGACTGACCCTCATTTTTAGCCCAAGGGTCCCTTATGATAATTAGAATGCAAGGGCGAAAATGAGCATGGACGTAATTCCATCACTACAATGCCTTTTAGCGTATAATATAGTTCCGCCATCGTCCGACTGAAATTTGGAGGGCGCTAGTGTTTAGCGTATAATTTACCACGTATACTTTGAGTTCACTTCACCGATCTTATCGTGTCCATTGAATATTGTACTTAATTTGTAAAGTTTTTATCATGTTTTCGTGACAACAATCTTGCGTCTCTTAAATATCCTTAAACGGGCACTAGGTACGGTGTCTGAGGGGCCTATTCGGGGTTCACGACGGACGCATGGCGCGGGGCGCGGGGCGGCGGGCTTCAGCGCGCTCGCGTGCCGAAGTTTGTAAACAAACAGACATGTGCCGGCCGTGATGTAAGCTTGTCACCAAAGTGAATTATTTGCAAGTGCGTTAAAAGTGGTTATTTATTTGGTCTATTATTATAGTTAGTGGTTATAATAATATATGAATCACAATGAAAAGAAGTGCAAGGATTCTTAAATTGGCAAACCGTAAGTACTTACTTTTTACTACTTAAATGAAAATTATAACACGATTTAACTTATTATAATATCTATAACATCTAGCTAGTAAGAACCTACTTACATTTAAACATGTTGTCTGTTTATAATATTATGATGAGCTTAGTTTGCGTTAAATTGTCTGTGAGTGAACGTGTGTAGTCTACAAAAATGGTTGTTGTGATTGATGTGGATACTTTTTTTAAAAGAAAGGATTTTATACATTTTTATAAAGCTAAACTGCAATGGCCTTGGGATTCAACGCATTTCATTTTGCAAAATTTGTGCATACATTGTGATACGATTATTAATATTACTAATTCAGTAGTTGAGCACTTTGTACTACCCATGAATTTCGATGACTTTAAAAGGCTTTATAACTCTTCTTTCATGTGGTGTAAATTTTGCGAATATGCCATTTATGATCATTTTCCAGAAGACGAATGTTTTTGTAATAACCAGTAATAATCAAAAGGTACATGCTTCTATATTACTTACCTACCTATTTGATTCTTATATCGTAATATCATCCTACTTCGTACTAATACCTATTATAAACGCGAAAGTTTGTATGCACTCACGGCTGTTATCCCAGAAGGGGTAGCCAGAGGCTTTTTTGCGACTTCACACAGTTCTCAGGGCGAGTGCGTTAGCCACTGCGCCTCGGAAGTTTGTTACTCTTTCACGCAAAAACGGCTGAACGGATTTGGATGAAATTTGGTATGGAGTTACATTACATCAGACAACGTCATTACAGTTAGGTATATAAAATCTTTTTAACCCCTAACGCAAAAAGAGAGGTATTATAAGTTTGGCGTGTTTGTGTGTGTATGCGTGAGTGCGTGCGTGCGTGCGTACCTGAGTGTGTGTCTTACTTTTTATAGGTTTTCTTGTTTTTGTTTGCTTTTGGGTCGAGGGTATTTAATTTTTTTATTGTTTTATAATAATACAAATATATATCTGTTTTGTTTTCAGAGAGACAGGAAGAAAAAGAAAACCAACCAGAAAGCTTACATGAGGTACGTATGTTTTAACTTAGATAAAACACGACTTACGTACACACATTTTTTTATACATACTTACCTGTCCAACTCCGGACTTACCTGTTCACACCAGCCTGTGCCTCTGAGCTTACCTGTTTATCCATACTTACCAATCCGTCTCTGATTTACCTATGTAGACGTACTTACCTATCCAATTCTGAATTTACCTGTTCACATCAGCCTGTGTTGGTTCGAGTTTTTCCCAGCTGAATACCTAATAGCTACTGCTGTCTATTCATTAACTTTACATTAATCATTCTTAAAAAAAGAAAAAGTACCTATGATGTCTCGTTCATCTTCAATTTCTTCTTTTAGTGTTGTTCATCATGTATTTTATTGTATGTATCTCTGTTTACAGGAATTATCTGATTCAAAATCTGGTTCAATATCTGACTTTTCTGCGACATGTTCTAATTACACTCCACCGAGACACGAAGTAAGTTTAACTAAAATACTGCATTAATTCATTAATAATAATATGCTAACGGCTCTTATTCCAAAAGCGGTAGCACTCTAAGCCGAAGCAGTCCTTAAGCCATGTCAGAAACTTTCTAGGTGGCTTAAAAATATCTGCGAGCGCCAATTCAGGATTGAGATCGGGGATAGGTAATTTTGATGTTCAGCAAGGGATAGACAACACTTATATCACTAATCAAGTTGTTACCTTCATATTAACCTCTAAGTCCCTGAGATACCACATTGGTATAGACACAATGGTTTTTAATTGTGTCTGTAATTACGGTATTCAATGGGTTAACGAAGCAACAATAGTAAAGTGCAACAAAATATAATAAGCTTTTTTTTGTTGCAGACCACTTCTGATGATTCTTTTCGCAATGAATTTGGAACTTCGAATAATTTAACGCCATTAGAATGTGTTTCGAACTTCGATTCATCGGTCGAGGAGCCTATTAATCTTAATTATAGCGAAATTAGTCACATAAGTGGTTCTCCATGTGGTGTATTTGTAGAAAGGAAACTTCTTCAACCTTATAAAGCAGATGAATTCGTACCAAATCAAGGAATACCTCTCGATGTTAATAATTCCTTGTCTAATGTATCTTTCAAGCCACCTAATAACATAAGTTTAAGTGAAGTTAGTTCTCCTTGCAATGTAATTGTAAGTAGGGAATTTCCACAGCCTTACAATGAATCAGAATCAAATGAAGAGATTATTTACGATATTAATAGTAAATCTCAAATAGAAGATATTTCTAATAATAGTACAACAATTATCCAAAGGCAAAAACCCAAAAGTTCAAAGGTTCGAGATAAAGATTATTGCTTTTACTGTGAGTCATTTGTTTTAAATTTTGCTCGTCATTTACTCCGACACCATATTTATGAAACTGAAGTCCAAAAAATTGTGTCAAAACCAAAAAAAAGTCTTGATAGAAAACAATTAATTGCAGCTCTACGTAAAAAAGGAAACTACCTTGTAAATTCAAAAGAGGTCACTAAACCGATGCGAAAATTCAAATTTACTGATTATTTGCCGTGTACAGAGTGTCTGGGATTCTATTCTAAAAAACTATTGTGGAAACATAAAAAGAAATGTAGTGGTAAATCAGGAAGTAAAAACATTCAATCTGAGGCTCAAAATCTACTGATACGTCATCTTAAAATCGACGAAAAACTTAAGGACACTGTATTTCCCCGAATGCGGGCAGACAGAATATCACTTATTGCAAAAAAAGATAACCTTATATGTGCTTTCGGATCTCAATATTTAAAAACTCACCGAGAAAAACATTTCGTTAACGTAGTGTCTAGAAAAATGAGAGAGCTTGCAAAATTATTACTAGAATTAAAAAAGATCGATCCATCCATTAATGACTTCTTTTCTGCCTTAAGACCAATTCATTATGATATCATTGTACAAGCAACCAAAATACTGGGCAATTATGACATAGAAAAAGATAGGTATGAGACACCTACTTTCGCAATGAATCTGTCCACCACCTTGAAACAATGCTGCAATATTGCAATAATGTGTGCATTAAAAAAGCAAGGGCCTTACACGGAAGTAGATACTGGCAAAATAGAAGCCGACTTAAAAACTTTGATTCAACTTATTGAATCAAATTGGAAATATGATGAGTCTACACAAGCTGCAACAGATTTAAACAAGAAAAAGTGGAATAAGATAACTATTGTGCCTTTAGCAAATGATTTAAAAATTCTTAAAGAATACCTAAATAAAAAATCCTTGGATGCTGCTATAAAAATTAAAGAAGGCTTACAAACTACTGAAACATATACACAACTTTTAGAGACTGTGTATTGTAGGGTTTTATTATTAAATAGACGCAGGCCTGGAGAACTTCAAAGAATTACAGTGCACGATTATTTAGAAAGCGACAATAATGATAATAATAAGTATGAAGAGTTTGATCGTGCGCTTACTGCCTCAGAAAGGATTCTGGTAAAGAAATTTAAACGTGTTGTCATTAGAGGTAAACGCGGCCGCGGAGTACCAGTTCTGTTTAATACAGAAGTTCAAGATGATATTAAATTATTATTATCGATTAGGCATATTTTTTTTGCTTCGACACCAAATCAATTTTTGTTTGGTAATCCCGGTTATAACAATACAATTTATGGCTACAAAGTTTTGGAAAAGCATGCCAAATGATCAGGGGCGAAACAGCCTAAAGCAATATCCTCTACAAGGCTAAGAAAACATTTAGCCACCTTATCACAAATTTTTTGCATGTCTGAAAATGATATGGAGCAACTGGCTACATTCATGGGCCATACTAATGAAGTACATAAAAAGTCTTACAGGTTGCCAGATGACGTATACCAAACTGCTAAGATATCAAAGCTTCTCATTCTTATGGAAGATGGAAAAGCAGACGCTTACAAAGGAAAATCTCTTGAAGAGATTGATTTAGATTTGAATGAGGAGCTAATTGAAGAGCCCGTGGACAACAATGAAATTATAGACTATGATCCTGAACCTGAACCTACTTTAGATGCTAATTCTGATTACGTACAAACATATTGTAAATTAAATGACTTATCTCAGGCTGGACCATCTGGTATGCAAAATGATTCTCAACAACTTATTAATGAACCTGTGTCTCAATTAGGTAACGAAAACAAAATACGAAAAGGAAAAAAAAAGGACGTTGGTACCTTGGACAAAGGAACAAAAGGACGTATTTACAAAATACTTTAAATTTCACATAAAAAATCACCAACCGCCTAAAAGAAATGAATGTGAGAAACTAAAAGAACAACATGTAGATTTACTTAAGAATAAAGACTGGCTAAAAATAAAGGTATTCGTCCAAAATATTTACTCTAAGGCTAAGAAATGAGAGAGAAATTTTTGTTTTAAAATATGTAGTATGTTTTGTTTCAAATATTTTTACTTTGTTAATGCATACCAATGATTAAGATACTTATAATTATGTTTGAATTGATGATTAATACCCGGTTTCTGAGGTCCGTATCAGCTGTTTATTTATTCCATAACTTTAGCTGATGTTAAGCTGTCATTAAACTTTGTTTAAAAACGATTTTACTGACATAACTGCAATTACTCAAGCAAATGCCTTTAAAAGCATTTTTAAACAAAGGACTTAATAAAGAATTAAAAAGGTTGTCTGTTTATCGAATTAATAATTAATGAAGATATATCTAACAGTACCTCAGAAGCCGGGCATGAGACTTTTAGTTGTAGCCACTGATTTATTTTAATTATAATATAAAAATATATGTTCCATTGTAATGAAGACTGATTGATGTTCATAATTAAGTTTATTTTGTTATTAGGCAAAGGCAGAGCCTATTTATGTTTAATTATTTAGTATAACTAAATTTGTTAAAACGTCAGTTAAAATGTTTTGATTTTTGTGTTTAGATACACATTTTTTTTACAAAATTTTGAATTGAAAGAGAAGCTGCAGATGGAGTTTAGGTTGTAGATGGAGTTTAAATTTCTTTTAAGTAGATATCTAAAACAAGAATGACAACATTGGGTTGATAAAAACCCTACTGATTTCTTTTAATTATAATATAAAAAAAATACATGTTTCATTGTAATGAAGACTGATTGATGTTCATAATTAAGTTTATTTTGTTATTAGGCAAAGGCAGAGCCTATTTATGTTTAATTATTTAGTATAACTAAAATTGTTAAAACGTCAGTTAAAATGTTTTGATTTTTGTGTTTAGATACACATTTTTTTTACAAAATTTTGAATTGAAAGAGAAGCTGCAGATGGAGTTTAGGTTGTAGATGGAGTTTAAATTTCTTTTAAGTAGATATCTAAAACAAGAATGACAACATTGGGTTGATAAAAACCCTACTGATTTCTTTTAATCTATCTATACTTAATATTATAAAGCTGAAGAGTTTGTTTGTTTGTTTGTTTGTTTGTTTGTTTGATTGAACGCGCTGATCTCAGGAACTACTGGTCCGAATTGAAAAATTCTTTTTCTGTTGGGTAGCCTATTTATCGAGGGAGGCTATAGGCTATATAACATTACGCTACAACTAAGAGGAGCAGAGCAGTAATGAAAAATGTTTCAAAAACGGGGAAAATTTATTCCTTTTGAGAGTTTCCGTTGCGTGCGCTGCGTAAACGGTTAAAGTAACACAAAAAACATGTATGACGGAATTGTTTCTTTTAAAAAGTTCTAAAAAAAAGTCCGCGAGAGCATATGTCTATCTTTTAAGGTTGACTCACTATAACTCAAAAGGAGCGAGCAGCAACACTAACAGACAAATCGATGCGACGGGAAGGGTCAGGGGTGAGGAGTGGATAGAGAGGCGTCACGGCGTCCTCACCTTCCGCCTGACGCAGGTTCTCACCGGGCATGGGTGCTTCGGTGGGTTCCTGTTCAGGATAAAGCGGGAGGATACGTCCGGGTGTTTCCATTGCGAGGATCGTCTGGAGGACACGGTGGAGCATACGGTGGAGGTGTGCCCTGCCTGGGCGGAGCACCGCCGTGTCCTCGTGGAGTCGATCGGCGGCGGCGACCTCTCGCGTCCGGCTCTGATGCGAGCCATGGTACGGAGCGAGAGGGAATGGGAAGCCGTCACCTCCTTCTGCGAAGCAGTAATGCTCGCGAAGGAGGAGGCGGGGCGCGTGAGGGAGTGGCAGTCTCTGCGCCCTCACGTCCCTAGCCGCCGCAGGAGGAGACGCCCCGGACGTCGGGAGTCAATAGCGGACTCCCGGCCACCGTAGGCGCGAGCTTGCGGGTGGTGAGCAATGGGTAGCTCGCCGCCCGGTAAGGACCAAGCTCGGGTCGACGGCGCGCAGTGTTCCACGCGCGCCTCAAAGAGATGTCAGCAGCAGTGTAGGGGTCTACTAGGACCGATGCCTGCCGGGGTCGCGTGATTGTTCGAAAGAGATACCGTGACCCTGGCACATGGGCAACTGATGGAACACGGGTGGGTTTTAGTCAGTAAAAGTCTGACACGCCCTCCCGCTCCGCCCAGAGCGGGAGAAGTCATTTGATGATTTCCCATCCTGAAAAAAAAAAAAAAAAAAAAAAAAAAAAAAAAAAAAGGGTCAGGGGAGCAAAAATTTGACGCGGACGAAGTCGCGGGCAGAAGCTAGTTATAATATAAAAAAATACATGTTTCATTGTAATGAAGACTGATTGATGTTCATAATTCAGTTTATTTCTTTACTAGGCAAGGCAGAGCAAATTTATGTTTATTATTATGTCAATGTTAAATTGCATTGATTTGTTGACTGAAAAGTTTTTATGTTTAGGTTTTTATTTTTTGTAAAATTAAAAATAAAACGTTAAATGTTTTATATTACGATATGCCTTTTATTCCGTATATTCACCTGCATAAGTATGACTAGGTACTATTATATTATTCATATCATGAAACTTCCTCTTTCTACCTTTGAACCTACATGTTCACACCAGCCTGTGCCTCTGAGCTTTCCTGTTTAATACTTACCTGTCCAACTCCGAACTTACCTATTCACACCAGCCTGTGCCTCTGAGCTTACCTGTTTATACATACTTACCTGTCCAACTCCGAACTTACCTGTTCACACCAGCCTGTGCCTCTGAGCTTACCTGTTTAATACTTACCTGTCCAACTCCGAACTTGCCTGTTCACACCAGCCTGTGCCTCTGAGCTTACCTGTTTATACATACTTACCTGTCCAACTCCGAACTTACCTGTTCACACCAGCCTGTGCCTCTGAGCTTACCTGTTTATACATACTTACCTGTCCAACTCCGGACTTACCTGTCCACACCAGCCTGTGCCTCTGAGCTTACCTGTTTATACATACAAACTTACCTGTCACTCGTCAAAAATGATTATATTGCTTTTTAAGATTTTTTAGACCACCAACGTGAAAACACCTACGCTATACATAGGTATTGTCACTTTTGTATGCTAACTATTAATTATTTATTATCTGTGCCTGGAGTCATTATAAGCCCTTATATAGATGGAAGCCTCTTGGCTGATAAGCTGGATACAATAATTCAAAAACAGTATTCGGAACCAATCTGAATTCAATAGTAGATGGATGTCATTTAGTTATTATAATCATTATGATATATGCAGAGCATTATACGGAATTGATTTAAACATACAGTTGGATGGAGGCGGGAATGTGCATGCAGTGTTTTGAACGTATACGGAGATATTCAGTGTGCAAGAAAGATTTAAGAGTGAACGGACGCACTCATTCAGTTATTCGGAACCAATCTGAATTCAATAATAGATGGATGTAATTTAGTTATTATAATCATTATGATATATGCAGAGCATTATACGGAATTGATTTAAACATACATTCGGATGGAGGCGGGAATGTGCATGCAGTGTTTAGTAGGTATACGCAGGTATTCAGTGTGCAAGAAAGATTTAAGAGTGAACGGACGCACAAATTCAGCTAGAAATATTTAATTTGAATATCACCATTTAACGTTTAAATGAAATTTGACGTCGACTACTGATATGATACTGATTAAAACATCTTACATACGCATTGAAAACATTAAAAATCTCACTACATTCAGTGGACGCCGCAGGGTGGTAGTTTGTAAAGACGCAAGAAGTCCTTCGCGATTTATATATATATATATATATATAATCAGTATCATATCAGTAGTCGACGTCAAATTTCATTTAAACGTTAAATGGTGATATTCAAATTAAATATTTCTAGCTGAATTTGTGCGTCCGTTCACTCTTAAATCTTTCTTGCACACTGAATACCTGCGTATACCTACTAAACACTGCATGCACATTCCCGCCTCCATCCGAATGTATGTTTAAATCAATTCCGTATAATGCTCTGCATATATCATAATGATTATAATAACTAAATTACATCCATCTATTATTGAATTCAGATTGGTTCCGAATAACTGAATGAGTGCGTCCGTTCACTCTTAAATCTTTCTTGCACACTGAATATCTCCGTATACGTTCAAAACACTGCATGCACATTCCCGCCTCCATCCAACTGTATGTTTAAATCAATTCCGTATAATGCTCTGCATATATCATAATGATTATAATAACTAAATGACATCCATCTACTATTGAATTCAGATTGGTTCCGAATACTGTTTTTGAATTATTGTATCCAGCTTATCAGCCAAGAGGCTTCCATCTATATAAGGGCTTATAATGACTCCAGGCACAGATAATAAATAATTAATAGTTAGCATACAAAAGTGACAATACCTATGTATAGCGTAGGTGTTTTCACGTTGGTGGTCTACAAAATCTTAAAAAGCAATATAATCATTTTTGACGAGTGACAGGTAAGTTTGTATGTATAAACAGGTAAGCTCAGAGGCACAGGCTGGTGTGCACAGGTAAGTCCGGAGTTGGACAGGTAAGTATGTATAAACAGGTAAGCTCAGAGGCACAGGCTGGTGTGAACAGGTAAGTTCGGAGTTGGACAGGTAAGTATGTATAAACAGGTAAGCTCAGAGGCACAGGCTGGTGTGAACAGGCAAGTTCGGAGTTGGACAGGTAAGTATTAAACAGGTAAGCTCAGAGGCACAGGCTGGTGTGAACAGGTAAGTTCGGAGTTGGACAGGTAAGTATGTATAAACAGGTAAGCTCAGAGGCACAGGCTGGTGTGAACAGGTAAGTTCGGAGTTGGACAGGTAAGTATTAAACAGGAAAGCTCAGAGGCACAGGCTGGTGTGAACATGTAGGTTCAAAGGTAGAAAGAGGAAGTTTCATGATATGAATAATATAATAGTACCTAGTCATACTTATGCAGGTGAATATACGGAATAAAAGGCATATCGTAATATAAAACATTTAACGTTTTATTTTTAATTTTACAAAAAATAAAAACCTAAACATAAAAACTTTTCAGTCAACAAATCAATGCAATTTAACATTGACATAATAATAAACATAAATTTGCTCTGCCTTGCCTAGTAAAGAAATAAACTGAATTATGAACATCAATCAGTCTTCATTACAATGAAACATGTATTTTTTTATATTATAATTAAAAGAAATCAGTAGGGTTTTTATCAACCCAATGTTGTCATTCTTGTTTTAGATATCTACTTAAAAGAAATTTAAACTCCATCTACAACCTAAACTCCATCTGCAGCTTCTCTTTCAATTCAAAATTTTGTAAAAAAAATGTGTATCTAAACACAAAAATCAAAACATTTTAACTGACGTTTTAACAATTTTAGTTATACTAAATAATTAAACATAAATAGGCTCTGCCTTTGCCTAATAACAAAATAAACTTAATTATGAACATCAATCAGTCTTCATTACAATGAAACATGTATTTTTTTTATATTATAATTAAAAGAAATCAGTAGGGTTTTTATCAACCCAATGTTGTCATTCTTGTTTTAGATATCTACTTAAAAGAAATTTAAACTCCATCTACAACCTAAACTCCATCTGCAGCTTCTCTTTCAATTCAAAATTTTGTAAAAAAAAATGTGTATCTAAACACAAAAATCAAAACATTTTAACTGACGTTTTAACAAATTTAGTTATACTAAATAATTAAACATTAATTGGCTCTGCCTTTGCCTAATAACAAAATAAACTTAATTATGAACATCAATCAGTCTTCATTACAATGGAACATATATTTTTATATTATAATTAAAATAAATCAGTGGCTACAACTAAAAGTCTCATGCCCGGCTTCTGAGGTACTGTTAGATATATCTTCATTAATTATTAATTCGATAAACAGACAACCTTTTTAATTCTTTATTAAGTCCTTTGTTTAAAAATGCTTTTAAAGGCATTTGCTTGAGTAATTGCAGTTATGTCAGTAAAATCGTTTTTAAACAAAGTTTAATGACAGCTTAACATCAGCTAAAGTTATGGAATAAATAAACAGCTGATACGGACCTCAGAAACCGGGTATTAATCATCAATTCAAACATAATTATAAGTATCTTAATCATTGGTATGCATTAACAAAGTAAAAATATTTGAAACAAAACATACTACATATTTTAAAACAAAAATTTCTCTCTCATTTCTTAGCCTTAGAGTAAATATTTTGGACGAATACCTTTATTTTTAGCCAGTCTTTATTCTTAAGTAAATCTACATGTTGTTCTTTTAGTTTCTCACATTCATTTCTTTTAGGCGGTTGGTGATTTTTTATGTGAAATTTAAAGTATTTTGTAACTACGTCCTTTTGTTCCTTTGTCCAAGGTACCAACGTCCTTTTTTTTCCTTTTCGTATTTTGTTTTCGTTACCTAATTGAGACACAGGTTCATTAATAAGTTGTTGAGAATCATTTTGCATACCAGATGGTCCAGCCTGAGATAAGTCATTTAATTTACAATATGTTTGTACGTAATCAGAATTAGCATCTAAAGTAGGTTCAGGTTCAGGATCATAGTCTATAATTTCATTGTTGTCCACGGGCTCTTCAATTAGCTCCTCATTCAAATCTAAATCAATCTCTTCAAGAGATTTTCCTTTGTAAGCGTCTGCTTTTCCATCTTCCATAAGAATGAGAAGCTTTGATATCTTAGCAGGTTGGTATACGTCATCTGGCAACCTGTAAGACTTTTTATGTACTTCATTAGTATGGCCCATGAATGTAGCCAGTTGCTCCATATCATTTTCAGACATGCAAAAAATTTGTGATAAGGAGGCTAAATGTTTTCTTAGCCTTGTAGAGGATATTGCTTTAGGCTGTTTCGCCCCTGATAATTTGGCATGCTTTTCCAAAACTTTGTAGCCATAAATTGTATTGTTATAACCGGGATTACCAAACAAAAATTGATTTGGTGTCGAAGCAAAAAAAATATGCCTAATCGATAATAATAATTTAATATCATCTTGAACTTCTGTATTAAACAGAACTGGTACTCCGCGGCCGCGTTTACCTCTAATGACAACACGTTTAAATTTCTTTACCAGAATCCTTTCTGAGGCAGTAAGCGCACGATCAAACTCTTCATACTTATTATTATCATTATTGTCGCTTTCTAAATAATCGTGCACTGTAATTCTTTGAAGTTCTCCAGGCCTGCGTCTATTTAATAATAAAACCCTACAATACACAGTCTCTAAAAGTTGTGTATATGTTTCAGTAGTTTGTAAGCCTTCTTTAATTTTTATAGCAGCATCCAAGGATTTTTTATTTAGGTATTCTTTAAGAATTTTTAAATCATTTGCTAAAGGCACAATAGTTATCTTATTCCACTTTTTCTTGTTTAAATCTGTTGCAGCTTGTGTAGACACATCATATTTCCAATTTGATTCAATAAGTTGAATCAAAGTTTTTAAGTCGGCTTCTATTTTGCCAGTATCTACTTCCGTGTAAGGCCCTTGCTTTTTTAATGCACACATTATTGCAATATTGCTGCATTGTTTCAAGGTGGTGGACAGATTCATTGCGAAAGTAGGTGTCTCATACCTATCTTTTTCTATGTCATAATTGCCCAGTATTTTGGTTGCTTGTACAATGATATCATAATGAATTGGTCTTAAGGCAGAAAAGAAGTCATTAATGGATGGATCGATCTTTTTTAATTCTAGTAATAATTTTGCAAGCTCTCTCATTTTTCTAGACACTACGTTAACGAAATGTTTTTCTCGGTGAGTTTTTAAATATTGAGATCCGAAAGCACATATAAGGTTATCTTTTTTTGCAATAAGTGATATTCTGTCTGCCCGCATTCGGGGAAATACAGTGTCCTTAAGTTTTTCGTCGATTTTAAGATGACGTATCAGTAGATTTTGAGCCTCAGATTGAATGTTTTTACTTCCTGATTTACCACTACATTTCTTTTTATGTTTCCACAATAGTTTTTTAGAATAGAATCCCAGACACTCTGTACACGGCAAATAATCAGTAAATTTGAATTTTCGCATCGGTTTAGTGACCTCTTTTGAATTTACAAGGTAGTTTCCTTTTTTACGTAGAGCGGCAATTAATTGTTTTCTATCAAGACTTTTTTTTGGTTTTGACACAATTTTTTGGACTTCAGTTTCATAAATATGGTGGCGGAGTAAATGACGAGCAAAATTTAAAACAAATGACTCACAGTAAAAGCAATAATCTTTATCTCGAACCTTTGAACTTTTGGGTTTTTGCCTTTGGATAATTGTTGTACTATTATTAGAAATATCTTCTATTTGAGATTTACTATTAATATCGTAAATAATCTCTTCATTTGATTCTGATTCATTGTAAGGCTGTGGAAATTCCCTACTTACAATTACATTGCAAGGAGAACTAACTTCACTTAAACTTATGTTATTAGGTGGCTTGAAAGATACATTAGACAAGGAATTATTAACATCGAGAGGTATTCCTTGATTTGGTACGAATTCATCTGCTTTATAAGGTTGAAGAAGTTTCCTTTCTACAAATACACCACATGGAGAACCACTTATGTGACTAATTTCGCTATAATTAAGATTAATAGGCTCCTCGACCGATGAATCGAAGTTCGAAACACATTCTAATGGCGTTAAATTATTCGAAGTTCCAAATTCATTGCGAAAAGAATCATCAGAAGTGGTCTGCAACAAAAAAAAGCTTATTATATTTTGTTGCACTTTACTATTGTTGCTTCGTTAACCCATTGAATACCGTAATTACAGACACAATTAAAAACCATTGTGTCTATACCAATGTGGTATCTCAGGGACTTAGAGGTTAATATGAAGGTAACAACTTGATTAGTGATATAAGTGTTGTCTATCCCTTGCTGAACATCAAAATTACCTATCCCCGATCTCAATCCTGAATTGGCGCTCGCAGATATTTTTAAGCCACCTAGAAGGTTTCTGACATGGCTTAAGGACTGCTTCGGCTTAGAGTGCTACCGCTTTTGGAATAAGAGCCGTTAGCATATTATTATTAATGAATTAATGCAGTATTTTAGTTAAACTTACTTCGTGTCTCGGTGGAGTGTAATTAGAACATGTCGCAGAAAAGTCAGATATTGAACCAGATTTTGAATCAGATAATTCCTGTAAACAGAGATACATACAATAAAATACATGATGAACAACACTAAAAGAAGAAATTGAAGATGAACGAGACATCATAGGTACTTTTTCTTTTTTTAAGAATGATTAATGTAAAGTTAATGAATAGACAGCAGTAGCTATTAGGTATTCAGCTGGGAAAAACTCGAACCAACACAGGCTGATGTGAACAGGTAAATTCAGAATTGGATAGGTAAGTACGTCTACATAGGTAAATCAGAGACGGATTGGTAAGTATGTATAAACAGGTAAGCTCAGAGGCACAGGCTGGTGTGAACAGGTAAGTCCGGAGTTGGACAGGTAAGTATGTATAAAAAAATGTGTGTACGTAAGTCGTGTTTTATCTAAGTTAAAACATACGTACCTCATGTAAGCTTTCTGGTTGGTTTTCTTTTTCTTCCTGTCTCTCTGAAAACAAAACAGATATATATTTGTATTATTATAAAACAATAAAAAAATTAAATACCCTCGACCCAAAAGCAAACAAAAACAAGAAAACCTATAAAAAGTAAGACACACACTCAGGTACGCACGCACGCACGCACTCACGCATACACACACAAACACGCCAAACTTATAATACCTCTCTTTTTGCGTTAGGGGTTAAAAAGATTTTATATACCTAACTGTAATGACGTTGTCTGATGTAATGTAACTCCATACCAAATTTCATCCAAATCCGTTCAGCCGTTTTTGCGTGAAAGAGTAACAAACTTCCGAGGCGCAGTGGCTAACGCACTCGCCCTGAGAACTGTGTGAAGTCGCAAAAAAGCCTCTGGCTACCCCTTCTGGGATAACAGCCGTGAGTGCATACAAACTTTCGCGTTTATAATAGGTATTAGTACGAAGTAGGATGATATTACGATATAAGAATCAAATAGGTAGGTAAGTAATATAGAAGCATGTACCTTTTGATTATTACTGGTTATTACAAAAACATTCGTCTTCTGGAAAATGATCATAAATGGCATATTCGCAAAATTTACACCACATGAAAGAAGAGTTATAAAGCCTTTTAAAGTCATCGAAATTCATGGGTAGTACAAAGTGCTCAACTACTGAATTAGTAATATTAATAATCGTATCACAATGTATGCACAAATTTTGCAAAATGAAATGCGTTGAATCCCAAGGCCATTGCAGTTTAGCTTTATAAAAATGTATAAAATCCTTTCTTTTAAAAAAAGTATCCACATCAATCACAACAACCATTTTTGTAGACTACACACGTTCACTCACAGACAATTTAACGCAAACTAAGCTCATCATAATATTATAAACAGACAACATGTTTAAATGTAAGTAGGTTCTTACTAGCTAGATGTTATAGATATTATAATAAGTTAAATCGTGTTATAATTTTCATTTAAGTAGTAAAAAGTAAGTACTTACGGTTTGCCAATTTAAGAATCCTTGCACTTCTTTTCATTGTGATTCATATATTATTATAACCACTAACTATAATAATAGACCAAATAAATAACCATAAAAGTGGTACGCACTTGCAAATAATTCACTTTGGTGACAAGCTTACATCACGGCCGGCACATGTCTGTTTGTTTACAAACTTCGGCACGCGAGCGCGCTGAAGCCCGCCGCCCCGCGCCCCGCGCCATGCGTCCGTCGTGAACCCCGAATAGGCCCCTCAGACACCGTACCTAGTGCCCGTTTAAGGATATTTAAGAGACGCAAGATTGTTGTCACGAAAACATGATAAAAACTTTACAAATTAAGTACAATATTCAATGGACACGATAAGATCGGTGAAGTGAACTCAAAGTATACGTGGTAAATTATACGCTAAACACTAGCGCCCTCCAAATTTCTAGTCGGACGATGGCGGAACTATATTATACGCTAAAAGGCATTGTAGTGATGGAATTACGTCCATGCTAATTTTTCGCCCTTGCATTCTAATTATCATAAGGGACCCTTGGGCTAAAAATGAGGGTCGGTCAATCTTGCGTCCGTATTTCGGACGCACAAAGTCAGTGGGACGCAGCATCATCGGTAAATAACGCCATGTAGGACGCAACATGTCCTTCAAGATGTATATATAAATATATATATACAGCATGTTACAAAAACCCTGTCCGATCCTTAAGGGTATTATTCGGCATCGTACTGCGTACATTATTACGTAACCAATTAATGGATTTGAGATTATTATTTTTCCCTTGTGAATATAATTAAATAAAAATAAAAAATAAAAACGAATCAAAGGCAACACTGATCGCTCACAAAGTTCACGTGTTACTATGTACAGTTTTGTGTCAAAGAAGCCGCCGCCTTTGTCATGAACCTGCTTTGTCGCGTGCCGCCAAACAAACTTATAACGAAAAAATATTACGCTACGTCATACCTTATGCCGACGCGTAGGTATCAGCTGATATTGTTTTGTAGGCATAGTGATCCGGAGACCTAATCATGTTTATTAAGAAACAATTTATTGAATTAAATGTAGCCCTGATAAGGGCTTTTTTTAATATGATGTCCTTTGGGCAAAGTACTTACCGACTGCAGGTTTCAGTTCTCTTGTTGTTGCATACTTCGGCGATCGTGCTCCACATGTCCACCTCCAACACTGATACACATTCGACACCTTTTCACTAAATTTGCACGTACTCTTTGCAGCGAATTTGTGTCCGATTTAAGTGAGTCGAAAGCTGCCACACTTAGATTCTGCCACAATTCGAGATCTGACTTCGATTTCCGAATCGCACTCTCTTTTATAAACAATTTGTTTAACATGACCCCATAAATAAAAATCCAGTGGAATGGCTGATTGGAATACGACATTTTTCGCGAAACGATAGCGGCACGTGATACGTACAGACAGACGTCCGATCAAAAGCTATCTACACGAAAGACTGGCCATTGGCCAATAAGTAGCGCGCCGGTAGGCAACCAGTCGGCATCATCAAAGAGTCGAACGAGTGCCTACAACGCGGTACTGTAGGGCGGTGGCCTTTGAAATAAAAATAGGTAAAAATATCAAGATTTTGCCGACGGGTGGAGTGTTGTTAACTTATGAAAATTTCCCATATTCACTGTTATATTTCGCATGGATTATAAAAATAAAAAAATCAATTACCTTTTGTTTTTTTTTAGATAGATTTATATATCATTTTTTCTAGTACGTATGTTGAACGAAGATTACGCCTTTCTTGGATCGGACAGGGTTTTTGTTACATATTGTATATATATATATATATCTCAGCTCAGTCAGCTCAGTTTATGTTCCCACTGCTGGGACATAATGCCTCCTCTCTTTGAGAGGAAGTGGGCCGTAATCCACCACGCGGGCTCAGTACGGGTTGGTTGGTTGTAATTGATTATTTCTGATTAAACAGTATTTCTATGGTTTTAATTGAATATTTTTAACACAATGTTAAAATTCATTTCATCGATATCGACTATTGTCTCTTAATGAAGTATAGTAGCCCTACGATTGGCATACCTACGCAGCTTGACCTTGAACCGACCAATTACAGTCCCGCATTCTTCCTCGTCCCCTGGCCCGCAGTGGTGAGTCGTGTGCTTAGAAGAAATCGGCCTATACGCTCTCTAGTGGTTATATTCTCTATGTTTGCACCGGAGCAATGAGTACCGGAGAATCACCAGTAATTTTCCGGTGAACGTATTCGGTAAAAACATCGAATAAAACCACACCACTGGTTCCCATCACTGGTTTTACTTGGAGCAGCATTTTTTTTAATAAAGTTGTTTTAAATAAAAGGAAGGTTTATTATTGAATATTGTTCTTTATTTCATATTAATTAGTTCTTATTTCTTATTTGCTTTTTAGGGTTCCGTTGCCAAATGGCAAAAAACGGAACCCTTATAGATTCGTCATGTCTGTCTGTCTGTCTGTCCGTCCATCCGTCCGTCCGTCCGTATGTCACTGCCACTTTTTTCCGAAACTATAAGAGCTATGCTGTTGAAACTTGGTAAGTAGATGTATTCTGTGAACCGCATTAAGATTTTTACACTAAAATAGAAAAAAAAACAATAAATTTTGGGGTTCCCCATACATAGACCTGAAACTCAAAAAATTTTTTTTTCAACGTACCCATACGTATGGGGTATCTATGAATAGGTCTTCAAAAATGGTAATGAGGTTTCTAATATCATTTTTTTCTAAACTGAATAATTTGCGCGAGAGACACTTCCAAAGTGGTAAAATGTGTAACCCCCCGTAACTTCTAAAATATCATCATCATCATCATCATCAGCCTATAGCACCGCTGTTGTCCACTGCTGGACATAGGCCTCCCCAATTGCGCGCTATTCAGCTCGATTTTCGGCAACTCTCATCCAGTTGCTGCCAGCCACCCTGCGAAGATCGTCGCACCACCTAGCCTGAGGGCGTCCTACCTTACGTTTGCCGATTCGCGGTCTCCACTCAAGAACACGTCTACCCCAACGGTCATCGGTTCGACGGCTAATATGGCCGGCCCACTGCCACTTCAGCTTGCTAATCCTATGAGCTATGTCGACAACTTTGGTTCTCTGCCGGATCACCTCATTCCGGATTCTGTCCCTCAGAGATACTCCAAGCATAGCTCGTTCCATAGCCGTTCTAAAATATGAGAATGATAAAACTAAAAAAAATATATGACGTACATTACCATGTAAACTACCACCGAAAATTGGTTTGAACGAGATCGAGTGAGTAGTTTTTTTTTAAAACGTCATAAATCGTAAACCGCAATTTACCTTACATTCAAGCAACTGAAATATAAAAATTAAAAAAAAAACATTTATTTTTAAACCGAGAATACCTACAGGTTTGTACGGAACCCTCGGTGCGCGAGTCCGACTCGCACTTGGCCGGTTTTTTTATATAAGACATAATATTTCGGACATTAAATCAAAGCATGCCTGTCCATGTATATGATTCACATTTCACTTGCTACTAATTTCCCAAATAGCTCGTTGTATTGTGTATGATTATTCTCAATATTTTTGGTTTGAGTTCCTATTTCACTTTTATTTAAATACTAGCTTCTGCCCGCGACTTCGTCCGCGTCAAATATTTGCTACCCTGACCCTTCCCGTCCCATCGCAGCCCGCCAGTTTTCGTCTATTTTTTGTTGCTTCTTTTGATCGTAGCGTGATGTTATATAGCCTTCCTCAATAAATAGGCTACCCGACTCAAAAAGAATGTTTCAGTTCGAACCAGTAGTTCCTGAGATTAGCGCATTCCACCTCTCATTTTAGGGAAGTGGGGGAGTTAGAAAGAGACAAAAAGTAGCCTATGTCACTTTCCATCCCTTCAACTATCTCCACTTAAAAAATCGAGTCAATTCGTCGCTCCTTTTTGCCATGAAAGACGGACAAACAGACACACACACTTTCCTATTTATAATATTAGTATGGATATACAACTAGCTGACCCAGCGAACTTCGTACCGCCTCAGAACCAATAAATGTTGTGTAGGCATAAAGCGTTTTCTAGCTATCACACACCCATGTTAGGTGAGCTCCTACCAAGTTATGATAACCTGGTACTTCGAAAACATAAAGCATTTTCTAGCTACCACACACCCATGTTAGGTGAGCTCCTACTAAGTTATGACAACAGTCTAGTACTTCGAAGACGTAAGGCGTTTTCTAGCTACCACACACCCATGTTAGATGAGCTCCAACCAAGTTATGACCACCTGGTACTTCGATGGCAGGCCTTTCTTTATATTATGTTTATTATTACGTTTATTTCTTTATCTGCATATTAGTTACATTTTTAAATATTTTTAGAAAAATAAATTTACAGCAAAAATCATTTAAAAATATAAAAAATAGTGGACCTCCGGTATCGGGAGCAGGGTCCAAGCTACCGGTGGTTAGGGCTCCAGAGACAGGAACCTCCTCACGATACGAGCCGTGTCAAGGAGTACTGCCTTCTGAATCAGGCTCTTGATCCAACCGCCTAACGATAGCCTCGACAGGTGTTGGTCGAGGGTATCGGCCATCAGCCCATTGGCTGATACGACAATCGGCACAATGACAGCCGAGTCAACATTCCACATGTCAACAACCTCGTGTGCTAAGTCGAGATATTTAATCTGTTTCTCTTTCTCAGCTTTCACGAGGTTGCCGTCATGCGGAATGGTAATATCGACTATCATTGTGCGGCGCGCTAACCAGTCTATCACCACTATATCAGGCTTATTGGCGACAATAGTCCTGTCAGTAATGATAGACCGATCCCAGTACAACGTGACATGGTCATTTTCGAGAACTGGGTCGGGCACATACTTGTAATACGGTACCTCAGAATCCACTAGTTTGTATTGCAAAGCAAGTTGCTGGTGAATAATCCTGGCTACTTGATTATGCCTGTGCAAGTATTCGCCGTTAGCCAAACGAGAACAACCAGAGATAATATGTCTGATGGACTCACCCGGATGGTGACATGCCCGACACACGTCAACCGTCCCGTCCTTCATAATATGTCTCCGGTAGTTATTCGTCAAGATAACTTCGTCCATAAACGTCGTTATGTTTATTGATTATTAAGGAATTTTTTTGGATGATTTTTTACACCTCGGGTCCGACAAACCCAAATATCTTACGGACCCCTATTTTTTTCTAAAATAAAATATAGCTTATGTTACTCGTAGATAATGTAGCTTTCTAATGGTGAAAGAATTTTTTAAATCGGTCCAGTAGTTTTTGGTTTATCCATTACAAACAAACAAACAAAAATTTTTCATCTTTATAATATTAGTGTAGATAGGTGACAACGATTGCTGTTTTTTTGAAGCGTTTGCATTAGACCAAGTTTCTGGTTCATCATCTGAGGACGAATCTATCGCTTGTGCATATTGTTCAAGCAGATCTAAAACAAACTGACATGGTGTCCTTTACATGCCCCAAAAAATTATAAAAGTCATATCAAATCATAAAAGCTTATTTTACCTTCACTTGCCATTAAAATGTGCCAAACGCCAAAAAATATCAATAGAAATAAAATCCATTTACAAGACGCTCAGGATTTTTTTTTAAAGTTATGTCTTAAAGCTAGCTCCTATAGTAGGTACATGTCCCTTGGCCGTAATGTTGGCTCCTCGGTCTGTAGGATTTCCGTGCTACCAACAATACGAAGGAAGGATTCTTTTCGTAAAACGCACTCTACATCACTATCGTATGAACCTCTCGTTTTTGCATTTAATTGCGACGCGGCTTGCCTTAATTGGTTTTACTGAATTCCAATATTTAACAGTACCGTATAAACATTACTTGACCAACGCTCACCATTGTTTCTTTAATTTTCCAGGCAGTAAACGTCCTAACCCAGCACGGCGTAAAAGAAGACCGGATCATCCTATCCAACCTGTTCTGCACCCCAGCTGCCGCCCAGGCAGTCGTAGACTACGTACCTAAAATGAAGATGTTGACTTCGGAACTGCACCCCGTAGCTCCGAACCATTTCGGACAGAAATACTTCGGGACAGACTGATATGTGGACTAGTTTGAGTTTTAGCAAGTACTTATTTAGTTTTAGTTAGCCTTTTTTATTGTATTTTTTTTTGTGATGTATTTAATATTCATATGGCATGGCTAATCACATCAACTTTAGGGGAATTCATTTTAATGGTATTGTTTGGGCTTATGATAGTCACACACTTTACGACTTTTTATGCTCGTTTTCACTAACACTAGACGGAACCTAAGTGAATGCGTAAATAAAATTGCGTTGTTCGATTTTAAACGCTCGGCTTAGCGCTGAAGGTTCAAAATCAAACAGCATGATTTTATTAAACTTTACGATTTGCACAAGTATGCAGTAAAGATGTGGGATGTATTTCCGCACAATACACTAGTCCGCACTTAGACTAGTTTGGTCAAAAATAACACACAAAACAAAGACGTAAGGTGTGTTTTCTATTGTAGATTAGCGGCCCTCCATCAAAGATGTGGTCTCTTGCCAAAGGTTGCAGTTTTATTTATTTTTGAAGCACAGAGCCTCATTTATAGTAATGAAGTATTTTGGATAAAAATGATAACAAGTTTTTATTTGGATGGAAAGATTGATAAAGATGTGGAAAGAAGAGTGAATGCGGGAAATAAAGTAAATGGTGCTCTACATGCAATTGTGACCAACCAACTGATGTCCAATAAGGCTCGACTGGCAGTTCACAATGGTGTACTGGTGCCTACGCTTATGTATGGGAGTGAATGTTGGGTGTGGCAAAAGAAGCATGAAAGTAGAATAAATGCTGTGGAAATGCGTTCCTTGCGAAGCATGTGTGGTGTGACTATGAATGATAGGCTGAGAAATGATGTGATAAGAGAACGGTGTGGTTTAAAAGAAGATATAGTGACAAAAATTGAAAAAAGTATGCTTAGATGGTTTGGTCATGTTGAGAGGATGAATGAAGGACGACTCACAAAAGGTATTTACAAGGCAGATGTGAGTGGAAACACCGGGAGGGGACGCCCTAGGAGGACATATAGTGACCTTATTGGTGATGTTCTTCAGAAAGGTCAGGTGCGTAGTACTCGCAACCGGCGTGTGTGTATGACCAATTGTATGAACCTTAAAGAGGCAAAAGGAGTGTGTAGAGATCGTAGCAGGTGGCGTTCCGTGGTTTCTGCCTACCCCCATGGGAAAAAGGCGTGATTGTATGTATGTATGTAAGTTTTTATTTATTTTGTATTTAAGTACTTAGATTCAAAATGCATTTCTGTACTTATTTTTTTTTGTTTTTATTTTAAAAGGTTTTTTTAAATTTTTATAATATGAGTGACATAGTATAATATGAGTCATAAAATAAATCCGATTTTAATAAAATAATTTATTGCACTGAAAAATGAAATGGAATATAGCAGAGACAAGAAAATATTGAAGAGATATTCGTAATACCTAATTATATGCAACGTGCACAACATACAGACGCTTAAATGACTTAATTAACTTTAAACATAATATTATTATATAAGGAGCGTTCTCAATAAACGTCTAGATACTTTATATATTTTTGCAAAATCGTTAGTTAAATGAATTATAATGACTTAAATATGGCTACTTATTATATAGCTTTATAGCAATCCAAATCTCTAGGTCTAGTATTAAGTGAAATTGATCTATTTATTAGTATAAATGCTATACATTTGTGATAAAGCAGGGAGGTACTAGTTTATAATGAAATGTATTTAGTCATAACTAAATTCTCCCTTTTGTAAATAAAAAAGTGAAAACCTGAAATGTTTATTTTTTATTTCAATTCAACATAACATCACGGAATCATCATTTCCCAGAAGGGATTACCAACCACATTTAAAATAGAACATATGTAGTGTGTGTGTGTGTGTGTGTGTGTGTGTGTGTGTGTGTGTGTGTATGTGTATGTATGTATGTATGTGTGTGGTATGTTTTTTTAATAGGCTTGTTCTTGATCTCGGTCACGCCTATTGGAAACCGATGGATGAGGGCTATAATGGAACGAGCTTGCCCAGAAGATTCTATTCAGTCTTGCTTTGAAAGCTGACGACAAAACAGACGCTGGCATGGAGTTTCACACTGGCTGTGCGCATAAAAATGTGAAGAAGCGTTGAGTACGAAGTAGAAGACCGACTGACGAGCACCATTATGCAGATGTGCCAGGCTGTGACGCCTCTAATGTCTCGTCACCTATCAGTCATTGTGCTCTGTGTTCCACCGAGTCAAGTACAGCAAGCTGGTATTTTACTGAGCCATCCCATAAGTGGCTGCAATACTTCATACAGGAACGGAATTTATCAATCCAAATTGAAAGTCATTTATTCAAATTAGGCTGAGGATCAGCACTTTTCGAACGTCAAAATTAAACCGGGTGACATTTTTTAACGTCTTGAATAAAATGGGTGTAATAGGTGAACGGAGTTGAAGCTTTTGGCATAAACACATTTAAAGTAACATATTCATACTAGAAAAAAAAAAACAAATTTGGAAAAAAAAAAAACAATTAAAATCTATCGAAACCCAAATCTTACGCACCCTACTCATTGCGTGGCATGTATCATTGATTTCGTAGCGCGGACCTACCCTTTGCAGCCGGCCGATAGGCGGCCTCATTAATCTTTCGCAGGCGCATGAGCTGCACACGCATCCTCGTCCCGCACTCCTTTAGTCACCTGCGATGAATCTGAAGGCCTTTCTGCCTTCTATTCTAGTAACCAACACACCATATGAAGGTCGAGACGGTAATAAATGTCATTCGGTATAAAACAGTCCCTCAAAACACCCGCCTTTCACGTATTTTAATTTAACTTTACAGAGTATTAACAATTGCTAGTTGACTTCGAAGTTCAGTTGTACTTTCTAATACTTGTCTGTATAATCTGTCTAATAGGCATCGATTTAGATTCTTTTCAAATCAAAATCAAGTCATTTATTCGAACTTCGTACCGCTTCAGAATCAATAATTGACACCTATGTATGTTAGGTACGCTCCTACCGAGTTACGACAACCTGGTACTTCGAAGGCATAAACCGTTTTCTGGCTGACACATGTTATGGGTAAGCTCCTAAATAAAGAAAAAGGAGCGGGAGACGTCTCCCACTCTTTCGGCCCTAAATGGGGGATTTAGGGACGTCCAGCCCCCCTAAATGGGGGATTTGGGGACGTCCGTCGCCGCTTATTCCTTAGGACCCAAGATGGTGCCGCGTACTGTTCCACGCACGCCCATGACGCCTAAAGCGTTAGGCGTCATGGGCGCGCCATGAGCGCATGGCGTCTAAGAAGACGTCATGAGACTCTCTCATGACGTCTTCTTAGACGTCATGAGAGATTCAAATCCATGATGATTTTCCATGTGCGTGTGGATTGAGAGATCTTTTCGAAAACCTCTTCCAATTCCAACCAAATTATAAGAGGATTTAGGAAATAATTGTGAAAACTTCATGGTAAGGTATAAAATTTGTGAAACCTAAACAAAGAAAGTTAGAACTCATTAACTGGATCTCTCAATCTGGACAACTGAAAAAAAGGCCATAACGCGTATCCAAGTATATACTGCCTATGTGTTTATAATTTGCATTTAAATTAATTGTGAAGGATTTGTGAAAGCTGCTAAACAAAATTTCGATTCGTTCAAAACCACGTTTAAGATTTATAACGGTTTATATGGATCACTCAGAGTGGACAATTTTCAATTGAGTGATCTTGTAAAACACGAACTAATACTGAAAAAGTATGAATAATTATTTATTTATTTATTTAACACTTTAAGCACATATTATGTACAGAGGCGGACTTAATGCCATAGGCATTTTCTACCAGTCAACCTTTGGGTGATTCAGAGACAAACAGTGGTAGCTGCAATGAATTGAAGAATATTCAAAAATAAACGTACCTATAACCTATTTAAATCATAAATATAATACATATACCTAACTATATATAAATATAAAAACAACATACATATACATAAATAATCGAATTTACTAAAAACAAATGAGACAAACAATGACGAAACATTACCGTTGTGATGAAACTGCCACCTTCTTGCGAATGTGCTCGCGAACTTTAACTTTGAAGGTCAATCGGTTGGTTGCCATCCTGATTTCCTGGGGGAGCGCATTCCACAGAGAGACAGACTGGACAAAGAAAGAAGAGTGAATGAAGTCTGTGCGATGAGTGGGACACTGAAGAAGACGATTGTGCGATGAGCGTAGATTTTTATTGTGGTTGGCGCAAATGTACTGAAAGTGTGGGGCCAGATAAACAGGGGAAGAGGGAGAATCAAGAAATGAAAACAATGTGGTCAGCGCCCTTTGCTCTCTGCGCTGGCGTATGGGCAACCACTTAAGAAGGGACCGATGCGCAGAGACATGATCATATTTACGCAAATTAAAAACGAATCGAATGCAGTTATTGAGAAGACGGTCAAGTTTGTTGAGGAGATCTGCATTCAGGTCATAGTAGCACACATCACCATAATCGATGATAGATTGATAGGGAAAATTAAGGACTGCACAAGCATTGTCTTCGTGGTCGATGGTAATAAGTTTTTTAATCGGTACAGAGCCCGCAGCGTTCCAGTAACCTTTTGGCTTACCCTAGCGACTTGAGTATGCCAGTTCAGAGAGTTATCGATATGCAAGCCTAGGTCCTTAACGTCAGTGCTGAAAGGAACGATCGTACCGTCGAAGAGTATTGGTGGCAAGATAGTACCAACCATCTTGCTAATGCTACGAGGACTGCCAATGATGATCGCCTGACACTTTGTAGGGTTTACAGCTACACCAAATCTATCAGCCCAGGATTTTATGGCTATCAAGTCCCTATTTAGTTTGCCAATAGCGTCCGGTAATTCATCAACCTTCCCTTGAGAGTACAGCTGCAAGTCATCTGCATACAGATGATACGCACACTGAAGTTCGGAAATAATTAGATTGATAAAAATAGAAAACAGAAGAGGAGAAAGTATACCGCCTTGAGGAACGCCAGTTTTCAAATCACGCCAGCAAGAAGAAGAATCTCCAGCATGAACAGACTGCTGACGTTCCTGAAGGTAAGAGGAGAACCATTCCAGTGCTTTGGGAGAGACCATAACAAATGAAAGAATGGCTAACAGGATGTCATGACTGACGGTATTAAAGGCATTCGAGAAGTCCACCAATACTAGAGCAGTAACTTTGGTATCTTCCAATCCTGCCCTTATATCGCCAGTCACTTTAAGGAGGGCGGAAATAGTGAAACAAAAATTGTGATTGAAATCTTACTGGTTCAAGAGAAAATGAAAATCTTGTTTTTGTCGATCGTCCCAACTGAGAGATCATTATTTTGAACTATATTTAATAAACCAAAACTTATAGGTAGAAGGTAGATACATCAGGAATTGTGAAAAATGTTGTACTAAAATTTGACGAATCAGGCGTCCGTCCAAGCCGCAGCCTGGACCAAGTGGTACAGGGCCGGCGAAGAGAGGACGCCCGGACGACACGGCTTCACCGAGTACGCTCCAAGGCGACGCCAAGCGTGTTAGGGTCCACTCTGCTCAGGGGGAGCAGAGAACCTACGCGCGGGCCACGAAGGATATTCCTGCGAGGCTTGCCGTAGCAATCTGCTTCCCTCCCCCCTCCAGAGACCTGACCAAGGAAGAGGCCGAACACATAAAGACGGCCCTAGAGGACTTCTTAATGGACACTGACCCGACGACACCACTCCCGGCCTTCCGTGGGTACCCACGGGTAGCGGAAGGCACCGTGCAGATGTGGTGCGAGGACGACAATGCCCTGACCTGGTTGACACAAGCCGCACCCAGAATAAGACTCCCCGACACTGACCTAACACTGACCGTTCTGAAGCAGTCCGACGTGCCCACCCGTGTCCGAGCCTCGCTCTTCGTCCCTCGTTACAAAGGTGACGTGGCCAGGCTCCAGAGTATTCTGATTCGTCAGAATACTTGGTATGACATTGCCCGGTGGTCATTGTACAGAGCAACTACCGTCGGTGGTGACAACTACGGGACGTATCTGACCCTAGGTGTACCACCGGAGGAAGTTGATAGGGTCCTAGCTCGGGAGCGACGGATATCGTACCTCCTGGGGTCGATATACGTGCGCTTCTGGCCCACGACCCTACCCTCTGTTACCAAGACCGACAGCACTGACGAGACGACCGCACAAACACTGACACAGACTACTGACACCGACATTGCCCAACTCGAGCAGGTTATGGCCCGAGCAGCAATGGAGGACGACAGCGACACCTTACCACCCTCATCACCCGGCTGGAACGAACGATTACTCGCCTCGTCGCCGGGCGACCTGCACGAAGACCGACTCAGGGTGGAGGTGGAGGAGAGACTTTCCGATGGATGCAGCTCCGACTAACTCCACCCCACCACCGTCATCGCCCATAAACGTCATCCAGACCAACCTCCAACACAGCCAAACTGCCACGGCCAACCTACGCAGAGCTCTGGAGGTTAAGCCCCGAACCATCGCACTGATCCAAGAGCCGTGGATCAGGAATAACAGAATCTGCGGCCTCAGTAACATCGGAGGTAAGCTAATTCTCAACACACACGGCGCAGACAAACCACGAACCTGCGCCTACATACCCAAAGAAATCCCTACCACACCACTCACTCAATTCTGTTCCAGAGACCTGACAGCAGTCAGGCTCCGGACCGATAGTCACGTTCCAGACGTCGTACTAGCCTCGGTATACATGCCAGGCGAGGACGCTAACTGCCCACGAAAGGAGATGGCCGACCTAGTGCACCACTGCGAAAGTGCCAAACTGGACCTGATCATCTGCACCGACTCCAACGCCCACCACCCGCTCTGGGGTAGCAACTCACCGAACTCTAGAGGAGAGGACCACCGGGATCCACCTATTTATTCTCTACTAACCTTAACATTGTTAACCGAGGCTCTGAACCCACTTGGGTCACAGTCCGAGGACAAACAATCATTGACCTGACGCTTGCTACAGAAAACGCGACAAACCTCATCACAAACTGGCACGTCTCGGATGAACCCTCCTGTTCTGACCACAGAAGAATCCGATTCACACTAACTACCCACACTAGGGAACCCGTACCGAAACGTAACCCGCGGCGCACTAATGTGCCCGAGTACAAACGCCTCCTGGCTTCCCTACTAGCTAGACATCTATCACGAGTAACAATAAAAACCCCCGAACAACTAGAATACACCGTCACAAAATTATCTGAATACCTAATCGAAGCATACCATGCATGCTGCAAACTAAGGGCGCCACGAAACAACAGCGAGAGAAATCCCTGGTGGAACGCCAACCTTGGTAAACTCAGAGATACACCGTAGTGTATCTCTGAGTTTACTAAGGTTGGCGTTGTTGGAATTGTTTGCGTACAAACAATTCAACAGGGCCAAAAATACCAGGCTCCCGGACGACTGGGAGCAATACAAAGAAACCCAATACACATACAAAAAGCAGATCAGAACTGCCAGAAGGGCAGCTTGGCGGAAATTCTGCGAATCCATCGAAACCAACAACGAAGCCGCAAGGGTAAGAAAAATCCTCTCGACTGATCAGGATCGAACCCTTGGTGCGCTCATAAAACCCGACAACTCATACACAGTAAGTGACCACGAAACCAGTAAGGTTCTCCTGGAAACCCACTTCCCCGGCTGTAACCTCCAAGAGGTCAGGACGTGGAATCTGAACCAGAATGGACCCCAACAAACCTAGATTGGTCCAGGGCACAAAGCATGGTAACAGAAGAAAGGATAAAGTGGGCCATTGATACCTTTCAGCCCTACAAATCTGCAGGGCTGGATGGCATTTTTCCAGCCCTCCTACAGTGGGGAGCTGACCACCTAATACCATGCTTGGTGGAGATCTACCGGACCTGCATTGCACTCAGATACATACTCCTAGCGTGGCGCGAGGTGAAAGTCATCTTCATACCCAAGTCAGGCAAATCGGACTATACACAACCAAAGGCCTATAGGCCTATAAGCCTCACATCCTTCCTACTAAAAACCCTCGAGAGACTCTGCGATAGACATATCCGAAACGGACCTCTCCGGGTAAAACCTCTTCACAAACAACAGCACGCGTACTCCACGGGCAGATCAACGGAGTCTGCGCTACATAGCGTGGTCTCCAAAATTGAATGCGCAGTGGACCACAAATGCTCAGCACTGGCGGTTTTCATTGACATAGAAGGCGCCTTCGACAAAACTATGTTCAATAGTATCAGCATGGCCCTCGACAGACACAACATAAACCCGACCCTGAGCGGATAGATCACCAACATGCTCAAATTGAGAGCTGTACAAGTCACAGTGAACGACAATACAAGGGCGGTAGTGGCGAAGGGTTGCCCGCAAGCGGGCGTCCTCTCGCCACTTCTATGGAACCTGGTCGTAGACAGCCTCATCAAAACACTCAACGATAAAGGTTACTTCACCGTAGGCTACGCCGATGATATAACCATAATAATAAATGGCACTAATGAAAACACCCTATGCCACCTCATGCGCCAAGCCCTGAAAATAGTAGAGGTCTGGTGCAACAAACATCAACTATCAGTAAACCCCACAAAAACCGAGATGATCCTCTTTACAAAAAAGAGGAAACTCGCGAAACTCGAACTGCCACGACTTTTCGACACCACCCTAAGCCTATCAACTGAAACCAAATACCTGGGCATATTCTTGGACAAACAGCTGAACTGGGCAAAACACACCAACTACATTACTACAAAAGCCAGCATATCCCTGTGGCAGTGCAAAAGAATGCTTGGCAGGAATTGGGGAATCAGCCCCAAAGTCACCCACTGGCTATACACCACAGTTATTCGACCAATTATCACATACGGCTCAATAGTCTGGTGGCCCAGAACAGACCTGAGCACAGCCCAAAAAGACCTTGAAAAGGTGCAGCGGTTCGCTTGTGTAGCCATCACTAGCTGCATGAGGACTACACCCACCGCTGCCCTACAGGTAATGCTCGGGCTACCACCTCTACACCTGATCGTGCGGGAGGAGGCTGCCCTAGCTGCCCTAAGACTAAACATAGCAGGGACCCTAAGCAACGACTCGAGAGTCAAGCACTCACGCATTAGGGATGAAGCGATCAAGCGACAACCAATGATGGCATCACCCTGCGATAAAACCCCAAAACTACACTACTTTCAAAAGCACTACAACGTTATACTCACAGAAGAACAAAACGACCACTCGGGCCCGGAAGAGCTAAGAGTCTACACTGATGGATCAAAGACCACCTCCGGAACCGGAGTCGGAGTTTTCTCACACGACCTCAACATAAAAATATTCAGCCCGCTGGGAATGTTCAACACCGTCTACCAGGCGGAATGCGTGGGCATTATACAGGCAGCGTATGCCATAGAAGCCAGAAGAGTTACGGACACCCATATTCGCATACTCTCCGACAGCGCCTCAGTCCTCCAATCCCTAGCCAAACGATACATAACCTCGAGCCTTACACTAGAATGTCACAATGCATTAGAACGGATAACAGTTTCTAATCGCAACAAAGTGACACTGCAATGGATAAAAGGACACAGTGGATCACTAGGCAATGACGCTGCTGATGAACTGGCCAGAAAGGCATCCAGCGCGTCAGTCTGCGGCCCCGAGCCCATCGTGCCCATCCCCTTCAACCAGCTACGCAGGTGGCTGCAGGAATTTACCCACACACAAGCGGAGAGCTGGTGGACCTCGGCACCAGGCTGCAGGCAGTCCAGGGAAGCTATGCCATCCCCGGATGGCAGGCTTACCAGACGCCTGCTACGCCTGGACAGGGATGATCTGCGTCTAATGACGGGCACCATCACAGGACACTGCCCGCTAAACAAACACTTTTACACAATAGGCATAACGGACAGCCCCCTGTGCAGGGCATGCCTGGAGGCTGAAGAAACCGTTGCGCATGTACTTTTCGAATGTACAGGCGTCACCCAAATTAGAACAGACACCCTCGGGACACCCAAATCTTACACAGATGTTCTCAACAGACCAGGAGACATAACCAGCTTCTGGAGGGAGGTGGGCTGGTTGGAGTGAATACCGACGGCCGCCATGGCTCACGCACAATGTTCCACTCAAAGGACTAAGTGCGGAAACCAAACCCCCATAACATAGAACATAGAACCATACAGATCATATTTTCAAATAATAATTATAAACGCGCAAGTTTGAGAGTTTATTTATGGATGAGTAGATGTATATTTGTTACTCTTTCACAAAAACTACTAAATGAATTTTGATTAAAAATTGCTCATTTGATAAAAAAGTACATGAAAAAATCATAATGAAGGGGGTTCATCATTTTGAAGTCGTAGGAAGTCGCGATGGTCCTCTAGCAAATTATTAAGTATTCTAGTTTTAAAATAAAATATTTCAATATCGAAGAATTCTTTATTTATAATATTATATTTATTATATATAGCACTTGTATGTAGATTTAAATAAATGTTTTCCTTTACCGACTTTGAAAGATAACCGACACGTGTGTTCCACACATCGACAAGCTGGTTTTGGAAGACGAGGCTAAGTCCTGAAAAAAAAAAAGATAGATGTAATCCCATACGTAAATATGAAATTGTAAATAAAAAATACGTTAGTTGTGCTTTACCTTTGCCTCATTTTGGATTTTAACATCTTCCGTACTCACAACAACATTATTTGCTTTACAATGCCTGAAGATAAAAAAACAGGATTTTATTTTACCCCTTTTTTTTTTTTTTTTTTTTTTTTTTTTTTCAGGATGGGAAATCATCAAATGACTTTTCCCGCTCTGGGCGGAGCGGGAGGGCGTGTCAGACTTTTACTGACTAAAACCCACCCGTGTTCCATCAGTTGCCCATGTGCCAGGGTCACGGTATCTCTTTCGAACAATCACGCGACCCTGGCAGGCATCGGTCCTAGTAGACCCCTACACTGCTGCTGACATCTCTTTGAGGCGCGCGTGGAACACTGCGCGCCGTCGACCCGAGCTTGGTCCTTACCGGGCGGCGAGCTACCCATTGCTCGCCACCCGCAAGCTCGCGCCTACGGTGGCCGGGAGTCCGCAATCGACTCCCGACGCCCGGGGCGTCTCCTCCTGCGGCGGCTAGGGACGTGAGGGCGCAGAGACTGCCACTCCCTCACGCGCCCCGCCTCCTCCTTCGCGAGCATTACTGCTTCGCAGAAGGAGGTGACGGCTTCCCATTCCCTCTCGCTCCGTACCATGGCTCGCACCAGGGCCGGACGCGAGAGGTCGCCGCCGCCGATCGCCTCCACTTATTTTACCCCTTTGTCTGCGTGATTAATATGTTTACTCATGTTGAATTTCAGCTTTCTAGTACTAAGGGTCTTTGAGCTAAGCCGCGGTCGGACAGACAGACAGACTTAGCGAAACTATAAATGGTTCCTCTTTCACTACGGAACCCTAAAAACATTTTTAAAAACAAGCTTTTAGTTAAATTCTCTAAAAAGAAGAAATAAAGTTTAAATTAAATCAAATCAATTAAATTATTATTATTACAATGCAAGTTAAAAAAATCAGATGATCGACGGTTTAGTTTGAGGAAGTATTGTTTTTTGCAATTTCGAAATTGATCGTTTAGAAAAAAAAAAATGTATTTGAGTAGTACAATCACCCCCTAGAAGGAAATAAATTAATAAACGAGGACCTTATATAGCAAACTTCGATCAACAAAGATAACAAAGATAAAATCAAGTTCTATTCAAAATATTATTTTACCCAACCTTTTAGCCCTAGCTTTAGCTAAAACCTCTTGATTGAGTCTCTTCCTTTTCCTCGATAAAACTAGTTTCGTTTTTTTACTCTTATTCCCCATGGCACCTGAAACAATTTTTGTTGTTTCGAAAAACATTGTTTTCAATTATCTAAAAAAAATCTTTATTTTACTTACCAACCCAAGATCGTTATATCGCACTATAAACTCACTCGATGCCAAATGCCAAGGGTCGGGAGAGGTCACGCGTAGAGCACTGAGCGATACGTCCACTCTTTGAACAGCCTCGCGGCGGACTGATTTAAAATTATTACCGCGCACGGTTTTATAGTAGTTTTAAAATAATTGTAGAAAAATAATAAAACTAATTTAGTTGAAATTTTTTAATAAAAAAGATGTTCTTCTATTACAATACACCTTTATTTTGTAAAATTAAATAAGATTTATTGGAAGAAATAATGAATTTAGCAACTGCTTTTTCTTGTTAATTTCACTTTGTTTATTGTTTTATTTAATAAGTTAGGCGCTGAAAATCAAAAAAGTCTGTCTCAGTTTTTTGCTCAAGGATGTGAACAATTAAATATGTTTATTAGTTTGTCAATTTTATTAGTGGTTTCGGATATTTTAAGCTTCGAAATGACTACTGTAAAAGGATTTTAGAAAACACTGTTTGTTTATCTGGTTAGAATTCACGAATACTTTATTAATGTAAAAAGGTTTTCAGTCAACTTTTCAGATCGAAATATTTCCAACAATATTTAGTTATTCACACTTTCGTTAGATACGTTTTATGAGGTGATTAAATGGTTTGAAAAGTACGCTTTTTGGGTCAAACAACCAAAATCGACGTTAACGCTCTTAAATATAGTTCAAAATAATGATCTCTCAGTTGGGACGATCGACAAAAACAAGATTTTCATTTTCTCTTGAACCAGTAAGATTTCAATCACGATTTTTGTTTCACAAATTTTCCCAGAAGCATAATTTGCAATAAACATGATAATTATTCATACTTTTTCAGTATTAGGTCGTGTTTTACAAGATCACTCAATTGAAAATTGTCCACTCTGAGTGATCCATATAAACCGTTATAAATCTTAAACGTGGCTTTGAAACGAATCGAAATTTTGTTTAGTAGCTTTCACAAATCCTTCACAATTAATTAAAATGCAAATTATAAACACATAGGCAGTATATTCTTGGATACGCATTATGGCTTTTTCTTCAGTTGTCCAGATTGAGAGATCCAATGAATGAGTTCTAACTTTCTTTGTTTAGGTTTCACAAATTTTATACCTTACCATGAAGTTTTCACAATTATTTCCTAAATCCTCTTATAATTTGGTTGGGATTGGAAGAGTTTTTCGAAAAGATCTCTCAATCCACACGCACATAGATTTTCCTCCTCAAAAAAAAGGTAATACTCCTACTGGGTCAGGGCTACCTGGTACTTCGAAGGCATAAAGAGTTTACTTACTAACACACCTATCTGGATACAGCAGATATTTCATAGTTTTATTGAGTGCTTTCAATGCGCTTGCATTCCATGTGATGATTTTACTTGCTACCCAAAACTTTGGCCATTGCTGTTTCTTTTTTTTTATCGAGTCAGTCAATCCGTTCTCGAAATACTTTTTAATAAAAACAGTCGTTCCGTTAGGTTACTTTCGACAGCTGTTTCTGTTTGTATGGTTAGGTTTAAGATAAGTAAAATAAAGGACATAACACAAATAACAAACAATAAAATTACTTTTAAATCGTTTATTTCAGTTTCATAGTTTACATTCTATAGATAGATAGATAGAAATATTTAATTAGATCAGATCACACAGCTAAGCGGTTGTTTTTAAGTGTACACATTATTATAAATTAATAATTCAACATTCGAATAATTTAATCCTTAACAAGTAACGTTTATAAAGTGTTCCCCAATCATTACATGGTCGGCTCGCGCATGCGCTCTAAACACAGATGTTACTCACTTATATACCACTAATCGCTAATATATTTACCATCATGTAAAAATATCGATAACATTCAATTAACGCGACTGATTCTTATTCGAGAACAAAAATATTTTTATATTATTATTTTTTATTAGTAAAACTAGATGTCACTTAACATTAGTGTTAAGTAGCGACCTACCGATGGAGTATATGGCAACACTACATCTAAAATCTCATTATTTTTTCATGTGACACGGCAACACCATCGGCGTCCCCACAGATAATAAGTGCGTACTCCCGTATAAATAAATACTTAAAATATAACACGTACATTACTCTTTCAATAAATTTCTTATATACTATGTTACATGACAAGCACTTACCACCCATTAGGATGTCTATTAATAAAAGAAATTATATATCTGGCAACACCAGACTAGAGTTGTAGGACCTCTTTAGTTATAAACCTTGAACACAGTAGATTGTCCTTTTACAAGTACAAAGAAAGGCAAGACTTAGATCACAAAATTTATAAATAAGGTGGCTGTACAACAAGAAATAATATACCCTCGAAATTGACTTAGATATGTTATTAAGGCATCGTGTGAATCGCACTAGGTAAATTGACAATTATAAATCTAAAGACTAATACAACAGCCAAAGCGAAATTATATGGCAATTAGCACGTATACAGACCTACATAACGATACATACCTACAGGGCTTGAATTAGTCAGAACTAAACAGTCAATATATATAAATAAAATGATTTCAAAAAGCGAAATTAAATATTTGATAAGTTGATAACACAATTTGTGCATTCACATTTTATTTTTTTGTGATTTTCGTTATTTTTTTTTTTGTATAAAAATATCGTCAACAAGATTTCTAAGTAACGTTCTAAGGTTTGACATTGACCTTGTGAAAGTTTATGTTGTCAAACAGGTCGAAAAGCACATCGCTGGATGTATCCGGCTTTTTTGACGCGACCCAGTCTCTGGCGTTAGCGACAACCGGTAGAATGGTTTTTTCGCTACAAAGCACACAAATAAAATACATTAGTCACATTTGTTTTGGTGAGAATCGACTAACTAAATCGATATAAATCGATTATTTTTATCCGATTCTCGTTGATTCACTCGATGTTAAGCTTCTGTTGTTATATGATGCCAGGAGAGAGAAGCGTTAGGTAGCTGTGCGGTGGGGTCGTATTTACATGAGCTTCTGTTTGGCGCACTCGGGGCAGATGATGTCGGGGCCGTCGGTGATGAAGCCCTTGCCGACCAGGGAGGTCTGGCACTGCGCGCAGATGAAGCAGTCGTTGTGCCAGTGGCGGTCCTCGAACGAGATGAAGCGGGTGCCGCCGATGCCTGGAAACGACAGAAATTAATTTTAGTAAAGGAGCGAAGGCATTAAAGAAAAATGTGTGGAGTTTATGGTAGTTCAAAGTACTAAGATGATCATTTATTTTGTCACTGTCGACAGGCCTGCAACTAGCTTCTAACGTTTCATGAGTGTTTGAAAAGTATTTTTTGAAAGCTGAAATGTTTCCTCTACCTTGTCATCTATGGCGATAATCTCTCACAATGAATGTGAAGATGTCAAAGCCTGAATACTCACCAGTGATAGGCTTGGTGCAAGAAGTGCACCGCTTAGCGAAGAGCTCTCCGAAGCACTCGGCACAGTAAGGCTTCTCGTCGCGCGACGTGAAGCGCTGTCCGGCCAGCGACGTGTTGCAGTTGGTGCACGTGAAGCACTCGCGATGCCACGGCTCGTTCTTGTAGGTCACGCCGCCTTGCGTGATGATCTGAAAAGGGGAGGTGGACATATAGAACGTGTGGGTCATGAAAACAGAGTAGTGCTGCTTTTGATTTTGATCTCGACTGATATAAGGTTTTGGGGACTGAGTCAGTAATAAGAGCACGGATCGATCGATCGCTTGCCGCGGTTGGTCCGTTCGTCCGATAGAAGGAGTGCACCTGAAAGGTGTAAATAGTCTAATTGGACTTATAATTTCGCCGTGATTCCATGTATTTTTGGTTTTGGTGGTCAGAACGACTAAGCTCTTCGTAATAAAAGCTACGTTTTTACCTACCTAATCTTCCTTGGATTATCGAAATCATTTTAGAACAACATAGAAAGTAAGACGTGAAATTTACCATCTTAAAGCGCTGTTTGCGGATGTACAATTTCCTATCATCAGATAAAACAAAAGCTAAAGTGTGCCAACACGTTTTGCCGTTCGCGAAACCTTTCTATCAATAACCTTTATTCGCTTCCTATTATCCGAGATCTAACCTTAGACAGGTGACTATACAGTTTAAGGCTTTGAAATCGTAATAAACCACATCTGTGCCACAGATGCTATAAACAATTGATTGAACGAAACTTGTGGGTGTAATATGTGGGTACGGAATAATATCAGATTTATAAGCATACACGTCATATTGCAATAACCCCGTGCCCTAATTCTATGAAGGTCAGATTATCGTAATTGATGGTAATTAGTCAATCGAGTTAAGTGGACTAATACCGACTAATAGATGGGGGACATCCGGATAACATTAGAAGTCTCCACCGTAGGAAACGAATAAATGAAAGTTACTGAAGACCGAGTGAATATAAGAAGTCCAAAAGGGAGTGTTAGATATATATAACCTAAGCGTATCGAAAAACTATTTGAATTAAATCCACTCTAAACAGTAATTCTTACTAGCTGGCTGATCCAACCAGTATGAACCACTCTCATATAACGAAGAAGAACAAAAGTCCATCAGGGTTCATCATCAGAAGAAAAAAACGAGTCTCGAAGTTCCTGATCCTGATAGATAAGACAAAGCTTTTAAGGAGGTTGTCCAATTCCTACCTTGTTGCACTTAACGCAGCGGGTGGCGAACTTGTCCTCGTAGCAGCCGGCACAGTAGATCTCCTGCTCACGTGGGATGAAGCTCCTGGTGCCGATGGGGTTCTTGCACACCACACAGCAGAAGCACTTCTCGTGCCACTGCCTGGTCTTGTACTCCATCTTCTTGGTTCCTGGAGGGGAGATGAGAAATTAGATTTGGAAGGTCAGATTTAATAAAAATGTTGTAATAGTAAATGCTAGAAAATTTTGGTCCTAAGGTACGAGTAAGTAAGTCTCCAGAGGTAATTGCGTGCACACTACCATTGGGAATTGCGCATTTTGATAATTCAACAAAATTCATTGTGTTATCTACATTGTTGAGCAGATTCTTTCAAACATATGAAGTACTGGATAAACTCTCAACATCCTTCAAAATGATTAGAGTGCAGAATCTTTGCAGGAAGTTAAAGATCTTGTTGTTGGTTTGCGTTCGCTTTCACAGAATATTTGCCGGAAACAAGGCGCGATAGCCGTTCACTATTACAGTTCTTGTTATTACACTCCCATTTGAGCTAAATGTGCAAATGCACTTTCGAGTGAGTTTCAAGAAAATGTCAATAATTATCTAGTTGAAATGTGACTACTAAGTATTTAGAACGAATTATTCTGTATACCTATGGCCACCACATTGATTTATATCTTAATTGTCTAATTAAAAGGTCAGATTTTGGGTGACAAGATGTCTGTCACTCAATCGATTTCGACATTTTATTTTGGTACAGAGCCAGAAAGTAATTAACCAGTTCTATAGACCAAACTATTAAACCAAGTTCTATTATTTACCTAGTTATTTTCCAGGTTACTCATTCAGTGTATGTATTGTTGATAACTATAAAATTACATGTCTTGGATAACCTCCATCCACACTATTCCTATCTTGCTCGTATGTTACATTATCATGCGATCACACGATCACAATGTCGTTTCAGAAACCATTCGATTTCAATATGATGATGGGCTTGTCCTTGCAATATACAGTCCAAGGTTGACATGTCACGGAAATGACAGTTCGGAATGTCAGCATCGTCATTTTGATTTTTTATGGAGGGAAAATTTTAAAAGTGGAATGGTGAAAGTTTTTTTTGCATTTATGGTTTGTTTTCTTTCTTCGAGGAAGTTTGAATGTTTCCAATCATTACTGCAATTTAACCAAAGTAAAAGGGTCTGATCGAAGACAGAACTAAAAGTAATGATTAGCTTAATTAAAATGTTAACAGACTATTACTAAGTCACGCACTTTAAATAACATAAATTATCATCATCTTAACAATTATAATCTTGTAGAAACAGCCTATAACTTCAAATTAATCATATTATATTTTTTCTAACAAGGAATATAATGACGTGTCTATACTTTTGTTGGAAATATTTAATTATAGAGGAAAGTCATTTTAACAGTGTATAATTATGTTATCGATGGTTGAAAATTTGCATATTGATGGCTATAATAATATGTTCGGTCAATACATGGTTTAGCCGATCAAACTTGGGTCAAGGATATAATTCGTGGCGAGAATATTTTTATAACTTGTAATTTGTACTGTGACTCTCTCAGTTATGAAATTTAAGGATTGTTTTTGGATCTATTAAGAGTTTAGGTCGTATATAACTGGTTTTATATTTTAATTTACTTGGTAATTGAAATTTTATGGTATCATTGGGTAGACTAATTTGTAGAGCTTTAGTTTTTGCGTGCAGAAACGCTATCAGAATATTAATTTGGATAAAAAAATGTGATAAGTGAGTGACATTTAAAACGAAAATGCCTCAATATTTTTTCAAAATATGCTTTAATGTGAAGTCACTGATGTATTTATGATAATTCTTTATTAATATTACTGTAAATACACCTATTCTCATTTGTTACATTGGTGATTGAAGACAATCAATTTGTCTTTCCAAAATTATGTCTATCCAATTTGAATTCAATCATTTTAATCGCTGCAATCTCTAGCTTTATAACTTTTATAATGGGAGGATCCATTCCAAAAGCAAAGGAAGTTTAATATTATTGCCTAAGAAAACTTTAGAGACACCTTTCAGTTTAGTTACTCAATTTCAATTCAGAACTGGCGTATTGTCCCTTTACAATTCAATTTGAACTTCGAATGATTTCCACAAACTTTTTAATGCTTTGCCAGATATGATTTTAAATTAAACAGCCAGTAATCGATTGTTATTTGTTTGGGTTTTTATATGAATCATTCTATATTTTCTCCATAGTCGATATTATTAGTTTTCGCACGTTGTATTTCATTTGTCTACCCGCGTTAGGCACATATTTTATTACCTCGTAAACGTGCAATGATCGCGTGTTTGGACGTGAAATGATGTCCTTGACGTTTGCATTTGACATTGAAACAATGGGATATTTGACTGATGCACGCAACATGCACCTAGCAATCACCCATCGATTTTACACCGTTCAATTTGTGAATATTTGATTTATGGTGCTCTGTCATGATCCACGATATAGACAAGTTGCATAGCCACTATGAAATCGGATGAAGTTACTCCTTTGCTATAAGGTTCCATCTATTTAGAAGCAATGGGGTTAGTTGTTAAAGAAATGGTTGCATTGTCGGATGCATGTATGCATTCAATATCATTGATCATTATTAGTTGTTTATACTTCAAATGTTCTTATTTCAAAGTCTCTTTTACCTAGTCAGCATGTACTGTAGGTACCTATACGTCATAAACTTTGTATCACGAAAACTCTAACATAATTAATCACCCACCAAATAAATGGAAACCATTAGCGATAAATGTTAGATGCGTTTAAACTGTCCAACTTTATGTTATCCACGGCCATCAGCGAACAAAACGCGCGTTAGTCTTAATTATTAGACGCGGTTGTAATGGGAGAACTTTCTTACCACTGACTGTCTTGTCTATGACAGTATTGAAACGCAAGTTTGTTTGTCAAAGTTCAAAAATGTTTGTTCGAAATAGAATGCAAGTCATTTGGTTTGTTTCTAAATTTCAATTATTTTACTGCCTAGTAAGCTGGTTGGAAAAATAAGTAACAAAAGATACCGGAAGAGTGAAAAATCCATACTTCCATACTAATATTATAAATGCAAAAGTAACTCTGTCTGTCTGTCGGTCTGTCTGTCTGTCTGTCTGTCTCGCTTTCCTGCTAAAACTACTGAACCGATTTAAATGAAATTTGGTACACAGGTAGTTTAGAGCCTGAGAAAGGACATAGGCTACTGTTTATCCCGGTAGTATGTTCCCGCAGGATAATTTCCGACCTCCAAGCGGGCGAAGCCGCTGGCAAAAGCTAGTAGAAAATAAAATGTTTGTAGGTACTGTGGCGCAAACTCTATTCTGAATTTGAATTTAGTTTACCATGGCGCCAATGGCGCGCTGGTATTATGCATACGTACTTTCATTTTCTAATGTCACATGAAATTAGGATTTGTATTTTCATCATTTTTGGCCGGAATCACCCACTGCTGGATATAGAATTCCCCATTCATCTGCCATACTTCCAGGTTCTGTGCATCCCTCATCAAGGTGTATTCCTGTCAACAGCTTGGACGATATCATCAACCATACGCGCAATTAAACGGCTCTAGTGTCTTTGTCCCCTTGGCCACAATTAGGTCATAGCCACACCCGCGTCTAATTAAATATTCTGCCCTCATAGTAAAAGTGTCTTAAAAACAGGCACTGTACGTCGCTTTGATATTCGCAAACAAAGTCTGTGAAAATCGCAAGTATAGACAAAAACATCTTTAAATATCGCGTGTCAGAACAGTGAACAGTCGGAAACTAAAGCATTGTGGACTGTAGTTCGTGACTAGTCTTCGGTTACATCTGCAGTTCTGGGGTCTCTGAACCCTCATGTTATCGTATTTCATATCGATTTCGGGAATCGTTGCAATATGCGGTTCGTTTCTCGACGGCTTTTCTTATACCTACTTCGTTTATGGTTTGATGTTTAAGTATGTGTCTATGGTTGTTCGTTATTTTTTCAAACCCTTTTTATGAAGTTCGTATATTGTATTAAACCTTTATAGCTATGTAGAACTTTTCATAAATAATATTTTCAATCTTTGATCACCGATGATTAAAGCAGACGTACAATATTTTGTCAAACGTTATGTTGCTCAACCGCCTCATAATCAACAACAACAACAACATCTTAGAATATAACAGACAGACTCAATAGACTCCATAGCGCCCATAGATAAAGGTGCATCAAACACAACTATAAATAATAAAGCTGTGGACACAATACAGTTAAACCGTTCCACTTTTCCATTGTTCTCAGTGAAAGGACCCTTACGCCCACTAAAACTATCGGACAGTAATAACTAGGCTATTTCATTTGCAAATTGTTACAGTTAACTACAGGGTACAAGAGCGTGGGCAACGTTTATTAATATTACTAATGTTTTGTAGGAATATTTGGCTTGAAATTGGGACGATCATGTTTTTGGGAAGGCACAGACGCCAGCACACAAAGCTACTCCAATCTGTCAAATTTCTTTAATAACTTTTCAACTTTATCGCTTAAGTATTAGATTCAAGATTAATTGGGAAAATTTGATAGTTTCGGGTGGCTTGACGTGCTGGTGTCTGTACGAAAAAACGTTTAGTTTCGGTCCTACAAATATTTTTTTCAAGTTTTATACTTTACTAGCTTTTGCCAGCGGCTTCGCCCGCGTGGAGGTTGGAAAATATCCCGCGGGATATGTACGACGGCATAAAGTATCCTATATGGTAAGTATCCAGGATAACCAAAAATCCAAATCCATCCAAAAATCTAAACATCTAAGCCATATTTAACGGTCTCTTACTTGGAATAATACAATTAGCTTTATTTTGAGTACTTCGAACACACATGATATTCGCATTTACTATGAAGCCAAAGTAATATGAATAACAATATTCCAATCCTCCTGCCGGCCGGACGCGGGAAGGCCCGCTAGCCGCTCTGCGGCTATTTATTATAACTTCTGATATCTTCTAAAATATTCATTTTAATGATATGCTGTAAAGGGCAATTTTGATCTACATGAAATGTACAATTTATTTAAGGTACTTAATTGCATAAGGATTAATGCTGTATTGCTTAAAATCGCATTCATAAATAAGCCATTATTTCTCGTAAAAAGTAAAGGATAAAAATGGTTATTATGGGTTATCCCTAAGAGTTAGACATATACCATCGCGGACTTTTTTGTAGAACTTTTTAAGGTGTACAATACTGTAGAACATTATTTTGCGCTATTTCGTAGGGTTCAGCCAGCGTTCGCAATGTAAGCGCAAAAAAATGTGTTTATTTATGACATCACATTAGAAACCTCTAAAATTATCAACGTTTCTTTACTATATTATGCATGTTATATACATATAAACCTTCCTCTTGAATCCTATCTATTAAAAAAACTGCATCAAAATCCGTTGCGTAGTTTTAAAGATATAAGCATACATAGGGACAGACAGACAGCGAAGTGACTCAAAATAAAGCTAATTTATTTTGAGTACTTCGAACACACATGATATTCGCATTTACTATGAAGCCAAAGTAATATGAATAACAATATTCCAATCCTCCTAATCCTGCCGGCCGGACGCGGGAAGGCCCGCTAGCCGCTCTGCGGCTATTCATTATAACTTCTGATATCTTCTACAATATTCATTTTAATGATATGCTGTAAAGGGCAATTTTGATCTACATGAAATGTACAATTTATTTAAGGTACTTAATTGCATAAGGATTAATGCTGTATTGCTTAAAATCGCATTCATAAATAAGCCATTATTTCTCGTAAAAAGTAAAGGATAAAAATGGTTATTATGGGTTATCCCTAAGAGTTAGACATATACCATCGCGGACTTTTTTGTAGAACTTTTTAAGGTGTACAATACTGTAGAACATTATTTTGCGCTATTTCGTAGGGTTCAGCCAGCGTTCGCAATGTAAGCGCAAAAAAATGTGTTTATTTATGACATCACATTAGAAACCTCTAAAATTATCAACGTTTCTTTACTATATTATGCATGTTATATACATATAAACCTTCCTCTTGAATCACTCTATCTATTAAAAAAACTGCATCAAAATCCGTTGCGTAGTTTTAAAGATATAAGCATACATAGGGACAGACAGACAGCGAAGTGACTTTATTTTATAATATGTAAAGATAGGTTGCTAGAATTAGTAATATAACAAAATGAAAAATGCAGAACAATAAAACCTTTCAACCAATAAAAACGGTCAAGCTCTATCTTCACGTCGGACGCGGACGGTTCTATTTATCATATCCCCGGTGGGAGCGGCAGTGCATCGGTACTTAATTAATGAAACTCGTTAGTCGTCAGCTTTAAGTGGCACTGAGAAAGTTGTTTGCTCCGTTTCTTGTGGCGTGGGATGAGGATACGCTAAATATTAATGTTATTTTAATCTGCATAACACTAAGTGGGTATCTGTCAGATACTGGCCGAAAAGGAATTGCGACCGTTAGGGTTTGCTGTATCTAACCTCATTTAGAAAATTCGAATTTCAGATTCAAAAACTGATACGATTCAAAATGTAGTGCTTTTAGAATGTCATTTAACAAATCCCGCCCTTCGTCACTTCCTAACGTACTTCCTTATGTGTAAGGTAAACTTGCCAGCGACTCATTTCGTTCATTTATGTTAAGAGTAATGTAGTTTAAAATATTTAAAGCGCCAGCTGTGCTTCATGTGTATAGTGTGTACTTCAAGTGAAGAACAAAAAAAAGACCCGCATAATTTTGTTTACATTCTTTCACATATAACCAAGTACTGAAGTTTCATAATATTGACTATCATAACTGAACCGGTATTGCAGTATGCATTTATTATTACAGCAATGAATGATTACGTTATGATGCATTGCCGTTCATCGTTTGTCCAAGTTATTAGCAATGTTAAGATCAAACACGAATGAGTTATGAAGGCCGCGATGATGTCAGACGGTCAGCGTGGGACGGGCACATATTAACAGAAAGAGGCTTATCACGGCATGTAGTAAAAGAAGAATTTATAACGCCATAATATCGGCCACAAACTAATCAATATTGGATAAAAAAGTCCAACATCGTTGTGCAGAAAATTCGTAGGACTTTTTCGCTGATGAACACGCGGCCTTAAAATTCGTGAGCATTTTTTTCGCAGGAATTTTATTACTCGCGAAAAAGCGAAATAAAAGGAGAATTTCATTCATTAAATTTGTAGCGCTATTAACTTCCACTGTAAAACTGGGTGGAGTATTCATAAACTGTTTACAAAATGTTTGAAAGGAATTTCTGTAATGCTTGAAACTTGTATCTAGGGGACTGGCACTAAATTAAGTAAAGTAGGCTATTATGTTATCTTATTTATCATAATCAACATCAAGTTAAATAAGGAAACTTCTTTCTTTCCATTTCCTTTATTTTAACACGTGACAGTCTTTTTTCTCGGAAAACTTTAATGAAACACACACGTGGTATTTTTTCTATAACAATTATTTATTTAACCTAAACAATGACGTAATTCTCATGAAAATTGCCGTTCAATTTTCAACTTTAAGCTTTCGCAATAACATACTTATATTATTTCAACCGCAAAATCGATTATCCTCCAGATTTGTTTTGCCATGGTAATGTGACATGACTAATGATAATTTACACACCATTGTATACTCAGATCTCAATTGATAATGTAGTGAAGACTTCTTTGTAATCTTGCTAGCCGCAAAGTCAATGTTATATTTTTTACAAGGCACACATGGATGCCATTAGAATCTAGGTATAAATAAAGCTGTGTCTCCTTGTTGTATGCCACCTGCTTCGATAAACTTAGGAGAATGAAGATCAAATTTAATTTCAAAGTTTTACAACCATCTTTTTCCTTTTCGCTTTTCGTGATTCGTAGAAATTGAACTAATTCTGAAACTTTACCCTTTGTCCCTTATTATGAAGGTTCGCAATACAATGACAATAACGTCGAATTCCATTTTTAAAACAGAAAAATAAATGATATTCGTAAATCGAAATTGGAATCGTTCGTTCCAAGAAACCTACCTACCTACTAATAATCGAAATGATAATACAATTGGTACTAGTAAAATTGAAATAATACCTCGTTTCTCATTTTATAGTCATCGTAAAGTATGGAATGAAATTCCTAGCATGCGAAACGGAACAAACTTTTCCGAGGAAACTGCTGACGGTCCGCCATTTGCAATTCCCTAAATTGATTATGCACGTGTCTGAGCGTGTGTTGCGTGCACATGTGATGCATGTGACGCTAAATCTGATAAGAGTAGTTCGTGCCATTGTTGGTTGTATTTACTTATTTCCTTTGAAAATGGAAATTGGGACCGCTATAATATGATTTAGTACGTCGTTATATTGGCGTGAACCTTCTTCTGGAAAAGTTTTCGATTAGTAAAGCTACGGTTTCTTAGAAGACTGGGGTCGTAATATTTTATCGGCCGCCATGAAACGAAATTGAATAACTATTTCATGAAAAAGTGTGCTATGATATCGTCTTTTTCGCAAGCTAGAAAGTTCTTATTTTGAATTATGACAGTCAATCTAAAAATCCTCGATTGCCTACCCTTGAACTTTGACGTCGTAAACTGAACAGTTCGGCAGGTTGTAAACAAGGTTCGCCCCACGTAGCCACGAGCCACCTGACTCTATAAAATTGAAGGGTACGTAGAAACACGCTCACTGATTTCCGCATATAGTTATGAACCTCGATGGAAACTATCGTGATTTATTGCAAGGAGGTTTGTCATATTGTTCGAACGAAGTTTGAAACTGTGTTCTTTTTATAAATATTTACAACTCACAGATTTCTAACAGAACTTTTTACTAATGAGTCTTTATTTGAGACAGTTTTAAGTATAAATTAATTGATAATTATTAATTCTAAATAAATGCAGACAGATGCATTAAATTAATGGCACTTTCTCCTACTTAAAAGTAGACAGCGTCTGTATCGATTTCCTTTGCAATTCATTTAAATTAAATCCAACTGTCTCAACTATTAGGCATAATGTGCTCTGCACGTGTGCTTCAATAAATAGAGGTTTGTCTAATAGACATCGGCTGTCTATTACATGACTTATGAGGTTAAAATAAACGAGATAAGGGACCCGAAGGTCATGGTGATCCACCATCTGTTCCTACATCTATATACAGATGTAATGCATCACTGTCAGTATCAAGAACTTATTTACGACCTTATACCGTTACTATAAGATGTATTCTTGTGTTTTTTGTTGAATTATGACGTCATTTGTCAGTTTAATTGGCATCGAGAAATTCTGGACCTTGAACTGTGACTTAAGGTTGAATGAAAGTGGGCTAATGTGAATTGAAGGATTGTTGTATTTTGAAAAGGATACAGACTTCAATAAAGCTTACTTTGGTACTTATTAATAAACAAGCAAAACCCACAAAGAAGAAAAATGTTAGCTGTCAAACTAAAATCTACAAGTAAATATAAGTTTTAAAGACATTTCAATTAATCTCGCCCTAAAAAGGAAAACAAATTTGCACACTATGTAAATACCTATATATATTTGACATTTCCAGCCCGTTTTCCTCAATTCTATTAAATTATACACAATCGGCGTCATTTTCCTATTATACAGGAATTGACAAGCCGGAAAAGTGTCAGCTTTAATTCCCTTAGTGAAGAAAATGTCAAGTAAAATTTTCCCCTACCTAAGGAAAAATAATACGACCATGCCTATTTTCTTTCTTCGTGTGATTTGCAGACAGGTATGTCTGTGTGTATTGTAGAGTCGTAATTTATATGTATGTGTGTGTGTCTGTGTTTGTGCGTGTAGTCGTAATTTGTAATGTGGTATTGTAATTAGATACAAAGGCGAGGGTAGTTCAGGTGTTCCTAACCTAAATAAACAGTGGTATGGAACCGGGAAACAGGTTGTATAAATTAACTAGCGTAGGTAAGTAGGTTTATCTACTCGTTGTGGGATAGAGTTGCGTATCCACCAAGAATCAAGGACTTTCATTATCCATAAAAACCTTTATTTTTTAAACCATGGAAGTAGTAAGTTTGTACAACGTAATAAGTAAGTACTTAATATTATAAAACGTAAATGAATTTTAATTTGTATAATGATTATTGTTATTTAATTACATAAAGTAACGATAAATAAAATTCGTAAAAAATACAATGTTCAATTAAATTCTCATAAATCACATCCGAATGACTCAAATCGTTTAAAAACAACATAAAAAAATTACGTAAACACTATAAAATCCAATTTAAACCCTTGACCTATGCGAAATTTATATTACTTATACATTTTTGGACAGTAAAATAAAAATATACGTTTATAATATGGAAATTATCGTTCTGACAAATTATTACGAGTGTTTTAAGCATTTAGGTCACATTAAGTATTGTTATTGCCGTAAATGGTTCTGTAATAAACAGAACAGTTTATTATGTAGCAAGCTGTAAACGAAAACTAACTGTAAATTATTATTTTTGGCGCTTTTATTTTCAGCAGCGATCGATTAAAGGCCAGTGGAAATTCTGTCAGACTACGTCAATAATACGCAAAATCGACTTGCAAATTTTTGGTTCCCAAAGTCCGTTAGTTCTTTAAAGACATAAAATGTATATTTGGAAAACCAAACGATGTTATATTATTCTAAAAATGGCGTGTTTTGGTATTCCAAGTTTAAACTTGACAATCAAAATCCCACGCTTACTGGCTGTCAATAAAATAGAATTTACGGTATCTGGATTACCTTGATCTTGTTAAAGTTAAAAATATTGTCATTTGGATTATATTTTATATTAAATCATAAATATATCACTTCTCATGGCTAGATTGATATTGAATATAATTATTTATAATTGCACAAGTGGGTGTGGGTCTGTAATCAATAACTAATGACGTAAGTTCTTTATATCCACGACACCATTTACATCATAAAAGAAAAACACACAGCCATCCATCCACCACTGTGATTTAACTTTAATTACCTACCTACTAGCAATTCGTTACACTACACTCTGTTATAAAATTAGTTTCGATAAGATTTATGATTCAAACTACCTACCGTAAAGGAGAATTAAAACGGAAGTGCGCTGCAAAAAAATATCGCATGTCATAGATAATGCAAGGAGTTTCTTTCATTGTAAAGTCCTTCACCAACCACCGTTATTCGATCCATTCTAAGTGGGAACCCAGAAAGGACGTTACTATTGCACTACTTAATTTACGAACTCGGCATATTAAATTTTACTGTCTAATATACCTGCTTTGCAAGAAGTAAACAAGAAATTAACAGCCTCCGTTTTGCCACTAATTGTAATTAAGTATAACCGACCATAGAGAAAGCGTGCAGCAGCCTTACGTATGCGTAAAGCAAAAAAAAAAACTCCTGGTACATTTCCGTTTCCCTCCCTTTTGAAAAACGAACGTAAAACTGCTTCACAATAAAAAAAACACGCCGGTAAAGTTATGTATTTATGTTTCGCGTAATGCAGTGTGCTCACCGTCTGAGTGCCATATTCTGGAAGGTGCTTATGAATCTCGATTTGTGAGTTTGAATCGAGATTCATGATTAAGCATCGTTCTAGATTAAGGGCTCGAGTACCTGAACATAGAATACACTTTTTCGCAGGCGGATATTACGAAATTATACGGGAGCTTTCAGTTTCCGACTTGTTAAACTCGACTAAGTTCAGTTGTTCTTCATGTAAATGCGGGTAATTTGTATTTTTCCGAGTTGTTTACGTAAAAGCTTTGTTTGTGCGTTGTAAATGAAAGTTGGATGGTTATTTAGAGAATATAAATAGTGTGTGTATTTGTGACACTTCGGACCCATGTCATTATAATTACCAAGGATTTCAGTAGGACTTTCTTATGTTTTTCTTGTTCTTTTTTAAATTAAAATAAGTACCTATTTGATCCATCCTCCTCCGTCAAAATATACTGATAACGCGTTTTAAAGCCGTTATTTATAACGGGCCAATAAAACGTTTCTTCTTAAAAATTAGGTCGATATCGGATCACGTGGACAGCTATGAATAAACTTTTATTTCCCCACGCTACTTTGAAGTCTGCATTCAAATAACCTGTACCTACCTATAAGTCGTAAAAATTATCTGTACAGTAAAAGTTCGATGGCTTTTTTAAATCTATACATCCGCAGGTGTGTTCCTTGTACGGATCACAATAAAATAATTATGACTTAATCGCTACGATAGTTTGATTTGTATTTGAGAAATGTTAATATGTTTAATAAATAATTCCAGAATGATAAATTGATTACCTTATCTGTTTTTATCTAGGAGGAAATATCTAGTAAGAGGCACTTAACTAGGTAGTTATGTACCTCTTACTAGAAATTTCCTGACTTTATGACTACATGTAACGTAAACGAGGCGAGAAGTATGTAAGGTAGGGTAGATTCGTTTCGTAGCAGGTGGCGTTCTGTAATTTCTGCCTATCCCCTCGGTAAGAAGGCGTGAGTTTACCTATGTATACAGGTACCTACCTTAGTTTATTTTGTATGAAAACGAACAAAACCGATATTTTATTTACTTGAGAAACTAAGTAAGTTTACTTAGATCTGCTTACTTAATAAGGTTGTACAAATAAAGCATAATATTTATTTAGTTCTGCCGTAACCGTGTGTCATGCTGTAATACCTCTTAAAAAGGGCATATCATCATTGAGCCACAAATTAGGGTGAAGGTTGAAATCTTGACCGAAAGTTGACATTTACCGCGCAAACATGCATTAAAAAAAAATACTTAAAAGATTTCCCGCCAATGAGTTTTGGCGGCTTGAGAATAGTAAGATCTACGTTTGACAAACTCAAATATTATAAGTTCACACTTACATTTGAGTTTGTTTTCCTTGTTATGAAGTAATATAAAGTATATTTAGAGTGCCAGTACGGAAAAAAACAAAATTGACGATATAAGTTCTATAAAAAAGTGTTCCTTTTTCAAATTTTCCCGCCATATATGAATCGAAATATAATTAGGTGTTATGGATGCTTGTATGTTGTGTTACTACCAATTAAAATTACGCCGAAATACACACCATGTAAGTGTACTCGCTAATTATTTAAGTACACACGTCTGTTTTACAAATTAAACATGACCAAAAACGTTTACCATCACCATTTACTTAACAAATATATAATGTGCGTTTAAATGAATTAAGACCTGACCTTCATTTAATGGGAAGATTAATTGAATGAAAAGATAAGAGTCGGACATTGTTCATTCAATTAATGGATGAAGTAACGGTTATGGTGTCTCGAATTAAGGACTTTTTTATGAATAAATGTAAGTAAATTAATCTGTTTTTTACTAAAAATATTTGGAGCGAAAGAATAAAGGGACATTTTTCTTGATGGGGCGATTAATAAAGGTTACTTATTTTGGCTTTTTAGGTCAACCAATTTCGGAACATATATTGACGGATACCCATATTGGGCAATTTAGTAAAGCAATTTTCATATTCGGTATAAAGAATAAAAATCAGGTAACGTATATATGTATTTTTGTTGAAAACAAGAAAATGGCTAAACTTCTGCAATAATAGGAGTTATTACTGTCACGAATTGTTTGTGGAATTGAGCAAAAAATATGTCTAGACAAAATCATTTATGTATACTTACAGTTAGTTCATAATCAAAAAATAGATATGTTGGGTTCTTTAGAAACGTTATTTCACAGAAGAATTTTTGCATTCTCATTTTAGTATACAAGCTTTTATATTTAAATTTTTACTACCAAACAGGTTGACGACACACATAAAGCTGCGATACGATCTTTTTAAGTTTTAAAATTCGAGTCACGGATTTTAAAAGCCTCATCGTAAAGTTTAGCTAGTTTAGGAATAGGTGAGTAAGAGGCGTCTTATTAATATTTTAAAACAAATGCATATTTCGACTTATATCACAAAGTTAAAACCAACACGACCAAAAACTCTTTGCACTCTTTGCCGATTTGATTATTCGATTTTCAAAAAATAAAAAAGATCGTTTTTTAAATCCTGATAGTATTTAATAATAATCAAAAACTGGCCAAGTGCGTGTCGGACCACGTACAATGAAGGGTTTCATTGGAATATAATTTTCGCAAGAACCAACCTCAACACTGATTGAAAAAAAAAACTGTATGCAATCAGACTGCAAATGTAAGTTTGTACGCATAATATTGAGAAACTTCAGACGTACGGAACCTTAAAAAGGAACGAGATGGAAAAGAACCGTAATGCTGATAGTCTCTTGTCTCTGCCCCATTTCACCAACGTTAATAGTGTAAAGAATTAAATACAAAACAAACATTTATAGATGTTAGGCTTAGTAGGACGTCAGTCTAGACCGACATGGCGCCTTTAAACCTGTTATAATTGAGAAAACCAGTTAAATAGAAAGTGTGGCTTTCGTAATTACTTATTCATGGATATTTCTACTTCAAATCTAGATCATTATCTTTAGTTCGAAAACAACTTATCTTTGAACTACTGGTGGTCATGGGAGAAAAGTGGCAACACTGTGCTAACTTGAAGCGTTCTTCCGTCAAGACTAAGATTAAAGTTAATAACAAACAATCACGTCAACGACATGAAGACATCAAGATTTTATCTTAAAAGTCTGAGGTCCAGGTGAGGTGAGTCTGAATCCAGTCTCCTCCGAAGAGTGTAAAAAACAAATGAAAAATGCACCTGCAATTGTTTTCCTCGAGTCACCAAGCAAGCACTGATCCCTTAAAGCACAACAAAACTTCTTATTTTCCCTTTCTGCGGTTGCATTCGGGAGGAACATAGACAGAATCGCGACATCTTCATTATTTTCCCGCGCCCGTCGTATCCTGTCTTGTCCAACTGTTTTTGTTGTTAAATGTAGTCGAGATTTAAGGTCTTCACTCAACACGTCCGCTGACATTTTTGGATGTATGCGTAGCAACTTTGTAATTTAAAAAAAAATATAGAAAAAGCGCGCCAAGTTTGACGTTTGCCTTGTTCGGATACGCGCTCGTGTAGGCTTCGCGGCTCGCGGTGCTGTACTGAGCGGTTTGACGGACTACGCCGAGGGAGTGAAGCGAGTGTAGGAATGATGTAGGCTGTCGATTAACTTAATTGATCGGACGCGATAAGAAATGTTTCAGATTCCCTTCAAGATGTATCTCGTTGATGTTATGAGGAAGTACATCGTTGGTATTAATTGGAATAGGCATGTATGATGATGCCGATGCCGCTACGATATGATTGACTATTAAGTTTTTGTTGCTAGGCTTTGGAGCATATGATTTGGATTTCTCTTTATTGCGTGGGCTAGTTTTCGTGGATCGACGTCTCAACGAGCCTTTAAAATTATGACTATTTTAAAGAATATACTTTGACAATATGGAAAAGGTTTGCTTAAAAAATGAGCCATATCTTTTAAAATGTCAGTAATATGCATAACAAAAGTGTTGCATTTTAAAACAAAGGTTCGTTATGAATGGTGCACGTAACTGATAACGTTAACGCACGTGTTACAGTTAACTCATGTCACGTTTACCGCGCGGATATCCATTAACTAAGCAATGAGTTAATGAGTGTTCTTCATTAAGAAATACTTGAATGTCGAGTGCATGTGTATGGAGATAATTTCTACTCGTGAAGTGAATCGCTGTCACGGACCCACAGGTGGTTTGACGTGTGCATGACAGACAACAGAAAACCAAACTAAAGCGCTTCGGGAAAGAAACCCGTGAGAGAGTCGTAAAAAACAACTCATAACGTGCAAAAGTTTGTAATGTGCAAAATAATGTGTAAAAAACATCTGATAATGTGCAAAAAACTATTTGCGCCTCGTAACATGATATGAAACTACTCATAATATTAAAGGTGGATGCGCTAAGTTGCCTTGCGAAAATCAAATTTTCTTCCGTTTTTTACGATTTGCAAGTCAGTGTCAGGTTACATGTTGATTAAAATATGATTTACGACCGTAGCAAATATGGCTTTTCAGAGTTAAAATCAATCTACACAACTCTCTAAATTCATTTAATCCCATTTGAAGAAAATTTTATTTTTATTACTTCAAGAAAATTTGAATTTCGCGGGCTGCCCAGGTTCTTAAGTAGAAGACGTACATCTTGTATCTAACTGGAACACAAAGCACCATTATCGTATTACCTAGAACCAGTTTGACTTACATTTCCACAAACCGCACCGTATGTTTCTCATCACTGTTCAGTTAGCCATCTTATATTTGAGATCTGTTCTTGAGTTCTTCAATGTTAATTGAAGTAGGATTTTATTGTTGTGGAGACCTAGTAACGCGGCATTGCGGCCTACGATCAATTTGTTGCATCTTATTTGCTTTACATAAATGGGACTCAGAGGTTGCAGTGTATTGTATTCAAACAAGGATGCGTAGAATACGAGATGCTTTGTAATTTTTTTTTACAAATAAGTATTCATCATTTCAGCTCAAAGACTGGACATAAGCAAATTAAATTGGGGGAGCAATTTGGGGGAATTTTCCATAATCTCCACGCTTGGCAGACAGGTTGGCGATCGCAGGGTGGTGGTAAAATGCATAGAGAACGCTGCTGCCCATTCTCTAGCTAGTCCCTGAGTACGACAACCATGGTAAGAAATGGGATGGTGCTATTCTTTACGTCCGGCTCCACACGGAACATTCTTAACAGCAATTAATAATTGAGTAAAATTCTTAACAGTAATCAATAATTGAGTAAAATACTTATTAGCCATTAATAATTGAGTATAATTCTTAATAGCAATTAATAATTGAGTAAAATTCTTAATAGCAATTAATAATTGAGTAAAATTCTTCATAGCAATTAATAATTGAGTAAAATTCTAGTCTTTTTCAGTCCGGAACCTAGATTTGTGCCCGGTTTATAGCAATAGGCTCGCCCCCTATTACATGGGACTAAACAAAATTGGCGAAATGTGGGTGTAGATACTAGGTGCACTTCTGCGTAACCCTTCGGGAAATACAAGCGTTATGTAATCTTATATTAGTTGTTCTCAAATGACCCATTATTTTCTAAAACTCTAATGGCCATATTTAATATTCCTAGCCAGTCTTCGATTCCTAAAAATATTAATTAAAATTACGCATTTCAGAATATTTAAAAACCCCGTCGTGTTGTCATCGTCTTAAAAATAAATCAAATCAACTCAATTAATAATGATTTGACGCCATATATCTTCTAAATGGCCGATGTAATCTGCGAACGAACATTTATGACTAACGTTATATTAAATAGTTCAAAACTGTTTTTATTAGGTTGATGTTGTTTACAATGTTTTATTTTACAGTTACGAAATAAAAGGATATCGTCCATCTTTGCTTTGCACTTGACAATGGTGTATTTGAATTTCACTACTGTTTTGAAAATGACATAACGTTTTTTTAATGTCTATTAATCTTTGAATAGGAATTCATTGGAAAAGTTACAATTTGTAATAATGGATAATAAAAACCATAGTGTAAAAGGAGGGAAAAATTATTGGTCCACAGTTCTTATTTATTGGTCCTCATAAAATTGATTGCATACATGACTTTATTGCATGTTATCGATACTGCAGTTTATCTTGATTGCTACGCTGTTATATTGTATTAGTCGATAAGGTTGTATTGCAATAAGGCTTTATAGTTGTCCTGCGTAATAACTATGCCTTGACAAATGTATTTATTGCAGGAACTAGAGTTATAAAACTTCCATTGACTTATACAGGGTTACTTTTTACAGACCTCGCAAATTTAAGGATCTGGTATAGACCATCAAGCTGAACAACTTTCTCCATGGCAGTAATATCGTAATCCCAAAAAAATATCAACTGTTTCATACATAACTTCAATTCTTATTCGCCCTACGGACGGACGGTTGATTTTTTTGTTCGCGATTAAGTTGTTAGGCCTATGTAGAAAATTGGTCAATCTTGATGATCTGTACCACACTTAAAAACGAACCCTTTATAATCAATGAAATCTTCTCTTTTATCTTCTAACTTGTAGTCATCTATGTCCAGTCTTATGGCTTGGGTTATAGGAGGCAAATTTTTCAAAGGTTAGTCAACAGCGATCTCAAATTAAGTTATGGAACATTTTTTTTCGGGGTTGGAAATCAGAAGGAGCGGTAGGGCGTGTCAGACTTTACTGACTAAAATGCACCCGTATCCTTCAGTTGCCTTTGCCAGGGCCACGGAAATTCTTTCGAACAAATCCGCGACCCTCGCAGGAGGTTAGGATACCTTGCTATCCTGTCTATGAAATATCCTTGCCTTGTGAAACAAATATGGTCGGTCTAGACGTTAGTTGTACCAACTCCTACCTTGTTACAAAATATGTAATGTATTTCTGATTGTGCATGTGTTTATGATAACGATAATGTTTCTTTAGTAATGTCGTAATTTGTTTCAGAACTGTCAAGTTGTAAATTACTATGCATAAATTAAATATGATGTATCGTTACGTCCTGTGATTAAATGTAATTTGTTCTTACTCAAGTCACAGTTCCGTGTTTATTTTACGTATTACTTATAAAAACAGTGGGCAGTCATTATTACATTATGTAACATCCTTCTTATTTAAATTATTTGCTTGTGTAAACGATCGTTAAGTCGTATTTGACAATGTGATTTGTCTGTCATCTAAATAAGACGAAAATAAAATAATAATATTGCAGATGGCATACAATGTAGTATTTTTTAATATAATATGTCGTCGTAATTACATGTGTAGGTATAAACGCAACGTATGCTTACGTGTTTTATTAATAAACCATTTAAGACACTATCTTTAGATAGAAATGTCGTCAAGTGCAGCAATAAATCTTTGTGAAGTGATAAGTGTCATTCAGATAAAATGACATTAATGTCACTGACTATAATGTCATTACCGTTTACAGTCAAATTTGAACACTTAGACCACATACGGGCGCGTTTTTAACGCAATGTTTTTGACTTACGCCGCTAAGTCGAGTGTTGAAAATTCATTGCGCGGCAAGAAACACGTCGTGATAAAAAGAGCGCCCATACGAACACCCGTTTTCGATGATTCATGTTATATAATCGTGAAATGCCTCGTATAAGGGCACACGAGTAAAGCAAGGACGTTTAGTTCCCGTAGTAAAACACAAATAATATGTCTGAACCTCAGATTATTGATGTTACTTTGCCTTTAAGAAATCGCGTGTTTTTTCACCCACGCAGTGTGACTCAGGCTTAACTTAGTGTCACATCGATAAATAGATGATCATACTTAATCCGTGGCGTGGTATAGACAGTCGTATTTTTTTTTTCTAAACCACACAAGTTGCCGTGTGGGTTTTGTCAAACTGTTTCTACTTGCGATGTTCCGAATTAATGAACGGGTCTTTGAATACGTTTATTTATGTGTTTTTTACATGGAAATGTAACTAAGCTGCAGACATGCATTTAATTTGAATAATTAATTAATTAAGTCATTTGTTAAGATTTCTCAGACCGGATCTAATAATAAAGATATTATAAAAGTAACATGAGGATATATAAAATTAGAATGTTTATGATGTTGACTGAGCAATCTAATTAAAAATAAATCATATTTTTTGTTGGATAAGCCACCATAACGCACATGAAACCGGTATATCCAATTACCGAAAAGCATGACGTCATTTCTCTTGCCTTTGATTGGCTTATCCTTCGGTGTGCGCTAAGTTGACGTGTCCACCTCAACGAGGATTAATTAGAATTAAGCCGAGAACTAGTACTGTTACTTTATTTACAGTAAGCCAACGAACCCACGGACGTAATAAAATCGCGACGGTATTTTTTTTGCGTATCAGATCTTCAACACACTGTCTAACAACGAGAATTGAAATTGAACAGTAAAACACATCGTTCGATTTTCTACGCGTTGAGACACCACTGTTTGTGTGGTCCACTGTTTGTGTGGTGGTGGTGTGGTGTGGTGTGGGTGAAAATTTGAAAAAAGGTGCATAGATAAAATTTATGTCTTACTAGCGTATGTTTGCGGTAATTTAAAATATTCTTATTATTATGTATTAGTCAGCCTTTGTGCGGCTGTAAAACTTGTATGTTTAGTTGTCAAAGTCAAAGTCAAAGTATCTTTGTAGCCTAGGTGATTAATTCTTATTATGGATGGAAAAGTACTCATCAGATAAAACTTAAAATTGTAAAAGGGAGCTACATCTGCCAACAAACTGCTTTGCAGTTTGGCAGAAGTAATATATTTTGTAAAACAACCATACCCTTGTGAATAAACACTTTTTAATTTTTTTTTTTAGTCGCTCTATGTAAAATACTGGTACTCAGCTGCATCTGGTTAGACTGGAAGCCGACACCAACATAGTTGGGAAAAGGCTAGGCAGATGATGATGAGATCACTGGTGGAATCTGAATGCTCGGTTCAACACCGAGAATTGAAAATCGCAGAGCACGAAAACATCCTCCCACTATTTTATAACGTCCATGTGTACGTCGACTAACCATTTCTATTCAAACACCGTTATTTAACGGTGATAAATCCTTGAGAGATTTAGAAAAACAATTTCGTTTTAAAACTACTGCAATTATTTCGCAATAAGTAGCTAAAGTAATTTGATTCCTCTATCTAGCTATGTAGCTATGGAATCGGAAGCCATAGCTAACTTGCGGTTAACTACCCACGTTACAAGTAATTTAATCTGTTCGTACTTTGAAGAACTATTCGACCGGCCAGGCTGCTTTAAGAATTTGTACAGTCACCAAAAAAAATTGTAACCGGGGTCGTCGGTAGCCCGAAATTCTGACAACCAGTTATCGTGTTACCCAATAGTGCAACTCCAGTGAGTTGCTCTAGTGAGTTGGAGAGTCGGGGAATATAGGCGCGATGTTATGTTCTGCGTTATGCAAATTAAACCATTGTTCCCGGCTGTCTGTGTTTGTGGATCTTTGACAGTCGATACGCGTCGTCAGAAGCCCGAAAGTCTGACAACCAAGGGGTATCGAATTAACTAGTAACTGGGTGGTGGAGGCTATATAGGCAATCGCTCCACGTAAAATACTGATATTCAGCTGCCTTCGGTTAGACTGGAAGGCGAACTATCTTTGGGAAAAGTCTAGTATGATGAAAGTCGTTGGATATAGTTGAAGTTTAGTGAGAAACCAATGGATGTCTTCGAATGAAATTTTATTTTGATAAATGAACTGTTTTTTATTTAATTTCAGTTTCAATAATATCCGACGAATCTGATCACTTCTCTGTTTTGGTGACCGTACCTACATATATCAAGGTTTCACAGAGGACATGGATACTTGATTACTCTGACATAACGAGTATGACATCATGTTGCTACACCATAATACATTTTGGTGACACATCTTTATATTTTTCATTAAATGTTACTGTTCTGCCGATTTATCCCAATGCTGGGCAAAGGTCTGTTCTCAGTACTTTCAGCTTTTTCGATCCAAGGCTAAAGTTATTCTACTAATACTTAGCATGTTAATACGATTATATGGTTTTGTTTGTAAGATTCAATGATGTAAAAAGAAATGCCAGCTTTTTTCCAAATAATTGACCAATATTTTTAAAGTTATTGGTGATGTTCTTCAAAAATATTAAAATGAACCCTGAATTAAATTATTTTTTTTTTTTTTTAAAAAGGTCAGATGCGTAATACTCGCAACAGGCGTGTGTGTGTGTATGACGAGATGTATAAACCTAAACGAGGCAAAAAGAGTATTTATGAGGATCGTAGTAGGTAGCATTCCTTAGTTTCTGCCCCGTGGAAAAAAGGCTTGAGTATGTAATTGACCAATATCACAGAATATATCCAATATCAGAAACAGAACGACCAATCTTGCAACCGGTGCCATATTTCAAATACGAATAAAAAATAATTGTAAGAAAGTTCCTAAACTGATTACCGTAATCATCTATGACCACCATCGAATATTTCTGTCTCGACCGTCATCTTTACATTTAGATCTGTGTGGGAGTCATTGTACATTAATTTCGCACAAAAACCACACTTGTACCTCATTACTGTCCCGTTAGACTGAAGGTTGTTATTAATTTTCACTTCCATTTTATTAATAATTGTGCTTCTTAGAAATATGAAATGATGGTGATCTTGCTTTTACTGACCCAAATATTTGTAGTGAGCTTGTTATTTTGAACAGTAGCGCATTGTTGCTACTTAGATCATTATCTGCCTAGCCTCTTCTCAACTGTATTGTGGTCATCTTTCCAGTACCAGTATTTTATGTGGAGCGACTGCCTATATATGACCTCCACAACCCTGTTACCGGATATACAATGCTAAGCTAAGACTATTTGTAAAATGTCTAAGTTAGGTTTGTTAGTAGAGATGAATCTATGGGTAATAAGTTTATACACCGTTACTTCAGCAAATTCTATGAAATACAAGAATTATTGGCGACTAGGCACATAACGATCACAGTAATAATCACTAACCGGCTGTGTCATCCAAATTAATATTACCAAGAATCCTCAATACATTTTGTATTAGCAACTACTGTTATTTTCATGGAAAATCTGAAATCACTGTTATTTATATAATAGAAGACTATTCTACATACCCATAACATGACTCCTGATTAAGTCCCATGTAATAGGGGGCCGGCTAACTGCCATCAACCAGGCAAACATTCAGAACCCGGGCCAGGCGCGGTCCGAGCGGGGGGGTTCTAGGGGTCATGACCCCCCCCCCCCCAAAGACAGTGATACTGACTTTGGGGGTAAAGTTTTTGTTACTACAATTAGTTGCTGCTGCAACAAAATTTTTAAAATATTTTTCAATACTCATGGTGACCCCCTCCAAAATCGAAGGCTGCGACCGCGCCTGGCCCGGGCTGCTACTGAGAAATTCCTAACGGAAAAACCTAAAGACACTTTGACCCGGGGATCGAACCCAGAACCAACGAGGCAGTCATCTACTATCAAAATAAACACAATGATTAGATTCGCCCTCTGCCCATTTATAAGAATGCGTACAACTGGCTTGTAAGGTATCATTACTTGTAATGTGCCGCTTCGGTAGTAATTGGTTGTAGTCTTCCAATTTACAAGTGTTTTCGGTTAATACGCGGTGATTACGACCGACTTATACGTCTTTGTAGTTTAGTGTAAGTCGGTTAAGGAGTAGGTTATTACTTTTCTAAGGTTACTGTAGTATTACGCAGTATTATTCGCTAATCACTGTCTCTCTAGTGGTCGCGTATTGCTGATGCTCAGCCGGGCAAAGAGGTATGAGGTTATTTTAACTCAAATTTCTCAGGACTCTGGATTTGTGCCGTTTGATGGCAAAAGGCTCGCCCTCTAACATAACTGGTGAAATGTGGGTTTAATATCGATACATCTCTGCCCAAATCTTCGGGAAATCTAGGCGCGTCGCTGTTGATAACTAAGAACAGGCACTATCTCTACATTGCTTTGGTTTTAATTTAGCAAATCTTATTCCATTTCACTTTTCATTGGTCTTTTTTGTAAAAAACTTCGTCTTTTAAGTCCAACAAGGTCAATCCAAAGTAAAGCATAAAACCAGATGTTCCAAAAATCTGTCTTAAAAATAGCGTGAAGGCGTCACCGTATCGAAGTTCGAAAATTTCATTTCCACTTATGAGCATGGAAGCGTATCCGAGGTCGTGGCAATGACAGTGGCCGTTTTTTCTTGGGCCTTACCTTACACTACCATAAAGAGGGTAGATAATGACGCGCCTTGTACGGAGATGTCGGTGCAGGCGCAACCAGATCTTTAGATACACTGTTGCTAAGATTAGATGGTTAAATATTGATTTATTGTAGAAGATTTTTGTTTGATGTGTTATTTAATACGAGTATGTATAGTTCTTGCTGCATTTCATACTTGCTTTTATAACACGTTAATTTTGTGTGTTCGAAATCTATGCTAATAATGCGAAAGTAACTCTGTCTGTCTGTTACGCTTTCATGACTAAATCACTGAACCGATTTTGATGAACTTTGGTACGGGGTAAGTTTGAACCCCAAGAAAGGACATAGGTCTATTTTTATTCTGCAACTTCCTCTGCGTCCGCGATAACCGACATTAAAGCGGACGAAGTCGCGGGCCAAAGCTATTATGTATAATTCTTCTTGCAATTCAAAGTATTCGAAATTGGTAATATGTTAAAATATTCGACAGAAAACCTATCTACGTATCATTTGTTCACGACCAAAAAACCGGGGAAGTGGATGAGTTGAAATTGTAAATAAAAGAATTAGACAGTACCATTGTATGCAATAACGGGAACGACGAAAAACTGGAGGGACACAGACAAACAAGCGAGCGAACAGCTGGTCAGTGGACTGGACTCACTCATAAAAAAAAGGAAAAAGAAAAACATTTTTTTAAATTTTTTTTCTTTCTTTTTCAGGTAGTCAAACTCAGAGTCTGTGTGTATAACAAACAAGTGTCAGTCGGCATGTGAATAATGTACACTTAGCTATAAACTAGGATATGTGTTCCACGCGATATGTTACACCTTATTAAGAGATTGATCGATGTTATTATAACTGCGGTATAAAACTGTGTAATGGCAAGTATTTGATTAATTTGCAAGTTTTTCTAATATATAGGTATCATGTGGAAGTCCTTAATGAGGATTAATGTATTTTGACAGCGTCGTTATTAAATAAACGATCTTTAGAACGGATTTTTTTTACTTCACGATATCATTTGGGTATTCTCAAAACCAACCAATTCGTACCTTAGGACCATAAAATTTTCATCTCAATTTCATAACACACTCCCAAATTCCCGATCACAAAACGAAGGATTTTTCAGGTGACTGCTAATCCATTGATTCGTATGTTTGCCAAATTGAATTACGCAATGAACATTGTTGAACTGTCAAATTAAAAGGCATGGCTATAGTAAGTGCGTAACGCAATCACCCGCAGGTCCTTCAACCCCAAAATTAAAGCTAAGTACTCACCAGCGCGGAACACCTCGCCGCAGCCATCGCAGCGGCTAGCGAACTGGGCATCGTAACAGTTGCCGCAGTAGATCTTGTCAAGCTTGGAGCCGAACTGCTTGTCTACAAGCGAGACGCGGCACTTGGCGCACAGGAAACAGGCCTCGTGCCAATGCTTGTCTTTGTACGACAGGTCCTGAGAGAGAAGAGAGGATATCTTATCCGTAAGAATAGAAAAGAAGTAAGTAAAACAAAAGTGAAACGATATTCGGTGAAAAGATCGAAATGCATTTACTAACCAGATTTTACAAAAATGGACTCTGAAACTTTCTAAGATTTAAAAATCGTAATGATGAATTTAATACTGACTTGAGAATTATAAGATAGAGGTAGCCTGATATATCCATCTAAAATGAATAAGTTGACAATAATCTTTCTTTTGGCTCCCATGGTTCTCAAAACAATAACAGAAACCCATTTTTACTTCATAAATACTTTAATCAAGTGTAAAAACGCGCTATTGTTTTTATGGCAACGTGACTTGAATGTTAACTACATTATTATACAATTTCAATAAATGACATCGACCAAACAAAAATATTGCTGTTACGATAACACATAAATATTGAAAAAACGCTATGAATAGACATGACAAAATCTTATTTAAATAAAGGCGTGATTTACAAAAAATATATCGCTTCGAACCACGACAACAATAATTAATACGTTTAGATCCGACGTGAGGACCATTAATCAGGGGCCCTCCCATCCGATCTTCTTCAATTAGATGGAAAAACCTGACATTATACGCAAAAAACGTATTATTCCAACGACATAGACGTAAGCGTAGGAGGTAATTATTACCTTCAACTTACTTGTAGGATACCGAGACCAAACAATTGTTATAGAGTTCTTACTTATAAGGACCACATTAACTCCAGTTGACATTCTAAGATTTGCTCCTAAATTGCATAACAACCTACATCTCAATTGCTGGAAATACCAGCCATCGTACATAAACCTATTTTCGTCCATGATTCATAAACATACATTTTCGATTTCATATAAACACTCGACTGCAAATCCTATTTGTTACATTCATATCAAGTTCACTGACCAAATAACGAGCATAACCCAAAACCTGAGTGCATACAACACAAGTATTTCCATCTTACGGGTCAACGCTAACACTCCAGTTAAATTAAAAACTCAAATACATTCTCTCACGTTGCATTTGACGTGTTTAGTTCAAGTTTCAAAATAAATCTCCCCTCATTCTGGATTCTATTCCTGGCGTCGGTGCGAGGACCGACAGAACGTACATTTAAAACTGAATGTCGTAATGTCAATAAAATATGAATGTTTATTTTGGCCGATTACGAAACTCTTAGAGCTTCTTGGATCGCGTAAATCTTAAAAGAATCGTCTGACGGATCCAGCCAAACTTTTCAAGGTTGGCTCTAAACGAAAACATCAGAATACTGTATCCGACCCAGAAATAGTTTAGTTTGTGCTAACACGCGATTTGTTTTCTGTAAGCGATCGTCAATTTGTTTGAGTCCAGGCTGCAGCAAACAGTTGGATGTAATGCTCACAATAGTCGGTGTGCGCCCGTCATAAGTAAACACGCGGCTAATGTGTTCTTGACTGCCGCGATAAATAGCATCAGAGGGTTATATTGTATGAGGAATATCAGCCATTACTTGACAGACTCGAAACTGTCATTTTTCCAATAAAGAACTATAATTTGTAGGATGTGGATCATTTAATTTACATTTTATTTTTGTTCCATTACAATGAAATCGTCGTACGATTGCCTAAGTCCGAGGGTTCATAAGATACCTTGGGGATGAAATTTCAGTAAATGTACATAGTAATTTATCATAAGTGTATTTGAACAATTGGTTCAAACAAACGCTAGAAGCGTTTGCAGCTGCGTGCGGACGGGAAAACTCATTGGTTGTTCGTCGAGATAAATGTATAATGTTTGGCGTAACGTTAACGTTATGTTGGCTTGGCAGCGTTCTGCCTGGGGCCGTGTGCAGAGGTGCGCCCGAAGAATCTGGGCCGGCTGGAGTGACATTACTAAATTTGATCGGTGAAACAAAGCTGACGAATGCCGTGGATTCTAATCCTATTCATACCGCACATACAACTCGCTGAGAATTCTGTGTCAATGATATTTTCAATGAAACACAGGCCTCGTATGCAATTTTGGGCGAAGATTTAAGACGGCAAGAAAACAAAAGTGATTTAGGAGTCATTATAGACAGTGCCGATGTTTACAATGCTCTCAATCAACCTGTCACAAACCGAGCATTTTGCCAATTCTCGTTTGTTGTTCAGTTTATCCGTAAGATTATCTTTTCCGAAACTATTATTTATCAACTCAAAATAGAATTCGTCTCAGCATTTTACGGAGCTTTGAACTATTTTAGATTCCGAATCGTATCCTATATCAAAACAACTTATTTCTCAATTCAAAGTATCTTAAAGATATCAAGACATCTAAGTTATAAAAGGATAAAACAAAACAATCAAAATCCTGATAAGAAGAAAGTAGAACAAAACTTTCGCAACGACCTACAACTTATACTGAAAAATTCAAATGAAAATTCGATTTGTTTGCTGTTGAATAACATTGCATAATAGATAGTACCGACAGGACTGATCAGACAGACAAAAATGAACCTAAAACAGTCTTAGCATGTCAATAGAATTTGAGCTTTAAGCAGCTTACCTTAGAGTCGATGCCGATGGTTTTGTTGCATTCCTCGCAGCCGTTGGCGAAGACGCTCTCGTAGCACTTGATGCAATAGGGGTGCTCATCCCTCAGGACATATCGCTGGCCGGTCAGCGACTCGTCGCACTGCCAGCAACAGAAGTGACCGCTGTGCCAATCCTTGTTCATCGCCTTGGTGTATTCGCCACTGAAAATGAGCTGGAACAAAGAGGACTTGGTTAGAGAAGGTGGAACATATTGTGCGTCTCTGGAGGGACGAAAAATTTAGTTTCTGATGAACATTTTGGGTTTGGACATATTCATCTTTCGGGAAAACTGTCCTGCAAGTTTTTGATACAGACTTTCTGAAATTATGTTTTGAAATTCAAACGTTTTTTTGATGATGCTAGAATTACTAGATGTTGGTCAAATTAACAATAATCTTAAAATGTTTGTATTTTCTAATTCATTCATCATTTTATTATCCATTGCATGTATTTGTTGTTTAGGTGTTAAAAATAGATGGACTACCTATTCATGATTTCTTACATCAAGTTTTCAGTTTTCACTAAGTTTATGTTCTATAAAGACAGTTTATGTTTTCTATGGTAATCGTGATTGTTATTAAGGGTTAGTAAATAATGTTTCTGTCTAAAGATCATTCCAAAACATCCGATAGGTACCTTAAATTAGGTCGGGTATGTGAGGGTGGCCAAAACACGCCTAACAAAGTACATATAAACAATGTTATGCATGTCACTGACAGGGAGGAACGCGCGGTAATCGACACTTGACTGACACGAACACACTGGCGTCACTACACGGGTCAAGGGAGGCTGGCCACCACAACACATACCCATCGTCGGCGTTGGTGGTGGTGTTGGTCTGTTCCACTTCCGTGACGGTGACCTCTCCATCCTTAGACTCCCTGCGCTTGGAAGTCTTCTTGACCTTCCTGGTCTTGCGCTCCGTGGTGGTGTACTGGACTTGTACGTCAACGTCGGCCATGGCACAGTCGGGGTAGTTAGTTAAGAAGATACGATATCACCGGACGCGGTCGCGACCCGAATTCGAATGGCGAGCAACGGTGGCCGAATCGCAGGAATTATTCCAGAATGTTTAGCGCTCGGGACGGTGGGGGGAGTTTGGGATTTAAATTTGGAAGAGTGACGGAGAGGGCAGGTGCGCGGGCGGCGTTTCCGAACTATGGCGACTTGAAACCGTGCGTTTTCCTATCCGAGATCCGCTGCTAACCTTCCCTTGTAAGTGATACGCTGTTAGAGTGCGAAATATGAATATTAGGAGTAGCTTAAAGGGTTATCGGTCGGCCGACATGCCGAATAGGTTCAAATAGAAGAACAATCGTAGGTTTACGAATGTCCCGACCTATAAATGCACAATTAAGCTTTATGTTTGTGCAGCGCAAACTGGTTGGCGTGATAATTGATGCGTTTGACACAGATTAATTTTATTGATGCTCATCGTTAGCTTCTGATATATTGTTTAGATAGGGGAGAATTAATAACAACGCGTGCTGAGTACAAAGTGTAGAAATGATAAATTATGTGATAAAGATCCATCAATTAAGAGCTTGCATGAATGAATCTAAAGACCATTCATTCGTATTTCAATAGGCAGGGACACTATTTTTCCGAAGATGTAGTATGGTAAGCATTGATGTGGCAAAAAAATTATTTCACTCTAGAAATAAAACAAAAACTTAAGATTAAACTACTGACCAATATCGTTTCGCCCAAAGAGTGTTGATAATTTCTGAAACTTGGGCGAAAAAGCAGCTTTTGTCACAGAACAAATTGCAAACGTAGCATAGCACGGACTTTACTTAACTAAGTAATGTCCTATGGACGATGCTTGCGTCAATACTTTTGCATATTTTATGGCAATCGACGCAATATGGAACAAAACAATACCTTCCTTCCATCCAAGGTAACATTAATACTGAAGTGGGCACCAGAACACAAGAACTGTGTTCTAGAAGTTTTTATTTGAGTATATTAAAAGGATGATCTGCGGAATCCCCATCTTTTGCTGTAAGCCACAAAAGATGGGAATAAATTAGAAGTGGGATGGGGAAACGTAGTATTCCGACATGTGTCCATTTTTATCACTATAAAAATGATGAATATCAATCAAATATACTACACATGAAAAAATGCTGAAGCTTTGAACACATGCTAAGCAATTCGATAAAATAACTGGTATGTTGTGACTTGCAGGCTTCTGGCCGCGTTAGCAACGGCGTGACGAAACTCCGGTGAAACAATTTCTATGAAAACTTCATGGAAAGTTCTAACAGGGGCGCGTCGCGCCTGTCTGCGGGAAAGAGGCTTATAGTGTTGACCTAGGAAGGATTTTTCTGATGTGATGGGGACTGAAGACTGTTTTTTTTTTGGACATCTACGACAATGAAGAACCGTTTCAAAAGTCAGTTCAGAATTCTAGATTCCGATAAGTTTTGCAACATTAAACATTCTTGGAATGCGAATAGATAACTAATAGAAACTGCCAACGTTTGTAACAATGGCAGAAAACTATTAGTTACAACAACAGTTCTTCGTAACGGCTTCAAAGACAATATTTATTTACAGTTCTTAGTAGTTTTTGTAATAAAAGCTCGCTTTTTGACGATAGTATTGATGGATTGGATGGCTTTTATGTATTTTTACTGTTGTATATTTTAGTTTGAAGTTCTATTATATCTTTAAATAACCTAGTATTCGCTGTTACCACAGTAACCAGAGAACTATAGTCTTAGTTTAGTTCCCAAAATGTAAGATCATTCATAACTAATTTAAATCCCAGCTTTTTGAATTTCTTATAAAAAATCTTTTCATGAAGAAACTTGAAATATTTAAACGGAAACGTCAAATTAACTTCGTAATTTAAAAAGTCATTGTAATTGAAAACGGAATGAACGCAGCTATTTTAATAAAAGAAGAAAGAGCAACAATAGAGATATCAAAACAAAATGAAAAATGTAAAACAATTTCTTTTTACTGCCTCTAAAATTATTTTCCGAATCGCACACATCACTGGAAAACAAATGGTCTATTCGTCATTTGTTTTTAACTACTGCAATGACATGACAAACATTCTAGGAAAATTGATGCGAAAATACGAAGCATGGCAAAACATCGCAATTATAAATAATCTAATAAAAGCTCGAAGGACCAGAATTTTCGTGTAACTGATTCAACGGAAGTTTTCGTAACTAAAATTCTTTGCGTGGTTGTTTACAGAGAAGTTGCAACTAAAATTATGAATGATTCAGTTTCCTCGGTAGATACATTCGCGCATAGTTTTCTCACTTCCGCGTGAGTTACCTTCGCTCGTCTAGACATACGGTCGATGTCTTCATTGAACCTTCAAACCGAGGTCTTGGTCAAAGCTACTTCATTCATTGGGCTATTTTTACAATGTTTTTGCTTACGTTTCCGACATTTTAAAACACCTGGGCAAACGCCCTTTGAATTGATTCTATTGAAAACGTCGGAAGATATGATTGAGCTTTTGTAATATTTTCAATTTGTTTCATTAAAAGAGTGGAATAAATCAGGTTATCAGGCCAAACAAGAATAATATTTGATATAAAACACGAAAATAAGGAGCTTACTCAAGATATGAATACGTGATACCATATTTTGTCGCAAGAAATAACAGATTTGAGGTAAACTTAAACTTGAGGTTTAACCAGTCCTAAAATCGAAGTTTAATCATTTATTTCAAAAGGCACTTTTGAACGCCAAAATCTGTACATAGTATTTAATAAAACAAAGTCGCCGGCCACGTCTGTGCACTTAGAACTTTTAAGCTACGCAACGGATTTAAATGTGATTTTCATCGATAGACGGAGTGATTCAAGAGGAAGAGTTATACGCCGTCGAAGCCGCTGGCAAAAGCTGGTATACAATAAAATAGAATCGATTCTAGTGGTTCCTTCCAAAAGTAAGTTTTATATGAGAAGAATCCTATGGGAGGAAACAATTCGTACCACCACACCTTGACAAAAACAATTATTATAAATTTGCATCCACTAATTAAAAAAGATCACAACAACCATCACCATGACAATGGTGCATAATTGCATATTAAAAGTCGCGACCTATATTCATGAGTTAACTCTTGCACAACACAAGACGAAGTCAATTTGTCCCACATCGTCATTGAAAAACAAAATTTGTTTTTCTTAAAAGACGGAAAAACCCACACGGAAAATAGTCTCTCTATAATATTTGTCAGCACAAATAAACTGTCCATTCTTTATCCAATCGTCCCTGGTTAAAAACAAAGTAAACAAGAACATCGAGATTATTTTCGTTCCGATCCAGTCCGTCCTTTGCTGTCTACCAGCGATGCCCTAAGCCCAAACTCCGTACCCGCAAGCACCCGACAACCGCATAGCCAACAAAAAAAAAAACATCGAGAAAGAACAAAGCGTGTGCCTCTACAATAAATTTTTCTTCTACCAGTCTTTTCCCAGCTATGTTTTTTAACCCACCCGTGTTCCTTCAGTTGCCCATGTGCCAGGATCACGGTATCTCTTTCGAACAATCGCGCAACCCCGGCAGTTCCCAGCTATGTTGGGGCAGGCTTCCAGTCTTCCTGGAACGACTGCCTACCTGACCTTCACAACCCAGTTACTGGGTAACAAGATACCCTTGGACTACTCGTTACGAGTTTCAAATATCTACAAACACATGACAGCCGGGACCATCTACTTGAAGTTCTTTCCATGGAACGGAGAGGTCTCGACATGTAATGAATGGTGACCCATCCACGGACCAACCTCGGTAACCTTCAGCCGATCAGTGCGGCTGTTATTACTAAGCCACGACCCCTCCTTTCCTCCGTTTAGGCAATATAAGTAGTACAAGGTGGCAAAGATTTCGATAAATAAACTGTAAACATGAATTATTAGCCCCAAGTCTTTTCCAACCATTTCAATAAACGTTAGTTCCTTTATATCTTCACCAACATCCACTTGCCTGAAGCTGTTTACTGTAATAAATTCTCCTGAACCTCAATTGATTTATTCCACGACCATAAATCAATAATTAATCAAATCTTTCACAATAGTGTTACCAATTAATAAATTTTATCGAATATGAATGTTGCCAGCGCGCTATTTGGCACACAGTGGGGTCGAAGATGATTTAATTATGATTATGAATGGTCCTAACCGTAATATTTTAACATTATTTGGTCCTAGCAGTCGGCAGATTCGCTCTTCCCATACGTGATTCTCTTTTTCAACCGATGAAATAAAGAGGAGGTTCCCTGTCGATGCCTCTATTTTTTAATATAATATGACCACACATATCCTTTTACAGAGTCGTCTGATTTTGTATTTTTTTTTAAATATTATTATTTCCTATAGTATCAACATTTGTATATTAGCTATAAGTAAGACATACTATATTTAAGCTATTGAAGAGCGGAATCTCCCAATACAGGCTTATTTGCTTAAAAGGAGGCTCCAATCAGTTGTAAAGGTTTACTTGTTAAAATAATATAAACCATTATTATTTTTGATTTATGTTTATGGTTCTCCGGCTGCTTCAACTATTTTTGAGCATAAATTTCAGACATGAAGGGCATCATAATATAGTTCGAATTGTTTTCAAAATTGAAAGACATTTTTATGTTTAAAACCCGTTATCAGTACTTGAATTAAAATGAAAGGGAACTATTTTCCTACTTTTGAAATTGGGCTATTCAATTATCAATCTGATATTGATGATAGATCAGATGGCAAATTCTGTTAATTTAAAACGTTCAAAATCTAGTCGCAGTGTCATCTCAGTCAAAATCATACGTAAAAACTTGTCAAAAATTTATAGAAACTCGAGGTATTTTTGACAGATTGAGACTGACATCAGACTGTGGACGTTCTAAAAATTACGAGAATTGCCCCTTCCTGAATTTTAAAATAGACGAATGCTTCGCAAACTTGCAGAAGTCTAATAGTGACGTGTGCTGATTCAAAAATGCGTTCGCGCGTGTTAAGAGATAAATGTATTTCCATTCGTTCCTTAATGCAAGCTGTGACTAAAACATTTCCACTGGTGATATAGTGTGATCTAGAGAAAAAGAAAAGCCAATAATAAGCGCAAAAACCTAGTGGACATCATTATTTAGTTTCCTACGCATAAACATCGAATAAGAACAAAAAAGAGAGTTGGAATGTTGGTATAATTCTTCGTTGATATATCATTGTTGACATCAGAAGGAAAGATAGTGATCAAAAGCGAACACATCCGAAGTAACAATATACCTACGGTCATTATGTAGATGAGTAAGAATATGACGTAGTTCGCATCATTTCCATTTTTAAATAATTTAACGACTAATATCAAAAACAATCCAGAACCGCAACAGAAAGCAATCGATCAAGACTATGAATTTAAAAATAAATATCCCACTATGAACGAAGCGCTAAGAATTAATCTAACTTTTTTCTATACGCCTGAGGTATGGGTTGGCAACGGTAGCCATGTTATTTTAAAACACCGAATCACGATGCAGCAAAATAGAAAGGAGATAGATAATTCCATCTTGATATATGAAGATATTTCTTGGTCGCGATGAAAAATTACAAGACGTTTTGGCTCAGTTTAGTAATGTATACGATGTCTTGGAAAATGACGTTGTTTTGCACGCTGATACAAAGGGGGTGGACAGTGCTGACAATTAGGGACGTCCTAAAATAATGTCTCTGCCTACGCTAGGGAGAGTGGTTTATTAATAAGTGTACGACTATAGTGGGTAGCATAGATAGATAACTACGATCATAAAGACTTATCCAAAACACATACATATACTTACAGGCTTATACTATGGTACTCTTGTGTAAATAATTGCGTTTATTATGGTTACAAATACATTTAAAACGTAACAAAACCCAGACCTTGATATTTTTGGAGAAACTCTGTTATTGTTGAACACAAAACATTTTGTAATAACCATAGGTTATTTTTGTTTGTTTATATTACAATGTTTGTTCTGCTAAATCGTAAAGTTACTGAGTTGAACATAATTTCACCACAAACCTTTAAATTCCGACAATGAAGTAAGGTATGTGCGTTTATTGGTTAAATATCAGAGTTACTCAACTTTGCATAAATCAAAAATTAAAATAGAAGATACAGTCACCATTGTAGTCACACGACATTCAAAAATCGAAAGAATAAAAACAAATGACAGTAATTTCGAACACGAAACCAATAAAACTATTCTAGATGAAAAGAAAACAAAAGCAAACAAAAGAACATCGTGTACACATAAATTACGTTTTTATCAAAGAAAAGAGTTGGTTCGCGGGAACACATCCCGTCGTAAAAGAATATTCGTGTGTCTATGGATCTTGTGGTTCAGTGACGCGCGAGTCGGAAGTTGTGACCACAGTAATTGTAGACTTGACTGGAATCGTGGGTTGAAATGCATGTATTTATGGACAGTTCGACCTAGGTGTAAATGTAGAGCAGGTTTATACCTAGATGCTTTTCATAACTATCAAATGATTATTTTACAATCAGTTAATATAGGACACGAGATGCAAATGGTAATTATTTTTGGTGTGTCTATGAGACTGGCTTTATTGATGAATCAAATCGTATGACCTTTACCCATAAGCAAAAAACCTGACACCTTTATCACTATCGAAAACAATTTAATAAACCCATCACCATTAGTCTTGTATACAATAATAATTCCTACTATCGTGTCCTACTAACCTACAATCATTGACAGACGAACTACAGAAGAAAGCACTTGATCATGTAATGCCTCGTCAGCCTCCATTATTATACATTTGGCTTTAAATATACATGCATGGCATAAAAGCGTATTTTCCGTGTCGAATGAATAGAACTCTAATTAAAGAGCTTATCTCATTCGTCTGTGGGCTTCAGTAATTCACCCACGGTTATTTGCAATTCTTGGGGTAATTTTGGCTTATTTTGGCATTCGTTACGGTTCTTGTTTGTGATCGTTTGTAGATGCAACAACTATTTTGGCAACTTCATTTACATTGCCAAAATAAAGTAATGAATGGGGAAGTTCGTCACGGATCTGATGACGTATATTTTTCTAATAAAATATACGTCATTTATTTGGTAAGTTCTGTGTAATCTATGATACTCATTCGAAGGACGAGAAAAATGACAATCGCTTTTGAAAGCGTTTTGTATTTCTGCAACGACTTTAAACAAGATTGAATAAAGCTTGTAAGGATCATAGCAGGTGGTGTTCTATAGTTTCTGCCTTTCTGGGAAGAAAGCGTGAATTTATGTTTGTATATATGTATGCATAACAAAAGCATTGCGGTAGTCTATCCAATACATTTCATACTATTTCATCATTGTTATCGCTGATATAATGTTTATTTGTCTATGCCCTGTGGTGTACTACGAAACTTTTATCTATTCATACATTTAAAGCTCTTTTTTCAGATTTCATTGAATATTTTGTCAGATTATATTAGGTAAAAAAATGTCTCTATCAACTGCTAAATAAGAAAAAACATTTAAATGGATTTTTGTAAAGGAATTCTGTGCTCGACGAAGATGGGTATTTATATTTGTAGCTGTATGCGTAATTCGATTACTTAGACAAGTGCTGTAGCACTGACTCCAGCCCCTAGTAGTGTCATCATTCCAGATTCATAAAGTTTAGCTACCAACCCAATAATTCAAATCATTGCCAAAGGTAATCCTCAACCATCAATCATTCCCTAATTCCCACAAAAATTTAATTTTCCAAGTTCCTGTAAAAATAATCCCCAAAGATGTTAGAAAACTACTTTACAGAATCTGTTTATAATCTGCTTCGGCCGACAGATGGCGTTAATTCAAAGGTCGTAGGTACTTTATGCCCTGGATTTAATGAGACACATCTGGGTCGAGGTTGGACGAGTATTTTCGGACTATTGTGCAACAGTTTTGATTAACTGCTCATAATTTAATATTAATTGGAAATATGGCAGTAAAATTATAAGAATATGACTTGACCTGATCTTGGTCAGGAAATGAAGGTATTTTAGTTACGACCTTTTGAACTGGGTGATGATGTCATCAATGATTGCCAGCCTACAGTTTGAATGTATGATTAAAAAAGGTAAATTTTATGTTTAAAAATAGCCTGTCATATTTTAGTGTATATGTTATATTTTCGTAATTTTATTAGTGGGCTCATATGATCTTTTTAATATGATTCATCGTACCTGTACATATATGAAACTGAACTCTTCCTAAATAGCTGGACCTATGTTGATTTCGATATTGTGTGTGTTTTAGCGGGGTCCCTGGATGGTTTATATTTACTATTGGAACCGGGAGGTGGCGCAGTTCGGACAACACAATGTCAGTCAGTTCCGCTAGTATACTAACTATATAATATCAGAACAATAACAACATTTAGGCCGTAGACTGTATAATACACATAACTTTTGTGGAAATCTAACCCCGTTGTTTAACTATTTCTTTACGAGACCATTATTTGCTTTATGTAAGTTTGTTTTCGGTCCAGTTACAAAAACCAACATGAATTCGAATCAAGGAAATTAGACCATTACGAAGCTCGCAGTCAATAAAGTTTACATAATTAACTTTGCTAATAAAATGTGTGGTGCACTAAATAGTACATTATGTAGAACACAAATTACATAGTAAATAAGAGAATTACGTGATTATTGCATAAGTTTAATTGTGTCATCGAAAGTGTATCTCCGTGATTGTGTTTATTCATTACTGCATTCAATGTATGTTTAATAAATAATAGTGATTCTGTTTAAATATGTTCTCTATTATGAGTATTTATAGTGTTTACTTTTACCCAGTAATCAAGGATGCGAGCCAATTAAAAATCTAACAATAAAATCAACGTCATATGTCTCAAATATGTGTCTTTAAGCCAATCAATATATCAATTTCGAAACAGAATTGTACCCATAATTTCTGTCTCTCTACACAAGCCATACAGATTAGAGCCTACCTTTTCAAATTCCTGTCACAAAGGATATCAAAGATTTCGGTTATTTCTAAGGGTTCTCAAAGAAAACAAAACACAAACGGGGCATCATAATTTAATATTCAGTCATGCTTACAGATGCTCACAATCAGCGGTGCGCTCGTGCTGCGTTAGGTTCCAAGCTAGTCCCCTGAGTTGCCCCAGAAATCTACTTCTTCCTCCTCCTCTTCAATTACCTCTTTAGTCTCAGTCGTCTCCTCCTCGAAGGAGTTGAGTTTGGGAACGTCTTTTAACATCGGCTTTAGCTCCGCTTTGTCTTCGGAAGCCACGCTGTCAACTGACGCTTCCACGCTCCAGTGGTCACTCCTTCTCTCCCTCGAGTTTTCCCTCGATCGACTTCTGGAATAAGAACGCGCTGATAGATTAGGAGTGCTTCCGAACCCTGCCACTTTGCCGTCTTTATTCATACGCTCGAACTCGGCTTCCTCAAGTGACGTAAACATCTTTAGTTCTTCCTCGCGGGACGCTCGCGACTCTTTGGAAGAATTCGACGACGACGAGTGACGCTTTCTGAAACTCCGTCGCCTGCCACTCGGGTCGCTTCGTTGTATTGGTCGGTACTTAATCCCATCAAGAGATCTTAAACAAATTCACAATATATGAGTAGGTATAGTACAGATGAAATGAATGGTATGTACCATGAATTAGCTTTCTACTCGTGCAGATGGTAGTGTCCAGATGAGCAGTGATCACTCGTGGCAATGGGACGCAGCTAAGTCACTACCGAACTGTAAGCATGAGTGTCTACGTGAGAGATGTTCCTGCCGGTAACAATGAATATTAACCTGAGGAATTCTTCGCTGTATTCGCCTTTTTTGTCTTCGTCGAATGATTGGAAATGTATTTCGGGCAGTGTTTGCGGGGTGCGGGTGGGACTCAGTGGTCTGTAATGCCATGTCAGTTTCTCGTCAGCCCCACCGTCCTCCTTGCTGTCAGGCTCGACAGAATTTGAAGTAAAGCTGTTGTGATTTGAATCTGAAATAGTTTCACGAGGCGTAGGTGATCTGTTTCTTTGACCGACACTGATCGACCCTGAGGAGTTCGTTAGAATGGTTTTCGTTTTCGACGGAATGTACCTGTCGCTCCTGTAGTCTCCGTTTGATTGGCTGTCGAGTGACTCCTGTCCGAAGCTGGAGATTTTCGTAGAGAACAGTATGGCGGTCGAGTTTGTGTTGTCACCGTAGTACTTGACAGCGGCCGATTTTAGTTTTCCATTTTTATCCTCCGTTAAACATAGGTATCCCTGACCGCATTCTTTGCTCCAATCCGCTGTGGAGGATGCGTTGGTGGCTTTTCTGAGTTGGTTGCTGTAGTACTCGACGAGTTCTTGTATGTCCGGGTGGTCGCGCGGTATGACGCCACTCATTAAGTGTTGCAAGCAGTCGATCGCTTCGCGTGCGCCGGCGTACGAGATAACGACAGACAGAAGGAGTCCCATTTCAACGTCCTGAACAAACACGGCCTTATCAAAAGGAATGGAAAAGGGTTACTTTTGAAAAGGGTCTCCGGGGAGCGGGACGGTGCAGCGCTATTACGCCGAGACAAGATTTGAACAACTGAAATTAAAGTGTAATAGTTGCCAAACTTTTGTGTCCCGATTTAGAATTGATTTGGCGTTGTGGCCAGACATTAGCTTTATGTCTCGTTCGATCATTCGGGCGAAGGTCGCGGGTTTACGAGACTATAAAAATGTTTTAGCTCGTGATTGATTTGTTAGCCCGTGTGATTGTAGCTGTAGTGAGTTATTGGAAATGTAACATCGGCTCACTTTGTTGGTGATTTAGGATGAATGCGCTTCGTTGCAGTGCCTGTGATGTTTCAATCAATAAATCAAGTTAGGCTTAGAACAGTTCAGACCCAGATACAGGTTTCTCTTTATGATGTTAACCAATAGTTTATGGCTGTTAATGTTCATTTGATTTCAACATGTTAACGATTTCGATCGATGTGCTAAGTGTATCAGATATTGAGACAGCAATCACTTTTAGAACTATATTACTAACTTTTATAACATTTAATTACGCATTTTCATAATTAGTAGAGGATCAGGAGACCATTTTATCTGATGATAAAAGGTTAAATTAATTTTAAGTTTATGCCTACGGCATTGAGTGAGCCCTTAATTAATTTTACTAACGTCTACTCATTCTACACCACTAGACTAGAAACGTTTCTTAAGTAAAGTAATTAGTAGTTCTTTAGGTTGAACAGTAATGTCTTTGTTTTACTAATCACCCTAGTTTAGTCGATGACTAATTGTTAGTATTGCTACTGTTGCCAAATCTTTAAGTGACCGTCAAAGGCGCTAGAAATACGTAATTTTGCGTCATCTGTGCGGTTAGTAGAATATAATATTGTCTCTTTAAGGACATTAAATATGTATAGGAACGAAACCCTTTATTAACGGAGTATTTATTTGCCATAAAACAACGTCAAAGAACAAATACAGGGTGGCATCATCAATGCACTATCTTTTACCGTTATTTCGGTGTATATTTTTTTTTTATATTGCCGTTCCATATATTTTCACCGCGTAGGTACAATATTTTTTCATTTGACATTTTGGGTATGTAGGCATTTTTGTATGAAACATCAGATTTTATCTTTTAAAACCGAAGAAAATTTCCTTACAGTTTTCCCGTCGATGTCTGGCTGGGTAGTTACGAAAACTATAAATAAATTAGATACTTAGTGAGTATTGTCCATTAAACGATTTACGTTTTTTTTTTATTTATTCAATCTTTAGGGCTTTAGGGCAGGTTTTTCAACAGGCCGATAACTTTTATACGAATAATAAATGTGAAAGTTTGACATATTTCCTATAGAAAAGCTGTCAAACCGTCATACAATAGGTTATCTGACGATCGACTAAGTCCGGCTCTCCATAGACTAAAGGGTATTTAACCGGTTATTAGTTTATATGCCACGTTAGGTTCTTAAACGACAAAACCAGAATCACTTCGTCGGGGGTGGGACAAAAAAAAGTGTCATAATAAATATTGTAATTATTATGGTTTATACGCAAAGCCATTAACATAACCCGACCCTTTTTCCAACTATGTTGGAGTCCACTTCCAGTCTAACCGGATGCTACTGATTACGAGTACTGGCTTTGGAACATTATTGCGAGGATGAGTTTAAAATCAAGACGGTACACATAAGACCTCAAAGGAATAAAACCATTAGAAGATTTGTAGTACCCACTTCTGTCAACTATTATGGACAAAGATGATTTAGAAAGTATATGTACCACAAAAAGGTCATTTAAGAATAAAATAGACAAGTTTATTTTTGATACCTTTTGTCAAAGGGGCCGTTCAAGTATTACGTAAGCACTATAGGGAGTAGTAGTGATTCGCGGATTCTGGCGCAAGCGCCAGAGCCCGCGCTTGCACCAGAGCCCGCGAATCTGTAGCACCCATCGTAAAAAAAAAAAAAAAAAAAAAAAAAAAAAAAAAAAAAAAAAAAAAAAAAAAAAGGTTTTGGTGTGCTCTGATCTCAAATCTGCGGTCCATTTTAGCGTAGGATGCGTGGTTCTGGAGTTATGCAAATCAATTAACTGTTATCTCATTGATTTCCGGTGGTCCTGCACCCTCATTAGCATTCCATTGTTCGCCTAATCCTTTTATCTATTATACTTCGAACACCTCATTACGTTGCGCCAGAACCCACGAATCTGTTGCCCTACGGTTGATTTGGCGTTCTTATCTATTACTCATTGTATGTCTGCTTTTCTATGTCATCAATAAAACACATTCATTTTTATTTCAATATTTTATTACTTTTTTCTACAAAATATGAGCGGAAGATCTCATCCACAAAAATATCATTGTGCAGTGTGTTCCCTGTAAATATGTTCGTAAAACTATGCATTGAACATCCCTGAAACTTAAATAGCAAATACATTAAGCAATATTCACCACAAACTGAAGTCCAATCATTCTGAATCCTATCAACATTCCAGTCCCATCTCTTACAATTCCTTTTCAAAAACTGGAGATGATATCGCTCAGGTGTTCGTCCATATGAATCAAAATATTGACCGATACCATTCGTATCGATATGTACAGCTACCCAGTGTGAACCTGGTTTATCATCCGCATCCAAATTGCATATTATATACGTTGGTACATGTGTATACATAGGTAGTCTATTAGCAGCATAAACATTATTTTCTAGACTGGGATGAATCTTTTTCATATGTTTTTGTAATTCTAGTGTATCCATGATATTACTGTTATTAGCAGATTATTACAGTACCAATCTATTCAATGGTTGTCATAGGAATGTTCAATTATAGTGATTTGTAAATATTAAATCGCATTCTTTGTGGGAGTCACAAAGCTTAGGATTATCATTTTGCTGCAGCTAATTTAAAGTTTGTTATATGGGTCTGATTATATTAAATAAAACACTTTGAGTACATAGACATTTTTAATTAACTGATCAACACAATAATTATTAAATAAATAAATTAAATACAGACATATTATTATCAAAATACCATTTTCTAATACACACAGCATTATTCAATGCACAATTCAATTTATGGTTCACACAATTAAAATCAGTTTTATTTTTACAGAACTGTTTTTTGAATGTCGCAAAATTAGGACATCCCTTCTCACCTATGTCAATCACTTCACAGTTTGCACATAACTCTTTAATCCACGTAATCTTTTCCAAACCCTTTGTCATAATTTTTTTATTTTCTAAATATGGTAAAATAACACGTTTAAACTCTTTGTAGTCTATGTAGCCTTCACTCCAGTAAATTCCTCGATTTCTTTCTAACCATCTCACCTGCTTTTTTTCTTCTAGTGTTAGGTAATGGAATGAATACATCTCCAGTTTTTGAAAAGGAATTGTAAGAGATGGGACTGGAATGTTGATAGGATTCAGAATGATTGGACTTCAGTTTGTGGTGAATATTGCTTAATGTATTTGCTATTTAAGTTTCAGGGATGTTCAATGCATAGTTTTACGAACATATTTACAGGGAACACACTGCACAATGATATTTTTGTGGATGAGATCTTCCGCTCATATTTTGTAGAAAAAAGTAATAAAATATTGAAATAAAAATGAATGTGTTTTATTGATGACATAGAAAAGCAGACATACAATGAGTAATAGATAAGAACGCCAAATCAACCGTAGGGCAACAGATTCGTGGGTTCTGGCGCAACGTAATGAGGTGTTCGAAGTATAATAGATAAAAGGATTAGGCGAACAATGGAATGCTAATGAGGGTGCAGGACCACCGGAAATCAATGAGATAACAGTTAATTGATTTGCATAACTCCAGAACCACGCATCCTACGCTAAAATGGACCGCAGATTTGAGATCAGAGCACACCAAAACCTTTTTTTTTTTTTTTTTTTTTTTTTTTTTTTTTTTTTTTTTTTTTTTTTTACGATGGGTGCTACAGATTCGCGGGCTCTGGTGCAAGCGCGGGCTCTGGCGCTTGCGCCAGAATCCGCGAATCACTACTACTATAGGGGTCGTGGAGGCGATCGGCGGCGGCGACCTCTCGCGTCTGGCCCTGGTGCGAGCCATGGTACGGAGCGAGAGGGAATGGAAAGCCGTCACCTCCTTCTGCGAAGCAGTAATGCTCGCGAAGGAGGAGGCGGGGCGCGTGAGGGAGTGGCAGTCTCTGCGCCCTCACGTCCCTAGCCGCCGCAGGAGGAGACGCCCCGGGCGTCGGGAGTCAATAGCGGACTCCCGGCCACCGTAGGCGCGAGCTTGCGGGTGGCGAGCAATGGGTAGCTCGCCGCCCGGTAAGGACCAAGCTCGGGTCGACGGCGCGCAGTGTTCCACGCGCGCCTCAAAGAGATGTCAGCAGCAGTGTAGGGGTCTACTAGGACCGATGCCTGCCGGGGTCGCGTGATTGTTCGAAAGAGATACCGTGACCCTGGCACATGGGCAACTGATGGAACACGGGTGGGTTTTAGTCAGTAAAAGTCTGACATGCCCTTCCGCTCCGCCCAGAGCGGGAGAAGTCATTTGATGATTTCCCATCCTGGAAAAAAAAAAAAAAAAAGCACTATAGGGGGGCGGGGGGGTCTTTGCTTTGCTTATTTTTGATGACATGGGGGATGGGGGGGTCTAGATGGTGATTACGTAAGCAGTAGTCATTTAGTTTTTTACACATATAGCAACCTACACATTGTCTATGTTTGTAACCGAAACGCATTTTCGGGGACTCCCACAAATAATTTATACGTTTAGGTACTGGCTTAGAACCGAGTACCGGAATTACCGCGCTATCCACTTGTCCAAATTTCTTCAGTCAATATATTGTTTCGTTACGGTCAATATATTGATGATTTGATGTATTTTAAATGAATGTTATGTGCGTTAAAGTCATCTATCTTAAATCTATTTTCTTATTTTTGGAATCATAACTGCTGTCCATGAATCAATAAAAAAAAACAGAATAGGTACATTAAAAGAAAAATGCATATAGGTACCAATGTTTACGTAAGCATGGGGGGAGGGGGTAAGAGCTTTGCTTACTTTTGCTGACAAGGGGGATGGGGGAGTAAATAATTGTAATAAATCTGCTTACGTAATACTTGAACGGCCCCAAAGCCTCCGAAATGGAGATGCATAGATAAAATTTATCTCTTACTAGCGTATGTTTGCGGCAATTTAAAATGTTCTTATTATTATGTATTAGTCAGCCTTTGTGCGGCTGTAAAACTTGTATGTTTAGTTGTAGCCTAGGTGATTAATTCTTATTATGGATGGAAAAGTACTCATCAGATAAAACTTAAAATTGTAAAAGGGAGCTACATCTGCCAACAAACCGCTTTGCAGTTTGGCAGAGGTAAATATGTGTGTAAAATTGAGATCAACACGAATAAACGCTATTTCATTTTTTTTTTCATTGTTCATGGACCGACTGCCTATCTGACCAACCTAATTACCTACTGGGTAACACGAAACCCCTTGGTAAGACTGGTTGTCCGACTTTCGGACTTCTGACGACCCGTAACGACTGTCAAAGATGACAGCTGGGACCAATGGCTTAACGTGCTTTCCGAGGTAGGTACGGAAGAGTCTTGGTATTTAAATATGGTCCGCGCAGAACGTAGAACCGCGCGTAGAACCGCGCAGCTGTCATTACTTAGCTACATGCACCTATAACCATAATTGGAAAACTATAGACGTCCTCTCGACCGTATTTTGATCAACAGCACTCTGTGGGATTTAGATGCTGGCATGATAGCACGGAAAATATGACGCTGCTCTGAAAAATCCGAGAAAAATCATTTGCGTAAGTGAATAGCCTTGAACTATTTATAATGTTGCTCCAAAATGTTGTTACGTAACTTTCTTTTTCGCAACAATGCATCGGTTATCTCGTTAATAAAAGAGTCCAGCTGTATCATCGTATAAAGTGCGTGGGTAAGATCTTGACATTGAAACACTGGAGAACTGAAAATAATACCGATACCGTTATAATACCGTTTTATGTGTTAAAGAACATTTTTATGTATTTTATGGTTTTTTTTTGGGATTGAGTACTTTTTAGGGTTACCTACATACACACGATACGACGTCGTGTCACGATGTAATATTGGTTAGGTAGTGTGTAAGTATATGTTTTGGTTCTTAGTCATTGCTTTTAAAAAAAAAGTTTTGTGGTATTCGAAGTTTGAATTGATTGCCTACGTCACCGGAAAATATGGTCAACGCAAAAATATACTAGACTGTTTTTGCAATGCCTTTATTAAGTCAGCAGAATTAATTATTTGAAGTTTATTGTTATTTAATAAATAAGTAACCCATTTAAAGCTTATTCTAAGTTTAAGTAAAAAAAAACGTTGATAGGTCATCATCATCTGTCTAGGCTTTTTTCAGTTCTTTTTTCCTACGTATATTGGGTTCGGCTTCCAGTCTAACATCCAGTTAGACTGGAAGCCGACCTGAGTACCTATATTTTACATGGTGCAACTACCTACCTGACTTCCACAACCAAGTAACTGGTTAACACGAGACTCCTTCGTAAGACTGGTTGTCTGGGCACGCCACAATTGCGGCGGTAAGTCCCCTCTTTGAGGAGTGGATAGAGAGGCATCACGGCGTCCTCACCTTCCGCCTGACGCAGGTTCTCACCGGGCATGGGTGCTTCGGTGGGTTCCTGTTCAGGATAAAGCGGGAGGATACGTCCGGGTGTTTCCATTGCGAGGATCGTCTGGAGGACACGGTGGAGCATACGGTGGAGGTGTGCCCTGCCTGGGCGGAGCACCGCCGTGTCCTCGTGGAGGCGATCGGCGGCGGCGACCTCTCGCGTCCGGCCCTGGTGCGAACCATGGTACGGAGCGAGAGGGAATGGGAAGCCGTCACCTCCTTCTGCGAAGCAGTAATGCTCGCGAAGGAGGAGGCGGGGCGCGTGAGGGAGTGGCAGTCTCTGCTCCCTCACGTCCCTAGCCGCCGCAGGAGGAGACGCCCCGGGCGTCGGGAGTCCATAGCGGACTCCCGGCCACCGTAGGCGCGAGCTTGCGGGTGGCGAGCAATGGGTAGCTCGTCGCCCGGTAAGGACCAAGCTCGGGTCGACGGCGCGTAGTGTTCCACGCGCGCCTCAAAGAGATGTCAGCAGCGCTGAAGGGGTCTGCTAGGACCGATGCCTGCCGGGGTCGCGTGATTGTTCGAAAGAGATACCGTGACCCTGGCACATGGGCAACTGAAGGAACACGGGTGGGTTGTAGTCAGTAAAGTCTGACATGCCCTCCCGCTCCGCCCAGAGCGGGCGAAGTCATTCGATGATTTCCCATCCAAAAAAAAAAAAGAATTGTTGTCAAAATTTTGGGCTTCCGATGACCCGGAACGACTGTCAAAGATATGCAAAAGACAGCAAGGACTAACCGCTTACCGTGCTTATCGGGACACGACGAGGTCTCGACGTGTAAAGATGGTCACGGCCCATCTATAAGCGTAGCTTAACCTGACCTGTTGTTACTTAGCGACAAGCTCCCATTTTCCAACGTAGGATATGAAAAAAATAATTTTTGCTCTGTAGGTATTTCTATTTTATTTTAGGTCTAAACACACTGCCACTGTGAGCTTCTTATGTAACACTTGTGCTCAGATCGGAAAAAAACATCTGTTCTTAATCAGCGAATTTAAAATCTCCACTATTTACTGGGTAACTACTATTTTTATAGCTGTTTAGTCACATAAATATATTGGGATGGGCTGATGTTATTTCAATTTGTTGGACAATACAATAAAATGTTTGTTTAACAGTATTTAAGTACAGGTGATAGTAATTAAACCGTGTTTTACTATCGATTTAAATTTATCGTTAATTAGTCATTGATTTTACTTGATATAAAAGCTACGTATTACAATGACTTGATGATTTAGGGTTTAATTTTGCACTTTGGTAACATTTGCACAAAAAACGTAGAAAACATTTTCAGAATGTCATATTTATTCTTCCCAAAAAAGTTACCTGACAATTCAAATGGTAATACTCCTAATTATGCAATGAAAATAATTCTGTCAAACAGGAAAATTTAAAGGTTAAGTTGGTTAGTGAGTGGTAAGCCCAGTGGTTTTTGTCTCATTAATTAATTAATATTTTTAATCATTCATTTTTTTTACATGACTTTTCTTATATTATTTTCTCTCTGTTATTTCAATTCTTTCACAATTTATTGTAAGTCGAGCAGTTGAGACAGTTTACAGTACAACTAATCCAAGCAATCAACAATCTCCAGGTCCATTGCCAAGCGAATTAGCCGTCAAATAGTCCCCTCACAAGAAAATACACAAGTGACATGTGTCATCGACCTTTGCAAAATTAAAAAAAAAATCCGTTGCACACGTAACCAATGTTTTTAAATCTTCAAACTTCGAACACTTCAGAACGGAATGTTTTCTTTTAAACACGCGTTTACGAGGTTTTGTCAAAATGCCAGAATTATTTTATAGTTATACCTATTTGTAATAATAATTTCTAACTATTTAGTTCTTAATATTGTCATGGAGTAAGATTAATTACAACGAGTGTGCTTTATGATTTTATTTGTTTGATATTTGATTTATTTCTTACATTTATTTGCCTCATATATTTTTTTTTCGTATTAAATTAAGATCTTTTTGATATAGGAACAGTTGGGAGAAGTCAAGAGTAAAATAATATTAGTCTATTGACTTTGAACCAGTTGTGATTCACTCGAGAATTTTCACTGAAAAACTGGAGGAGAATGGTCAATACTGTAGGTGGCTATATTGCAATTTTGTTACCTAAACGAATTAAGGTGAAAGCGTCAGTGTTCCCCGCGAAATTCAAATATTCTTACGTTTGTGTTTGCAATTTGAAGGCTTGTGTCAGACTCTATGTTGAACAAAATATGACGCGACCATAACACGTATTTATTTACTGAAATAAAATCAATAAACCTCTCTAAGTTTTTTCAACCCCATTTAAGGTTTTTAATGAAATAGCCATTCAAGAAGAATGCAATACATACCGCATTGATATGCAAAGCCATATTTGTTACGGTCGCGAATTATATTTTAATTAACATGAGTACAACCTGACACTGAACTGCAAATTGCAAAAAAACGGAAGAAAATTTGAATTTCGCGGACACCTTTAGCGCATCCGCCTTAAAGAAGGCGAACTGATTGCGCACCGTGCGCAAGAAGACAGTCTTTTATTTTCACAACATCATGAGTTAAAAGCTCATATACGCGAAAAGGAGATGAATCTCACAATCACACTTTATAACTATGCTGTCCATCCTTCCATCTCAATCACCATTGCCCACAACTACATGAAATTAAAATTTTCTTACGTTTTTTTACGATTTGCAGGTCAGTATCAGGTTGTATTTTGAACAAAATATGATTCCCGACCGTAACAAATATGGCTTTACAACAATCAATCAATCAATCTGGCTTTTTTTATTTTTTGGCTTGGCAATCATTAAAATTATCGATACAACCCTTCAAGTTCAATTAAATCAATTGAATAACTTTTTCATGTCATAGTCATTGAGCATCAACAGACTGTTTTCGTGTGGAAGATACGACTCTGAAATAAATAAGGGGCGCACATTGTGATGACGGCTGCTAGATTTAAGCATGGAAGAAATAAATTGACATTAGAAGAACGGGATCATGAAGCTTGATTTTTTATTGAATTTTGATGACCTACGGCACTGAGACGTGGTCGCTCACAATGGGACTCATAAGAAGGCTGAAAGTCATCCAAATGGCAATGGAGAGGGTTATGCTTGGAGTTTCCCAACGCGATCGAATCAGAAATCAAGATTCCGTAAGAGAACCAAGATAACCGACATAGCCCGAAGAACTGCCAAACATAGTGGCAGCGAGCAGGGCACATTGCTCGCAAAACAGATGGCCGATGGGGCTGAGAGGTTCTGGACTGGCGACCGTGTACTGGAAGATGTAGCGTGGGAAGGCCTCCCACAATATGCACCGATGACCTGGTGAAGGCCGCAGGAATCCGATGGATGCGAGCAGCACAGTACCGGTCGAAGTGATGGTGCTTGGGGGAGTCCTCAGTCAGTAGACGTCTTTAGCGCACGTCACATTTGCACGTAAGCAATGACAAGTTGGCAGCTCATCGGTTCAGATATCCACAACAACTCATTTCCTCACGATTTGCGGTAATTGCACATTCCTGTCATATCATGTGATTAACGACGGGAAGCTGGTCATACACGCGACGGCTAAAGCTCTGATGGGAACCCCTACCATGGTGGAGATGATATGGCTAAATCGGGGTGACTACTGAGGTAACTAATATAAGGCAGTATAGAAGAAATATTACCCCAAATAAACTGGGTATAGACAAGGGAATTATGATGATACATACACCTTAGATTATTGGTAAGACAATCTGAAAAGCCACGGTAAGGTTACTCTAGGCCTACATTCCTATGTTACCTACCAACGTAACCTACGTTACCTTGCTCTGTTTAAAGATATTGGTATTCTTACGGTGGCATCACAATTCATCTTCGCCAACATCTTATATATTAGGCAAAATATACACCTGTACACTAAAAACAGTGATATTCATAATATTAATACTAGAAATAAGGACAAACTACGTGCTCCCTTTCACCGGCTTCATAAGGTTCATAATTCTTTTGTTGGTCTTGGTATTACCTTTTATAACAAGCTTCCCTCTGCTTTACTAGATTTGCAGTTTAATTAGTTTAATGAGTTTAAAGCTAAAGTAAAATCCAACCTTTGTTCAAAGGCATACTATTCTATCAACGACTACTTAAACGATAAGAATAGTTGGTCGCTGTGATTAACTCAAGACAAACTCAAGACAATGTTTATGTTCTTTCAATCCAGAATTAGCTTTCCTACTGACAGTTTATATGGGTAGTTCATATAATTGTTTTTTTATTTATTTTTTTATTTAACAGATTTTGTTAATTTATTTATTTATTTTTATTTTCTTTTAATTTCATTTATTGTGGACATAATCTACTCATTCCAATGATTATAAATGAGTTGTATTGCAACATGTAGTTAGCTAGCGACCTCGTCAGCTGTTCATAATATTCTTGCCTGACAAACCGGCAGCAAGTTCGTCATGCTCCCTTAGATGTCACTGCTTGCGGTAGCGTCGGGGGTCGGGTTACCACCTTCCCTCAAATATGGCGAGGGGGGTAATGGCTGACCTTTGCGTTATGCTCGTGAACGGGTGCTGCTTGTGGTGACTGGTCGTCTTGCTGACCATGGTTTTTGTTATTGTTATTTGTATTAACTGTTATTTTATTCTACTCCGGAGGTGCTAGTTTAACTATTGTAACTTCAACTTAGCTATATGCATCAATGTATGTATATGGATCATTTTGCATCGTTGAACATGTAAGCGGGCACGCCCTTTATGCCTGGAGGCTTTATTTAGTTTTTAAGTTTTGTTTACGTTTTTGTTTTATTATTTCAGCTTGACTTTAGTATTCAATTTTTTTTTTGTTGGTATATTGGCGTGTGCTAGCTGACATATGGCAAATAATGTATGTTTTGTTTTATAATATTAATTACTTACACAATATTGTATAGAATCAAGTTCTTCTAACTTAACAGACAGCTGTGCTGCTGGGGAGTTTGTTCCGCCACTTCTTCTTCCCAGCTACAGCACTAGGAAGTGTCGAAGGGTGGGCGTTTTGGGGGGACTGTCTTTTGTAACTTTGACGTTCAAAAAGTGCTGACTCTCAGCCTAGTTTGAATAAATGACTTTTGATTTTTGATTTTTTTCTGCGAATATTTTCCATACATTGTATACAGCCCAATATCTGTTTGTCCCATTAGTGTGCATACTACTCGAAAAATACTTAGCTAATTTGGACATAAAAAGAGAGTAAATCCATAGATGTGTGTTTTTGATCAGGATTTTAGCTGATATTTTGAACAACAGCAAAACCAGTTACAAACATTGCAAAGTCGTTGCACGTTTACGATAAGTCAAGCACTTCAAATCTAACAATACCGAAACCCAAATTCGACATAGAAACACAATTTCTGAAGTCCAGCCATTCCAAAGCCATTATTCTTAACCGAAGTACGTAAGATACTCTCATTTAGGTACAACGTCTAATTACGGAACGGATGACGTCGGCGTGACGTCCGACGAACCGTGTGGAAAGTGTGGGCGGACCTTTAGGCACAAGACGTCTGCGCTGAATCGCTGGACTGCGTTGCAGCCGCTGGATTTCAGCGCTTTTTTTATTTAAATAGTTCGGTTATGTAAGCCTAGGCTGTGGGTGGGGCTCGATTCATGAAAGCTGTAGAAGAATTGTATTGTCTGAAGTTGTGTTTTCACGTGATATTATGTTGAACCTTAACATTTATTGCCTTAGAATCGCAAGTTCATCATTTCAGCCGATAGAAGTCCACAGCTGGACTTAGATCTCCCTGATTTTGGGGGTTTTGCCATAAACGCCATGCTTGGCAGGTGGGTTGGAGACCGCAGTATCTTGGTAAAATGCATAGAGAACACTGCTGAGTGCTGCCCATTCTCTAGTAAGTCCCTTAGTCGTCTTTTACAACACCCACGGGAAGAAATGGAATAGTGCTATTCTTTACGCCAGGCACTACATGGATACGCAAGTTAAGTGAAGGAAAAGCCTGGGTCTAATTTAACGTTCAATAAATAGGAATTGTCACTTTCAGTTTTCACTTATCTCAGTCAGCCGGCGTAGCATGACCAATTCTATATCTATTCTACCAAGAACAAATAAAGTTCCTTATGTATTTTAATTCTGTAAAAATGTTTCTATCTCATCTGAAAAATAGTCATCATACTTGACATCGTATTTTTGTCGACTGAAGAATAGAAAAATCTCTTCTTTTCAGTTTTACACAATTTTTCTACGATACAATCTATCATTTTGTCTTCTCTTGCGTCGACAAAATCCGTTTCTATGGCGGTTATGCTACGCGTGCTGGAGCTTTCCTTTATCGAAATAATAACATAATATTGTACTGTGTGAGTTACGTGGAAGAAATACCAACCAAATCCCAAAGTCTCACGACAAATTATCGTTGCAAAATATTTCTGATATGTAGGTATTGAAACATATTACAACTGGCAATGATATTTTCGATGACAGCTAGAAATATGTCGCTAACACTCGTAGTAAATGATGCTGTCTTCTTGCAGCTAAACTTGTAACGATGACTGATGATGACCTATAAATGTCAATATCTGGTTGACCGAGCTTTGCTCGGTATTTTTTGGTAAATTGTGTTTAAAATATTAAGTTTATGTTAAAGTCGATTATCGATAAAGTTGGTAATTGAAAACACGAATAAAACGACATTTTATAAAAGTGAATCCTAGCTAGATCGATTTATCGCCCCCGAAACCCCCTGTATACCAAATTTCATGAAAATCGTTGGAGCCGTTTCCGAGATACAGATTATATATATATATATACAAGAATTGCTCGTTTAAAGATATAAGATATAGAATTTCAGAAAAATGACCACCTAATAGAATTATCGTAACGATAAGGAAATACTTACACCACAACCAGGTTTTCCCTAAAAAAGACCTAGGTCAGAAAAGACGCCGTAGGAACGTACTACGAGGTACGTACAATAGTATGCTATGTTCTAACCTAACACAGGTCATGGCCTAACCGTATGGCAAATTTCATCTAAATTCATTCAGCCGTATACAAGTAACAGACAGAATTACTGTCGTACTTTTATTATTATTATAGGCTACTTACTAGCTTTTGCCCGCGACTTCGTCCGCATAAATGTCGGTTATCACGGCCGCAGATGAAGTCGCGGAATAAAAACCGGCCAAGTGCGAGTCGGACTCGCGCACCGAGGGTTCCGTACAAATCTGTAGGTATTTTCGGTTTAAAAATATATATATTGTTTAATTTTTATATTTCAGTTGATTGAATGTAAGGTAAATTGCGGTTTACGATTTATGACGTTTTAAAAAAAAACTACTCACTCGATCTCGTTCAAACCAATTTTCGTTGGTAGTTTACATGGTAATGTACATCATATATTTTTTTTAGTTTTGTCATTCTCTTATTTTAGAAGTTACGGGGGGGGGGGACACATTTTACCACTTTGGAAGTGTCTCTCGCGCAAACTATTCAGTTTAGAAAAAAATGATAATAGAAACCTCATTACCATTTTTGAAGACCTATTCATAGATACCCCACACGTATGGGTTTGATGAAAAAAAACATTTTTGAGTTTCAGTTCTATGTATGGGGAACCCCAAAATTTATTGTTTTTTTTCTATTTTAGTGTGAAAATCTTAATGCGGTTCACAGAATACACCTACTTACCAAGTTTCAACAGCATAGCTCTTATAGTTTCGGAATAAAATGGCTGTGACATACGGACGGACAGACAGACAGACAGACAGACATGACGAATCTATAAGGGTTCCGTTTTTTGCCATTTGGCAACGGAACCCTAAAAAGTAGCCTTTGTATATCCTTTCTTGGGGTTCAAACTTACCCCTTACCAAATTTCATCAAAATGGGTTCAGTAGTTTAGTCGTGCAAGCGTAACAGACAGACAGAGTTATTTTCGCATTTATAATATTAGTAAAGACAAAGATTTTTATTTATTTTCCATTTCAATTATCTATTAACCAAGACAGCCTGTATTAAAAGGCTTTACTCAAACTACAAAAATATGAGGCTTCACAATTTCCTGGCAGCTAGAAAACTCTGCAAATGTTAGGAGGAATATGACTGGCTGATTATAATAGAACGTGGACTACGGAAGACGTTTCCAATTCAAAAATATACAAGCATTTTGTAAACAAGTCTAAAGACATTACTACGCCTAACGCCTACAGTTTGTCAAACGCATTACTACACGCTACACGGCCGCGGTCGGTAAATATACATACTTAAAAACATAAACATTGCGCAAATGTTTGTTTTGTAATATTTTATTTATCTTTGGATTATTGTTTGTCTATGACCACACAGGCTGGTGTTAGCACTGCATAAAGCTTAAATCCTCGCTGCTTTATGAACATTTTATTGATTTTCATAGACATTCCAAATGCAAAAAGATCTTAAAAAAGGAAATAGCTAGGTTATTAGAAGTTGATTTAAAATATTTTGCTAGCAAAATTATCGCAGACTTTTTAATGTTTCGGAATGTTTGATCGTAAAAAATACGTTCGCGATGAATTTCAAAGTGCCTGCCTCCTAAATTAAATTATTTTCAAACAAAGCGACGAATAGATTTCCGAAACGACAAAATAATGAAACCTGTTGTTATGTGTTGTTTTTTGGATCTTTATAAGCAATTCCATAAAATCTGCAAGTGATTTTAACTGACGACACGCCCACAACATAATCCTGTAAACCAAACCATTTACATAATGCCAAACACCTCAACTGAAATTCAACCAACATTTTCCTCCACCAAATTCCCTTACAAATCCAGCCCATATTCCCGTTTACCTAAATATCTTGAAACATCGGTGTCAAAGGCAAGGTCGCAGTGAAAGTAACAGCCGAGTACGGCTCTGGGCGGCGCGCGCCGAAACCCGACACCGGCGTGACGTCACACGCGGGCCGTGCGCAAGAGACGCGCGGTAGCCGAAAGGGAACCAGGGAGCCGGAAAATGGAGGGAAATTTTGAAAGTAGAATTTTGAAAATTTCTGCTTTTTTATTTGGAATCTGCGGGTCATCATAAGAGATGCAAGATTGAAAATGTTTTTCACAATCAAAATAATACCTACGTAAAATAATAATACGCCAATTTTCCCCGTAGTAAAGAACGAAATTGCGGTTCGAATAAAAAAAACAACACGGAAAGTCGTTATAACGGCGAAGGTGAAAAGCCTCATAATTTTTAAATGTGTGTGATCTAAAAGAAAATCGCTAGACAGGCTTACTACTAGTTTCATTCATGTTACGCCCACTTGAACTTGAATGAGCTTATTGGCAGTCGAGGGGCGTTCCCCACGATATCGTGAAGGTTTTTACGTATTTTAAGTAGGCGTACGTGAAAAATAGTAGGTGTGAAGAAAACATAATATTACGAGAGATTCGCGAGTTTTATAATATGTGGATTGCACTATTTTCTGTATTAAACAAAACGAATAATTTTGCTTACGAATGGTAGGTCTTCCTAAGTTCAAAATAACGTTTCATTTCTGAAAGACGCACGAAACGTTGTTGGATTATTTGACCAAAAACTATATTTAATACCATTTGCTGTTGGATTAAAAAACACACCAGCTTATTGTTTCGACATTTAGTATTGTTGTCTGAAAGTTTAACGCATAAAATCGTTCTACGTTTTTACGTGTTGGCAGCGCGTGCGCAAGCATTAGAGATCTCAGTATTTTACAATAATATGCTGTAATATTTGAATTTAACATTTAATTGAAAGATCCGTGTGATTGATCGTTAGCATGTGCGTTTTATTGTTTATTAAATGTATTAGTCGTTTTTAATAGGTGCACGTATGTATGAACGTGATATTGTGTTCATGGATAAATGTTACGTTGGGCAGAGAAGCTTAAAAAAGTAGGCATTGGTATAGTAAATGAAAGCATGAAACGTTTAAAATATAGTTCACCTTTTTTTGCAGTAATATTTTATGAACAAAGTAGCTCGCTAATCAGTGTTTTGATAAAGAAGAGGTAAAAGCTCCTAGATCCAAAAGAACAAAATCATGTGACATCCATCAACCCGCACTGGGCCCGCGTGGATTATGGCCTGCTCTCTCTCGCAGAGAGGAAGCCTGTTTCTCAGCAGTAGGAAAATAAAAGGAAAAGCTCTGATGGTATGCACTAAAAAAGATAATTCATGATTTGAATTACTCATGTCACTCGCTTTTATTGTAAACCACAGTGTTGTTTTCTTTTCAGCAAGACTAGTTATTTTCCGGTGTGAATGTTTTGTTTTGAATTCTATTTGATTTCTACGCAGCTGCCTGAAGCTTTGTGAAAAGAGATTAAGAAAAAATACTAAAATAAAAATCTGGAAGATGAGAGGTCTTCCAGCTTTAGAGGTGGACGACATCGTTGCCATCGCGGGCAAAACCTGGATGAGGCTGGCACAGGAGAGTGGGGATTGGCATAAGAATAGACAGGCCTATGGGTGAAGTCGGGCTGTGGATGATGATGATGATTTAATAAAGACTAGCATTTAAAAGACATTAATATAGGTACTCTTCCTATTTCCATAGCCTTCACATATTTTGCTATTATATTTTCAAGAGTTGTCTCTCATTTTCTAAAATAAATGGGTACCTATAGCAATATATGAGACACATTTTTATGAAACGATCTTTGATGAAAGCTATATTTTGACGGAAGGTGAGTAACGTCCGGTAAACAATAAATTGGCAGCCCAAACAGGTGGGTCGATGACACGAGCAGAGACCAAAGAGTTTTAGATCGCAGATCTGCTGTTTTTAAGTTGGATGTCAGGTGACCAAAGAGTTTTAGGTTGTCTGCCGCGACAGGACAGGTGACATTGGAAAACGATGTGAATGTGGGTGTTTGTTAGGTTTGATGACAGCTGCAGTTTTTTTTTTGGGTATAATTACTTTTTTCACATTACGGCGAAGAAATGTAGGTAGGAAAGAGGGAAACTTCAGAAAGTTTTCTTTTGAAATTATTTGTTGCTTGATTTTATTATTTAATTGTTTTAATACCAATGGCGATGTTGTTAATGTAAGTTCCATGTTTATGAAAAGAAAGAACGATTTTTTTTTTAAAGAGTCGTCTATCTCTAGCTAGAAAATAGGCATTTCAACATTGCATGGGTAAGCCGGGTAAACTATACAGGTGTACAGTTTACGCGGCTTACCAGTTATGTCGTCATTTGGGATACCCGGCGACGAAGACTATCTGGCAGCCACCACCGGAGCGTAAAAAAGAGGTCTAAAAGCGGTCGCACTAAGAAGTTCAGTCAAATCTGCTGTCAATTTAAAAAGAGCTGCCAATATTCATCCGTATCTATAGGTTGTCCACATATGCGACAGTGAAAAATGTTTGACTGTTTCATGTATAATAAGTCCGTTTGGGTACATTCTTGTGGGACTTAGAAAATAGACAGGTCTACTGACGTCTACATGTGACGAAGATTAATTAACACATTTAGACATGAACGAATTCTGACACCAAACCCAATCTCTTCAGCAAAATTAAGCTGTCAGCCTAAGCTTAAAAATACAATTTTTTCAATACAGTCGCTGAACTAAAACTTATACGATTTTCAACCTTAATGCTAAGTGCTAAAGTTTGTAGATAAGAAAGGAGAATGGTAAGTGTAGAATTGTTTTCGTCAGAATGGCTAATTACCGATTAGTACGAAATACTGTGTTGATTTGATAATCTCGTGATTTGTTAGTTGTGCCAATTTTTTTAAAGCCATGTTCATGGGATTGACATTTAGTGATGGGCGAAGGTGTCTCTGGAGTTCGTATGTGTCAACAATTTAATGCCCTTCGTGAATAGCTGAAGAAGTTTTGTAGTTGTTGGTTTCAGAGAGATCTTTCCTAGTACCTGCGATTTCTTTAGGATCTTTTATTTTGACTTATTTTTCTTTAATTTAGCAAGTACCTACATCTTAGCAGGCCAGAACTCTTCACTAATATTGATATGCTTATCTATCTAGAAATCGCTGAAAAGTAACCCCTAGAATTCGGATAGCGGTCCCGTAGGTGAGTGTAGAGAAAATGATTACGTAAGATAATATTTTTTTGATGGTTCCCAAAATTCGGCAACTGCGGCTTAAAAGCCAATAAAGGTGTGTCATCGAAATTCAATAAATTCTGAATTTAAACTTTCAGTCTGAAGTCGTATTTCACATAACAGACACTCAAAAGAAAATTGCCACCAGAAACAAAACTTAAACTAAGAATAATAAAATTAATCACTTATTTTGGACGATAACGTAAGGTTTTTAACATTTTCAAGCTTTTAAAAAGTTTGCTTTCCTATTAATAGAAACGTTTTACTAGCGCCATCTATTGCCGAGTAGCTGAACTGTGAAGAACTTTTATGTGACAGGTGGAAGATCGAAAGCTTACTTTACTGGGCATGTATTGTTGTTCCTTTTCTCAATATTTAGAACTTAATACCCATGCACCTACTTCACAATTTATACACACAAAATTATGAAAACACGAAGAAGTAACTGCCTGTATTTTAAGCTAAGTAGTTATAAAGGATTCACTCATATCACTATAGTTTAAATAAAACAACGTTTGAATAGTAAAAGTTAACCACAATTACAAAATTCATGCTTATTTTCAAACCACTCACAAAAACTGTCTTCTTAATCGGCTTGTATCCGAACACACCAAAAAACGCGGGGAAAAAAACGCGCGCAAATTCGAATTTCGTATTCGTTCGAATATGTCACGACCGTCGCGTACCGATAGGACTTTTTAAAATGATTTTTTTAATTACACTGGAGACCAAGGTATAAATTAAACTCGCTGGAGGCGACACGTCCTCGGTAGCTGTCGAAAGAGTATTGAGTTCACAGTTGGCGAACGCTGTCCGGTTAAGAGATGGTCCTTGTCGTGTGTGCGCGTCGATTATATTTATTACATCAGCTTGTGACTATAAACAAGCTTGGACGACAGACACTTCAAAGAGATCGATCGGTATTCAGAAGATCGATAGACGGGAACAAACATCACCTGCTCCAACGAGACGCCATGCACGTCACTATGTTATAGGGATAATGTCAAAATTACTGTTTCACAGACAGCGAAACATCAAAAGCCCTTTTTATTTCGTGCGGTTTAAAAATTCACCTTCGGAAAGCGGATAAAAAGTTTCTTTGAAATTAAACAGGATTGTTTTTGGGTGTTTGTAGAACACAAGTTCAATTTTGTTATTCCCAGTGAGAGATAGAAACGTTACTGATATGATGTAGAAACATTTGCAATAATTCGTTCGTTGCAGAATATAGGCCAGCACTTCAGATGCTTCCATTACGATACATTGGAAACTTTATATAACTCACAACAGTAATTTAGTTTGATGGTTCAAGTGAATTAGTAATTTAGGGTACCTATCGAAAATGTTTAATACCAGTATTAAAATGAACGCGCCGTAAAAAGAAGAATAAAGAATTTATCCTTACCTTGTCAACTTTTAAAACATAGAACCGGGTTCAAATTTTGAATGAAATCACTGACAGAAGGCAAAACTTTTTTTTAACAGCCGAAACGGTCGGACTAGAAAAAAGGCGCGCAAACCCGCAGCGAGTGTAAGAACTGACTAAAGTGGTTAGGTGTGAACCAATGTTCGGCAGTACCTAACTAGTTAACAGTTTATTTTTGTTCTGTAACCACATACCAAACATATTTCATTCGGCTGGTTTATTGACCGATTGAAGCTTCGTTGGTGCGAATTAACCTGGGCTAAATAAGGTGTAAACAAGAATTGCTAACGAGTGCGTGTTGGGAGGAAAGATGGCTGCTTTCACTGACTTAGGATTTTAGTTATAGGTAATACCTAGCTTTTGCCTTCGATTTCAACCCATTTTGTTTTTTCGTGATGGTAAGTAACCTTTGCCTTTTTCAAGAATTGTGTGAATTCTTTGAGAAAGGCAAAGGGTTTGCGAAAAGATTTGTTTAAATCCGACTGGCAGTACCTGAGATTAGTGCATTCAAACCAAAAAACAAACTCTTCAGCTTTAGTATACAGGGTGGCAGGGATATCGACGCGTATTCAGTACCATGGATTCAGTATGATTCTGAGTATCAGAGTTGAAATTTTTCTTCGGTTAAAAAAACAGCTGTTTCTTAAAAAGTGCAATACCTACGCGGTTGAAATATATGAATGAACAGTATTTTTTTTTTTAATAACTGACGAAACATTTCTACGCCAAGATGATCAGATCCATGAGCTGAATTCATGGTTTCAGTTTAATAATATCAGCCCTATCAGCTGGAACACAGGTCTTCTCTCTTCGGGAGGGAGTGGGCCGTAAACCACCATGCGCGTCCAGTGCGGGTTGGTTCTAGAACATGCCGGTTTCCTCCCGATGTTTTCTTTCACCGTTTTGAAAACAGTGGTGATGAAATAATTTGTACTTAGAAACGCCTGCCTGGCATCCTGCGACCTACAACCTATATGTCGGGGTTATTACTAGGCCACCACTGTTCATTGGTTTTAATTTGCGCATCGATGTCCCTGCCTACCTAAACCTGTATAGATAAGAAGCACAAAAGGATCAGTTCAAATATTCCAAGCAGCCAGTCATGACGCATAACTCCAGAAATATGTTTGGCACAAGGGTAACGTTATTTGTTTTCAGAAACAGCCTCGTTTATAAATCACTCAGCTCCATATGTGCGAAATACACAGTCACATTTATTCTTGCACCAGTCCCAAAACCGAAATCATTTATAAAAACAGCAGTCACATCTTATCGACAATTCCTTTCTACATCGACTAATGAACCTCTAGTTGTAAAACTCTCACGAATCTCGCTCCAAGATATATTATGCGCTTAGTTGAATGAATTGAACAGTTGAACGCATCAATAATATTGTCATTGGTGCGAAACGCAATAAGTGGCACAGTTATGCATTATAATGTAACGAGCTAAAATTAAACAGTGCACTGCATCCAATAGGTTTCATTTCAAGAGGAAACATTAAGATTATCTGTCGAATTCTGAATTAAAATTTATTGATTTGCATTGAGAGGTGGAATTGTTCTTATGTTGGAGTTTAACGGTATAAGTGCAGGTGAATTAGTATCTACATGAAACATTTCCTGTTTATGTCTTAGCATTATTTACTAACAAGGGGACGGCACGACCTTGGGGAAACGGATTTGAATGAAATTTCGTGTAGTGGTAGTATACCATGTGGGTTTTACCACTGTAAAATATTTCCGTCCAATGCCCAGTAGGAGCTGAGAAAAACGCATACAAAGTTCAGCCCGCACTTGTATAAGTTACATTATATTCCGCTCGAGCGTACCGTGGCGTAAGCGGTAATGCTCTAGACTCGTACTCCCGTCTGTGCAGGTTCGAGTCTAGCTAGTTGACTTTGGTTTTCCTTTTTTTTCTTCTTATTTTTTTAATTTTTGTATTATATAAACTATCTAAATAATTTATTAAATTAAACTATAATAAATTATTTAAATAATAAATAATAAAGTAATTTAATAATTATAATAAATTAAACTATAATAAATTATTTGCGGCACCTCCCATATCCAATACAGCCAATGGGCCACCTTCCTTCCTCCGCCGCATGCCCTGTCTCCTGTGCATTTGATGATCTTTTGACTGCGTCAGTGAGCGTAATTTGCGCAGCTGTATTTTGGGCTAGATGAAGATGTTGGAACTTTTTGCCATCGATACGCTAAGAAGAAGCACTAACTCCAGTATCCATCACAAGACAATCCAATTTATTTATCCGTCTCCCTATCCTTCTATCCATGAATTGATATGATATACTGCACTAACTAGTAAAGCATGTGAAGCGTTTATAACTGTCACTTGTTTATTACTTGGGTGGACAGCAGTGCAGCGCATAACCTCGTAAAACATATTGTTAAAATTAACCTAATAGATATAAAGTAACGCGTTGCTGTCAAGAGTCATTAATTTTTTTTGAAAACTAGTTACGGTACTTGACTTTTGTTAGATTGAATTAGATTTGTGAACTTGTTTTTACACTACGAAATTGTTTTTTTGTTTTTTTTATTCTTTTTTATTTTTGTTTTTTTTTTGTTTTTTGATCTGGTGTTTTTGACAAACCATTAAGTTTGATAGCTGGTCTTTCTATCCTAGCAGTACCAGATGTACTACAATAATCAGGTGTTACATTTCATTTATTGAGGTTCCTTAAAAAGGAGGAATGGAGACCAATTAATGCAACTGTCCGTACTTTACCATCATTAAGCTCATGTTATATGTATATCAAGTACTTAACAAAAATTCGCTTGCAACACACACAAAGTCATTAATCAGTGACTGAGGTAATTAAAGGCCTTTTTTATTACTACAACATGGATGGGACGAACTTGACGCCTACATGAGGGATTGGTCCTTATTGGCTCAGAATACGGTTGAGTGGAAAAAAAAGGAAGGTCTTTGCCATGCCAGCAGAACAATACAGGCCGATTATTACTACACGAAATTTTAGATTTCACGGGAAGAAAAATGGCCTATCTTCAGCAAAGAACCATAGTTCAGGCCATATTACACATACACGTTACATAATGCCTGGCAAATGTCAAGCCGTCAGATGCCGGTCTCGGACGGGAATAGACCACGTGATGTGTTTTGTTGTCTATTTGGAATACGTCGCGACTAATCGTTAGTGCTACTAAGTATTAATACCACCTGTATTAATAATATTTAGGGCAGGGATCTTTGTATTTTGCTGTGGGCGTTGCTATGGAAAAGTTTCGAAAGAAAGATTTTATTTTTGTGAGTACATGAAGATAAATCTCTAGATTTTATTATGAATTTGAATTTTATATATATAGATAAAGCCTGCTTGCTGCATTTGGATTGTAAAATTTCAATAATTAATATACTTTTTGTGTAGATAGGAATATCAATGTGTAGTCGTTCAGAAAAACTACTGCAAACTTTTACTTCAGGCTCTCCGCTACATAAAAAAAAGTTTTAGACCTACATTATGCATTTATATTAAAAGCCATTGCCTTTTTTACACCTGATGATAAAAAAGTCGCATTTAAAAACTGCAACATCGCACGGACAGACTAACCAATTTTTAACATCTTCGCTATTTTGTAACATCGATACTAATGGTGTTTTTGGAACGGCACCAAATTGATTTGTAACAAACGCGGTAATTTATTTCTTGATCAGGCATTTATTTACGTAAAGTTTGAAATATAATTATAGTCTGTCAACGTCTAATTGCCACGTTGATTTAAAACTGCTGTTCATCACAGCTTAGTGCATATAAAATCAAACGTTGATGTTAAAAGTTTCTAGCTGAAAATTTAAAAGCGTAGAATTGCAAATCTTTAAAGAGAAAATACAATAAATGGATATTGAAATGTATAATCAAGAATTCCAGAAAGTCAGCAACCTCGTTCAATGTACCTACAGTTGCGTCTACTTGCATATTACAAGCCATAGCAGTACATGCTCAAGTAGATCATTAACAAAACTAAGCTTGTTTGCCGTCGACAGATATAGAAAAATATTTAACTGTTTCGAAATACCCGTGCAATTCTTTCTAAACTTAAGTTAACGCTTACCTCATCACAAGCATGACACCTTGGTTTCAATCGTTCAGCATAATGTCGGACGCAGTACAACCGCCCGTCTAACGCACAGTACGCTAGTTCGACGAGTAACTCGTCGCATTCCGCACACGAAAAGCATGTTGGGTGGAAATATGCCTACAACAAAATATTAATTAAAGTATAGAAAATAATTTTAACACTAGCTACTAGTAGCGACATCTGTTGTCGAGTAGTCAAACTAAGTTCAAAACTTATTTTAGTGTATAAAATCGAACATAGATGGCGTTGTTATAAAAAATATACTCACTTCTTCACCTATCCGTGGCGCTTGGACGGTAATACTTCCACTTCGAATAGCTTTGTTACATCCCGCACAATCAACTGATGCACCGTGATATTGACTAGCGACGCCTGAAACAAATGTTCCTACATAAAGCAAATATAAATACATTCAGCTATTTGCCACTAGATGATGCTGTACTTAATTTATGTAATGTTTGTTACCAATGTCAAGTGCAATTTCATTCCTAGCCGCGACGAAATCTTCATATTGTTTACGGTGGTTTTCGTCGATATGTCGGCAATGTGCTAAGGAGAGATCTTGTTTCGGTAACTGAGAGGCTAATGCTCTAGTGCGCCATGCCCTCCACGCTGCAGCACCGGTGGCGCCCCCTAGGCCGGTCGGCGCGCGTTCTGCTAACGACGTCCAGTAAAGTTCAGTCTGGAAAGGAAAAATAATCCGATATTAATATCAAACGTTTTATTTTTTTTATTTCTTTATTATTATTTTCTTATTCTTGTCCCAGAGTCATTAAAAATTTTGAACAAAGTTACAAACTCAATTAATGTAATAATGAAAACAAAATTTTGTTTTCGTCTTTTATTTCATTGGTTTTCTATATCGATATCCAACACAGGTAAAGTATTGCCAGCTAATATAACTTGACCCTGCATAATGAAAAGATAGCTACCGTGCATCTCCCTAGCTGTTTGGTCATTTTTCCAAGAGACATTTACAGTGACTAATCCAATATTTTACCAATAAGTATGTACACCTAATCACTGATGGTCTCAAAAATGTATGAAATTACTATTTTGGAATTACTAGTGATCGCCTAGTACATAATCAATTTAAAACTCAATTAATGTAATAAAATTATTTGATTTCTGCACTTCTTTTAGTCTTTTACATACAAACTTAAACTATGCCAAATTTCATACTCCTCCATCCGCTTTCTTAAAAAGGGGTACAAAGTTTTGCTTCACGTAAAATGGGTACTTACATAAGCATTGTTTTCCGTCAGTTTTCAGGAGTTTTTTTTTGTTCTTATGCAAACAAACGCATGTAGTTTCTGTCTCACCTGCTTAGCAGTAAGTCCTGGCGGGCTGTCGTAGGAGTGGTGATTGATCTTAGACTCGCGCAGCCCCAGTCGGTCGCGCACGGAGCCCAGCTCCTCATGGTACACCGAGTGCTTCAGCCGGTCGCAGCCGCAAGACTTGCAAGTTTTTCTGGAAACAAAAGAGAAGTGGGTCAGAGATTGTGAAGTTGGTATTCACTGGTGGAGGAAGACATTATGGCAAAAAAGCATACACGTTGTTGCATACAGATAATGAAAATAGTCTTTATGGCCCATACAATATGGTACGCAGATACACAATCAGTGGTTTTGGTCAATTTTGACCAGACCTAGGCAGTTCACTATGCTTTCTGAAATATGTGTTTTAGGTAAACAATTTTCTTGGTAATTTAGCTTAAAGTGCAATCGACGTTTGATTTAAAATCTTTGGAAATCTAATCAAACAAAAACACAATTTTTAGCTCGTGTTAAGAGCCCAGGCCGGCGCAACGCGACATCGTGACATGACTCTAGTAGACCAATTTCCATCAAGTTTTCATAGAAATTGCTCTATTATAGACGCGTCCCTTTCTCGCGTCGCACCTATCTGCTGGAGCCTTTAAAAAGTAATGAATTTTAAAATTGGCACATGTCCCATAAAACGATACCGTATCGCTGAAAATAACATTCATGACCAAAAATGCTAATAATTTTCGAAATCATGAACAGGCTTATATTTTTTAGCCTGCGACTTAAAAACAGAATTCCAACTTCTTCAACAAACGCACTGAATGCAATGCACTATGGCAGGGTACATCTACATACTCTACACACAACTCATTTGCACACGTAAACAGGATTCTAAAAATAGCTGAGTTGAGCACTTTGGCGTGACAAAGGAGCATCGCTTATCCCCTAATAAGACAATCGTCTCCACAGCGAGCGTGAGATGAGGACCAATAAAAATGTAGTAAACTTTAACAAGGTACGACGTAAAATATTTGATATGTGGGTAGTTAGGGAGTTGCTGAGTAGATAAGTGGGATAAGGAGGTTGTTTTTTTTCTTGATAACCTGAAGAAAAATTAGATTCTCGGGCACTCTATATCATATGCTAGTAGTCCATCTCATGTTTATATTTATACCACCCGGTTGGGACATCGGCGCGCCCAAAACCATGAATTGAACATAAGATTTTAGAGTCCTTAGCGTAGAAATTTTTCGTCGGTTATCAAAACAAAATCGTCTGTTTCATTTCAGAAAAGTGCAATCAATACATATGCGGTCAAAATGTGTGGAACAGCATTTTGTTTAATAACCTACGGACGTTTTAATGCAGTGGGTTTCAGAATCATGTACTGAGTCCATGATAGAAACCCCAACAAACAAATTGGTTATTTAAAACATATCTTATGCGACTTTCGGTTATTTAACGGTTGAATAGACGTTATTAGACAACTACGACGTTGTGTAACCGTTATTCCTACAACGATTCAGTCCCAGTGACTAAAAGGTCCTACTAAATAGTTGAGTGAACGTTTTAACGACCACTTTATACAACGTCGTATAATGGTACGAAAAAATAGGTTAGGTAAACGTTATTACAACTATATAATGCAACGTCGTATAGCGGTACAAGTGTGTAGGTTAGGTAAACGTTTTTATGACTTCAGTATATAACGTCGTATAATTTTGCCAGTGAATAAGTTACGTAAACGTTTTTACGACTGCTTTATATGACGTCGTATATTGTAGGTTGGCTAAACGTTTACCCAACTAAATAATACGATGTTATATAACAGTTAGTTAAAAGGGTTCGTTTAACCAGTGTTGGTGATCTACGTAACCTTGACACGACTTTTATTGTAATCAAACCGTCGCAAAAAGTTTATTTTTAGACCTGTATATAACGAACTATTCTAGTGGTGAACTAGGAATCAATATACGACTTTAGCGTTATTTTATAACCATTACAGAACTTTAAGCAGACCTAAAAATTATATAAAGGTCCAAAAGGGCCTTTTTTAAGACTAACTTCCATTTTGTCAGTTAACAAACATTGTTACGATATTTACAAAAATATGGATCCAGATCAATGGAAAAAGCTTAAACAAAGTGGGGCTTTTAAACGGAAAGTAAGAAAAACTTTTGAATCACTGAAAACTGGCCCACCATCTGCGAATTCTTTACCTCAACAAAGCGTCAACAACAAAAATGGTTCCGTATAAATTTTATTTTTATTAGAAGTATTTCTATTGCTTGTTTTTTATTATTATAGTTCTCTTATAAATGACATTCTTAAATATTCCAGATGAAACTTATGAGTCAAAATCAAAAATTAAACGTTCATCTGGTGGCATTGACATACTACAAAAGAATATTGTACCAGAAATAAACAGTAAGTTTATATTTTAAGATAATCACCTTATATTATAACTATATACAATGTTTCAAGTTGATTTAATTATTTTAGGTGACTCCGTTGATGATTATTTGGAGTATTTAGAGCCCTCTGAAGGACTATCTTCCGATACTTCAAGCTTATCTGCTGACAGAGATATCGAATTTCAGGAAGATATACAGAAATGGGCTGTTAATTTCAACATATCTCATGAAGCAATAAAATCTTTGAGCACACTCCTTAATAAAAGATTTCCTAATATAGTTCCGAAAGATCCTAGAACGCTTCTAAGGACAAATAGTGTCAATATAACACTATATACTGTTGATGCAGGCCAGTATTGGCACAATGGAGTAACAGTGACTCTGAGAAGAATATTTGAGAATAGTTCTGATGTACCAGATAATGTCACATTAACATTCAATATAGATGGTCTTCCTCTTTATAATAGCTCGCGACAACAAGTTTGGCCTATACTTTGTCATATTTTTGAAAAACCGAAACTTTCACCATTTGTTGTCGGTATTTATGCAGGAAATGGCAAACCTAGTGACCTTAAAGCTTATTTACAACATTTTGTGGCTGAAATGCAAGAACTTCTTCGAGATGGTTTAAAAGTTACTACTAAAGATGCATTAGACAAGAAATGCGTTGTTAAAATTAGAGCTTTTATTTGTGATTCTCCTGCTAGAGCTCTTCTAAAAGGTCCAGCTCCAGTTGATAAAAGACACATCATGATTTTGTTAAGAGATTGAGCTACTATAGATTAAAATTCCCGAAAAATATAAAAAAATCCCGTTTTTTTTGTGTTGTGTGATATTCTACATCAAAATAATGATGTGTTATTATTTTGCATTTATACACCGTGAAATTTCAATGGTAGTTTTCCCGCAGCGAAATGATTATAATTATCTTGGCAATACAATAGATTTACGAAAAAATTGAAGACTTAAATCAATAAATGGACCTAACTCGAAAACGACTTCGAACCGATAGTAACACGCGAGCCGCGCGTCCCCGCGGTCGTTACTCTTCGCATATCAATCAGCTGATATTAAATAAGTGTTTCTGAGTTAATGAAACACAAAATCTAATAACTATTCCTTCGAGTTGATCAATATTTTTTATTTTATTTGAAAAAAATAATCTTATTTTTCAAATCTAACGTTACCTTTCATTATAATAGTCGGTTAGTCCCGCTATGGTATGGTCCCGGTATGGCACCCTCTTAAAATACCTATCAAAAAGTCCCGCTATGGTACCCTTCAGTTTTTGGTACTGTTGTAAAGAAAAGTTATACAATGCGTTAAGAAAAAAATAGTATTAATAAAAAATATCTTTTCTTAACTATTATAGTTAAGCAAGATAATATTTATTAATACTATTTTTTAAACAAATCACGCTCGGTAATTGTCGTTTCACTTCAGGTAGTTACCTGACCAACCGGTTTTTTCGTAAAACAATAGAGACGAGCCCTTCCTCGAATTCGTATCTAGCTCTTCCCTTTTGTTTTTATGAAAATAGAGAGAGACAGTATTATTCCGGGTTTAGTTTGCTATTTGCAGCTGTACTTTTGCGATATGAGTAATTAGGATAGCTTGTTAGTTTATCTATTGCAATGTCTGGGTCAAGTAGTTCACGTGGTGTAAATTTAATAATTATTGACAGTCGACGCGGTGGAAAAACTTTATTACGTGCCGGACATAAATATATTAAACGCAGAGAAAATAAAAATTCAAGTACTTGGCATTGTGTAAATAGGAGAAATAGTATTAAATGTAGTGGATATATAACTATTGAGAATACCAATAATACAATAATTAAAGATTATAAACACAGTGATCAGTGCGTGCCACATTTTGAAGACAATGAAGTTCAAATGGCTATAAGTGAGTGCAAAAAAGAAGTAAATTCAAATTACGGATCAGTACAGAAAATTTTCGAAAAACACATGGGTAACTTAAAAGACAAAGGGTTACACCTTACAGGAAATGTTCCTGACTATAAAAAATTAAAAACAGTATTATACAGACACCGAAATAAGTCGTTGAACGTACCAAAAACACAATTTAAGAATGTGGAAGAAATTATAATACCAGAAGAATTTAATAAGTATGTATTGGCTGATTATTGTAATGAAGACTGTAATCGAATAATTATATTTTCCTCGACAGAAGTAAAGGAATATATAAAATGTGTAACGCATTACTTTGGTGATGGCACTTTCGACGGCTGCCCAAACCCATTCGAACAAGTTTATGTCATTCATGGAGACATGGGAAGCACTGAGTTATCCACGAATGTAGCACCATTATTTTATATTCTGTTAAAAAACAAAGAAGGGAAAACTTATGAAAAAGTTTTCGAATTGATTAAACAAACTTTGCCTGAATGGCGTCCATCGAAATTTACCTTCGATTATGAAATAGGAGTAATAAATGCAGCAGCGAAGATTTTTCCTGATATCAAAATAAATGGATGTAACGTACATTTTCAAAAGAACGTTATCAAAAAAGCGAAATCTTTAAATCTCATGGAACACGAAGAGTCCTCGAACCATGTTAAGCAATGCATAGGCTTGGCGTTTTTGCCAAAACAAGATATTGAAGACGGCTGGCTGCATATAATGGAAAATAGGTATAATATCTTGGTTACTTTCCAAAATGATGTTTGAGTACTTAACTCTAATTATATGGCAAAAAAGTAAAGAACAACAATATCAGTAAGGACCTGTTAATTTCATTGCTTTACAAGTACGAACGTTTAATAAGTATTTTTTTCAGTTTCGACGATGAAGCTATGACCAAATTCAATGACTATTTTGTCACTCAGTGGCTTGAATATCCAGACCTCATTTGGTGTTGCCATAATGAACGCCATAGAACAACTAACTTGGCGGAATCATGGAATGGCAGATTCAACAAAATTATTGGAAAAAGTCCCAGTTTATTATTGTTTCTGCAAACAATTGGCAACGACACATGTCACTTTGATATAAAACAAGCCAAGTAAGTTGTATTTTTTAGACAATATTTTTAAGCAGATATAATATTTTTAAAAGCAGATATATATTTTTTTACATAATACGAGTACATAGAAGAATTTGAAAATGGATTTGATTTTATTTATTTTGGTAGATATTATTGGTTGTCGCCTTCTATTACAGACGGTTACTGAAAAAAATATAGCTTAACTTAAATAACTGATGATTTTTGTTATAGCTTTCGACAAAAAAGATCACCTATAAATTCAAGAAAAAGAACAAGTATAGAAATCGACCGCCAGATTCAAAAGCTAACAAAAAGTTACGAAAATAAAGCTATCTCCATTGGTGATTTTCTGATTAACATATCAAAGTCAATATTTCGATCAGAACATTTAAAAAAATAGTTTATTTTAATTTTGTTTTTAGCCTATTAAAATGTTTAATACTTTTTCTCGATGTTGATTATTTTTTGTAGTTTATGTTTACAATTTGCGCCTTTTTCTCCATGTTGATTATTTGTAATTAATATATTTGTCTAGTTGGTTGTTGATTATTTTTGTAGTTTATATAAATTTACAATTACTGCCTTTTCTCAATGTTGATTATTTGTAACTAATATTTATGTCTGGATGTTGTTTTTATTTGTAGTTTATAATATTTACAGTAATACTTTTCTGAGATGTGGATTTTTTATATTTTTTTTATTGTTGATTATTGGTAATTAATATTGTTGATTATTTTAAAAATTACATTGCAATTAATATTTCGTTTTACTGTTTGATATTTTTTTATAAATATTTTGAATTAATAAAAGACTGATTTAATATCGCAAACAGACGTTTTATTGATACACTCCTAAAAGTATTTATTTATAGATACACTTTTCTTTTCAGTTGTACCTTCTATTGTCTAACGTAGATCTAAAAGATGGGTACCATAGCGGGACTTTTTGATAGGTATTTTAAGAGGGTGCCATACCGGGACCATACCATAGCGGGACTAACCCGTAATAGTGATGGGTAATCGTTTTGCCGCGGGAAAACAACCATCGAAATTTCACGGGGTATGTACCTACCATATATTTTTATTGTTCAATTCGCACTCAATATTAAATGCAAAAAACTATTCCAGGAGTTTGCAACTTCAACGGTAAACATGGATGCCTGAAATGTACAGTTATTGGAGAGTATTCTGAATCATCGCATACAGTGGTATTCCCGAAGATAGATTGCCCTAAAAGAAATGACACTGATTTCCGCTCTAAAAAATATGGTCGACATCATAAGTTTGACTCTCCTCTTCTTGAACTGCCGATAGATATGGTTGAACAAGTCCCTGTGGGTGATTCCTTACATCTCATAGATTTAGGAATAATGAAAAGACTTCTAATTGGATGGCGAGATGGAAATTTTGGGAAATATCTAACTAAGTGGTGTTCTCGAGATATTACGAAAGTATCCAATTTTTTAATTGTTTGCAAAATGCCTACTGAAATTCACAGATCGGTTCGATCTTTAGAAGTGTTGGCACATTGGAAGGGTTCTGAGTTTCGCACATTTCTCTATTACCTTAGTTTTATTATCTTAAAAGACGTTTTATGCTACGAAGCATTCTACCATTTCATGTGTTTCTTTTGCGCAATTACTATCTGTTCACATAAGCAATATTTTGCTTATTTACAGCTTGCTGAAGAAATGCTCAAACATTTTGTAACTTTTTATGGAAATATTTATGGTAAAGGTTATGTTACCAGTAATGTACATAATTTATCCCACTTAGTTGATGAAGTAAGAAAGTTCGGCGTACTACAAGATTTTAACACATATCCATTCGAAAACAAACTGTTTACTATTAAAAAAATGGTAAGACAGGGTAATAAACCATTGAGTCAAATAGCTAGAAGAATTGTAGAGAGAAGTTATGTAGAAGTAAATCATTTTGATGAAAAGCACATAAATAAATATCCGTTTATTAAAACTAAAAGAACCAAAAATGGTGCAATAACGGTTCTTCATTTAGAAAATTTTATCATATCACCTAAAAATAATGACAACTGGTTTTTAAGCACTAGTCATCATGTGGTTGAAACAATAGCTGTGAATGATTGTGATGAAAATATATTAATACTTGGCAAATATTTAGATAAATGCATCGATGCATTTGAAAAGCCCATGAAATCTTCACTACTCAACATATTTATATGTAATATCAATAATGTGACCAAAAGAGAGATTACATGTACAGTTTTAGATATTAAATGCAAATTGGTGTGTACAGTGTTTAACGAGCACATGTATTTTGTACCTTTAGTGCATACATTGTTGTAAGTGGTAACTTAAAAATAAAAATGCTGAAAAACTGTTTATATCTTTTTATTTACTAAGTTTTGGCATGCAAAATCACAGTAAGTACAATTAAATAAAAAAGTGGTACTTTTAATATTTTTAGAACTTTCCTTATTACCTACACAATCACTAAAAATAAAGGTTTGCCGAGCAAAGTTGAGACACAGCTTAACGTGGAAACGCTGACCATGCCCGCAAAATTCAATTTTTTTTTCATACAAAAAGTGATAACGTTTTTAAGTACACAGTACACATAGTCCAATTTTTATGAATTTTGGAAACGTTGTAGATATAGTGATGAATTTTTCTTTCAAATAAAAACGTACAGACCTAGTTTTTCATTGTATCTACGTTTCCAAAATTAATAAAAAATGGACTATGTTTACTGGGTGAAAAACGTTATCGCTTTTTGTATGGAAATTTTCAGCTTCACAACCCTCTTAACAGGTTCCTTAAGTACCTATAATATAGGTATAAAAAATATATAACTTTCTAAGCTACTAATTATTTGTTAATAATCTTTTTTAAATATTCTAAAAATTAAATGCTTGTAGTAATAAACAAAAATCACCACCTCAGCTATTATTAATGCTGAGACCTCAGTCCTATTTAATGTGATAAGTATATTACATAAATATTATTTTTCAAAATGTAGAGAGCTCCTAAATTTTGAAAAATAACTGGTTAGGACAACATTATTAAGAATATTTAGGAATCAGATTTCAAGAGCATTTTTCAGATTTTTAATTATTTTGATGTTTATATATCATCAGATGCCTTACTAGCGACAGACAAATTAACTGGAGCTAACACGTTGCTACTAGAAGCTGGAGCCATACTGGCCACGGAAACATTACCGCTAGCAAGATTATTATTATTGTTTGTCATTAAACGGAGAGTCGGCTGATTGAAATTTTCATTGGCACCATCGCTATCAAACTCTTTGTCAGGAGCAAATTGTAAGACATTAACTAGCTTTTGACGTCTGCGTTTGCACGATGGAGCTCGTTTTATTTCTGATTTGTTACGTCTTAAAGCATGGCGCATAATATTTTTGAAAAAATCTTCACATTCTTTTCTTGAAAAGTATTTGTCTGAGCCATGAATTACTTCGAAAAAGAGATCAATGGTTTTTGAATAGATTTTAAAACAAATTTTGTTAGTATTATTTTTCGAACCCCCAGCCCATGAGCATTGAGTCATGAACTGTCTAGTAAACATTATATCCGCTAATGTATAGGCGTTGTTAACTCCTCGGCCTTTTCCTTTTCCACATACAGATTCCAAACGTAGTTTTATTCCTTGTCTAAACTCAGGTAATGCTAAATTTTCTTCAAAGGTTTGCAATTCTTCTTTATTAGATATAATTTGGAAGACAACGTTTTCATCTTTGCCTTGATTTCTTGAGTTTACAGTAGCAAAAGTATCAATTTGGGCACTTATGTACGACAACTTCTGTAACACATTGTTTTCAATATTTTTCACATATTCTAATATGTTAAATTGGTTTTGTGATAGCGTTTGAGATATGGCAATCAAATTGTCAATTTTGTCATTTTGTTCTGCGTGGTTGTAAGTAGAATCAACCTCCAGTTGGTTTGGTGTATTTACTACATAAATTGCCGACTCGTTTACGTTTGTGCATTGAGACTCGGAGTTGATCATATTATTAACATCATTGTTTTCATCGTAGTAACAATGAGTTTGCGACGTGCTTGGTATATATGTAAGCAAAACGGAAGAATCAGTGTCGTTTGTAGATTGTAGCCCCAGCGTTTTTTCATGTTCCTGAAAGAAAATATTATGTCATTTTACGTCATCCCGTAACGAATGCAATTAATTTTTGAAATAAAAGCAATTAATTATATGCCGGGGGGTCACAACTTTGGTAATAATATCAGGTGACTTAGATATCGTTATCAAATTTGTTGTGATCTCCCAGTCTATTAAGTATTGCACTACTATACATACAAAACATAATTCACTTAACATTACACAAAAAACTAAATGGTGTAATTATCTTGTAATCTTATCTTATATTGGTACGCCTACTTACTAAAGAAACTGCAGTATTATTTTCGGTACTTGAAGACTTGGGTTGAGTCCTCTCAATGTGACCTCGTGATGAGTTAGTATTGGTTGTAAGTGGTGACATGGATGTTTTTTCTTGCATCTAAATGAAACAAGAATAGCTCAATTTATATTTTTTTAGTTATTTATTAACTCGTAGAAAATTTGACACATTTATAGTTAGAAGTATTTGTGCAAGGGAGATACTACCTACCTACATACCGTACATAATAATAAATAAATATCACGGGACATTTTTCACACACGGTCATCTGATCCTAAACTAAGCAAAGCTTGTACTATGGTTATCAAACAAGTGATATACATATACCTACTACATACAATGTATGTCTTAAATACATACTTATATAGAGATACTATACACCCAGACACAGAACGAATACTCCTGCTCATCACACAAATATTTGTCCTGAGTAGGAATCGAACCCAGGACCTCCGGCTTAGCAGTCAGTGTCACTAACCAATAGACCAAAAGGCCAGTCATACCTCCTGTAAAGTACCTAATACCTTTTAATTTCCAAAAGTAAACCTAGAGAATTGGCTACTAAATCTGTTTTATTAAAATTAGCTGGTGATTGCGACTTCGGGATTGCGTGCATGCGAAATAACTAGGTATACCTAACTTACTGAAATTCACTTTAGGTATAAATTCATCAAATTATTTAAAAATATTGTGCCTTGGTATAATATATATATATTATTCGTAAACTGAACAACTGTCAGACTACTTTGGATAAAAAATATTTTATTAAATTTACTTAACAAGCAAAATGATAACATAATGAGATTAAATTAGGTAGTCATCGAAATAATGTAAAAGTAAAAGCGTTTTCAAATACATCCAGTAGTTTTTGAGCCTCTTCAATACAAACAAACATACAAACAAACAATCAAATTTTTCCTTTTTATAATATTATTATTATTATAGTGTAAATATAATAAATGATATCTTGTATTAAAAAAAAATACTCACGACTGAACAGGTTTTTAAAATTTCGTCAAAACAATTTTGTACATTATGGTCACGTTTGACATTTTTTGACTTAATATTTTCAGGTTCTTCGGACTCCGTGTCGCTTTTAGCACACATCTTCGCTAATTCGTCCTCTGCACTTGCTATTGATACCAGTCCTGTTCTTTTTACTCTGCATTTCGAGGTCGACCACGAAGCATCTGGTTGCGAATCCTCTATAGCCATTAACGTTTCCACTTTAAATTTTGGCCAATGTAAAATATTATTGTTCTCCCAATTATTTGGTACGTAAAATAATGCCCTCTTGCCTTTTTCTACAGTTTCCACTATTTTGTACGGCATTTTGCAACTGAAAAAGTAGGCAGATATAAATTATGAAATCAGAAAAACAAACTCAACAATAATATAGGACACAATACTTAAACAACAACAACACATCACATTAAAATAGGTACATGTACTTGTACCCTGTAATTAACTGACTGCAATTTACGGTATAATGTTGTCATTGTTTTCTTTTAACACAATACACTTATTTAACAACTATTTGGTTTTTTTTACCTCAATTTCAGCACCACAAAAGCGCAAGCGACCCGATTCATGCACGCGTTCGAAGTGCAGTAGCCGGCACGTAAGTTGGCAAGGTCTCTGTGGTCGTAATGCGGGACGCGGGGTGTGAAGTAGCGCCGATCCGAGCGCGCGATTGGTGCGTCACTTGACGTTTGCCCCTCGCACCCTGTCGACGTCCCGTGCACTCCCGAATACTCTTGCGCACACGAAAATTGTACCTTTTGTTATTGTTGGGGACGACCAAAGAGACCTAACCGTGCAGCCATATGACTACTGTACACGGCAGCGCGACCGCGAGGTTGAACGCGAGCAGCAGTCGTCTGGCTACAACATAAGAAACGCCTTACGACTCTTGCCAACTTACGTGCCGGCTACTGTATCTTACGGCCAGTCGCGTGAGTAGTGGCGCAAGCTGAGTGACTAGCGGGGTAGCGGGGTAACGGGAGAGAGTAGTTCAATAACAACAACAGTTTGAAAGATAAGTACCTTAAGTCGGATATGTGGTCGCGAATTATATTTTAAGCAGATAAATGGTGGTAACAATGATTACACTCGTCTTCCGGAAAATGATCATATATACTGAATACTGAACAAGTTTGACACCAGAAAAAATTATAACTCAATAATTGCATAACTTTATCGCTACCAGTTACAACAAAATGTGCTGGTATTCGAGTATTAGTAGGAGTGGGACTGTGACAGTTAAAGCAATTGCTTGACAATATAAAATGAGTTCTTCTCCAAGGCCACTTGCTCCTTTTGAGGTTTTTTAAATCATGCCGTGTTATAAATTTATCGACATCCAAAAACACTACCATAATTTACTGATGTCCACTTTACTTCACCTGAAAAATTACAAAAAAAATGTTAATTTTCTGTCATTTTATGAAACGTGGGTCCGAAGTAAGTATTAAAATAAAAAAGTCACATTAATACTTAACGCGTTTTTAATAAAATATTACACCGTGTGTAATGGTTTTATTTTGCAAAGTAGGTAAATGCAATACAAACATAGTAACATAATTTTAATTAAATCATTAAAATCAAGTACATTCAATAAAATTAATGTCATTTGTAATGTGATCGTCATTCTCTGTTCATAATGTTTATATCTCACGGAACTCTAAAATCATTTATAATGGCCGGCTATCTTGGTCGCAAGAAACCGCATTATGAACCTTTTCGTTCCATAAATTGTTGTATAGAAGTCACTTCATAACTTTGACAAGATGGCTGGTATTTAGTATAAAAACAAATTTTAAATAATAATCAACAATAGTTAAATTTCAAAGAATTCGAGGGGGGTGCAAAAAATTTTAACAACAACATACCTATATTTAACATAAAACTAAAGGTCCCATAAAAACAAGGTGTTACACACTCTGTTCGTGTATATTACAAACCTTATATAGTAAATGTCAATTTAGTTATGATAATTTCTAACTTACCTTTTATATTCTATTTTTATAAAACATGATGCAGCAAATATCAGGAACGAATGAGAATGAATGGAATGGACTGAATGTATACTATAAACGTCGATGTTAAACACTTGTGCGACATTTCAGTCATCTTCTAATGTCTATTTAACTTTTATGGGACACCAGTGGTTCCATAACAGTCGAGATATAACAATTATCTAACCAAAAAGTCGGTCGGAAACTTTTATTTAACATTTAAGCAACGTTAAAATAGTTCTCCACTAACTTTTATGTAACTTTTAAATAACAATAATGTTGTATAATTTGGGCCTATTTCGCGTTATATAAACGTCTACAACTACGTTTATACAACCCACCTTATAGAACCAACAGTAAATGAAAAACGTTTACTCATCTATTATACAACGTAAATTTGTTACTTGGGACGTAAGTGTATGTAATTCGATGTCTCTTTTTTGGCTTGGAAATCACCAAATGACTTCGCCCGCTCTGGGCGGAGAGGGAGGGCATGTCAGACTTTTACTGACTAAAACCCACCCGTGTTCCTTCAGTTGCCTGTGCCAGCAGCACCCTGTAATATATTTTGATTATTTGCCATGTCATCTCCTTGACTACTTAAATCCTGTCGTACTTAAAGTAAGCTCTAGTAAAATAGGCAGTTTGTGAAAGATAGCCAAATGTCTAGACAGAGTGGAGTCTGATGGAGATGAAATAAAAGTTGCCATTTTCGAGCTTAAATTTATCGTCTCTTTATTCCACGAATAATTAGCAGACTTCATTTATTAACTACATGCATATTATATACAGGCATATATTGCTTAAAAAGAGGCTTCTATCACATATCGTTACTATCAAAACCTGTTAGCAAATAAACGATTTTTATTTTATTTATTTTTATTATAACTACTCATTAGGAAAATTGCAGCAACACACCCTTTAATTTAATTTGATCTTTTTATAGACATAGGTTCAGAATTAACACTTTACCTTCAACCGTATTCTAAATTAAATACATGACTCACATACCCATTTACGTATCTATATCGACATGCATGTATTCATTAGGTACACTATTTTATATGGATGCAAAAGCAATGATATCGGACTTCGCCTTTTATGGCGGCTGATAACATCGGCTCAAGTCACTAAGGTCCTTCTAAATGTGTTACATCTGCGAGTTAAATACTAAAATAGATATAAAGCCTTCTGATATACTTGCTTGAAGTTAGGTTTAGATAAAACATAACACTATCATCATCAGCTTAGCCTTTATCCAACTATGTTGGGGTCAGCTTCCAGTCTAACCGGATGCAGCTGAGTACCAGTACTTTACATAAAGCGACTGTCTATCTGACCTTCTGATCCTCTGAGACTGGTGGTCAATATTTCGGGCTTCTGACGACCCGTAACGACTGTCAAAGACTTACGAATGACAGGCGGGACCAACGGCTTAACGTGCTTTCCGGGGCACGAAATGGTCTTGGTGTGTTAAGATGGACCCATCCACGAACCAACCGCGACAAGCGTAGCTTAACCTGACCGATCGACTCGTGCGTCTGTTTTTAACATTAGGTAAATCATCAAATCATCATCATCATCAGTCCACCACGCGGACCAAGTGGTGGACAGGTCAGATTTAAAAGATACAATACTGCAATAGGTTTTTTGTTGCCATCTAGTCCCAAAGACTTCTACAACTGAATATTCACACGCTTGCTCTCGACCGACAGTTGTTTGCTGTCGGGAGCAAGGCATATCAGGTTATCGAAATGTGTCTCATTTTGGATATGATTTGATGAATTTATTTTTAACGTTCATAAACTTGCTCTGACGGTCAAATAGCTGTCTAGGTACTAATTATAATAATCTTAAGAAGTAACCTCAAATGCTGACGTAACCACATGATATCAGTTAGTGTACCTACTCCGAACATGTAATGATCAACCATCAGGTGCTATAATTGTTTAGTATTTATTATTACTCAGAAAAATATAAACGGCAAGACCACCTTTTTGTAAGCAAAACATAAAAGATTTTTGAGAATTAAAATATGTAGAGGGAAGAGATTTAAAATGAGAATGACAACATACCAAGATGGCTGCGCGAGACTCCTTTCAATGTGTTCGAAAATTAAAACGATCGGGATTACAGTCGGTTCAAATACTAAGATCCGCAACTGACATGACAACTCAAAAATAAACATCTCAAAAATGACAACCCGAGTCTTCAAACAATACTCTCAAGACGGAGCAATTTACGACATTGCATACCAAATACCACATACATGCATAAATTGCATAAATTTATCGAAAAATAAAAACGACCATATAGAAAGCAATGTCCCACAACAATGTGCGGCCATGATATTGAAATGCTAAGTGAGGACGATGCCGTGATATGATTGACTGGCTACAAGACGGATTTAATAGGATAAGTGGTATGAATAAGGACAGTCAATGATTCTCTGAACGAATCTGTTTTGGGAGGTTGATGAACTGGTTCTTCTTGAACATCAATCGTTCATCATTTCAGCCGAAAGACGTCCACAGCTGGACATAGGCCAGCCCCAAGCTCCACCATTTTGACCGGTTCTACGTTTCCCGCATTCAGCGGATTCCTGGGGCCTTCACAAGGTCTTCGGTCATAGAAATATATAAAAAATCGTCTTCCGTCCTCCTTGTGGGGCGCCTTCCAACTCTACGTCTTCCGGTACGCAGTTGCCACTCCAGAACCTTTCGGCCTCATCCGGCATTTGTTCCGTTAAGACATCCTTGCAAATGTGAAACTTGCTGGTTATGTCTAATTACTAAGGAAGCACCTGAGAAATTATAAAATGTGTTTTAAAATACATCAAGCCGCAATGGATTGGTGTCAGACAAAAGTATCAAGAACAGCCGACAATCAAAACAATCTAAAGATGACAGAAGCTGTTAATTCTATTCAAGACAAGAACGCCATTCATATTTATGCGACTATAAAAATCCTAAACGATTCATCATCAAACAAAAATAAAAGTATAACAAACAATGAATAAACAAATGTTTGTACATTTCCGACATTTAGGTCAAACTGAAAATTAGGTTAGTTTCAGTAATGTCTGACTAATTGCTGTGTACACTGTATTACAAACGGTTACACGGAACTTGACAAAGAAGTTCTAGTGTTTACGGGAACTCCGTCTACGCAGTGACGTCACAAATGATTAGTAAGCATGAGTCAGTGCCCTTATTGAGGACTATTGGTAATTAAAATTTGTTGACAATTCGGAGTAAATATCGAACTTGGAAATCATAGTGCTTCACCACAATTAAAATTATTTTGTGAATAGAACTTGCCGCTTTCGCAATTCTTTTCAATTGAACTATATGGTGGTCTACAGTTGACTATCGAACCTATTATAATGGATATAAGTTGGATTTGCACTATGCGCCTGCGAAGAGATGGCGCCAGTGCACATGTCAAAGTGACATTCTATCAGAAATGACAATGGCAGATTAAAAAATTAAAGTGACTGATAGAAGCTACTGAAAAGGTTATGTCAATCCTGTTGAAACCCGTTGTAGGAGTACGCGCGAGAAGCTTTGAAAGCGATTGTTACTTGTTGTTGGCCCCCAGGATCAAAATGTTTTATTAGAAGCTTTTAAGATTCGGAAGAGGAATAATAATAATAATGTATGTTCCAAAAACTGTTCAATTTAATGAACTTTACACTCCTTTCATCCATTCCCGAAGAGAATACATAATCACAGTCTAACGTTCCCACAGCTGGGACACCTGCTCTCTATGAAAGGAAGTGGGCCGTAATACACCATCCGGGCCCAGTGTGGGTAGATGTCCCATGTATTCGTATTTTCAGTTCTAGGACATTAGAGAGTGATGATAAAATAATTTACACAAAGTAAAACGCCTCTGTCGGTTCGTACCTACGACCTACCTAACATTATGAACGTAAAACGTCTATATTCCAGTAACCATTCAATCTCCTAAGGTTTTTCATTCTTTCCCTCTACACCAGATAAGCTTACACAGGACCTTCAAAAACCACTTAGCTAAATTACACTTTCATCGGCAGATGGCAGCACCGTCGCACATAAAACTGGCCAGAGTAACCTCACCTTGAGTTTAACGTCCAGTAAAGTGCAGTGGTATCTATACGATGGGCCGTGGTGGTATCAAGGTGGACTTATCTTTGACCTTAGCCGTGAACGGAGGCTATTATGGGATTAAGATGGAAAAACTGGGCTCATTTTGTTGATGTAGTACTATTAGAAGAGCGAGTTAAAAATAAAGTGTAAGAAAGATACACAGGTTTATTTTTCACGGACCTAATCTAATCGAACTAGCCTATGGCCCACTGCAGGGTAAAGGCATCCCTCTCTCTTTTCCACAGAATTCTGTCTTTTGTTAGTGCTGGCCAGTCCTTTCGGTGGAAGTCTAGCTCGTTTTCACAGATATACTTGTATAAGTATAAAAACATAAGGATATGTAAATGTCATCATCAGACCGCAAAATGGATAGGAAATGGCGTGACCGTCAGGATGGCTGGACCAAACGAGATATGTACATGAGACCATGTACACTATTTAGTACCTATTTGCTACTATTTGCTACCTATAATGAAATATTTGCTACCTTTGCGGTAACAAATATATCAAAGAAATAAAGTGGCCAGCCATTCTGACGTCAGGTTGGCTGACCACATCCAAGTTCTCATAGTTTTAGTGTTGTATTAACCGCGTTGTTAATGTTAATATTTACTACCTATTTGCTACCTTAACATATATTTTTTACAATACTTTAGGAAGCTCCTATATAAAGTTATTAATAAAAGCGATTAAAACGCCTGTACATCAATTATTTACGTCTTTTTCTCGTATTATTGCTTACAATGTTTTTGCAGGCGCTTAGTGGCTTATGAACAACTCATTTCTGGAATTCTCCTCCTTGTATCTGGACTCTCCTGTGTAAAGGAAAGCTGTCATAAATAGAAAAACAACAAGATAATTATTCGAAATTACTTAATTACGTTCTAATATCTAAAATTTGTTTTCGACTTTAATTTTGATTAAAAAATTATTTAAATTTATTTATTTTTATAACTATTGGTTACTCGATTTAACGTCTTCGTAATATTGAAATGAAGTATGTACCACTAAAACAGTGAGGTTTATAATGATAAATCTCACTGTTTTGGTCATTACCAATTCCCTCGCTCGGAGCCGATGAAGCAGCAAACTCAAAAACTGATGCCAAGTTATATTCAATATCTTTAAATGTAATTATAGTTGGTATTTCGTATAAATATATTTTTTCTTCAGAATTGACTTCAAAAGCAATAAAATCCTTTTTTGACACCTATGAAAAAAAATGCCAATTTGTTATTTTTAGTACTGTCTTACTCGTTTCATCGTGAAAACACACTCTTTTATAAAAGGTTTCGTAATAAATTATAGTTAATAATAAATAATAAGTGTGGGTAGTTTTTAATAAAAATAAGATGTCAGTAAGTGATTATAAAATATTGTGTCATAATTTGATCAAGATCAATATAAAATTAAATTAAAAATTTAAAAAACCCCCGACACAAAAACCTTATTTCCCTTTAAAAAGTAAAAAATAATAAAAAATAACTCAATCTTAAAGTACCTATTGGTAATTAAATTGTTAGGTTTGAAGCGGTCCCCCAACGCGGCGTATTTTTTTTTGAATTATTAATACATTCTTAGGTACTTTAAGATTGAGTTATTTTTTATTATTTTTTACTTTTTAAAGGGAAATTAGGTTTTTGTGTCGGGGGTTTTTTAAATTTTTAATTTAATTTTTTATTTTGTACTTTTTATAGGTATATACTTAATATAATGTAGAATCAGACGAAGCTAAGAACACTTTCGATTAATTCATCAATATTCTCTTTCAGTGCACTTTCATTTGAGACCCCACTCGAGTATATTTGCTGACATTCGGTTACTCTTCCCCACTTTCCCCCCCACAACTTTTAAACGGCTCAACCGATTTTCATCAAACATGTCTAAGAACACTCGCAGATAAGTCACCTTTAATATATATATTTTTTTATTGAAATCGCATCATCCGTTCGGGAGCTATGATGCCACAGACAGACAGACAGACAGACAGACAGACAGACAGACACGTCAAACTTATAACACCCTCTTTTTGCGTCGGGGGTTAAAAACATCTCCATCACCTAATAATAAATGCGATATGTTATTTACATTATAAAATTTTATAAATGAATAAAACTTTACTATGGATATCCAGAAACAAGTTGTTCATAAGCCACTAAGCGCCTGCAAAAACATTGTTAGCAATTATACGACGAAAAGACGTAAATAATTGATGTACAGACGTTTTAATCGCTTTTATTAATAACTTTATATAGGAGCTTCTTAAAATTGTGTAAAAAATTTATGTTAAGGTAGCAAATAGGTAGTAAATATTAACATTAACATCGCGGTTAATAAAACGCTAAAACTATGAGAACTTGGATGTGGTCAGCCAACCTGACGTCAGAATGGCTGGCCACTTTATTTCTTTGATATATTTCTTACCGCAAAGGTAGCAAATATTTCATTATAGGTAGCAAATAGTAGCAAATAGGTACTAAATAGTGTACATGGTCTCATGTACATATCTCGTTTGGTCCAGCCATCCTGACGGTCACGGAAATAGCAGGGTTAATTATGATGAAACTTCCCATAAGTGGTTTATTTTGACCTATGTATAACAGAAAATGATTGACTAATTATAAGATTCGATTCAGAAAACAATTATGGAAACCTTACTGCCTAAGTCATAATCTGCCTAGCCTTTTTCCAACTATGTTGGGGTCGGCTTCCAGGTTAACCTGATGCAGCTTGGTATTCAGCTGCATCAGGTTAACCTGGAAGCCGACCCCAACATATTTTATATGGAGCGAGTGCCTATCTGACCTCCACAACTCAATAACTGAGTGACTTTCGGCTTCTGACGACCTGTAAGGGCGTTATCACACTAACGGTTTACGAGCGTCTTCAGAGCGGAGCGGGCGCACAGCGAATACGTCGCGAACACGTCGCGGCTGCACAGCGAAGACGCCGCGGGCGCGTGGCGATTACGCAACGTTTTCGACGTCAGTTCGCGGGAAGTTGATTACGTACACTCAGTAACGGTTCTATCCGCGGCGATCTCGTTGCACGTCCGCGACGTATTCGCTGCGCGTCCGCGACGTATTCGCCGCGCGTGCGCGATGTATTCGCTGCGCACTCGCTCCGTTTTGAAGACGTTCGTGAACCGCTAGTGTGATAAGGCCCTAACGACTGTCAAAGGTCCACAAATGACAGCGGGGAAAAATGGCTTAGCGTGCTTTCTGACGCACATATAATAGGGGCTTCGGTATGTAAAGATGGTCACCCATCCACGGGCTAACCACGAAAATCGTAGCGTAACCTTATCGGGCGACCCGTGCCAATGAACATCAACATAATAGGAATTAGTGGAGAAAGAGAAAGGTATTACAAAATTTGCAGAAAAAAATTGCCTTTCAGAAAATACATAACCACATTATAAGCAAGAAGTTATCATCATCATCATTTCAGTCGAAACACGTCCACAGCTGGACATAGGCCTCCCCCAAAAATCGGCGGGTTCGCCATAATTGCTATACTTGGCAGGCGGGTTGGCGGTTGTAGTATGGTAGTAAAATGCATAGAGAACACTAATTCTATTCCCCCATTCTAGTAAGAAGGAAGCAGGAAGTTCCAAAACATAAAGAAGAAAACCTTAACCATGAACGTATAGTTTATTTTAGATACAGAGTGATGTCGAAAGTTTCCGATTTAGATGTGGTCCAGATGCGGTGGAAATGTGTGTTAACCGCGATCTTGACGAGGCTGGGGATATTATTAGAACAATTAATATTTATAGGAGACAGAAGGAAGCGACGGGTTTTACGTCATACCAATAAGATTATGGTTTTTATGTCAACGATTTTGTAGTACAATATATTGGTCGGCGTTATGTTAATTAAACACATAATATTACTTCGCGTTTTTACTTCGTTTTCGCTTACAGCGTACTTTGTAACTTTTCTTCTGTTTTTTTGGTTCCTAAGGGCCGTTGCGCTATGTTAAATAGCCTGTAAACTTCCTCAAAAATTGGGCTATGAAAGGCAAGTTTTTTTTTTTTAAATCCGTATGATAGTTCCAGAGATCAGTGCGTCCAAACAAGAAAAACAAAATCTTCAGCGGGATTTTTCCCACTGGACCACGTCCAAACGTGCAAACGTGGTCTTATATTTAATTAATAAAGTAATTAGTATAGATTTGTATGTTGTAGAAAGAGAAGGTCTTATGTTCCGAATGAATCCACTGCTGCTTGAGACAGAAATGATCAAAATTGAAAAATATTTTTATATACTTAAGAATATTTATCGCTAATTTCTGATGTATTTTTTATTGGTACCTAATAGGGATAATTTCGTGTTAGAATCTTATCAGGACTGATAATAATTATTATCGACAGATAATATCCTGTAACAAGAAATCTAACACCTATTTTGTATCTAGCTTTGTGTAATACAATACTCTTCTAGGAATTAGTAATATGTGTTATTATAACTAAAGAAAGGGATTGGTCGGGTTAGACAAAAGATGGATGCAGGGTCTATAAAATATTTTATAGGAAATAATAGAGCAGTAATGATCCAGTGGTAACGGCCACGACAAACGAGTCGTAGCTCGTTGGTTCGAATCCAGTCAGGCGCTTTGCTCTGTGTAATTTCTTTCATCACCACTGCTCTCAAAACGGTGAAGGAAAACATCGTGAGGTCACCTTTATGTCCCAGAAATTCGAAGACATGTGACAATCATCACATCGAGTTGGCATCTAACAACCCGCACTGGGACTGGGTGGTAGATTATGACCCCCTCACAGAGAGGAGACCTGTGTCCCAGCATGCAGTGGGAACATGAAAAACTGATTATGTTAAAGAAATAGTAGATTATTAACCAAGGGGATAAAGCAGTGACTTCTGTCGCGGGTGACGATTTAAATCGCGAGCGTAACGAAGGACTCGAGGTTTACGCCCGAGCGTAGCGAGGGTGTTAAAAACTTAAATCACGAGCGAAGCGAGGGATTTAAGACGAGTCCTGAGTGTAGCGAGGGATTTAAGTTCACCCAAGACTAAGACAGCTTTATCACCGAGGAAAATATTCTACTTTTCGTACCATTTGCGAAAAAAATAACACAATAATAATATGAGATAAGCATTTATTAAAAATAATGACAATTAAAAGTAAAAGTTAACATTCGAAACATTGGTCCAATTAACGTTAATGTATTTGAAGAAAACAAAAACGCGGCAAATTCCTAGACTAATATTTTTTTGTCGGAAAAGCAAAGGCATCGAGCTCATACGGCCTCTATACTGAACTACATCTGTGTTTACATCATTGAGTTTGTATATAAAGCATCTTTTTGAAAAAGGAATACGCATTTATTATGCAGTTATGATTATTAAATAAAATTACGAAAACCGACGACGCCGTATGAGCTTGATGCCTTTGCTTTTCCAACAAAAAAATATTAGTCTAGGAATTTGCCGCGTTTTTGTTTTCTTCAAATACATAAACGTTAAGTTTATTTTAATTTATTTTTATAAATAAGTTAATGTTCTAAAAATATTTTAATAAATGCTTATCTCATATTATTATTGTGTTAATTTTTTCGCAAATGGTACGAAAAGTAGAGTATTTTCCTCGGTGATAAAGCTGTCTTAGTCTTGGGTGAACTTAAATCCCTCGCTACACTCAGGGCTCGTCTTAAATACCTCGCTTCGCTCGTGATTTAAGTTTTTAACACCTTCGCTACGCTCGGGAGCAAACCTCGAGTCCTTCGTTACGCTCGCGATTTAAATCGTCACCCGCGACAGAAGACACTGCTTTATCCCCTTGGTTAATAATCTACTATTATTTATTCGAAGGGCATACATATTGGTATTTTAACTGTGGATGAACACAAGGAAAACCTGTAGGTATCTAGGAATCCAGTGACAGCTAGAATATCTTCCAATCCTGTCTTATCATTATATACCAACACGATAAACTTATATTACTAGGAATTAAAATACGTGCAGCTGTCCTATAAATAGGTCCAACCGCCCCTCCCCCCATTCTCAGTAGTTATGAGTAATTCACAAGATTCCCATCGTAATAGCAATGCACTTAATTGGTATGCGCGCGGACTAACTTGTGTTGCGCGTACGCAGGGTTCAATGACGTTGTTGTGTTTACTATTGAACTGATGATTGTGTGGGGGGATTAGGGTTTATGATACATTACGATTGTTGCACGTAAAGAGTTTGTGTAACTTATTTCATCATCATCATCTGCCTTACCTTTGCCAATTAGGATGGGCGGCTTTTTTTTACGGACTTTTTCCGCCAACGTAATTGGCGCCTATTCAATATCTCTCGTATCTCTCGTACTTCCATGCTTCATAATGTATCTTTCTTTTATCCTACCCCTTTTATGCAGTGAGCTTGTCTTTTCCCTAAAAGTACGAGAGATACGAGAGATATTGAATAGGCGCCAATTACGTTGGCGGAAAAAATATTTTTTTCAGGGTTTCTTTATTACATACATGTGCTTTAGATTGCATTATACTATTTATATTATACTACACTACGATGGGCGGTCTAACCGAATACGCTGAATACTATTTATTTTATTTTTATGTTATTTTCCATGGGGCGGCTGCCTATCTGACCACCGCAACCCAGTTATTGGGTAAAATGATACATCTGGGTAATGGTAAGTCTTCTTGTCAGACTTTCGGGCTTCTGACGACCCATAAAATTCGAACACATGTGAGATCCACCAACTTGAACTAGGCCCGCGTGGTGGATTACGGCCAACTACCTCTCACAGGGTGGAGACCGGTGTCCCAGCTTTGGGAACATTACGTACATTCATGAAAAACTTTCAGAAAATAACAAACTCTGAACCCTTTGACCACTGATGGAACCATCAGAATCTAGTAAAATTATAACGCCTGAAAGCCTTAAAATACCTCCACGTCCGAGGATTGCTAGAAGTTCAGCTTATTAAGTTTAACTATTAGGTTTTTAGAGTCTTGTTCAGCGAACTAGAAGTGTTTAGCTCATTAAAAAGTAAAACAAAAACTACGTCCTGGCTTTTAAGACAATATTTCCGCCCACATGGAATGTCAATTCCGAATCTCTGGGACTGTACACATTTTGAAGACGTCAATTCAAAGGGACTTCACTTCTTCCTAAGATATTTTTGACAGCTCTGAAAACGCGAGTTGGATTATTGAAAATAACTCAAAACTCTCGTAAATCCCACAACAAACTGATAATAAACTTGACCGCCAAATAGTAACGGTTTACCAGTAAGTAGCCTTTATGTTTTAGAAACACTTTGGTACAGAATTATGTAGTCGTAAATACAAGACAAATGTTCAAAGGATTAGTAGCCATAGCCATTAACTGTGCCACCATGAAAATCATTAACGTTAAAATTATGTCTGTTCACATTATGTCTACTTCGTTAAGCAGGTAAATGTGTGTGACGCATCCGAGCCACTTATGAGTTAAGATTGTTTCCGTTAAAATTGTCGCTGTCAAACAAGTGTCCAAAGGCCTTGTATTAGAAACTCTTTGTTTATAAGTAGGCTCTATGGCTTAGCTCTATGGGGAAAGGAAAAATATGTTGACAGCTGCATTTTTAGTCTGTGGATTTTTTGCAGAATTTAGAAATTAGCGCAGAGTTGCTGAATTAACACTGTAGTTTACCAAAATAAAGTATGCTGGTAATCTTTTTTTTCTCATAATAATAATATAGCATTAATTGTCAATAATTAAGTTTTGTTTTTTGTATAACAACTCTTTCTCTCCAAATTTTTTTTAGTTCTGACACACCAACACCCCTTGTCAGAATCAATTTGAATATCGAACCAAGACGAAACAATTTCAAATGGGCGATGCACACAAGACATTCATAATTCATTCAACCGTCGCCGTCGCGTCGCGTGCAAGTCCATAAGCCAATAACTTGCACTCATTATACACGGTTAGCACTAACTCGGGCGAAGTTGTCATAAAATATATTTCGGCTAGTTTTATTACTGGTAATTAGGTCATGCAGATTGGCCGGTGCAAGGGCACCGCTGTTTAGTGTTTTGCCTTTGTACTACCTAACTGTATTTTGTGGACTGTGGACTGTTTGGTCGTGTTTTTTGTTTGGGTTCTGCGGGTTGTTCACGCGATGCAACAGCGCACTGGCTGCAAAAGATTTGCATAACCGTTATAAGAAAATTTAGCAATGACGATTACGAAAATCAAGATTTTTTGATCCTAACCTAAACATTTGTATTCATTGAGAAAATTGGATTGATGTTATTTTTAAATTTTCCGAATTGTTGTTTCGTTTTCAGCAGACATTCTGTAAAAAACATTTTTATAAATACTTCTCAGTTCTTAATAAAAATTCATAGTTCTTACGTGATAAAAATATGAAACATAGCTTTTTACCATAATCGATTTTCGTGACAATTGATAATATTGTCACACAAGCATTTGAATTACTTCGACTTAACGCTGAACTTAAACTTTTATCTATTGTAAAAAATAAAGTATAGTCTGTTTAAAAAACTAAACTAACGAAAATGTAAAAAATGGATCAGTATATATTGGCTTCCACAGGTATGTTACCTGTGCAGTGGAAGCCAATCTGTATTGCCACTTACAAATTGAACTTTGAGTTTTAAATCGGTGTATATCATGTGTCTATTTATGTTAAAACTTCAATTTATGCCCATTATTTTAAATGTCTTACTAATTCTCTTTAGTAAGATTTTATCCTGAACAGCCTTTGTTTACAGCTTCATCAGATACTTTCGGAACAGATCATCGCAATATTTATGAAACTAATAAACCTTATAACTAAATAATCACATATTAAATACAGTAGTAATGTGTTAACATAGTCATTCATAAACCTCAATAGCCCAGCCAACCCACACAAGCCTTGTTTTCATTCGGCCCCCGTCTGTTTGATCTAACCACCGACCGAATCCAATGATGTATCATTTAAACAGTTCGCACCTTACCTTAGCATTGAATATCTTGTTGATTTACGATTGTAGACACAGAGGATGTAAATATGCAGAAGGTCTGGTGAATTAAGACTCAGATAAGTAATAGAACAAATAGACGGAAAGCACAATCAACCTATACTGTTCTCACTTGTGGAAGTTGTGGAACACAGGCCTCCTCTCTTTGAGAGGGAACGGGCTGTAATCTACACTGAGAAAACTGAGAATCATAAAAGAGGTGAATTCAGCTTAAAGTATGATGAATTCACTCAAAGGACGGAGCATAGTGATTCACCAAAAAGAACGATGATAATACTATTGTTGATGATAACAGTATTTAAGATGATGTGTCACCATGGATTTAGTTTTAGTTACCTACTATTTTTCGATGCCTTCCTCATATATCCAGTTATATCCTATTAGTTTTCCTACAATTTTTCGGTGACTTCCTCACATATTCAGTTATGTCATACAATTTTTCCTACTATTTTTCGGTGCCTTCCTCATATATCCAGTTATATCCTATTATTTTTCCTACTATTTTTCGGTGACTTCCTCACATATTCAGTTATATCATACAATTTTTCCTACTATTTTTCGGTGCCTTCCTCATATATCCAGTTATATCCTATTATTTTTCCTACTATTTTTCGGTGACTTCCTCACATATTCAGTTATGTCATACAATTTTTCCTACTATTTTTCGGTGCCTTCCTCATATATCCAGTTATATCCTATTATTTTTCCTACTATTTTTCGGTAACCTCCTCGTATTTTAGGTTAGGTCCTCTTACTTTTCCTACTATTTCCTCATATCTCTGGTTATAGCCTATTATCTTACGGAGGTCGCCCTCAATAGGAGGATTGTGTTTTTTAATAAACCAATTAATATCTCTATAATACACCAGTGATTAGTTGTAGTTCTACTCATTCTCCATCAGTAGGACTACAACTAAATACTGGTGGATTACACAGAAATTGTTTGGATTATTAGAAATCACAATCCTCCTATAATTGAGGGCGCCACTGGACTTACATGATCCCCTTATTTTTAAGTATCCAATATTGGTTCTTTCCTTTTAAATATTATTAGGTGTGAGCTCAACATTAAAAAAAACTGAAGAACCCTAAACTTGAACCTTAAAAAAATGGAGAGTAAGTAAAAAAAATAGAAAAAAGTACCTTGGCAAGAATGGTAAGAAGGTGAAAAGGGATGTATGTATAAATTAAACAGAAAATTGAATGGTATTTTTATTTCCATAGTATGAATGAATAATTATTATATACTCTAAACATTTATATTCAGTATAAAAGAAGACTGTTTTGTTTAGAAACATCCTCGCCTTAATGATTACAGTATCTATTTGTCGGTCATTATAAAGAATCATTATATACATTATGTTCAATAATTCTAGTTTTTACAAATTAAAATAAAGGTTGAGACGAGTAGAAATTTAATTTACAAAAAATAAAAAACTTTACATTAATGTACCTATAACTAAAACATTTTTGCCCTTAAGGTGATTGCTTCAGGGTAGCCGTTTTTTGCAATTTGCAGGCCAGTGCTAGGTTGTATGTTAATTAAATGTTGCACGCGGGTGTAAGTACATAAGTTGTACTACATACGTCTTACACCCGCGTCTAACATTTCAATCAAAACCTAGCACTGGCCTGCAAATTGCAAAAAACGTAAGAAAATTTGAATTTCGCGGGCTACCCTGACGCTTTCACCTTAAAGCTGCATACAATAAATTGGTTATATTATTATAGTAAATATCTATTTTCAAGTAAAGTGCTACTATAAACACTCCGATGAGACTAATCTATCCCTCATACAAATACTTTACTTTAAAATCTATTACTAAAGGTGAACGCACACTTTTCAGAGCCGAAGGAGGCGAAAGAATCGAATTTTAGAATTACTTGTATGAAATCCTATGGAACCTCGCACACTTACCGAATCGGACGAATAAGGTCGTACGATTCGGTGCGGATAAGTGTGCGAAGTTACATTGGACTTCATTTAAGTAATTCTAAAATTTGATTCCTTCGCCTCCTTCGGCTCTGATAAGTGTGCGTTCACCTTAAACCAGCTATTGGTGCTGGCTCATACCATTACTTTATGCGGACACCGTTATCGGGCCGTCTTTATAGGATATCCTAAAGGGATATCCGATAAATACCGTAACTAAGGGTAGATTACAAGTACCGGAGGCGAGCTCGCACCGTCTCCCGCCACAGGGCACTGACCTCCTGCCACGGACCAGCTGAAGGACTTGACAGCTGCTCTAATGCTGACGCTACGTCCTCCACTTCACCTGCACACAAAAATTAAAACGATTAATAATTAGTACAATGACAATAACGGTTCTTAGATTCAGATATTTTGTAATTTGTAACGAAAATTTATACTAATTCAGATATTTTTCTCAATAATTTTGTTCTTGATAATTTAATTCAATCTGAAAACATAAAATTTCTTGAAAAGGAGTTACCTTCTTTAAGTCCGGTCAGGTCGATTCCAGCGAGTGGAGGGGTGTCTAGCCTAGGACTGGACTTGGAGCGAGAACGTGACTTGGGCTTTTCAATAAGGCCCAACGAAACTAAATGCTGCCGTCGAGCCCTTCTGGCGGTGACTAACCAGCCAGAGATATTGCGCTTAGCCTGGTAAGCATCAGCCGGCAGGTACGGCGCGTAGTATAGGGGTGGTGACTCCTCTTTAAATAATCTGCCAATGTCGTAGGATAGAGCAAGCAGCTCTTCTTCTCTCTCAGCATCTGTCAGAAGTACCGGGTTTTCGGCCGTAATGAGCTTCTCCATAAGCAGCTTGCATAAACGCCCACGCACGTTTGAGGGTAAGGTGCCCGTTTTCTGCCCAATTGCTATTATTTGTTTTCCCTCGACTGATGAATTCAGTATGGTATTCACCTGAAACACAAATAGTATAAGTATGGCATTACAAACTAAATATGCAAGGTAAAAGTTAAAAAAAAATGTCACTAAAATGTTGAAAATACAGGTTCAATACCTACCTTCCATTCAGTATAATGATCAGTTGGAGCCGGTGCCAGTCTAGGCATCATGCATTTAGTTGTTAGTTATAGCTGTCACCAACTCCAAATATATTACTGATCTTTGTGACATATAGTATAGCTCCTAAACGGCCGTCCGTACACACACACATACAGGACAGGACAGGTACAGACGTTAAACTTATCTGTTTACGCCGGGGGTTAACAATATTGAATGTCAATTTAAATTCCTTATCAAAAGTACAGGATAATAGGCAATAACTTACTAAATTGCTCCCGGTGGACTCTTGTCTAACTGCTTCACCCACTGACGACGACGAGTCCAGTGGTATCACCAGTATGTCACCATCCTAAAATAATATTTACTTTGAGACAATGTTATAATAGTACATGTAGCAAAAAGGTGTGATAATATGAGTATGTATGGTCAATTAACCTCAATAATCGTTGAAATAATCACTAAATGTGTCCGAGTGCGACCGTTAACTAACAGGCTATAGCTAGCCCTAGCCGGAGATAACTCAAGGGAAGTGTTATATTTTTTTACTAGTAATCGGTTCAGCATTGCAGGTGTGAACGGTCCTGCCCTCGTCCCTTGATCCGGCCCTGATAAAAACTAATCGATCAAGATCAGGACTGATCCTGGTCTCAAAGAATGTCTATACCAAATTTTGCATCGGTTCAGTGTCTTAGGTATGAAAATGTGAAAAGGTCCTGCCCCAGCCGACAGATAGACAGACAAACTTACTTTCGCATTTATAATATTAGTATGGATGTAATTACAAATTAATACATATTGCTCTTGAACCAAAAAACAGTAAGTACGAGTACTTTTCTACAATTTTGCAGAACTTACCAAATTTTCCTGGTTAAGTCCTGCTTCGCAGTCTTGGTTGAGGATTGAGCTTTGCAGTCCTTCACACGGTGGCAGAGGCTCTAAGTTACAAGGTAGACTAGTTAACAAGTCATTCCTCAGGACCTCTTCAAAGAGTGATGAATTGTAGGAGTTATCCTGAAATTTAACAAGAAATTTAAAAAGGTAATAATAATGTACTTAGTTGGTAAACTAACAAGACTGATGAAAAGTTATGATTTTATTCCACTTTTTAAATAAATACTGCACCGGTTAAATTGTTAGGTATCTTAAGAAGACTTTAAAATAATAAAAGTTAATAAGTAGGTACCTACCTACCTACATGCAAGTAGGAGAATGTGCATTTAAGCGACGCAGGGCATGTGTAAGCAAAAAGTTTAAAACAAAATTTACTTTTTTGAAATACAATTTAACATGAAAACAAACCATATCTTTTGGTTGGTCAACCGTTTGTCGTAAAAACGATGTCGAAGGGATCCATAGGTAAGGTTATGTTAGAACTGTGACCTTGAAATTGGTCGCGAAATTTTTTTAAGTATATTTTCATAGTGCCTCTAAGACGACACTCTGACCCTATTCTTGCTAGAAATTAGAATGTGTGAATGTAATGTGTGAGCTCATGCTAGCAACTTACTAGGTAGGTTTGTCAACTTACTTTCAAAACGATCGATGTAGCGTTCCAAATTCCACTTCTTAAAAAGATCACGCGTAGCCATATCCATTTTTGCACTGATCAAACACGTTCACTGGCACTAATGGAATTGTTATTGCTATTAATTAAACGAGTCGTGAGTCGTGACTTGACTTGAAATACAAATGGCCGACCGAAATGGCGTCACCTTGGCAATGGCATTTATAATAATGCCGTCACCTTAAATTTGTAGGACATCATTCAAATGCTACTCATAAATGGGTCTCTGTAATAATAATTTAGTAGGATACACATAAAATAATATGACTATATTATTGAACTTTGATGCTTACTCTAAAAATATGAGATTATTTAATCGTATTATCATAGGATTCACATAAAATAATATGACTGTAATATTAAAAAATGATGCTTACTTTAAAAATATAAGTTTAAAGCATTATAATTTAATATAGTACATTAGGGGGAGGTCATCGTATTTTTAGAGATACTTCTTCATATTAAACTATGAAATCTATTTATATTACGGTGACTGTCATTGTGTTTTTTAATTAGAATCTTATTTATAATTATCATACTAATTTATGGGACAGTGGACCATTTTCTATTACATTGTGTTATTATTTGAAGAAGACAATGTTATTTCATAATTACAAATTTTTACGATGACAAGTATCATAATATTGCATTATTTACCCAAAAAATTCGATTCCATCTTAACACATTTCAGTTCTAGCGTAATATTTACTTATTATCAACATATTATAAGACAACGCATCTATTTTAAACCAACGTCACGATATTTTAAGATTATGCCAAAATGACATTTTTCTCAGTGTACCACGCGGGTCCAATGCGGGTTGGTAGATGTTACATGTTTTCGAATTTTTGGGTCTGGGAAATGCCGGTTTCCTCACAATGTTTTCCATCACCGTCATTAGAGCAGTGGTCATGAAATGGAAATAAAAATACTAGAAGGTAACACTAACAGTAATGGCTAGAAATGCTAAAATATATGCAAAATGTCGCGTGCATTTGAGATTGCAAAATGCAGTCTGGAGTAGAAAAATGAAAGCGAGGTCAAAGTATTTTTTGGTCTGTGTAAGACTATAAATAATTTATCTTACTCAGACCAAAAAATATTAATTATTAATCGCAATTATTGCGAGTGTCAAAAATCGCAGAAATGTTTTCCGAACTCCATGTTCAGAACTTTTCACCATAGCAAAAGTAACAAAAGCGATTTCTCTTGCAGGCGAACAGACTCGTACAGTTTTTCAAAACCTGATGAAGTCTTTTCTTAATTAATTTCCAGCCAGGCACACAGTTTTTCAGAAGAGCAATTCTCGTATTTTTTTTAATGAGCATTCGAATTCTAATCTCGGTCTCAATCTATCAACAAAATGATGACGACTTTTTGACATATATTGCCGCTGGGATAAGATCGTTACTGCAATTTAAACGCTTTTATAAAGTACGAGAATAACTTATGCCTTATACCGTATGCTTACAGATCAGATACCGGCAGTAATTTTCACACAGGAATTCTCCGCGTACGTCGTCGTTTGATCTCATTTCAAAGTTCTCCTTCTGTAATTTAATTATCTGTGTTTACTTAACAAGTTGGCCACAAACGTTCAGACATAAATGACTATTATAAATTAGGAACAGATTTATGATGTTTGTATTGGACACGGCTTCGGAATTACGTGTTGCTCGTCTGCGGCGGCTTTTTTATGTTAATTAATTATTGTTTAATTCATTTTTTTATTTTATTCGTTCTGTGTGAAGGGTCGAGAAATAAGAAGTAAAAAAATTGAATATCTGGTGAAGTTTGAATGTGACGTCATTGCAGTAAACAGAAAGTTGATAGAAAAGTTCAAAGGAAATCGTTTGTCTTGGTTTGGACATGTTATGAGGAGCGAGTTCACGCAACTGAGTAAAGGGGGGAAATATAAATGTGGATGGATGTAAGATTGATAAGATTGTCATTGGAATTATTGTGTGAGGAATGATATATAAGCAAATGGATTGAATGATAGCGTAGAGTAAATTCTTCAGCTTCCTTCCAGCATCAATTGTTTACTTGTTTATACGCTAGAATCATGTTAATAAATGCAAGAGTTTATTGAATAACGCGATTTACTAACTACTTATTAATCGTAAGTAAATATCATCATCATTTCAGCCGTAAGACGTCCACTGCTGGACATAGGCCTCCCCAAAAAGCCCTCCAAGGCTTTGTCATAATCGCCACGCTTGGCAGTCGGGATGGCGATCGCAGTATGGTGGTAAAACGCATAGAGAACCCTGCGGTCCATTCTCTGGTAAGTCCCCCGAGAAGAAATGCGGTGATGCTATGCTTTACGTCCGGAACCTCACGAAATAAATATAGACTACAGTTTTAGGCTTATGCCATACATTATGGCATTGGAAATAGCATTCGTCCGCCCTCAACCCTTTTACTCCAACTGGAAAAGGTAATGCCAATATTCCTGACTGAAATAAAAATATTTCTAGTAGAAAAATTGTGCATCTAGTGAACCTATATATTCCTATGTTATTATTGCTTTCATCTCTTCAGAGCGTTCTTGATATCCGTCCTCGCCTAAAAATATGACCAAAACATATTTTTAATAGGTCTCTTCCATCATTATGCCCAGCCTTTTTCCAGCAATGTTGGGGTCAGCTTCCTGTCTAACCGGATGCAGCTGGGTACCTGTATTTTATAAGGAGCAAATGCCTTCACAACCCTGTCACTGGGTTATAAGATAGCCCTTGGTGTGACTGGTTGTCGAGCTTTCGGGCTTCTAACTGCCCATCATGACGCTTGTCAAACAACTGACAGGACATTCAGTAATAGAAATGAACCGAAAAGCCTGACTAGATGTGACGAGTCTTTACTGAATGGTTATCGAGAGACGGAAGAAGGAGTGTCGGCAGACCAACAGCCAGATGCACAAATGACATTCAGAAGATCGCGGGTAAGATCTGGCTGAGACTCACACAGACCAAGGAAGCATGGGTCAAAAAGAGAGGTGGTCTATACTCAGTAGTGAATGGAATATGCTGCTGACGATGGCTGGTTGGAGTAGGTACAACGCCATAGACGTCACGCTACAAAAACACAGCTCACACAGACAAGTTCTAGAATCCCCACGCAATTCCACGTCTACGCCTTCAACAAAGAAAACGTATGAAAAAGTGAACGTAATACAAAAATAAATATTCCCGCTAAAAATATTCCCATTCAATGGCGGAACTGGATTTTTTCCCGCCGTTAATAATTGTATGCCACATGGCCGATATTGTTTATTTTTTACGACGGAAGCCGAAATGAGCAGTGCTGCCGTTATTAATAAATTATTGTTCCTTTTATAATAATAATGGTGTTGATATGTGTTTAAATTAACGAAATACTGAGTTACAGAGCTTTAAAAAAAATTCACATTTTTTTTTGAGTCACACTCAAAATGTTATTGACAAAGTAGTCTGGGAGACAACGCATATTTTATTGTGAAATGAATACTTTAATTTTGTGAGGATAGTATCATTTCTACCTTAAATTATAAATGCCGGCGAAATTATAGACACAAGATAATTTTGTCTCTATGGTAGCTCGGGGCTAAATAATCACTGCCCCACGGATTGATAAAAGGTTAAGCTTGCCGACGTCGCTCCGTGGATGGGTGACCGTCCATTACAATTCGAGTCCCTTCCGTGCCTCAGAAAGGACGTCAACGATTTACAAAAGATACTTTACTGTTCGAGTAATGTCTACGGATAAGTTGAAGGGATTTGCAAATGTAATAAATAGGCAGTTTCTGTCATGTTGTGTCTACAGCAAAATACTACGGATAAATTTCGTAGATCATTGACAGTCGTTACGGGTACTTAACCAAAGCCCAAAGTCTGACAACCAGTCTTATCAAGGGGAGTATCATATTACCCAGTAACTGGGTTGTGGAGGTCAGATATGCTGTCATTCCATGTAAAATACTAGTATTCAGCTGCATTCGGTTGGGCTGGAAGCCGACCCCAATATAGTTAGAAAAAACATAGGTTAGCTTTTCCTATGTTGGGGTCGGCTTTGGCAATTTGCCTGGTGCTAGGTCTGTAGGCAATGAATGCAATCGATTTTCATCAGGTGAGCGATTTCTGCTTGTTCCGACATGAAAGGAAACATTCGACATTGAACTTAGACATAAATCTCCATGTAGAACGAATCATCACTATAAAATGTTTTACAATCCAGAAAATTATTCGTAAAGGAAATTCTCTTTCAACGAATTTCTCTAAAATTCGTAGAAGCATAAACCAATAAATTCCACATTTTATGTCTGACATACATACATACCTCCGTATATTCTTCCTTTACGATTTAGCAGTATAAACGAATATATTTATTTTTTCAGTTTTCAATCAATCGATCGATAGTCCTTCATACAGAACCACTTACATCCATAAATAATAACACGGTAAGCCAATTTCACCTGATGTTGTACATGAAGGAACAACAAACAGACATCGTTTATTTTTATATATATTAGTGTAGTTTATACCAAATGTTTGCCAAAACACTTGGCTGTCAGCCAATCGCTGCTTCCCATCTATGTCTTGTTTCTTAACGCTAAGAGATATTTGGGATTCAATAATGTAAATACAGGGTATAATTGACATTCTCAAGAAATATCTAGGATTAGAGACGAGAGTATTGGCTTTACTCTTTGAGTTATTTCTACAGACAAGTTGTAGGGATTTGCAAATGTAATAAATAGGCAGTTTGTCGTGTTGTGTCTACAACAAAATACTTCGGATAAATATTGTTTAACAATTCGAAGATCTTTTACAGTCGTTACGGGTCGTCAGAAGCCCGAAAGTCTGAGAACTAGTCTTACTAAAGAACATCGTGTTAACCAGTAACTGCATTGTGGAGGTGCATCTGATTAAACTGAAAGCCGACCTCAAATATATTTGAAAAGAAAGGTAGATTGGTTTAAAAGAATTAGAAATATATATCTGTGGGAGTTATGGCGTAGACAAGACACGATTTGGGTCGCTAAACCATCGCTGTTTATACTGATAATATTATCCTTATTCAGTTACTTCTTAGATATAACATGGGTTGCTATAATAAGGCTTTAAATAATCTGCGATAAAATAACTTACTTATTTCCAGCTTCGTTCACACATCGTAAGATTACAAAGCTTCCGCAGAATACGTTCAATATTTACGCAAACATTCTTCGTAGAAATAAAACCAAAAGTTTCTGTTTATTTTCGTATCTTCGATCCATATGAAGCCCTTCGCGATCATGGTCACGGGCAGGCGAAGTCAATACCACTTGAATTCATAATCAAAAGCTTTAGTCTGAAGCCGAATGTTTTAGCCACTTTTCTATACTTATAATAAAGCTGAAATGTTTGTTGGTTTGTTGGAATGCGACCAATTTCTGGACTACCAGTCGGATTAAATATTCAAATGAAATTTGTATTTGATAGCCCAGTTCTTGAGGAAACTTATAGGCTATATAATATGAAAGTAAAACGATGCATTTAACACGGAACGACCGTTAGGAGTCGAAAAAAAAAAGGAGAGAACGCTGAACGAAACAAGAACTAATTTGAAAAAACTATGTAGGTAAGTAAGCTTTATTTAAACTTAAATTAGCGCAATGAGATTCTATTACATAACATAATATCACGCATAAAATCCGTATACTAATTCCTAATACTTATGCTGGTAATTAATCAACACTTAGTTTTCCAACTTGAAACATTTGTACGTGTGATAAAAGATATGTGTACGGTATTCCCGCTATCCTTATTAAAATGTTAGACAAATGAAAGTTGGAAATTCAGCATTTTGTAGCATCATTTAAGCGTAAAAAAATATATTTTCCCGATTTCCTGGGGGCCTAGCTAGACAAGGTTAATTCTATCAACAATAACGATGACGAAAAATTAAAATAATCTGGACTGTCATAACTTCATAAGCTTAATATTTATCCTGTTGAAAGTCATTTCAGATGATTGAAACGCTTTGAAGGCAATTACCGCTTGTCCTGGCCCTCCAGGAACCTGGAGTTACTCCAAGTCGAGGTGTATTTATTTTCTAATTTAAAATTTTCAGTAATTAATTCTATTGTATATTAGGAATCTTGGAATATACAAGATTGCCCTGGACACACGTGTTGTTTCGTAATCATCACGTGATATTACAATCATATTCGTCATTTCAGGCTATAAAGGGCAGTGGTTAACCACATCAGGCCTTTAAATAGAAATCTATGCATAAAAGATACAATGACGATTGGCTTATCCTGTGGTCATAAGAAAATCTTTAGAATTATTCTTACAGCTAGATGATATAGTGAAATCGCGCTATTAGCTCCTAAACTATACTTTTTATGTATGCCTTGTAGAAACAATTCAATTTTTTAATGTTATGTGTCTGGTGTTTGTTCATTTGATTCAAATAATAAATAATAATTCAAGGCAATAATAATACTAATTCTTTTTAGAACAATAAATTATGAAAACAAAAAGATTCCTTCTCTTATAAAGCCAGTAACTCAAATATCTCATAGTTTTCAAACTACAATAAACAATAATCTGTCAAAACAGTTACGTATTTGTGTCACAAAGTCACAAATAACAATTTATGTTTTTTATGTGTCGCCTCGCCTGTCATGAAGTGTTTTGATTTCCGTTTCTAAACAGTGTTTAATTAATCAAAGTCACGTTTTTATGTATATTTTCAATAATTTCTGAACTAATACTTAATCCTCTTTATTAACAGGTAATGCATATAAATAGAATTAATGTCGTTGGCAGGCGTATCGCTTTAGAACTGCTGGACCGATATGGTCACAGGCCCACAAAAAAAAGTACCCTGCGCGAAAGACCAGACATTTTTTGTATAATTTATATTATTGCACATTGGAATTTCGCGTTTTTTTTAACAACATAAACCATATTATACGAAAAACTTAAATTTTCAGCATTATTGCTGATTTCTGAAAAAATGCGAACCAACTTCACTATTCTGACCATATTCGGACTCAGCGACCCCGAAAACATAAAGTTCAGGTGGTCTGGTCTTTCGCGCAGGGTACTTTTTTTTGTGGGCCTGTGTTATTGTTGTCCGAATCAGGTTCTTATCTTCAAGAAACGTTTGAAAACTTACCGAGAGAATTGGAAAATATGGGAAACTAGAAAATTAATTATCTATAGGAATTTCGTGTGAATTATTGAAATTTTGACAGGACGACGTTTGTCGGGACAAACAAATAAATTAATATAACAAAACTATTTTACACGCTTTATATTAGCTTCACTTGTTTGTTTGTATGTTTTTTGTAACCGACTCTAATAGCGCGATTTTAACCCACTTTAAACGACCAGATTTCATTCAAACTTTGCACACTGCGAAGACCGATGACACTGCAATAATTTCATAAATTTGTGCCATTATCCTTGCCAGGGTGACCAGGACAGCAAAACACTGTCTTCGAAAACTACACTGACATACGTCTCAAAATTCGAAACACCCTAAAAAATAGTTTAAAAAAACTAAAAAACACGCTTTTTTAAACTATTATGTATTTTCTTATTTGGATGAGCATGTGACGTTTCTCATGTCACTGCTTTTAATTCAATTCTATAATTTTTTTTTCAAAAATCTGCTATATGAACTATAAACAGTACTTACCTACATAGATATGAATATCTAATAATATCACAGTCACAGACGAGGTCGCGAAAGATTCCTAGTTAGTAGTTACAAATAATTTATTGGTCGTAAAATAGTACGTTTGTATGGCATCCTAGGCATTAAACATTGTCGTTTCATCTATTCTAGAAAATCAATCTTAAATAATGGGTAATAAATGAGATGTATTTCAGTACCCACTTACTTATTTTTTTTTAATTACACGGTGTAAGTAGGTCTTTGAAAGAGTTATCTAAGTATTTTTTTGGGAAGCGTAAAAATAATAACTACATTACAACTGCCTCCTACATAAACGAATGGGTAAGCTTGTAACCCGTTTCACCACTACTAGCGTAGATTACCAAGCAGGTGGTAAATTACGTCGCACATTCCCGCCATTCCCGGATCTGCATGAAAATACCACAGTTTAAAATAGCTCACTTTCAACAAGCACGGGAAAGGAAGACCATACAGCCTAAACAGCTGGGAAAACTGGCCGGCGAGAAAAAAATTAACATCTTTTAAAGTTCCGGTCAGTGTTGCATTATAACAAATTTCGCAGTTGTTTAGTTTTGCACTGCGCAGGTGTTGTGTAGTCTACTAACGAAAATAAAGTTTTACTCATAAATTCATAATAATAAGACAACAAGGATGTATGATAAAAATACCTCTGCTTCACGTGTGTTTAGATTATGTCGTCATTTGTTTGAATGTTACCCGTTTATTGTTCTCTCGAGTTTAAAAAATAATGGTGATGGGACGTCATTATTATTCTCACGGATGTTAGAAAAAAAATGGATATCGTTATCGTCATATAAAAATTCTTCTGGAAGTTTCAAACAACCATAATCAATCGCCTAGCTTTTTCCCAACTACATATATTGGAGTCAGCTTCCAGTCTAACCGGATGCAGGGGCAACTGCCTATCCGACCTCCACAGCCGAGTTACTGGGTAACACGATACCCCTTGGTAGGTATAAGACTGGTTGTCAGACTTCGGCTACCGCAACTGTAAAAAATCTACGAATGACAGCCGGAACCGAGCAAGCCACAGCTGGCTACAAAGTAATGCGCAAAAACGATTATTTTAATGTTTTTTTAAGTTCATAAATAAACGTTCTTGAGCCACAAATACGCCACCTACAATCAAAATTGATAACACTTGACAGTTCACAGAACTGCTGGGTACATAAACCTTGTCGTTATCTAGAACGGGCTTAGGGTGACACCGCGGTGACATCATCGCCAAATGTGCTGCAGTTTGTGAGTTTACCTTGTCAGGCAGCCGATAAGGCCTAGGAGCGTGTGAAATTAGCACATTTTTTAAAAGCAAAAAATAGACCTGATGATTTGTTGCGTAATGCAGATGATTATTACTTAAATGAACGTTGATTTTATGTTTTGAAATTCTTTTTATGTTTAATTTTAAGAATTAATTATCGAAATTAGGGGAAATCTCGATCTCGTTTGATGGCTGGGCGATATCTAGAATGATCAATCTGAACACCAGGCTTAGAACGCGAGATATCGAGTGACCAATCTTGATTCGATATTACAAACTCTACTTATGCCCTTAACCCAGCAGGTAAAGACTTTTTCCTTCTCGAAATCCGGATTCAAATAATGACCAAAAACATAGACGATGATTAATATTATTACGAGACACGGAAGTAAGTAATTATAAATGAACCTCGCAATAAATCTTCAATATTTTCGTTGCCAATAACAAAATCTTAATTTAAATCCGGATATAAACTGTCAAAATATTTTCGCAATAACAAAATTAAAGTCACTCTTGGCAGTGCCGGCAAAGGCTAACGATGGCCTTCAGCACAATTATCATCCAAGATCCACAATATTGATAGCTAAAACGGCCATTTTGCTAAGTTCAATGAAACTAAATAAAAATAGCCGCCAGATCAAAGGACCGTGCCTTCTTTTGATGAAAGTTACGTGAATATAATGATGTGGCTTCTTTAAGCGTAATTGAATAAATATTGTTATGTTTCCGGGATTGTTTTTGAAGGTTGGTAGTGTCTAGTCTTCATCCGCAAACATTTATATCGAAGTTTTAGGAGTTACAATTTTTAAAATTTGCTTGTCAGTATCAGCTGTATCATCATTCTGCCCTTATCCCAATTTATTTGGGGTCAGTATAAGCTGTAAATTGAAAAAAATATTATTCGCGATCGTCACATTGTATGTATTTACAGAATTATAATCATCAAAGGCATCTCAATACAACCATCTAAGTTAATTTAATTATTTGAATGATGTTTTCACCAAATTACATGGGATTAAATACTTAGTACCAATTGATGATTATAATACTCTAAAGCTAGATATGTTACAGTCGTGAATCTTTTTAATCAACATAACACTGACCTGCTAATTGCAAAAAATCATTGACAAAATAAAAGGGGCTGAAAGGGCCAGCTATTTGCAGGTTGACACTGTTCACATTTACACGATAGGTATGTTCAGAATACTGTTGAAAAACTGATGATCCAACTTCACTAAGAAATTTCGTAACAAGGATGTAAAGATCAAATATCTGTAATGTTCACTACTAGCATCAAACGAACAAACAGCGTCAATTTGTTTTGACAGCCAGCTGTCAAAACAACTTTCAATTCGGGAAAATAAAACCAATTGTTTTTTTTTTGTAGTCTCTGAAAGCTTTTTAATTTCAATTTCATCTCATAGATAATTTCTGATGATTTCTCATTTCAGTGTAGCCGTCGCGTCGTATTTAAAAAGATTTTCTGTTTTTCGCGTCAATCGTGAAATACCTACAATTGTGTTGCCACATTTCCATTCACACTACGGTATGCTTAGATCTTTTAAACTACGCAACGGATTTTAATGCAGTTTTCATCAATAGACAGAGTTATTCAAGAGAAAGGCTTATTATAATACGCGGGCGAAGCCACTGGCAAAATATAGAAGACTTTAATAATATGTTGAAAGGTTTGAGACTGAAGGCTCCCGCAGGCAGGCGCAACGCGACTTCTGCAGAACATTTTCCATAAAGTTTTTAAAGAATTTATTCTACCAGAATCATTAACTGGGGCGTGGGTCATGTGGGACGTATTAACAGTAGTTTTACTGGTTGCTCCTGCACCCTAATTGCGAAACGCGAATTTATCAGAATCTGAATGGGATTGAACATTATTTCTAAACCATTGCGTCATTTGTTCGAATAAATTGTGGCTCAGCAACGTAAATAACGCAATGAATGTTGTTTAACTATGAATATTAAACCAATTCCTACCGATAAAAAGTTCCGCAATTACCCCTCTGTTGTTGTTCATGGGATCTTCAAGATGTACAACCCTATTTTCCGGGATTCTTCGACCATAGTCATAGACCATCTCGGACATCAATCTACATGGTCCTCATATGTCTGAACAAGATTATGTCTGTCTGGATTTTTAAAAGAGACTATGATTTCTGAGTTAGTTTCGATCTCATTTTCGCAGAGTACTCAGTAAGAAAACAACAGATTTTTAACGAGTTAATTATAGTGTTTTATGAACCTATTTACAGATATCCATATCATTTATCGGTAACGTACAAATCTAGGATATATTTTTTATCTCAGAACATTTCAACCAAAACCGTAGCGAATGACATGAAAGCCTAAACCAAAACATACTATTATCTAAATGTAGAAATATTTGTGTCAGGGGTGCCAACTTTCGCTTTAATTATTGCATGTTTTGTAATAGGCATTTATGTGAATAATAGTGCGGGTAAAAAGGGTTGGAAATGACGAAGGACCAAAAAATATGGCGCCTAAGAGGCTATTAACCTTGACTGGTCGACGTGTCTGTGAATGTATGTTATGGGGCTATTTTAGGAGTCGCTCTTACATATTTGATTTAGCCATATAATTTATTAGTCTGAACTGTACTGTTAGGGGAACTCCGCTTGCCTGCCAGGGTCACGGAATTTTTTCGAAAGAGTTACCGAGGCCCTAGTACAGGCAACTGAAGGAACAAGGGTGGGTTTTATAGTCAGTAAAAGTCTGAAATGCATGGGCCCGCTCTGCCCAGAGCGGGCGATGTCCTTCGATGATTACCCACCCAAAATAAAAGGGAACTCCGCTATATTATGACTATGAGATGCAAAAGCAAAATGTAATTAAATAAATAACCTGTCGTTTATTCACTCATCACAAGAGCCTTAGAACTTATAAGTGTTTTAGGATAATACATACTCAAGACTAAAATACTGTGGTTGAATCATTGTGATCTTACAACGGTCCAAGGTTTATGTTTTATGAAAAAAAAAAGGTTATTATTAAAAAATAGAGTAAGACTGAACCAGACTTCAGCTTCACAGATTGATCACCACAAAGACCTAGATGCGCTCCTGGCTACTGAGGGATTGCAAAAGATTCAAAATCTTTCGGGATCATCGAGTGTTGGTTTTAAGTTAGATAGACAACCCCTTGCTCTGTATGGTATGGTAGGTACCGTACGAAAAGAATAGCATTAACCCACTCTTCCCGTCGCGTCGGTGTCGTAAAAGGCGACTTAGAAACTTACAGGGGAAAGTGCAGCAGTGTTCTCTATGCATTTTACCACCATACTGCGATCACCCGACGGCGATTATGGCAACCTCCCCCCTCCCCTTTGGGGGAGGCCTGTGTCCAGCTGATGATGATGAGGCAACATCAGAATCCTCTAATATAAACCCTATTTACTCTGTTAGTCTATTTAGCCTTTTAACCTTGCCTACCTAACGTGTCATCTTCATTACCTAAAGGTCAAAGAAAAGGTGCAGCAAAAAAAACACTGAAAGAAAAGCTTTTAGTCACATTCAGAGGCTGTATGTCCTTGAGTTCTACCTTAGCACTGTCTAATGGAACGCCGAGCCCATACCCATTTACTTAGCGATGCTAAGTACTAGGGCGTTGTTTAACTTTTAAAAGTTCTTTGACTATTGCTTTTATTTTTAGTTAGGTAACCCTACTTTAATTGAATAGTAAGAACTTTGTCTTAATTGCTATACAAGGATTATTCGAGCGTGGCCAAAATGGGTCTTTATACCGCCCATCTTGTGTTTTTCATACAATTTCACAACTTAAAAATGATGAGATAAGACAACGGTGCGGTTTAAAAGAAGATATAGTGACAAACATTTAAAAGAATATGATTAGATGGTTTGATCATGTTGAGAGGATGAATGCAGAACAGCTGACAAAAGGTGTGGAAACGCCTTGTAGGACGCCCTAGGAGGACATATAGTGACCGTATTGGTGATGTTTTTAAGAAAGGTCAGGTGCGTAGTACTCGCAACCGGCGTGCTTGTATGACCAGATGTATGAATGGCGTGAGTTTATGTATGCATGTAGGTACATATTTACCAACAGGGGCGGCCTATCATTGTCATTCAAGCGTCAAACAAGAGATACTTCTATCACTGTAAAAAATAAAATCAGTGAGTAGATATTCTCGATTAAAAATGGATTCCTAGAGATCGGGAGAATAATGTATGAGGAGGCTAAGAGAAAGGACAAAATTTTAATGAATTTTGTGAACAGTGATGGAGTAAAACCTCCCTTTTGGCAAAGAGATGTAAGGAAGAAAAGGCAAGTACTGCGCTAACATAAAATAAAACGATAATATATTTCAAGCTCGAATTCCTCAATCTGTTTCCATAAAATTTTATGATTCTTAAGATCTAAAGAATCTAAACATCATAATTAAAATATCTGCAAGAATGTTTATTTTAATGCAACGTACTATGAATTAATGACTGCTACTTTTATGGATCATAAAAAAATATTATTAATTCTTCAAATATCTTCGCTAGCACTTTTGGCATTTCTAATAATCTAGAATCCTGATGAAAGACTTTTGGAATTATTTTTCCAATTAATAAGGCCGAATCTAATGAGGACTTTATCAGATGTCGCTTGATTGACATCTACATCTATCATTCCTTTTATTCGAAGCTTTCTATTTTTTATTTACAATCCATCAAAGACATTAGAAATGCGTTCACGAGGCTTGTGTGTTCAGAACCCATTACATTTATTCCATGTGACATTTCCGTTCTATTTCAAGCCATTCCCTCATTTATGTAGCAAACCCTGAGGCATAGACAACTGTAGACCTTTCTGTGACCTCTTTGCAACCCCATTTGACTAATGAAATAAAATAAACATGCATTGCGAGAAATTGATTTTCGCAGCTTGTAACGTTTGCTTTTAGAATCGTCTTTTTCTTGACGTAAAGTAATGCAATAATGTAAATATTTGAGATGAATCTGTAATGAGTTCAAGGTGTTCCAAACATTATTTCTTCCGATTCATTTGAATGCTCAACAGGATTGAATGAATCACTTTTAGTTTTAAGTATAAAAATTCCGTCTGATTCCCAGCAAGCAAAAAGGTCACTCGGGAAGTTGATTCTTCACTAAGGGAAACTGACATCAGTAAGCCGTCTGTCAAGCTTTGTGATATTGATAATGTCAGGCCCTTATGAAATTGCCGTTTTGTCGAACTAGCCACTTTGATCTCAAATATCTGGCATATTGGTTGGGAATTCGCTATTCAAAAGTTAAGCTTGTGTTTCTTTTTTTCTGGTTGGTAAATCATCAAATGAGGTCTCGTTTCAGACTTTTACTGACTAAAACCCACCCGTGTTCCTTCAATTGCCTGTGCCGCCGCGACCCTGGCAGAGGCTTTATGTATTGTTTCTAATTTTGTGATTCATTTGTTTTCGCGCCATTTGATTTTACTTTTATGTTTCATCTATTCCCAATATGGAAAACTTAAACTATCGTGATATTTTCGTATACGAGTTCCACTGTGGCTACAGGCAGCGCTTCAAAAACAGGTCGAAGGATTAATGATGTGTATGGGGAAGTTACTGTAATGAAATCCCGGCACATTTTTGGTTACAACGTTTTCACTGTAAAAAAAATTACTATGTTCCCTGTAGCAGTCAATGGAAGGTCCCAAATTCAACAGTGGTCGTTCCGAGCTGCAAAACCACTGATACTCTGATTTATATTTTAATAGTATCCTTATTGTCCAAATCGAATAATGGTGAGCCTATATGAACTGTGACATTACATTTTGTTTGCAAATTGTCTGTAGCATTTGATATCTTTATATCCACTGAGTAATGAATATCTTGATTGAATTCGGCCCCAGCGAAAGACGATACGATAAACATGAAATGTCAAGAGTCGATGCGCCCTTTTTAAGGGTTGCCAGAGAGAAATACGTCACTGCTTCTCGGTCTAAGGTCAGAACTGAAGGTTAACCACTAGTTCCATAGAATGAATCACTGCCTGATTTATGTCCAGTACTCTTAGTAGGTTAATCTGTGCCAGTCTAAGGTGCCACTTGTTTTTCAACCTCCAATGTTTTAAGACGAACATAATGATAAGTCATTTTAGGCTTTATAGATAAATTGATAGAATACTCTTTAATGTTTACACCATGTTTAGTCAAAAAGTATGTTAATGGGTAGTTTTAAAATTCGAACCGAAACAAATCTCGTTCTTGTATTTTTTTTTTATAATTAAATAATTTGGGTACTTACTACTGCTATGATCCGATTTTTTTTTATGCACTGTGACAATTCATTAAATACTTGTAAGTATACCTAAGTAAAGCTTACACTGAGCTTCGGAATAAAAGCACTTAATGAAATTTTCAACTAAGATAAGATACTCTCCTTAAAAAAACAGGTCCTCCTTCTAGTGAAGATATCATTTAGTTAATAAACAGTTGAAAACGAAGAAGACTGCGCATGAATGTCTAGTAAACAGAAAATCGGACGTTGTTAGACGAATATGAATCATTGATCAAGGTGTGTTGTTTGAATTTTGTATTTAAACCTGTCAGCACAACCCATCACTCGTGCTTCCGAAGTTTGACGAAAATTCACGATATGTTACGAAGTGTAGTTATTCAGGGTTTTGTTCTACTGCGTTTTTTATAGCTTTTTCGTTGACAACTCTGTGTAAAATATTAGCATCGACATTCGAAACGTTGACTGATTGTCTTGGATGAGGATTTAAAGACCTAATCTTGCTGATATTCCAATAAAATCTGATTGTCCAATAAAAAGGACAGACAGGAACCTGATGACCTACCTATCCGAATTCACTTCCGAAATTTTCTCCACATTATTAAATTTGTTATCATGGGAATTAAATCCTGGAATTTCTTTCGCAGCTTAAACCAACCAATAGCAAGCCACCTGTTTCCCCCATCAACTCCTAATGCCACGGCGCTCATTAGATCCCCCATAACGCGTAACGACCGACTCATCCCGACTAACGCGCCTTTATAGCCCGCAAAACCGTTTTACTGGTCCGTTTGATACCGATAAAATTAGCAGAACACATAAAAATAGGGTAATTAAACATAAACGGGTTTACGATTTGATAAACATGTCTGATCGTTTATTGTATTAGTTCAAAGTAAAGCAGTGTCAGTGGTTGGAATTATTTGTGTGATGAAGGTGACGTAATAACGCGAAACTTTTGATTGATTGTTAGGTGTAGTTTCATTTGCTATATTTATTTTTAAATAGCTGAGAACACAGGTTTCGGTGGCATTTCAATGGCAGTTGTTACGTCTGCGTTAAGAATAGCTCCATCCCATTTCTTCCTGTGTGGGTGTCGTAAAAGTCGACTAAGTGACTTACTTTTGAATGGGCAGCAGCGTTCTCTATGCATTTTACCACCATACTGCGATCGCCAACCCGCCTGCCAAGCGTGGCGATTATGGCAAACCCTCTAAATGAGAGTCGGCCTATGTCCAACAGTGGACGTCTTTCGGCTGAAATGGTGATGATGATGATGATGATGAATGTTACGTCTGAACTTCTTGATAATCAGCTGGTTCTAGATGGCATTGAAGACGACTGCAATACCTATAGGAATTTATTTGAAATAAAACCATGTTAAGATGGAACTGAGTTCATTTTTGTTCGTTCATCAGGAACACGACGACTATCCTCACAAAAATCCTAAAGTAGACACAGATATTGTTGGAGGCCCAGTGGTATCGGCTCCGACTTACTAGGTCTTGGGTTCGAACACAGGCAGGTGATTTGCTTTGTGTAAATAATAGCATCAACACTGCTCTCAAAAGAAGTAAAACATCGTGAGCAAACCGTCCGAGTATCTAGAAACAAAAAGTTGAAGATTTGTGACATCTCTCACCGGGCCCGCGTGGTAGATTATAGCTCACTCCCTCTCACAGCTAGGAGGCCTGTGTCCCAGCAGTGGGGATAGACAAAATATCTTTGTTTTATGAGCTGACACGATCGATTACAAGCATCGTCGTTGGAGCAAAATGTTCAATGTCATTACTTTACTTTTACAGTACAAAAGATTTATTTCCCTATTAAATCCGTTTCGGAACAGTGATATCGAAAGCACCAATAAAATTAAATCTAATTCTCTTGAATGGCGGCCATAAACACTTTGGTATTTATTGTAAAGAGACTTGGTCATATCTTAAAATAACTTGCGAAGTATTTTGAGGTACATCTTGGATATGTGATTTTGATTCTGATATACGTTTTTTAGATGAAATCAAATGGAAATAAAACCACATAAACATTAAAGAAGAGAGAGAGAAAGAAATGTCCTACTACTGTATCGTTTCAGCCGTAAGACGTCCACTGCTGGGCTTAGGCCTCCCCCAATTTGGGGGGCATTGTCATAATCGCCACGCTTGGCAGGCGGGTTGGCGATCGCAGTATGGTGGTAAAATGCATAAATAACGCTGCTGCCCATTCTCTAGTAAGTCCCTTAGTCGCCTTTTACGACACCCACGGGAAGAAATGGGGTGGTGTTATTCTTTACGTCCGGCACCACACGGTACTACTGTATACATATACAGAACATCATCTGCCTTGCCTTTTCCCAACTATGTTGAGTTCGGCTTCCAGTCTAACCAGGTGCAGCTGAATACCAGTATTTTACATGAAGCTACTGCCTATCTGACCTCCGCAACCGAGTTACGGGGTAACACGATACCGTGTGGGAAGATTGGGTGTTAGACTTTCGGGCTTACGACGACCCGCAACAGCTGTCAAGATCGATGAATGGTCGCCGAGACCAACAGCTTAACGTGCTTTCCGAGGCACGGAGGGGTTTTGATGTGTAAAGATGTCAGTTACCTCTCCAAGAACCAACCACGGCAAGCGAAGCTTAACCTGATCGATCTACCAACTTAGCCCCAAGCCCCTACTAAGTATAGAACAAAAGAGGCAAATTGGTAGACCGCTAAAATAAAGAAGATATAAAGAACATCATACAAGTACTACGGAGGATAAAGAAAGAGAGAGGGATCTGTCAATATTAACCCGGCGTCATTGTGGCTACTAAACAGAACATAGCCGTTGTGGCCGGGTATATTTTACCCATGTACATTATTGTACACTAAATCAAGGTTATATCAATACTAGTTTTCTAAATTAGAGAAATAGGTAATTATACACATTACTTATACAAATTAAACATTTATTTATTATAAAAAAACATATTACCATCAAACATAAAAAAAAACAAACCTTTTTATCTTGAGATAAATTTTTAGAACATAACTTAAAAAATAATCAAATACAAAAAAATAACCATAAATGTAGAAAACATAAAATTTTGTTTAACACGTTTACATAAAATTATGAACTACATTAAACAAAGCTTATGTATTACTTATATACAAATTTATTCGCTATCGAGATCAACGCAACTTTGGCATAATGGGGTAATGTGTTGCATACAAATAGGCTTGTTACATTTACTGCAGTTATGCCTAGTTTTTTTATCTTTGGCAGAAGGACAGTCTTTGCACCTAGTATATGTTTTCGAACTTCTATTCGGAGGGTAGGCCGTAGTTTCACCAACTTGTCATCACTGCTTTGACTTCGCTCTGAAACTTGGTTGATTTCACCTTCGTCGTCTGAACTGTACTGTTCATTGTCACTAGGGCTAGCTTGTTCAAACGAGGCTAGGAGTCGCCTTTGTTCATTTTCATAAGACATGGTTCGTGAAACTGTGAAAAACGATATGCGATTTATCAATAAACAATAAAAAACAACAAGCACACTGTATGTATAAATATTACGTGGCCATTGTGGCCGGGTATAACTTACCCGCACGCTCTTCACAGACGTGTATACTCCGTCGTAGCCGCAGCGACACTAAAAAGATTACGTAATACGCACGAAGAGGTCAACATCCGCAGCTACTGTGAGTGGCTAATAACGCGCGCTTTTTGTTTTTAAGATATTACGGTTTTAAAATCCGTCGGGTATTAGATACCCGGCAACAATGACGCTGGGTTAAGATTGTGACTGCGAGGTGTGGCCAGATCCAGATAGGACCCGACCCATCCAAACCATCACATATTACAGAATTCAACTATTGGAAAGGGTTGGAGGACATTCAATTTGTGGGTAAGGCTTCCAATTCCCTGGCGTAAGAATAAGAACAACTCAAGCTTAATCGTGTGCAAAACAATTTGGACAAAAGTGTGTGAGATTCTCGAAGATTGGCGAACAAAGGTTATTTTTTGTCTACCGTTAGAAACAAAACACTTTTATTACAATGTTCTTTGAAATCTGGATTTAAAACAGATGAGTATAATGCTAGATCTGTCTGATAAAATTTTCGCATAAAAACATACGTCTCATAAACATAAATTTTAATAAGATTTTAGCAGGTGTTTGTAAATGCAGGAATATTTTAGTTAATAGTAAATGCCAGCACCTATATGTTTCTAGAAACTGAGTTTCGAGCACTCTTCTGTAACTTCAGTAAAACAGGGTTTGAAAATGGCACTCGATCCATTTTTCGAGCCTTTTCCAAGTATGTTGAGGTCAGCTTCCAGTCTAACCGGACCCACCTGAACAAAAATATTTTACATAGAGCGACCGCCTTAAAGCGATCAGCACGCGTAGCATGACCACCATAGACAGAACTTTGTCTATTCTTGGTAGAATAGAGATAGAATTGTCATGTTACGCCAGCATAAAACGGTACAAATCTTTCTACAATCTTTAATCTGTCTTTAATCTTTCTATAATCTGTAATTTTGTCTATTGTTCCGTCGACAAAACCCATTTCTACGGTGGTCATGCTACGCATGCTGACCTTAAAAACCGAAATTTATACGATATTTTGCATTTGGCTGTTTTTTCACCAACATCCGCTAGGTACTTGAGTTTAGCAGTTACCACGGATTTATTTGACCTTGGCGGATTGAAAATTCTTCCGTAGACAGTAATTGTTAATATCTACTGTAAATTGGATTTACAAGTACAACAATATAGGCACTCGTCATAAGTACTAACAGTTTCTGGAAACGATCACTGTTTTGAATGCAACATCACGTTCAATGATTGCTTTTTCCTTCCTCCTAAAATGAGTTAACATATTGCGATTGAAAAATTAATATCATTATTTTGTTCAAAAATTCAGTGTTTTGTTCACATTTCTCGCGTTCCTCAGTAAATGAACCAACTACTGGCTTATAACTGCTGGGTCAGTTTGCTGAGATATTTCTTCTTTCCAGCTAAAGCTCTACAAACTAGTGAAAGACGGGCATTTTGGGGGATGGTCTAATGTAATTTTGACGTTCAAATAACGCTGGTTCTCAGCCTAATTTCAATAAATAACAGACCTTTGAATTGGAATTTGCCAAACGGGCCACAGCTTTAGTTGTCTTGAATTCAACAATAAATGTGTCTTAATACTCTGATACACACCAAAGCTTCTGAGAAAGATATTTTGGTCCCCAATAAAATAATCAAAGTATTACAGTGTCCACCAGAAATATGCTTTCCTCAAGACATCCGAAGTCCTTGAAGTTCTAGTCCCATTCATCAGTGCTACGTTCCATCACTCAGGTGGACAGCTTGGGAATGTGCCACCGATCCTTCTCATAACGACCACTAGGTCCATCAACATGTGAATACCATTATCTGACTACGTACAAGCAGTAAATCTTCCCAGTAATATACCTACGTTGTTTTGGTTACGAAGAGAACGTTCATCACTTCGAATGGTCGCCGTCAGTGACTAAGGGCCTTTAATTGGAATGACTTGCTAATTTAGAGAGACTATGAATTTTCTGCGTGAAAATGTTTATGAGTAGCTAGTTAGTTAAGGCTGGTAATGGGAAGCCATCTTGTTTTGGAGTTCGAATTTCGTACCAGGATGGTTGGCGTCATTGAAACGCCAATGCACATGATTTTAAGTTTAAATCATAAACAATCACAATAAGGATTTATTTTGAATGTAGACTCTTCGTAGTCACTAGTGCTATAGACGATTATTGTGAAAGTTTTTGGGGAAAAATCTTAGTATCGTAGCAGTATGCATTTTGTCAATTACATCCCAAAAGAGAACCTCACAAGGACCCAGTCTCATCTAATTTTACATATTCCCTATCATAACAGCACAAAATAAACACACAATGTTCTAAAATCGTTTATCTGCAGGCGACAGGAACTACAGATTAAAGCTTCGTATCCTGACCATACCGCGTGGGTGTATTGCCCAATTTGATGACTCTGTTCCACGATAAAATTATCGTTCTAATGAAATATTAGCACAGGAAAGTGCTCAGTTGAGATTATTGGCGCGTTTTGTTTATACGTTGACGGTTATTGCGAGATGAGTCAAGATTTAGATAACATTGTTGCAAAGAGCTCCCGTTTCCGTTCAACGATTTATTGTAAAAGTTCGGGAATTTATGAGACGTTAGAGTCGCGGAAGCGATTCTTTAAAAGCTTTCATTTTCATCTTTGATAAAAAAAATACGTCGCGTTATAAATGTTTCATATATTTCGTTCTTAGTAGCTTTTTGAAAAGCTTTTATTTTATAATAAACAGTCGAAGGATCCTCCCTTTTCCATGGAGGATAACTGAACTTTTAAAGTTGAACCTGTTCCTTATACCTAAATATATCAATGAATATAAAAAAGAATTGCGGTACATCTTGTTTGATTTTGTTTACGAGAATGTAAGAGCTTTTGGCAGTTTGCTTCGCATTACACATAATTCATCATGGTTCACCATTTGCAAGGTTTTCGAGGGTGCTGGTGTCGAAAATGAGGTCTAAATCACATTCCATGATGGCGGCAACCGACAACGAATAATAAAACACAAATATGCTTCGAAATTCAAAACACAAAACTCACCTAATAACCATATCCAGCACATCTTCCTTCTCGAACACTTTGCAGTACAGGTGCAAGATTTTCAAGCAGGTGTACTGCAGACCAGTCCAGTTGACATCAGCAGACTTAAGGGCTTCGTTCCAGGGGCAGTTCTCGTGTCTCGACAGGCACAACATGCCGTCTACCGCGGTCTCCGTAGGAGGCATTTAATTTTGGATTTTTGGTTCACTTTGGTTTTTGTTTTTGCACTTTTTGGGCATATGCTTTATCATCGGCTGTAAGGGGTTATGAACTAATGAAGAATGACGGCAGTTTAGAGATTTCGTTGGGTACCTTATTGATGATGTTGCTTAACTACTCATGTCGTCTAAACTTAATGTTAACCTATGTTTGCTTACTGTATTACCTGGACAATAAATTTTTTCTTTTTTTTTTTAACTAAAATTCGGTGGCAATCAACCAATAGGCGCGGACTAACTGACTTTCGAACGCGTATAACCAACAGTCCTAATGACAATGCTGGTATTGTATCAATACGGCAATCAACAGCCTAGTTCATCATTAAAATTATTGTCTGAATCAGAAGTATTACGGAAAATCACCGCTATATTAATTTCATTTAGTATTATCAGTTTCTAAAATTAGGATGATTGTTCAATCTCGGATAATGCTATCCGTCATATTTATCGCCACTAAACTGTTTTATAGGCCTTCGGCCAGGCACACGCTCCTTACCTTTTATTGTGTAAGGAATGGACGCTTGCTCAGCGAGGAAACGTTTAATTCAAGTGCCTAGTTGTTATAGCCTGAGAATTCGTCATGGGAATAGTTTTTATGATGACAAGAAATAATAACCATACAACCTTAACCATAAACTCATAAATAGGGTCTTAAATATTGCCATTGACAAATTACTGTCGAAACAAAAGCATTCTATATTCAAATTAAATAATCCGCTAAGCTAAGAGAACCGTCCTCGCTCCTATTCCATAATCGTTTTTCAAATGCAAATCCGTTCTCATTCCATTTTCAAATCCAATCACTTAACCTTTCGCTCGAACGCCTACACAGGCAAAGAAAGTATCAGTTTCAATCTGTCAAAACATGACGTGACGAAAAAAAAAAACAAGTGCTCGTGATTTCATTGTGGCGCAAAAAAGGACATTGACTTTGAGATCCGTTAATCTGAGAACAATACATGAGCGGAAGTTTACACGTAGCCCGGTAATTTATTTCAAGAGGTATAAGCGTGGGAGATACTATTACGTATGTTACATTACGGGGTGAAAGACGAATAGAAGATGAGTTCACCTCTATTTGCCACGTATGTACTAGTTCTCTACGTCATTCGTCGAGTTCTCCTTTTGAGTGTGTATTTCCCGTGGGCATCATTTGCTCAGATACCTATAAATAGTCTTCTACTGAGAAGGGATGTAATTTAATCTCCTCTATCACTTTACTGGATAAACTGGTGAAGAACATCGTTTTAGAAACCACTAGAGGACTATGACGGCCATATGACACCCGTGAGGAGGCCGCAAGTTGACTTGAAATGTTTAACAAATTTAATTTATGATACGACGCGACGGGAATCGACTTTTTCTTAAGGAAGTGCCATGTGCTGTTCAAATGAATAACTAATTGATTTTTGGATATGGTGTCTTATTGCTATTTATGGTAGTTACGGGTAGTTAGAAGCCCGAAAGTCTGACAACCAGTCATACGTTCAGTTTTCCAGTATCTGGGTTATCATTTCAGCCGTAAGACGTCCACTGCTGTACTTAGGCCTCCCCCAATTTGGGGGACTTTGCCATAATCGCCACGCTTGGCAGGCGGGTTGGCGATCGCAGTATGGTGGTAAAATGCTTAGAGAACGCTGCTTAGTCGCCTTTTACGACACCCACGGGAAGATATGGGGTGATGTTATTCTTTACATCCTGCACCACACGGTTCAATCTTTCAATCTGGTTCAATCTGGGTTATGCGGGTCAGATAAGGCTGTCGCTCCATGTAAAATACTGGTACTAAGCTGCATCCGGTTAGACTCCAAGCCAAGGTGGAAGCCGGCCCCAACATGGTGGGAAAAGGCACATAATGAACTCAGAAAAAATTGCACAGGATAGAGTCGAAGATTCAAGATGTAGGTGCCAGAATCCCCGTACTCCATGAGAAGTATATATTATTGATAGTTGCAGATGACGGCTATGATGACACCTACGACGTTTTAACAAAATCATACGAAAAAAATGACCCAAGGTCATATTCAACCAGATAAGAATATGAATCTGGAAGGATTACGCTAATGCATTGCTTCATATGATCGAAAAATTTGTCTGTACAACAATGTAAATAAGGCAATGAATGTAGTTGAACTGTCAAATAACCTATTTCTACTGTAGTAGGTTACGCAATTACCCCTTTGGCTATTGTAACTCACTTGTGTATAAGACATTCATCCGTCCAGGCGTCTACCGCGTTATATTTACGAATCTTTCAGACCCCATTGTATTCGTCTAGTCTAGTGGATGTTTACCGACTATTATGAGGCTGGTAACAATACATTTAATATGACGCGGTTCTACTGTTTCATAATAGCTTGTATCGCAATTTGTGCGGAAAGATAAGCCGTTGAAACATGCCCTGCATTTCTGTACTAATCTTTGATGGATGGATTTTATCCGAAGACGAAATTAAACAGACATGATTTGCATTAACGTAGCAGGTATGTGTTTCTTAATAGGACATGTAGTGGGTGCAGTTTCTACTCAACCACTTGATGCGGAATTAGTTAGTTTTGAATTTAGAATCCCTTTTTCCCGTCTGCCACAGATAGAGGGAGATGTTTTTTTTTGCAGCGAAATCATTTTCGCGCTTTTTTCACAAAACGAACTATTTGTATTTTGACGCGCTTCGATGAACTCTGTTGGATTCTCAATTTTTAGTTGAACACCGCGAGTCGATAATCAAGTGCGTGATAAAATCCCATCACGATATTTTCATTACCGTGCGATTTCAAAATAGTATCTATGTCTAAATCTCATTTTTTTACATACATTCGAAAATAAAATGTACCTACTTTCCGCGTTTAACAAAAGATGGCTGTATAAATTAGCATGTATGACACAATGTCAAAGACGATCGTAACTCGCGACACAGTGGGCTATTTAGCATGAATGAATGGTTGAACAAAATCTGTTCCATGAAAATTTTGTTCCGTACGCGTTAATGAATTTTAATGATGTCTAGACTCTTTTGTTTTACTTTACAATAACTAGCCACTAAAAACTATGGTTAATGAATGAGTTAGGAGTGTATTTGTTTGTTTGTGGCAGTTCAACTATGTAGTTACGGTACACACGGCTACACATGCATTTCCAGTATACGCTGACGTCTCAACATACGGAAATCCCATATAATGTGAGATCAGTTTATACTGGAAATGCATAGCTTGATGTGTAGCCGTGCGTACACACATGCGAGAAAATTTACAAAATAAAGAAGTTTTGATACAATAAAGTAGTAGTGACAAAGACTAATATTAATACTAAGTCGACGTCCACACGCACGTATTAATCGCGGAAGAATTTTTTCGCTCATTGTATCTTCAACGCACTCCTCTCAGCGCTGAGAGTTCAAAATCGAACAGTATGTTTTTTTGACGCGCTGAGATGCATTCTATTAGATTTTCAATGCTCAGTTCAACACCGAAAGTCGAAAATACAATGCGCGATAAAATCCCGTCACATTGTCACGTACGTCAAATGTCATTCAAAATATTGGAACTGAAGTCACTTGTGTCCTACATTGTCCAGTTACACAATAATTAATCAAACAAATAAAGGAAGCGTTCGCGGCGAGGACCGGACCGCTGCCCGCGACCTCTGGCGTCGGAAGTTCTAATTTAAACAATTCTCTTGTCCGTTGATGTCCGTCGGCATCTCCGCACTCTCGAAACAATGCGCGTATAACTATACGCGTAACTCTGATGCAGTTTCATTACCTGGAAATGCATATAGGCCACCCAACAAAATATTTACAGTTTACTTCGCTTGCAATTTGATTATACTTTCTTTGGGAGACGTTTCCAAATATACAGGATAAGTTTTTAACCAGTGTGCAAATTTTAACAAATTAAACTTAAACGAGTTATAATAACCATGTAGTTTTGATTTTGAAATCTTATTACAAAAAAATTAAGTTATCTTTAACGAAAGATGTTTATTTTGGAACTGGTTTTTATGGTAACTTGCACGCGGCGGCGAAGGTGAACGACCGAGCGTAGCTACAAGTAGGTATTTACCAGCTGTTCGATCGGTCAAAACTCTAAGAACTTTAAAGTACCTACACCGGCACGACCGAGCGTAGCTACGAGTAGGTACTCGGCTGGAAGGTATCAGCTGTTCGGTCGGCCAAAATTCTAAGAAGTTCGAAGTACCTACGCCGGCGCGCGGCTATTGACCTATTCCTATTGTCGATATCATATTAGGTTCGAAATATCTACATATTGGATGTGTTAAATCAGTAAACTGTGGACACCCTACGGTGTCCACAGTTTACTGATTTAAGGTTGGAAAAATTTTTAAAAAAAGTATTGAAATAAATTGTTGACATGTGTTCTATTACTGATACTGAACCAACAAAAAAAAAAAATGCGCACTGGTTAAAAAAAAAACCTGTATTTATTTTTCTCTCTTCTTCATATTTGCAGTTGTATTGTAAGAGCACACTGAGCTTTTAATGCTAATTGAACCGTGGCGTCTCTGACTAGAATGGGAGATTCGCGCGTTAGTTTTGGAATTTTTACTTCGTATTATTTAAAGAAATACATATTTTGAATATGGAAAATGTATTATACGTTATAGAAAAAATGTAGTTTGGTTATTATTTAAAAAAAAAAACTGATGACCTTGCGTGAAGTCTCTAAACCGTATTTTGTTTTGTATGTACAGATTACTTTGGATTTTTTTTTTCTATCGAGGATGTAAGTACGTTATCGTATTTCTAAAGTGTACGATTAATAGAATGAATCCTTAACTATCTTCCATATAAATGGAATAACGATGCAGCAATGGATCAAACGAACGCAATTATTTCGCAAATCCCTAAGGACCTTTGAAATAAATGCCTTTACTTTGTCGAGCAATCCAAAGCCTACTGCTATCGGCGATAAATCAGATACTGAACGACAATACATACATAATATCATTAATAATCCACACCAGAAAAACTGACTAGAACCTAGGTCAGTTCCTACGTTGTTCATAATTGTCAAACAACTTTATGAATACATTCAAATGAATAAGCCTAGACTATCCACAAAAACTAAGACTTAGACTGACAGTAATTTGTTGACATGTCAACGAATAAATAACTTTTTGTTCTTAATTTAAAATCGGTTGACAGGCACATGCGCTTGCGACTCGAGAATTAACGAGGTCCATATAAGGCGCCTAATTAGACATTATGAAACAGTCTATGTTTTGTTAAACGTAGTTACGAACGTGACTTGGGTTTGAAATAAATAAACTAAACTCATTTTAAAGTAATGATTTTTATGGAGCCTGGAAAGTAAAATGATCAGTTGTTGTAAAGTTTCATATGACATTGAACTAAATACAGCTTCCTGATTTGCCAATCGTATCTGATTAAGGTCCATTCTGTGATCATTGATAAACCATTTTTGAACTCGTTTTGTTAATCTGCGAATGACAGCAGAGTATATCATATCTATTCAAAAAGAGAATACTACTACTAGACACAGATTTTTTACCTCCAAAACCATTAAAACATGCACACGCCTTCATGTGAACGTACTTGAATGAATCATTCACAAGTGTGCGCAAACGCAGCGTTCTATTTCTCCAGCGTTAATGGCATTATGCAATCTTTGACCGCGACCAGTCAATTTATTCACTAAGAAAATAAAATATTCTAATACAGATAGAATATTTACGCAAAAACATTAAACCTAATGGCTTGAAATAACGTTATTTATGAAGCAAGCTGTTTGTCTCTTTATGGTATGATTAGATTTTAATTAAGTTTAAATATCGAATAAGCTTTGACGTAGTACTCTTTAGTCCATGTTTTATTTAATTTATGTCAAGCGTTTATATTTTAATGGCGTTAACGCGGTTTTAAGTGCTTCGATATTCGCTGTCATTCTGCTTGAGTAAATTTAAATGGTGAATACTATCTTAAGAAAAGGTGTAGCGTATTCCCACTAGTACATAGTCCATATGGGACGCAGGGCTGTCACTGACAGTCTGTCAGTAACCCAGTTACGTAACGTTTACACAAAGTAAACTCCCTGTCTGGGTTCGAACCTAAAGTTTCGAAAGTCGAGGCTTTATAATTCTTTCTTGAGTAAGTTTAAATGGTCGATACGATTATAAAAGTAGGCCTAACTAATACATAGTAGTAAGTAAATTACAGTAGAAGAAGAATAACAGAAGAAAAGATGAAGTAATTTACAGTTATTTGTAATAAATTTAAGAACGTTACGTTTCTATTTTGCAAAATTACGCTATGCAGTGATTTAATTAATTAATATACAAATATTCAGATTATAACTCAATGTGAGTGAGACGCTAAAGTGTAGGTCTATGTGACGGGGAGAAATGTTGAAGCAAGAAAATTCCTGACATCTGAACACGAAAATTAATTTTAATTTGTGTCAAGAAAATGTATAGCAGTCATATTTTTAGACGACTTAATTAATTGTTGATTATGGGTAATCTTTATTTCGGTTTAAATTAAGATAGGTATTCGTTTAGTAGATTTTTAGCAAGAATTTTATCAAAACTTATAATTATGTCTTCAAATAAAATGTTTACTTTTTATTTAAGATAGCCCCACCTGTTCTTTTGATAATGTGATACACTGAGGAAGTTTATCATTATGCAATAATAATAGTTGCAATAAAAAATAATATTGGAAAATATGGTGTTCTAGAGAACGCAGCGTAAAGCACTATGTCATACAGTGCGAAAATTAGCGAAGACGCATCATCACAGTGTTGACTGACGTTTCAATGGTTATGGATCTACTTAAATGATTTCATGAAACGAAGTCCACAACAATCATAAAGTCATAAATGTCAAAATGATCAATTTAAACGATTACTCTTTACAGCAACTCATTTTTAGGGTTCCGTTGCCAAATGGCAAAAAACGGAACCCTTATAGATTCGTCATGTCTGTCTGTCTGTCTGTCCGTCCGTCCGTATGTCACAGCCACTTTTTTCCGAAACCATAAGAGCTATGCTGTATTTTGGGGTTCCCCATACATAGAACTGAAATTCAAAAATTGTTTTTTCATCAAACTCATACGTGTGGGGTATTTATGAATAGGTCTTCAAAAATGGTAATGAGGTTTCTAATATCATTTTTTTCTAAACTGAATAGTTTGCGCGAGAGACACTTCCAAAGTGGTAAAATGTGTGTCCCCCCCCCGTAACTTCTAAAATAAGAGAATGATAAAACTAAAAAAAAATATATGATGTACATTACCATGTAAGCTACCACCGAAAATTAGTTTGAACGAGATCGAGAGAGTAGTTTTTTTTAAAACGTCATAAATCGTAATCCGCAATTAAGTTTACATTCAATCAACTGAAATATAAAATTTAAAAAAAAAACATTTATTTTTAACCGAGAATACCTACAGGTTTGTACGGAACCCTCGGTGCGCGAGTCCGACTCGCACTTGGCCGGTTTTTTAAAAAATCCTAATTAATTTGGACACAAATGACGTCTTCATCGATTTGTGTAGCGACCGAGACGGAAGTTCCTCATTAATCCTCCCACTAAATCAAAATGACAGCCGCTGTCAGATGCTGCTAACAAGAAAAATGTACATATTTAGCGTTGAAGCCGTAATCTAATTACACAGAAGTTGCGACTTTGCACTATCATTCAAGTTATTAATAGGCATGCTCTTAGTGTGGTTTGTAACATCATTTTGATTACTTTTTATAAAGTAGTTTTGGCATTGTTATTCTTTAACTTGGTACCTACTAAAGTCTAAAACGTAATGAGGAAGTAACATGGTGTTTTTTTTTTTTGTACCGATCTGTTTAACAAATATGCGTAATGATAAAACCAAATGTCCGGAGCCCTATAATAACTGAAATGTTCTACCTCGGGGAAAGACACGAGAAAATTTTATTTCAAGCATATTTATGTCACCACCGTGGGCCGATTAGCGTTTAGTTGTAGAAAAAATATCCCAAATTTTTGTCAAATTACTCACTTCTGCTATAAATTTTTTATCGACATCGTAAGTTATCCAAACGAGAGATTTTACTGCATTCACCATCAACACATTATCACAAATTAATGGCCAATGCGTAACGGAGACACTCTTAAAACGTGTCAATGTGTCTAAAAGTGTTTTTAAAAATAGAATACCTATTTGTTCGTACTAAAATTTCGTTGATATAAAACTTCTTGACATCATTCCGGACTTTTTACTGTCATAACATTTAATTATTTGCGAAAATATGAGCTCGGGAACAAAACAATAAATATTAAGTGACATTTTTATTTACCACGAGATAATTGTCGCGTTTTTAAAGTAGAATATGAAATGTTTAGGTGTTAATATTTGAGGTAGAATGGAAATTTCAACAGTCGTCATTCGCATCCTGTTTTTTTCGTGCCATCAGTTTACCTGTCACGCAGAGGGACAGCATAACTCAGTTACTGTTTTTTTTTTGGAGTAATAAACTTATAAATAGGACTGATAATTTTAGAATCATTCATCAAAACCTATTTAGTAATAAAGAAAATTGAAGCTGCAACTCAAAAGTACTGAACATTTTTGGGAAGCGTGAAAATTAAAGGTAAATCAATTTCACAGTTGTTGGACTTAACTATCGTGCAACAAATATATTTAAACTCACCGAAAAGTAAACATTATTACTGTTTCGAATTTAATTGGAAGTGGAAAAGGTGGTGTAACACAGCAGCAGGCCAATTCTACGTTCAAAATCTAGCCACATTCTTAGCTCCTCCGCGACAATCAAATGTCAAAAACTTGTCAAAAATGTAAGGAAACTTTCTTGTGACAGATTTAGACTGCGATCCGACTGTGAACGTTCTTAAAATTACGAGAATTGCCCTTTTGGTCTTAAGTAATTAATACATAGTTCTTCTTCTTTATACATATTTTTAAATAGCTTCATCCAGAACTCGGCCACTTCGACAGCCTCAGCTTGGGACCGCTAAGCTCTTTCATACAGCAGGTGTTATTGCACAGAAAGTACGACCAAAGGTGAAGCTTTGTTATTGATGAGGCTCCATAGTCAGTGTGTGTGTATATTTAACTCCACAAGGTAACATTCCACCAGGAACTGGCCTTTAGTAATCCAAGAGGCCTTCGTGGGCGATAGAAATACAGTTATGATCTCTAACCCTGCACGTCTGTCTCCAAATGACGACGGCGGACGACTCAAACTTGACACAAGGTAGGTTACATCTCGTCTCCAGCGATTCACTGAATAATTTTTAAATTACTTATAATTCCTTCTAAGACAAAGCCAGTTTCTTTGTCAGTCAATCAAGACGCAACGTACCGTAAGATGGTGAGACATTGGTGCCGATTCTGTTGTCACAAAATTCTCTAAACTAAACTAAAAATCACTAAAATTTGGTTTAATCCTGTCAAACGACGATTTCCTATTCTGAAATAGACTAAAGTGACACAACTTAACTATATTTTAGTTTGACCGCACTAAGATTGCACTGAGTTATTAGTTTAGTGAAAATGACAATTTTGCTATTCTGAGTTTGCCGGTTTTCACCAAAAATTTTGACTATAATAATTTATTTTAACTAAATCTGACTATTTTTAATCGCGATTAAAAAGGTGTGGAATAAAACTGGTGGTCATGAACTAAAATTCTCAACAACGCCTCGCCTTCACGTGCAAAAACAGTTCTGTATTTTTTATTTTCTTTTTGCTTATATCTTGAAAGTGGCGTGTCCTATCGCAAAAATAATGAAATTTTCGGCCCCCTTAGTACACCCCGGCACATTTAAATCTCAACACGTGGGTAATATTTTTTTTATATTTTTCAAACAAAAGTGAAAAATTCCATATAAAACACGTTGAGGCTGCCCCCACAGCACGCGCCTTCGTCTCTCAAAAAATTCATTCTACGCAATGCACACACAAGTACAAACCAAAAGAAAAAAAAAATACCACGCTGAGTCGCGATTGTCAAATTCGATTTTTGTCGTGTCACAATAATTTTTAAATTTAGAGATTTTTCCTTGCAGAATAGCGTTACAATTCTCATAGCCAAAAGTAAGGAATTTTAGAGATAGTTTAGTTAGTTTAGTTCGTGTACAACAGAATCGGCACCAATGTGCGCTTTTGTCATTTCGAACGTTCCGATATTACTCAAACCCAAAGCAGTTTCAATTAAACCATTTTTGCAGGCACTTTTGAATTGTCAAAGAGAAAGTATAAGCTGTTTGCTCATGTCAAAACGTAGAGTTCTATAAAGAAGAACGGATCAAGAACGAATATAAAAAACAAGATATTACAACATCAAGAACAGCGCAACAGGGGAGAGCCCTATTTCCAACAGTCGACTGCGATAGGCTTAGTTGATGTGAGAAAAATTTAAAAATGAAGAAACAATTCCAAATGTAAGATTAAAAATAAGTCTTGGAAGTAAGGATTTGACCAGTGTCAACAGACAGCGCCCAAATTCCGCAGAGATTTTATGATGTCCGTGTGTAGCGCAACTTACGCAATTACTCCGAGAAGTAACTTTAGGTCCCTGATTGACCAAAAGACGACCTCAGTCGGAAAAAGTCTACCTGAAGTTTTTTCGTCATACATTTTCCGAGACTCCACGATAACGATCATATACCTAACGTATGAATAATAACTTCAACATTATAGTCGAAATGTTGTCATTCCTCGTGTATGATGTGAAGTAATCTATTGGTAATAGTTCGTGAGAAAATGGTCACACGTTTTTGTACTTCTCGATCTCAGACCAAATAAAAAAGGTAGACGGCGCGTACGCCAACAATAGCGTTCGAAAAGTGAAGCACCATTTAGAGAATTGTGTGCGTAACCTCAGTGTAGCAACACTTGTATTGCGTCTGTGTGCGAAGGAAAAAATGTTGCCACCAAAAACTTTTTTCCCCATTTCTGATTAAATAATTATGATTTTTTATGATATAGAAATACTTTTAAATAAAACACTTTTTTACGATTGGCTAGTTACTTTTAATAAAGATAAAAGATACAAATTTTAAAAACTTTTGAGTTGCATTAATTTCCGGTCTTTTTTATCCCGACTTCTGGATATAGTATCTAGTTTTGAAATATGGTGGAATCTTATATTTATATATTTTTCAACAACAGTACGTATAAAATGTACTTTGTGATCCATGCCGGCGAAATTGTGTTCGTTTTCCAAATTAAAAATAAATTCTTTTGCCCATATAAAGGTTTTTTGAGAAACGACATATAAATGTTGTCTCTCTGACTTTATTATTATGTCATCTTTGACGATTCTTTTTATTACGATTTCTCAAGCGGAAAAAATTGCAAAAATATCTTTTGACGGAAAATGTAAACCACCTTTGTCCCTGACCGTAATTAACTTATGAAAATAAACTGTCTGAGTGGATAAAAGTCTCGAGATACAAGACTCACATTTTAACTTTTTTGATAAGTAATGTACTACAGCACCAGCAATATAACCAACAAGCTTTTGCTCGCGACTTCGTCGGCGTGGAGTTCGGTTATATCGTAGCGTAACGAAGCGTTGGTGAACGCTAAGAAAGGAAGTAGAATTGCACGGGCGAAGTCGCGGCCAGAAGCTATTGTTTATTCACTTTATATTAGTTCGAAAAAACACAACGTTACCGCGTTTTAAAACGATCCAACGCCATCTATTGGTAGCGATTGGAACTTATAAGTAGGTTCTTAGGAAGCTTAGGTATTTCTTTTGGTTTTGCCACTTTATTAATTTGAAAAAAAAAAAAAATTGGTTTGGTTGTTTACTTTCATTGATTTTAAATCATAATTTTTTTGTTTAGGTGTAATTTTGTGCATTTTTTTTGTATAAATCTTTTTGTCTTTTTGTTTTATGTTTTTGTGCAATTTTTGTGAAATAATTGTTGTTTTCGTAATCGGCGACCCGATAAACCATAAAAAACGTCAACGTTTTCAGAAACGGCAATATCAATAGCATTACCAGGTTGGTCAATAAGAACCTAAAAAGAATATTGATCGAATGTTAGAAGGTACAAAAGTGTACAAAACATAATATAACATAATCTAATAGCAACATGGGTTCATATTTTTTTTGGTATTGTATTTTTCATCACACGACGCAGCCCACATTTAGAAACATACAAATCATTATCTGTAAAATGTGTGGAACACACAACACTAAATTTTGATGGCAACCAAGTTTCGTTATTTCGGCTTAACCTAATAATCTCAATCCACTTTTGTTTCCACTTTAGGTCTCTTGGGAAACTAAAATAATAAAAACACTTTGTTTTCAAATGTAACAAATGAAAAGGTTGAGAAATAAATTAATCCAAAACTATATTTTACATAAAACCGTTTTATATTGTACTTGCATATAGAAATAATTATCCTAATAATCACATACTTATAGCTTATTGCATTGTATTCATGTTATATTACAAAATATTTAAACCCGAGTAATTTATTAATGCTTACTCTGTTTATTTGACGTCGAAAATAGATAATAATAATTTTCGTAGTAATTAAAAAGATTTAACCAATACACAAACAATTTTAAAAATAATAATTCTTAAACTACCCGCATTTCGGGGAGTTTTGTTTACGGATATACTGGTCACACCGAAGATATTATGCGAGGTTTTGTGTTCCAAAAACGCATTACGAAATATTTTTGTATTTTTATTTCAAATTAAACAAAATGAAACACTTACTAGTGAAAAGTTATCCCACATGGATTTTTTTGTATTACAGAATTGTTTTTACAAGTTTTTACGACACAGGAAGGCATTTTACAATAATTACCAATTTTAGGGTTATGACGTGTAGCGTATTCGGTGTCACGCGACGCACTGGAACACGATCGGCTTTCTATTTCTAATTTGGCTTCCTTTACCCTGCTTCACTGCGAGAGCGCGGCGCTCCGTCTACCTTTTTTATTTGGTCTGAGTTCTCGATGTGGATGCGGATGGTAATATTGGTAATGTCTAGCTTTAGTACATAAAGTACTAAGGAGTCTAATCAATGGCTTTTAAGTCGCCTATCTATGGAGACATGTAGGGTAATGTGTTCAGACGTAAGATTGCTACGTATGTTTTAATGGGTGGTGTCCTAAGTTATTAAGTCTATGAATCTGTCTACACAATATTTGTTTTTCATAAGTGGACCCTTTTAGGTGGGAAATCATCAAATGACTTCTTGCTAAAGATATGAAGACTGTGACCACTCTGGGCGGGGCAGCGCGTGTCAGATTTTTACTGAATTAAACACACCCGTGTTCCTTCAGTTGCCTTTGCCAGGGCCACGGTAACTCATTCGACCAAATCCGCGACCCTGACAGGCATCGGCTCTAGCGGATCCTTTCAATACTGTTGACATCTCTTTGAACTGCACCCTAATTGCGGAACACACTATCAATTAGGATCTTAATTATTTTGAAGGGTATTGCTAATCCATTTCGAAAATTAATAATAATAAAAAAATAATGTGTTGTTGTACTGTCAAAATGAAAGGTCATACCTATAATTAGTGTGTTCCTCTGGTGTGTGATTAAGTAAGCTTTAAAATACCTGATTTCTTTTGAAAAGTTATACAGGGTATTTTGGGTCGGGGCTGTAAGGGAAGGTACCTTAAACGTAGCTACAGGTTAACGGTCTTAGGAGACTGTCCTTAACTTCTTCAGAAATTTTGATCTGTATCGAGAGACGACAAACAAAAAAACCCTCAGCAAGAAATTGGGCGATTTTCACAAAAACCGGCTGAGTATGTTTTAAGTAAATGATAAGAAACTGGGGAAGCGAAATCGCGGTAAGTAATATTTCAGGGACTCTTGCAATGATATTAATACTGATGTAGGTTAAGGCATCAGTATCTATAAGTTGATCTCTGTAAGGTTTCAGCGGTGAACTAGGTCGTAACATGGATTTAATTTATAACTAGGGTTAAGGATGTCAGCGGGTATGCCAAAGAAATCAAGCCTTTAGTATGACTGTTAATTTGAGAAGAAATTGTCTTACTAGATAATGACTACTTATTATAATGAATAAATGCCCAAAATCCAGATAAAAATTTCGTTTGCTAATTGTCAGAAGTGTTTTCAAATAGATAGTAAAAACAATTTGGCTAAGAACAAAAAGGTCAAAAACTCCATTAGCATCATATTAATCACGTGTGAATGAACTGTTTATAACATACATAAAATATGAAATGTCAAATTAATATGTCATAAAACTATGCAGCGAGTGAAATAAATTCAAAGTCGGGATTCAAGAGCATTAAATGTATCAGTAGCTGAGTCACTGGCACTACACAGTGTGAAAATTTTCCCAACTAGGTAGACGAAATTCGGCGATGGATTCTTGATCCCTAGAATACATATCGATCTAATTTATAAACATCTATCTTTTAAAGTTTAGGTGAACTGAGGTTAACGTTAGCTGTCATTTTATATGATGCTAGGGATTGAAACTTTTGACAAGTCACTTCACTAACTTTCCAAGGTGAGATTTTAACAGAATAGATAGGCTGGATACTGACCGAGGTGTAATGTACGCCTCTAGCAAGCAATGGAATGCAATTATAAATTCATAGTAATTATTCTTTAGATACGTAGGCGTCCCAACAGTCAGAGAGATAACCTATCGACCTATTACCATTTGTCGAACACAATTTACACTTCAGACATTGTGGCACTGCGAAATATGTATCAAGTAGGGAAAACCAGGGTCTTGCTCAGTTATCAAAAAGAAATAAAACGCATAGCAAAATCACACTTTTGATTGTCATTCTTCACCTTCTGACCTCATTATTATTTTGACAAGATTTATTCCTTACATACTAACCAAGGTTACTGCAAAGTTTTGTAATTAATCAAATACTCAGTTTTGAAGTGTGTAATTCATAAACAAAAGAACAACACTAGGTATCAGGTGACGTAACCTTGTAGGTAAGTAACTGAATTTTTAATTTCATTACTTTGAGATTCAATCTATATTTAGATGCTGTAATAAGCATTTATTACGATGTGCAGTGATTTTAATTTGGAACTTGTTTTTGGCGATAACTCTTGAAATAAAATCTTCCATGAGCATATTTTTATCTATGGCAAAAGTGTCTGGTTATCTGTAAAAATATGTTTGAACTGTCAATCAGAAGTAGCAATTTATTGCTCTTCCCTTTATTTCCGAACGGACTGACGTCTTAAATATGATTTGATGATACCCAAGGAACTTAAATCCAACCTGGAATGCGCACAGGCTGCCAATACGCGGTCCGAGCGAGATAGCTTCGCGAGAGCCCTCTGTCCCTTTCATTAGGGTGACCAAGCAATATGATGTAGGTAGATACGAATATAACAGGATATAATATATTAACCAATAATTTGATTTAAAAAAAAATAATAGTTACACTTTAAAGATGGATTAAAGTAAAACGCGGTAAACATAAACGCAACGCAACGCATAAACTCTGCTATCGAGTATTATTGTATAACCTGGAATATCTGGGCAAATAACCATTTTGTTTAGTATTAATTGTAAAAATCTAACAGACGTCGTTTTTAAGAAAAATGGTTGGGACACTTTTTATTGCGTCCATGGCCTTTACCCGTAAATAATCTTATAATTTCGTACATTATGGGCACCCTACTTCAAGAAAGGGACACAGGGCTCTCGCAACGCTTTCTCTCTCGGACCGAATTTCTCTCTGACCAAGTGATTGACTGTAATAGAACTTAGTGACATATACATAAGGTTTATTTTTATAATGGTGTCAATTTGACAATGCACATTCCAGGGGTCGGGTATAAGTTCCTTGATGATACCACAGACTGTCCACTTAGTGACTATGTAATAATATTGTTTGCTTAGATGAATTTATGATTAATAAACTCAACCACAGCTCAGTAGTTTCGTAATAATCGTAATGTTCAATGAATATAAGAGCTATAATCAAATTAATTGATCACATTTTATTCCACCTCTCGCATACTATCTACTACTACAGTAATTAGATAAAAATCACTTAACAACTTACACTCATTATCAGTAATCACTACGTGTCCATATTTACGATGTTTTTAGTGTTTATCGTGCTGTTAAGTAGCCATTAAGTTAATCATGAATGAATTACTTAAACGTGTTTCGTGTTCCACACCTCCACATTTTTGCACAGTGGGCTTTTGTTATTTGAAAGAAAGTCACAGCAATGTTTTTTCTAGTATTCTTTACGCACACTGTGCGTTTTTTCAATGTTGTTGACGCTGAAAAGGGGATAGTCGGCTCCATACGGTTGCTGATGCTGAATCGCGAGGTAGGTACTTGGTGCTGAATCGCGTATTAAGGTTCTCGAACTCCCGTATAAAAGCGCGACGCAATTCTGGTCGAACAATTTCCATTAAGTTTTTATAGACATTTTTCTACTATTCGCGACGTATTGTCAGGTCCCGTCAGTCTGCGGGAGCCTTTAGTCGGCTCGTCAGTTTTTACTTCTATCCTGTGATAACAAGTATACACAGATTTTTTTTCTAGAAAAACAATGTCTAAGAAGCAATACATCGGTAATCAGTGCCGTGACTGCGCTTGTTAGTCTGGTATGTTTAATGAGACGATATAAATTGAAATAATAATTCATACCGTGATCAAAGACGTAACATATCATAGAATGGTCGTTTAAAATACTCAAGATGCTAAACAAACATTTTATCCGACCAGCTGATTTTTATTAGCGCAGACGGACGGCGGCATTTTTTTTTTTTTCAGGATGGGAAATCATCAAATGACTTCTCCCGCTCTGGGCGGAGCGGGAGGGCGTGTCAGACTTTGGTGCCGATTCTGTTGTACACGAACTAAACTAACTAAACTATCTCTAAAATTCCTTACTTTTGGCTATGAGAATTGTAACGCTATTCTGCAAGGAAAAATCTCTAAATTTAAAAATTATTTTGACACGACTAAAATCGAATTTGACAATCGCGACTCAGCGTGGTATTTTTTTTTCTTTTCGTTTCGCAACGTTGGACTTGTGTGTGCATTGCGTAGAATGATTTTTTTGAGAGACGAAGGCGCGTGCTGGGGGGGCAGCCTCAACGTGTTTTATATGGAATTTTTCACTTTTGTTTGAAAAATATAAAAAAAATATTACCCACGTGTTGAGATTTAAATGTGCCGCCGGGGCATACTAAAATTTCAAACCGAAAATTTCATTATTTTTGCGATAGGACACGCCATTTTCAAGATATAAGCAAAAAGAAAATAAAAAATACAGAACTGTTTTTGCACGTGAAGGCGAGGCGTTGTTGAGAATTTTAGTTCATGACCACTAGTTTTATTCCACACCTTTTTAATCGCGATTAAAAATAGTCAGATTTAGTTAAAATAAATTTAATAAACCAAAAATTTTGGCTATAATTAGCCAAAATTTTTGGTGAAAACCGGCAAACTCAGAATAGCAAAATTGACATTTTTACTAAACTAATAACTCAGTGCAATCTTAGTGCTGTCAAACTAAAATATAGTTAAGTTGTGTCACTTTTGTCTATTTCAGAATAGGAAATTGTCGTTTGACAGGATTAAACCAAATTTTAGTGATTTTTAGTTTAGTTTAGAGAATTTTGTGACAACAGAATCGGCACCTTTTACTGACTAAAACCCACCCGTGTTCCATCAGTTGCCCATGTGCCAGGGTCACGGTATCTCTTTCGAACAATCACGCGACCCCGGCAGGCATCGGTCCTAGCCTAGCAGACCCCTACACTACGGCGGCACTGATACCGGTTATTTTTATTAATCGAATTCGTTTGAAAATTGTGACTCTCTCGCGAATTTCCCGCCAACCAGTCGCAATGGCGACCATGTTTTCATTAGTTTCGCCTGTATCTATCTATCTATGAAACGGAATCTTGGAACACGAATTTAACCCACTTGAAGATATCAGATTAATTTGTAATTTTGCACACTTATCCAGGACCTGTAACAATACACTAATTTCATAATGGTGTGTGCCATTATTCTGCGTTATAGCATGCACTATTATTTGTCTGCTATTCACAAGAATAGAAGACAAATAATAATTTGAAAAAATAAAACACGCTTTTGTAGTTAGCCGAACGAAAAATAGAAAATAAACAATAGTTTAACAAGCACTCTTCTATAGAAAACCAAACTAATCAGTCGCAAATAATAATAAAAAAAAACAGAATAAAGGTAGAGTTATTAATAAATGCCATCATTTTAATGTAAAAGAGCATGGGGTGCTTTTGAGGTTTTTTTATAAATACTATACTTTTATCAGTAATTGTTCTGTCGATAAAATATTCGCATCAATTGATATCAAGCATCAAACCTTATGATTGCATTTATTAATTACTCTACTTATCCCCATTTTTTTTTTTAAATTATTTTCAACCTTTTATTTTGGTCTAATATTAAAGCGTGAATATTATATATATTATATTATTTTTCATTATACCTAAAATAATTATATTAAGTGTAATGATTATAATCTCACGAATCTACAGTTTCAAGTATTAATAGTGTTGGATTATATTTCATTGTAATAGTTATCTTCCGCATGACACTTTTATTAATAGTAAGTATGACCTTACTGTACAAATCACCTGCACCTGTCAAATCCTAATTTATTGTCTAACTTCTTCAACGGATGTAACAAGGCTTTGGAACTGATTCATTCAGCCTACTTTAGTTCAAGTGGTTTTATCCGAACGTTCGCTTTTATTATAAAGAAAAATACACACTCCGTTGCGTGCGCTTAATAGCTTCCATTTATTTTTTGTAATAATCCTTACGATTCGCAATATATTTTTGCAGAAAATAATAAACAGAATCCCAATCCAGCTGTAATTCTTGGGAAAAAAAAACCTAGAACAAAAAAGTCTAGGTCACCCTTCTCTGCGCGTTTTATTTAGATAGTCCGATAATATTTGCCTTGAAATGGCGCCGGCATGATTTATTATTGAAATGTATACCCCTTACTCTTCCTCATAACTTTTGTATCTGTAAGGTATTTCAAGGTGGCGTATAAAAAACAGATAAAACGGCGACGGCTGCACCAGAGTGCCAGCGACATAGATTATCTATGACAGCTTGCAAGCATAGACTAGAAAGTCGACCCTAATGCAGCAATTAGTGACCTTTGCCTTTAGAACAAAAATACTTTGAAAATAGAACTTCTACCTAGTTGAAAAGATAAAAATGGCGGTTCGGAAATTGAATGTTTTATAAATTTTCTTTTACATCTTTTTATTCAAAATAAACAATATACAGTGCTGGGAATTTGTAGTTTCGGTTTTATTTAAGTAATTAACAGTTTAATGTGTTTTAACGAACAGAATGCCAAAGAAAACTTGGCATTGTTGCTGTCAGGTATTGATATCTTGCAATTAGGGTTGCCACCCGTACTTTATAATAAACTGTTGTACATTATTTCACATAATTGTACTTTATACTTTATGAGAACAATAAAGTACACGAAAATACTTTATTTCGCAAGACGGTTTTGCAGAACTATCAATTGCACAAAAATCGCAGCAAGTGTTTAATAAGAATGATGAGATTTTTTTAACCTTGTTTATAGTAATTTCATTTTAATTGTCTATTCCCGCCACGTCAGCATTTTCATGACAGAAAAAGTTTTTCTGTGATGAATAGCAAATGGCGAGACGAAAGAAACAAAACGTCTCAGAATTTGATAAAAAATAATTATTTATTTACTTTAATTTAAATATAGACTGTAAAGATGCTGTGCAATTGTTTCGTAGAGATATTAATTTGATACAAACTGCAAAAAGCAATAAAATATATGTTTTTAAATATAATAATAAATCGTACTTTATTTTTATACTATGTACTTTTTTTCTTACCTATAATAGACCAATGTACTTTAATTGCAAGAAAAAAAGGTGGCAACCCTACTTGCAATGGGGTTATGTCGTGATAAGGGTTGCCACATTTTTTTTGTGCAATTAAAGTACATTGGTTATTATAGGTAAGAAAAAAAAGTACATAGTATAAAAATAAAGTGCGATTTATTTTTCTTTATTATTATATTTAAAAACATATTTTTTTTTTGCTTTTAGCAGTTTGTATCAAATATATTTCGTTTAGCGAAAAAGTACTTACAACTAAACTTTTCAAAATCCCACAGAAATCAAATCTTGCAAAATAAAGTATTTTCGTGTTCTTTAAGTACAATTATGTGAAATAACGTACAATACTTTATTATAAAGTACAGGTGGCAACCCTGGTCGTGATTGACAGTTTGACAAAAGCTTGTTATTTTTGGAACAAAAATAAACAGAACATTATAGAATAAATTGATAAATTGTCTAAATAAAACAAACATACTAATCTCTGGTTTAAACTTCGAACGACTTTCTTAGCTACCCTGAACGCGCTAGTTCATTCATGAAAAGTAGCCAGTATAATATTTTAAAACGGTGTCAACACTGGCCATCAATAAAAGAGAAGATAGATTTTGAATGTCGTAGTAAAAACAATAATTTATGAAGAAATGAAGTCATCAATGTACCCATCACAGAATTATTTGAATTAACGTCAACATAAAATGACAGTTAATGTTAATGGCAGAGAGTTAATAAAATGGCGCGTAAAAATAAACATTTTATGTTGTAAGGGCGCGGCTAGCCTTCGGTCATCCCGTATGATGACAGTCGTGATATTTCATTAGAATTAATTAATTCATATGAACTACACTTTTTATTTTAACTAACTCTGAGTATTTTATGGTGTACAACTCACTGTATTTTGTGACATTCTGTGTAATTTATTAACAGTCTATGATTTTTGTGACATAAGCAAGAAACACTACACAATTTTCTAATGAGAATCAGCTATTTCGTACCTTTGTTTTTCCATCACATACTAGAGTTATCCTCATTATGGATTCGATGCGTCCTAATAATGCCCTACGTGAATACTCTCCCTATCTATTTGATACACGTCGCTTTCCGGAAGGTACCTAGAGTGCTTGAATATTTTATCATTCTATTCGAGAGTTTAGAGTTGGCCAGCTACATTGTAATCTATTATCAGCAATAACTAAAAAATAAAGGTAAATTCTCCAGGGCTAAGTTAACGTCGAAACGTAAACGCAGTTATAACGTCAGCTAATACGTTACAGATTCCAGTGACGTCATGTTATTCGTAGTGTAGGCCAATATGTAAAGAAACATTTGCTCATCAAACAGAATCCAATTTTCCGGCATAACAATGTTTGACGATGATAGACATAGTGAATACCATGTAATTGGCCCTGTCAATCTGTGCTCGAGATCTAAAACAGATTGTTCGATTGAGTGTTGTGTAAACACCTAATTTCAACAAGAAAAAAAAACCTAACATTCCATTGCAAATTCTAAATTTGATATTCCATTTTTCAATTTCCATATAATCATCGTAGCTTTTTTGTGCATGATTATGGCATATAAAGAATTTTGGTACCAAGGCGTTTGGACTTTGGTTGAGTTCCATCATCCAGGAATTAATTAATTAAATACTTAAGTGTAACGTCGACAGTGTCAATACTTTCAAAACGAATCACAGTAATAACACTAGGCAGAATGTGAAGCCCTATAAAATCAAATAACATACAACTAAGAACTGACATTTATAGATGTGGTTTAATTGTATACTGTATTCTATGTTAGTTATTATTGTGATTACAAATATGTGAATACCATGAAATATTACAGTTGTTTCCTGATAATATTCTTGTATTTTACCTTATTCACACTTTTCCAGGTATAAATTACAGCAATAGTTTTGATAACGTTCTCAAAATAACTATAAGTAAGTAGGTAGTTATTATGGTTTCGCTCACGTGATTTAATTTGTGTGGTAGCAAAAAAAAAAAAACAATTTCATTGTTCCTTACTTGACATTATCAAGCTAATGTGGTAATGAGTTGGTCATGGTCACATCAGAAGCAGAGTCTATTATTATAATTAGTAGAGAAAACGAATCGGATAACATTCCTGCAAGATGGATAGACCAGAATTAGGCTTAGTCCTGAGGCGTGCAGACTTAGGTGTGATTGTGGAGGGAAAGCTCCTGGACCAGGCATAGACTGTGATAATAAGCTTGATAGAAAATTAAATTATGAATACCATCGGTACGTAAACGAAACACTTAAAGTGAACAATTTAAATAAAATATAGATAGATTTAATAACGATCATCAAATTCTCCAATATTGTTAGAACTGATGAAAACATTTTGTACCCGAGTGTCGATAAAAATGCATGTTTTCCGTTAAGCGTTGAAAGATTGAGAGTTACAGAACATTTAAGTGGAAAGACAAGATTAACTCACATGCTTTATCCTAAAATTATTGTGGTAACTTTAGTAAGCTGTGATGTTGCCTTGCATCCTTGCATAGTCACTTGGATGTCTTTTCGTGTAGTCACTTTTCGTGTGCACGTTGACGTATGGAACTATGGAGATGTGTCTTGACGTTGCGAGAGCGTGCGTGAACCATCGCCACCCTTTTGATGCTCACTCACCACGCACAGAATGGATGAAAAGCATGCAGCATATGAAGTATTTTTTTGTCTCTTTCATCCAGGTAATACAGTAAGCATACATAGGTTAACATTGAGACGACATGAGCAGCTTCAATATTACCTACAGCTAGTTATAGTGTATTATTTGCCAGTGAACCCCTAACTAGAGAGTTAGTATGTATCTTGGGGCTCAGGATACGAATTCCAGAGTTGAGACTGGAGAGGTAATTTCAGGTATGGTACGAGTGTATGTGTAAAGTTTGTGTGGTGTCTAAATAAATCTATCTTCCGAACTATGGAATTTAAGAAACAGCGCAAATGTGATTTGTTTTCTAAGAATCAAAATAGCGCAAAAGCGGTTATGTTAATTGGCAAAGTTTTCCAATGGCTACGGACAACTATTGTGCTGTCAATAAACACAAGAGAAAGTACGTTGTTCTAAAACACAAAGACATGTTCATACATGGTAGTTACCTAGTTACCAATATTGACAACGTTCTAGGAATTATAACAAAAATGCAAATACAAGCTAAAGTTCTTTATACTTTTCTGGACTTAATATCTCTTTCCAGCTAAAGGATGATATGGCAATGAGATTAAATATTAGGACATAGGAATTAGGAAGTAGTATTAAAACTCCATACTGAAAAATTCACTTCATTTTTTTGTCTTTCTCTTATGGGGAAAGCGGGCCTGTGTAGGAACTAGGAACCCCTTGAAAGCATGTATGCTCCCGCAGACTGGTGCGTTGCGACAGCGTGACTGACGTGACTGTAGTAGATTAATTTTAATCAAGTTTTCATAGAAAATGATTCTAATAGAGTCGCATCGCGTGGAGCCTTAAAACCAAACGAGCAGTAGCCCTTTTTACTCTTTCGTCCTTGAATACAACAAAAAACTTGCACAAGGGCTTTGTGACTAAAACAACTGTCTTAACACTGAAATGCATTGTTTGCATTGCTTATCGTAAAACACGCCATAAATTCGACACTGACCTTCTGGAAGCCGAACAAAAATAGTTCAGTTTACATCAGGAATATATTGTTATTAAATAAAGAGTTTCCTTATTCTATCACGGAGGATATAAATATTGTTCTTTTGCGCCCGTTCCGTAAACAATTTCATCACATTGTTCATCACTGAATCGTCCGTTGTTACGTTATTCGACATTATCATGCGCTTGCGCCGGTATTTTGTTCTAAAACATTTGCTTGTTGTTTCCATATTACGTGGTGTTTATAAACAATAGATTGTGTCATGATTACTAGATGGATTGCGATATACGTTCTGACAGTATAAGAAAAGGCATTCGTAAACTGATGTTTTGTTTTTCTGTTTCTTGTATTATTATTGTCACTTAATTCTGATGTCATTTCGCTGTAGATCATAAAATGTTTTTTATCGTACAGAACGTAAATATTTGATGTCGTAAAATCTAGGTAGGTACGCAGGAGATAAAACTATATGCTTTATTTAAAAGGCTACAGCTTCAGTTTCTGACGGTCTTTTACTATATAATTGCTACTCAAACAAAAGAATGAAGGCTAAATGGAATTGTATAAGGTCATTTATTCTTGACACTCAGCATTTCAGCCGAAAAACGTCCACTGCTGGACATAGACCTCCACCGATTTGAGGTGGTTTGCCATAATCGCCACGCTTGGCAGGCGGGTTGGCGATCGCAGTATGGTGGTAAATGCATAGAGAACGCTGCAGTCCATTCTCTAGTAAGTCCCTTAGTCGCCTTTAACGACACCCACTGGAAGAAATTTTTTTACACTAAAAGATTATTATTAGCACCCAGAATCATTATTTCAGCCGAAAGACGTCCACTGGTGGACATAGGCCTCCCCCAAGCTCCGCCATTTCGACCGGTTTTGAGCTTCCCGCATCTAGCGGATTCCTGCGGCCTTCACAAGGTCTTCGGTCCACCTTGTTGGAGGCCTTCCAACTTTACGTCTTCCGGTACGCGGTCGCCACTCCAGAACCTTTCGGCCCCATCGGCCATCTGTTCTGCAAGCAATGTGCCCTGCCCTCTGCCACTTCAGTTTAGAAATTCTTCGGGCTATGTCGGTTACCTTGGTTCTCCTGCGGATCTCTTCATTTCTGATACGATCACGTAGGGAAACTTCAAGCATAGCCCTCTCCATCGCCTTTTGGATGACTTTCAGCCTTCTAATAAGGCCCATTACGAGCGACCACGTTTCGGTTCCATAAGTCTTGAGACACTGCGGTATGTGGGACGAAAAGATATTGCGTAGCTTCCAGAACGCTGCCCAGCCGAGTCGGATTCGACGATTGACCTCTTTCTCGAAGTTGGACCTACGTAACTGGACAGTCTGTCCTAGGTATACATATTCGGCCACTTCGAGTGTAGTGCCTCCGATTTTCACTGGAGTGCGTATCACATGAGCATTAGACATGACCTTTGTCTTGTCCATGTTCATCTTGAGACCCACTCTTTCGGAGGCTCTACTGAGGTCATCGAGCATTGTACTGAGGCCCTCCATAGTCTCAGCCATGACAAATAACACCACACCACACCAACTAGCACCCAGAATGGGTTTTAGTAAACATGGCTCACACTCACGCTATACTAAAAGACGTCATAGCCAACCCATAATTCTTCTCAAAACAGACTGTTTGGCGGATATGGCAGAAACCATGATGGATTGAAGATCGTGATAAACGAAGACTAAATAGCGTTAAAAATCTGGTTTCTTTTACTCTTCAATGCACTATAACAACACTTCTCTAATGCATGAACCATCATCGTTATATTATAATTGCTTCGATATGCTATCATAGATCACAGACAGTGCATTGTGGCTTGTGGGTATACCAGTCGTCATTCCGTATTTGTTTAACAAATGAATTAGTTCACAACAACATTTGCTTAGGCGCCAATTAGTTAAAGAACTGCTGTTTACATTTAAAATGAAAGGACTTCAACGTACTATGCTGTTTATAGGGACTTTGTTCGTGGTCACGTTTAAGGAAAATAACGTGAATACTTGGTATTATTGTAGTGTTATTGTTACTGAAATATTGAATGTTCCTCTTAGTTTCAAAGGGGTATTGTTTCATACAATTTACGTCCGCTACATTATGATGACCAGGCAGAATAATCTAAAGATCTCGTCACTGGAAATGTTGATTTCTCTTAAGTCGTTTCAAATTAGGAACTCAGAAAGCGATGAAAGCAATGAAGAGAATGATAAGCGTTTTCCCCATTGTTTTATTATTTGCATGCATTTAGATTTGGTTCTTTTTGGTGCTGAACCATCCAATTATCATCCATCCATTATTTCCATTATTTATCTATAATATGTATGTATTTAGAAATATATAAGTATGTTTATCAGTTGTATTATTATTTCCTTTATTATATTTAAATACATATTAATTACATTTTTAAATATTAAAATATATAAAAAAATATAAGAAAACATTTAAAAATATAAAAAATAGTAGCCCACTGGTATCGGGAACAGGGTCCAAGCTACCGGTGGTCAGGGCTGCTGAGAAAGGAACCTCCTAACAATACGCGCCGTGTCCAGGATGACTGCTTTCTGGATCAGGCCCTTGATCCAGCTGCCTAACGAGAGCCTCCTGAGATGTTGATTGAGGCTCTTGCCGATTATGCCATTGGCCGTAACGACTATCGGCACAATGACTGCTGTATCCACATCCCACATCTCGACAACCTCGCGAGCCAAGTCAAGATACTTCATCTGCTTATCTTGTTCAGCTTTCACGAGGTTCTCGTCATGCGGGACTGCTATATCAACAATCATTGTGCGACGCTCTAATCGATCTATCACCACTATATCCGGCTTATTGGCAACAATAGTCCTATCAGTGACGATAGATCGATCCCAATACAACGTGATATTGCCATATTCGAGAACTGGGTCGGGCACATACCTATAGTATGGTATTTCTGATTCCACAAGGCCGTATTTCAGAGCAAGTTGCTGGTGGATAATCCTGGCTACAAGGTTGTGTCTATGCAAGTAGTCTCCGTTAGCCAGACGAGAACAGCCAGAAATAATGTGTCGGATTGATTCACCCGGACGGTGGCATGCCCGACAGATGTCAACCGTGCCATCCTTCACAATATAGGTATTTCCGGTAGTTGTTCGTCATCATAACTTCGTCCATAATCGCAAAGACAAAACCTTCGGTTTCTCCAAATAGGTTTCCGAATCGTAACCAGGATACGGACGCTAAGAAGTCTACATCGGGTCCATTATTATTATTTTCATATATGCTAACATATCTCGGGATTCTGGGATCCCGGTCTTTTGGAAGGCGTACGAGGGGCCGAAGCCAACTCGCAGAGGCCCCTTAGACAATTTTAAATGATGAAGGGGCACCAACCGACGATTATCCCTGTATGCACCTATGCAAGTGCACCCAAGGACAATCCCCGGTTGGAGCAGGACTATTACAGAATATGGAAGCAAAACAAATTAGGCTATGGGTTTGGCTGGCTACAGTGGATTGGTAACAGCAATTATGGAAGAACTATGGCCCCTGCCTGATCAATGTTTTGTATACACGGATAAAATGGCAGGGGGTGACTTGCACACTCAATAATGGGCCCCCGGGAAACGTCGCTAGCACATAGTGACGTAGCGACAAGGGGGCAACACTTCCTGAGGTGCTTGAGAAGTGGAGAGGTATTCCACGGCTTTCAGAACAATCCCAGAGCCCGGAAGATGGTCAAGTCCCTACGAGCACTTACTGGAACACTTCCTTTCCCCGAGCACGTTTGCTCTTGCGAATCTCCACTCAAGCCAGCCAATAAAGGCAAGAATGAGGTGGGAGCTCTGATCCTCTTCAGTGTTCACTCCAGCCGGCCAAAAGGCAAGCCAGAGATGAGGAACAAGAATTCTCCCGGGAGATAGGGTCCGTGGGGTCGCTACTGCCCAACAGCTCGCCACAAGCTGCCCTGCGGGTTTATTATTATTATTATTATAATTTCTTCCCGTGGGTGTCGTAAAAGGCGACTAAGGTACCAGAGAATGGGTAGCAGCGTTCTCTATGCATTTTATTACCATTCTGCGATCGCCAACCCGCCTGCTAAGAGTGGCGATTGTGGCAAAGCCGCCCAAGGGCAGCTATGTCCAGCAGTGGATGTCTTTCTGCTGAAATGATGATGATGATTCAGATTTATGAAAGTTGGAGGTCCTACAACACGATAAGCGTTAGTGGCCGTCCATCTGAGTGAAGTCTCATTATTATAAGCATACCATCTTTAACGTCTACTGGTTCTATACTGCACCCTATTTTCGTAACGCAATCAATCAGAATTCAAAATCACACAATCAATCAAAATCTGAATCATTTTGTACGATATTGCTAATACATTGCTTCATATGTTCGAAAATGTTGTCGGCTTAGCAATGTAAATAACGTATTGAATGTTGTTGAAGTGTCAAAATGAAAGCCATGCATTCTTTCTGATAGTGTGTTATTTTTTTACACCTCTTGTTCCGTCGTGTATGAAATCGTTTGTTTTTAGTAATTCTGAGTACCCAAAGACCAAGATAAAGGTAACCAAGCATCATAATTAAATTCCTTTAAATTAAGAGTCTTGTTCCATGACTCCAGTCCTGTTAATCCACATATTCGTAAGATAAGAATTCCAATAATTCGTAACTGCCAACCAGTCATAAATGCCTTTGATTCGTTTTTTACCAAAACAAGCGGTTGACTCAGAATCGTGAAAGCATGACTCAAGTGGTTCGCGTACGTGCGCTGTTATTGAAGAAATGTTATGGAATGAAACGATATTAATTGGGTAACGTTTTAAGAAAAGATTGGGTTGGAAGATGATTATGAAGACTGTAATTTTGGATGTCTGTCTCATTGGTCTGCTTGTGAGCGCTACAGTTGAACATGCGGTTCTCCGTACGATTCGCAAGTAAGGCAAAGTGTTTGCCATGAGGAACGCCGGCCGGTTGGTGGCAATAAGCTCGTCCCTCTTTACATGGGACGTAAACATAACTGGCGAAATGTGGGTGTACTATAGAATACTATGTGGTCCAAGATTAGGTGTCTTTGGGTATGTAAAAGTTGACTTTTACATCTGGTTCAGGGATAAAGCAATCCATAATTTACTCCTTAGTGAGGTTGTCTCTTGGGGACGAAATGAGGTTTGGTTTTTGAACTAATGTGGGGTGTGACGTAAAAGGTGCCCTATCTGATAACGTGTGTGATATTTTTACATAGGCTCTGTTTTGGCCTCATAAATATCAATACTTTGAAGGGCAATATAAGGCTGTCATCCTTAGTTCAAACAATCGCACAGTTATACATTTCTCAGGAAGTGGAAACATTCACATTCTAATAAACCACAAGAAAAGCAATTTCCATAGTGTATTAATATTTAACGACATTTATAATATGCCCACGTTGTTAATAAAGCTTAATGTCGGCTGTGCCCTGAAAACGAGATAGATAGCGTTATGTATCACGGCAGGAGTGAAGTATCGACGCGAGTTCACTGCCAAGAATCTACTAATTTCGTCTGAAATATGTTGATTACGTAGAAGAGAAATTATTGTAGAAATATGTTAATGTATGTTAAAATTTATATATTCTGTACTATGTACTACTGTAGTAATAGTTTTGAAACAATATTGATTGGCAGGTATTGCAGAAAGAGGTTGACATGTGGCCTTTCAACCATAGACAATAAAACCAAATTGAGTTTACTGAATCTACCTTTTAGGTCCATAGACTGATTAAATTCGTAAAAAAAACTTGACAAAGAGTGGAAACATGCGTCAGTATTAAAAAAAACGCCAGAATCAGCCAGTTTTTGATTAAAATTCATGACTGTATTGTCAAACAGTTTGAATGGCTGAGCAAAACTGACGTCAAGTTTGTCAAACTTGTTTGACAGCGTGCAAGTATGTTTTTTAAACACTCGAAAATGCGAAAATGGTATTTGACGAACTTTTGACAGTTTACAAACATTGTAGGCACATGGACTAGGAACCTTTTACTTACTTCTGTGTGAAAATGATTAAACTTTGTACCTTGTACTGTGAAATAGGGACTAGTAAATTTTGTAGATATTAGCATACTGATGCAGTTGGTGCTAGCAAATCTGAGACTGAACTAAAATAAAGTGGCAAAAAAAATGAACCTATTTTTTGGTTGAGTAGCGTTAGACCCTTTCAAGACTTACGACTTCGTCAAGTTAGAACGTCTGCTTCCACGAAGCTAACTCAAAATATTGACAAGGAATTCTACGTCAGGTGAGTGATGCACAAATGAATCACTAAGTACGTTTGGTATTCGACTAATCGTAATAGGTGACTGTAGTATGGCGAGACAAGATAAAACACAGGTGGATGTGAGCCTGCTTTTTTTTTTTTCTCCCGCTCTGGGTGGAGCGGGAGGGCAGACTTTTACTGACTAAAACCCACCCGTGTTCCTTCAGTTGCCCATGTGCCAGGGTCACGGTATCTCTTTCGAACAATCTCGCGACCCTGGCAGATGTGAGCCTGCTTGGAGATACAACTGTGGTGCAGGGAGGCCTTCTCTAAAAGTCCGCCAACGAAGATACGGGTCCGTCTGAAAGTAGTTCGATAAATTGGAATGAACCCTTAACTTTTTCCGGGCCTGAAGTAATCTTATATCTGTAGTGATACGCATTAGGACACGGCAGTAACTTCGGCCGAATCTACGGATTTCGTGCTTTGACAGCAGGCGCCCCAGGTGTGAATCCAGTGGCCGCATTGTTAGGGAGTGGCCGCAGTTACTTTATCTTTTCTTTCTTTATTTATCGACCCGGAATCGGCTTGAGCCGATTACGTATCACCACACACCACACCACACTTCAGTCACATATAGGGTTGCCACCCGTACTTTATAATAAAGTATTGTACGTTATTTCACATAAATGTACTCAATACTTTATGAGAAAAATAAAGTACCTATACGAAAATACTTTTTTTGCAAGATTTGATTTCTGTGGGATTTTGAAAAGATTAGTCGTAAATACTTTTTCGTTAAACGAAATTTATTTGATGCAAACTGCAAGAAGCAATAAAAAAAAAGTTTTGAAATATAATAATAAAGAAAAATTTATCGTACTTTATTTTTATACCATGTACTTTTTTTTTCTTACCTATAATAACCAAAGTACCTACTTTAACTGCATGAAAAAAAGGTGGCAACCCTAGTCACATAGGCAATCAGAAATTCGTCTCCGATGGGTATCAAGTGTGTAACTTCGAACTGAAAAGATTCAAATGACGTCTCTTTCAGTTTTATTGCTTGAACATAATGCTGTTTCCGACCGGCTCATCCACGTCGATAAGTGTGGTCACTCCCTTCGTTGTTTTTATAGGCCATTATAGTGACACCTTATAATATGGTTTTAGGGCCTTCAAAGTAACACCGTATCATTAAGGTATGAATTAACTTGGGTATTGAGGGCATGAAGAAGATTTTAATTTTACTCGTGAAACATCGACAGGTAATCAGCTGATAGCAGATAAATGTGCCAAACAATATTAACCTTTACAGTACCTGACCCAATATTCTGATAATCGGTTATCTTCAACATCGATCGCACACATACCCATAGAGTGATGCAATGATTGGTGATCTCTGAGCAGAAGACTGAAAGTGCAAAGAAACCCTGTTTAGGTGTAGAATTCTAATAGGTACAATAATTTACTAAAGGGAATAAATATTACAATATTACTTACTATTAATCTGTATTTCTCATTTCAAAGTTTAAGCACAACTCTAACTTGAAATGTCACTTTGATGGCATATGTCACTTTAATGTCAAATTTCATTTTGATGTAAATTGTAACTGAAGTATCGTCAACGAGAATTGTGGTAACAAAATGAACCTTAATTCTCAAATGAAACAAATTATTAAAGGGAGTAGGTTTTTGACAACTTAAAAGTAGTCAAAAATCGAATTATATCACTCTACAACATTAATTTTTGTTTATGCGAAACCCGAAACACGGGTCTAGTATTTTTGTGTAAAGAATCTATGAAAAAAATTTCAAAACTGTATCATTAATAATCACAAAGTTATAAGCTTGATAAGTTACCTGGTTGTCCACGCAAAAACATATGCAGATCACCACAAACAGCTAGTGTACGTATCATTTCCGTGTAATGGACGTTTGAATACGAGAAAGACATGATAATTTTAAAATCGAAACAAAACAGCGCGGCCCGCGACTTGGAAGCGTAATTAAATATTTTTGGTACAAAATATAACATAGTGTAAAAATTATTGGAATCGATTCAGTTACTGATTCTGAACAAACTATATTCAGGTTTCGCATATACTAAAAATAATCTTGTATAAGCGGTACAACAATTTGCCATCCATTTACGTTTTCGGGCCCATTTGGTTCTACTTTTTCATGAAATTGGTTTAGAGCAGAGTATATACCTACATATCTACTAGTCCCCATCGAGATAAATAATCAAGATTAATAATTAGGCAGCTGTCAAAAACATCATCATCTAATATATTATCGGGTATGAATAAGATACTATTATAATTATTATGTCCGAAGGCAGGACCTAAAAAGAGTAACCAGTCAGTAAGTCCACATAATGTCAGTGATATAAATGTTTAAAAAGTTTAAAAAAATCATTGAATCCATTTATCTTTTTGTCTTGCTCTGAAGTCAGATTCATAAATAGGTACCTAAAATAATGCTTAATTATTATTCTTGTTTTTAACGTAACTCGTAAGAAGTCACTGAATAATCAATGACAAAGCCAGGCATGCATGACTCAGCTGGCAAAATCTAGTAAAAACTGGATTTTCGGTATTCCATGCATGCATTTGTAAGTATCCATTGGACATTCGATCTTATTTTTATGGTTTGGTTGTATGAGCATTACCCCAATTATCTCGCAATTTTACTATGTTTTACACACCCTACGTGAGGTTTGGCTCGACCCCCTTTTTATTTTTTTTTCGTGTGTAAATCCTCATGGATGTCCTCCACCCTGGGGTGGGTGGAGGGGTCTGTCAGACTTCTAGTGACTAAAACCACTCGGTGTTCTGCAGCTACCTTTACCCAGGGTGCTGGAGTGCTTGTGCATTTATTTCGTCACGCTCCCCCGGCTAGGTAGGTTTGACGTTCAAAAAGTGCTGACTCTCAGCCTAGTTTGAATAAATGACTTTTGATTTTGATTTTGTTGGCCCGCATGAATACATGCGGACCCCGTCACCCTAAGGGCGCGTTCCCACTATGTCGGAACGATTAATTTATCGTTGGACGACTGTCGTCTCTAGCTGTTGCCATTAATATGATTGTTTGTCGTGATTTTTTTTATCGTTTAGCGACTATCGTATCTAGCTGTTCCCACTGGATCGCGACGACATTTTATCGTTTCACGGCAGTCGCTTTGTCGTTTACACATCATTAGCAAGCTACAAATCTACAGTCGGCTCTACGTTTTCTTGGAGATCAGTAGTGCGTTTAGGCTCCTGAGTTCAATGGACGAAGACGACAAGACGATATTTTTATCGTGGCTACGATAGATTTGCTTTAGTCTGTGATTTAGTCGTAATTATTTTTTATCGTTTTACGACTGTCGTGCTAGCCGTTCCCACTGTCATGACAATCTGTTGGTGCTATTATTGATCGAAGGTTGTCACTGCAAAAAATGTTGTAGACGACAGTAAATCGTGTCGTATAGAACACCTCCATTTAAACATATAAGCCACAACACTTAAATCTACAGCATTATCTGTCGTCACGACAAAGTGGGAACGCGCCCTAACGGCCACGTATGGCCGCAGTTCCTTCAGAGAAAGGCGCGCGCGGAAAACGGCGCGCCGCCGCCGCCGTCACGGGCCTTTCTCTGTTCAGGCAAAAATCCCGTCCCCTGAACGCCTCACGTAACTAATGAACGCCTCCTAGCATCAGGTGGAATGACAGCACACTTCAAGGACTGTTTTTACAGAATATACCGTCTTTTGAGGTAGGTACTAAGCCAGGTAGAGCTAATACCATGTAGGTATTTATGCAGCAGTAAGGAGGTCTGCTGTAATGAATACCGTGCTTATCGATAAATTGACTATGTATGGTAAATAATTCGTTTGAAACCTGGAAACCTGCGCCCTAATTGCGTAACGCACTGTCCATCAGAATCTGAATTATTTTGAAGATTATTTTTAATCCATTGCGTCATTTGTTCGGATAAGTGGTCGGTTCAACCACGGAAATAACGCAATGAATATTGTTAAACTGTCAAAAGGAATCCGATTCCTACTGATAGCCAGTTACGCAATTACCCCTTTGGTATCTATTACCTTAGTTTGACGGTTTTTGTGACTATACTTTTCTATCTGGTTGGATGTTTTTTATACTTTTTTTACTTAAATGATTTGGAATAGGTACTTCAGGCGAAGCAATAAATTCTTGGAAGCGTAAGCTGAGTATGAATCTGATGTTATCTTGAATATTTTTTTGACAAAATTGTGCTTATTTTTTACAGATCAGATAATAACCTACCCTGTAGGTACCTAGCTATTTTTACATGTTTATGTACTGACCTTAGTTAACTAAGTATTTACTGAACAAGAATAGGTTCTCAACTATGTAGGTACCACAGATTATGTACGTCTCAATAGTCGCTGCCACCGAAGTGTATGCTTGACTGGCAAATCAAAATCGATCGTAATTCATTGAACTGCAAGTCTGTAGGTACCTAGGTAGGTAGGAACTGAAAATAGGCACCCATGTGATGCAAATCTACATTACAAGACCTCAGAACAATAGCAATACGTGCTGGTACGTAATACTTAAATAGAATTTAAAATTCGAATTAAATCACTTTTCGCTGAGTAGCCGTCGATTTAAAATACGATTATATTTTAGTTCTATTTTTAAAATTTTACTCCAATTGCGGAATTTCAGTTTTAGGAAAACTCGTAAAACTGTTCATTAGCACAATGACGTTCAAACCCGAATTATTTATGGTATCAATAGAAACTGTTATATTTCGTACTAAAATCTAATAAAGTGAGGTAGGTAGGTATACATACCTACGTGATGTGTGCTTGATCCTCATAATTCAAGATCACAGCCTTCGATCAAAAATGTACTATTATTGATCGAAGATCACAGCACAGCCTTGCTTATTGCCTGAACCTAGCACTTCCGACCAAAGCCTAAACCTACCCAGGTGGATAGGCTAGGTAGGTATCTAATTAGAATAACGACAACTAGCTAGGTAGTAAGTACCTACCTACCCGGCGATATCAGGTGAGAACCGTTAGCTCAAACAATTGGTTGCCTAGGAACGATAACAATAACGGTATTCAGTAACATCCTCAGCTATAAATACAACAGTTTAAATTCGCAGCAGAAAAATTAACTTAAGGTTAAAAAGTTTGACATGTACCTATAACGTAACGTAACGGTCGAAAACAGTAGGTAAGTAAATAGGTAATCAAAACACAAAGATTCCAATCTTAGATTCGATGTGTCTATGGCCGGTACGAAATAAGAATAGGTTTTTTCTATAGCACATGTCACAAAATAGAAAAAAATAATAAATATAAAAACAAAGTTACCAACGAAATCTCTCTAAATTGCTTATTCAACCAGCATGTAAACTCGCTGTATCAGCCGCTTATCGGTCATACTGCCGTCATTTCCTTCATGAACCACAACAATGACTTCAAATTCACAACAAAAAACCACAATCACTTAATTTACCAAAACACACACTGTAAATAACCTATTTCCTCACTGGCTGAAACCACTGTTAACTGCTTGAATTTCGAAAAAAAACTGTAGATTTGTTGTTGTTGTTTTTTAAAGTTGCGAATTTTAGGTCGCGTTCGTATTAAATCGCGGAGCGCGCGCGTACGACACTGGCACTAGCGAGTCGCGTGCGTTCCAAATGACAAATGCGCGTCAACGGGTTGCCCGACGTTTGTTTACCTCGGTTCCGCCTGCTCAAGTTCAAGGGATTAGGCTTTACGGAACGTGTGAGCGGCCAATCAAACGTGACCTCTTATTGTTTGTAATTTTTAGGAGATTTCATGTCTTTTAACGCTGGTAGTTACGTTACTTTTTTGCATGCAGTGACGAATGTCCAATTTACTATAATCTAATAGCTGGGGCAGACAAGAATGGTGATGTCATGTTCACTGTTGATAGTAGCAGCTGATAGCGCGACGATGTCATCTGATCTGAACAATGGATTGTTTGAGTTAAAACATTCTTTGTCTCCTCTAGGATTTGTTTTGATAAGTGATCGAAGCATTGATCATTACCTGATAATAGCGTTAATTACGTTACCCATTCTTGATAGAAAGCATTGAAATGGTGTAGTAACACTTATTTAATTTCACACAAGAGTTTTTGACATGAGAGTGTGCGTTGCTTGCAGAAAAACTGTCAAGATAACCTGGGCACACTGTATAAATTACCTACTCGAAAACATTTAATTAATTACGAGCGTGCTTCGCCACCCGTTCGTTTATTAGGTATTCAATCCGATCGATTTATAATAATACAATTAGGTGTGGAAATTAGGACACAACTACCTATCTTATCAACGCATTATCGGAACATTAACCGTTGCCGTTTGCTTGGAAAATAAATATTTTTATCAATTTGGTTCCAACTCAAAGTAATTGGTTATAAAGATACAAATATATTTAGAGTTACTCACCTAGTAAGTAATACAGCGAAGAAACTCGCATGATTTGAGGTGGATATTGTGAATTTATGATGTCGTCAAGTTCCGATAATTTATGAATTATGATCTTTGTAGGTATTTCTTAACTGCCCACTTTACCTACTACACACAAGGTAGGTACTTGTTAATAGTACTTTCAAAGTTTTAATGAGAAATAAAAGAAGCATACGTACGGTTGACTTGCGTACCTACCTACTGAATGTTCATAATATCGTGTGACAGCCGAATTATTTTTCAACTTGTAACTCAACCCAACTCAACTCTCTTTCAATTATGTCTTGTATTAGAGGGAGCGAAATAAATCGATTGCTAATTTTATTGCTTTTATTTCAGTTACTGAAAAAAAATCAATGAAAGCTTGACTACATCCTTTTACGACAAATGTTATTTCTATTTGTATCTATTGAGACAGCGCCATCTATTCAAGATCCTAGTACACTAGAACGTTATATTCGTACCACAAAGTAAATATAGATGTCACTACGTGACTGATAAAACTTCCACTACTGAACAACAGATGGCTCTGTTCGCCAGCACTTCACAGTATTTTCCTTTTGTGTGAAGAAAATGATGAGTAACAAAGTTCAACGAAAATCCGCGCCAAAAACAATGCATGTCCTTTGTCCTGCGTTGTCTTTATGATTCATCGCTTTTTATAACAATATAATTGTCTTACGAGTAACTTTAAATCGTTAACTAGATTTTCTTGTACTTTGATAAGATTTCATTCAAGTCCGGTTGTTATCAGTTCAGAAGATCAATCAACCCATATAGATACGACACATAAAGGTACAATCCTATTTTTATCTACATTGATGTTACAAAGAAAAAGTATATCTGAGTTGTAAAAAGGTATAATACCTAATATTATATGTTTTACTAAACCGTGCTTAAACTGAAGTGATCCCTACCGATTTACACTTAGTTACTATTTACGACAGGTAAATTGAATTTTATCGAAGACACCTGCGTCTGTTTAACTGGGTAAAACGACGAAGCAGGAAATTTTATTACCACCGCACAAACTGTCTAGCAAAAGGCGGCCATGGTAGGGGCTGCCCCAGGCTAGAACAGCTACGTATTTAGACTTATCCAAGAACGACTTTTAAGCTTTGGGTTCTGGGTATGATTCTTAAGTACGAGGGAACTGTTCATGTTATTGGATTTTGTTAGTAGAAATATATCAATAACAAGCCGAATTTTGTCTTCAGAAGGAAAAGAAAGAAAAGTCTTTACTTTAAATACCTACCTAATGATTTTTTGTCTAATATATGTAGGCAATGGTGGCGATTCCCTTATTCACAAACTAAACTAAAAAGTTCAGTGCATCTTTTTCTTTCTATTTCATTAAGGAAAGGACAGAAGATAAATTTTAGTTTAGTCCTGTCAAATTAATCAGCGCTTGACATAAATTGACGTAATTTTAGTAGGCAAGTTTTTAATCACGTTTAAACTTGTACCTATGGAGTAGTGACAGGCGCTGATTAATTTGACAGGACTAAACTAAAAATTTTCTTTTGTCCTCTTCTTAATGAAATACAAAGAAAAATATGCACTGAACTTAAATTTAGTTTAGTTTGTGAACAAGGGAATCGGTACCATTAGCTGCAACAGCTCGCCCCTTATTAGGTAGTAGGTACTTACTACATATAGGTACTTCACTTGTAGATATATATAACGGGCGTAATATGGGGTTGTATCCATTTCCGACCACTTCGTTCTTAGTCGAAGCTTTATATCTAACACTAGTTTCTGCCTGCGACTTCGTCCGCATCAAATTTTTTCTCCCCTGACCCTTCCCGTCGCATCGAATTGCCTGCCAGTTTTCGACCATTTCTCGTTGCTGCTCAGCTCCTTTTGACAGTAGCGTGATGTTATATAGCCTTCCTCAATAAATCGGCTACCCAACACAAAAAGATTTTTTCAATTCGGACTAGTAGTTCCTGAGACCGCGTTTAACCAAACAAACAAACTCTTCAGCTTTATAATATTAGTATAGATAAGCAGCTTATAATATTCCCACTGCTGGGACATAGGCCTCCTCTCGGTGGAGGGATTGGGCCGTAGTACACCATGCCCAGAGCGGGTACCTACACTCACTAGGCCCGCGAAGCTATGTGACATTTTTCAAGAAGTCACATGTCATTTTTCTGCTTTAAGGACATGCCGGTTTCTTCACTATGTTTTCTTTCTCCGTTTTGAGGGCACTGGTGGTGAAATTGTTTACACATAGTAAAGTGCCTGTTTAGGTTCGAACCCATATGACTTACAACTCGGGCTCTTAGGTATATCTAAAAACACAAATTATGAACCTATTAAGATTTAGGTCGTATTCAACAACATGTTGATATCTAAATGTGTTCCGAATTTCCGATGGCAATCACATTAAGTAATTACTGTGATATACGAAACCTGATTTGATTATTTATATATTTTACTATCTTTATTTGGTGATGACGTCAGTTAAGTTAAAATAATACGTTTGTTTTTTTTCGGTTTACTGTGATAAGCAGTTATCACACCCATTATTGTTATGTCATCTATAATTAATGACGTACGTTCAATGAAAACATGACTTTTGTAGCAATAATTCTTAGTTTAAGTGGAAATTGTCATTAAGCAATACGCAAAATTGTATCTTCGTTTGAAAAAAACCTAAAAAAAACAACCGCCTTACTTAAAAAACACTACAAAGTGAAAAATGTCTTAGGATCTGTATTTAAGGTTTTTTTGCCACCGACTTCCGAAATTAAAGTTATTTTTCACTTTGTAGTGTTTTTTTTAAGGAAGTCGGTTGTTATTTTTTTTAAGTTTTTATTTTTAACTTTTTAGTTATGGTATGTACCCCGCACTAATCTAATCGCATTATTCTTCCATTTGTCGCGCACATACTTAATGCAAATTTAAAACATATAGTTTTCACATGGATCCCATTGTCATAATAGAACCAAATTAGAGTGGGAGCACACGGAAACACCAGCTTTCAATTAAAAAAAGAATCATCAAAATCAGTTCACCCAGTCAAAATTTCTGAGGTAACAAACATAAAAAAAATACAGTCGAATTATTATATTATTATACAGTTTAATAAGGACATCGCCATGCCTTAATGTTATGTAATATGTCATTGTTATTTAAAGTTTTGAATAAAGTTGGAATGTTTGTTTTTTTAATTTCTTTTGTTTCACTAGTTTTCCATATTAATGCCCAACACGTGGGTAAACTTTTGCTAGCTAATTTAATTAGATCCTGTATATTTTGACCGCGCACTTTTCCATGGAGCCATTGTTTTTTTTTTTTTTCAATATTGTTTCTACTCTAGGGGGGATAGAATCATTTGGGTCTAGGGCAATTCATAGTTTCACTTTGCATGTCGCTGGTCCCGCCACCCCGCATCAAATGAACTGTCGTAACGCTATAAAAACCTTTGTAATCTTAGCTCTGCTAAGTAGGTACTTATGAGAACAATACTTCGTTAACTTTCTCATTAATTTCTTTTCGCGGATAGTGTTAGGCTTTGGTAACTACTGAGCCTAGTGCGTAGCATCATACTGCGATCGGTTCCAATATCCGAACACAAACCATAGCAAATTTTTTTGTTGTTTAGCGTACACTGCCCCACTGCTGGGCAAGGCCCTCCCCAAGTTTCTCCAGGAACTCTATTCCCGTGCTACCTCGAACCAGCCCTTGCGGTACGTGTTCAAATCATCTCGCCATCGATTTCTGGGGCATTTTTAAAAACCAAGTAGCTAAAAATAGAAGTTACAGGAAACTATTAAAAATAAGTTGTGTGGTATGGCACTTAAAAATCTACGTCATAGGGCTATTTTTTTATAACCTACCCGTGCAAGTATGTAGGTATGTTTTATTCATGGTCCAAATTTCTGTAGTGTGACCATTAGGTACTTACAGGACTGTGTTTTTTTAAATTCCTTAAATGAAATACATTTCCCTGATTGCGAAATAACTTTGGGAAATAAGGTTCATAGTAACAAAAATTCAAAAAAAAAATATGTTTATGTACATACCTCATAAGTATTTTATAATATAGGTACTAGTTTTTTCCAGCGGCTTCGCCCGCGTGGAGGTCTGAAATTATCCCGCGGGAACATACTACCGGGATAAAAAGTAGCCTATGTCCTTTCTCAGGCTCTAAACTATCTGTGTACCAAATTTCATTTAAATCGGTTCAGAAGTTTTAGCAAGAAAGCGAGACAGACAGACAGACCGACAGAGTTACTTTTGCATTTATAATATTAGTGTGGAAGTGTGGATTAGTGTGGATAGTGTGGACTAGTGTGGATTAGTGTGGATAACACAACTAAGTATTTACACTAGGTAGTGCAGCGTAAATTCGCTGCGGACGAAACTTTTTGGTTTCTAAATCAACCTTTTTTTAGAAACACTGGCCTTTATATTTTTTGTTCTATTTCAAATTTCGATCCTGTAAAATCTTACGCCAAAATTTTTTCTTGTCAACTGGCAGACTGCAGATGGGAGCCGAACGTTTCACATCATTATTTTTATTTTCGGAACCCCTAAGTTTAAATTATCAATTTTAGCCCTAAAATTTTATAACTAAACCTACGTGTGTCTATCTGTGCTACTTTTAAAATTGCTCATATCGATAAAGTTCTGTGTGCAACTCTTCCATTCAACTGGTACGTATTACGTCTTTTCTTTTCCCTTTACTATTCTAATCTGTTCTACCGGCGATTCTCGCTAGCTATATCGAAGATTCTGCTTGTAACCTTGGTCTGATCGTTCTGTTTATTTGTCTTTAGACGACGACCATACAAGCCGAGTTTCGGCTTTTCCCCCCGACGACGGGCTATCAGCCGTCGTATTAAACTGAGGTCAGCGGCGCGCGGCGTGTTGCGGACGTTTGCCACCGACGCAGAGCCTGACGCCTTCATAGACGGCTGCTTGCTGCCGTCGCTGCACGCAGCACTGACAGTGTCCTTCTGGATAGTTACGCCCGGCTGGTTATAAGGAACCTTTTAACATTACCTATTTTTTCTATTTTTCTGTAATAGATTATCTATTAATAATTTTATATTTTACGCATCTTGATGTAACGTGTATTTCATGATTCAACTAGGTGTTCATTATAAAAAAGGAACCTATAAATCGACGTGCATAGGCCTATTTTTTTAATCGATTGCAATCGTATTGGGGATAGGTCGTGCGCGAAGATAATTTCCGTTATATCTGATTAACCACTAAGTTTGACTCGTCCTTCTTTTTAAACAAAAACCCAATATTTTTTAGCCTCATCTGCAGTTAACCATATACTTGTTTTTTATATTTTTTTTATATTACTGCTGTATTTTTATTACTTGTTTTGTCGAAATTATAACAGTGGTGTGAATATGGTGTTTTCTTTAACCGTCTCGCTACAGTAGGTACTAATCTCATTACTAACTAACGAACACTGCTAGAATAAAATGCTAGTTTCTGATGATTTTTTTTTATAATTTTTTTTTACTTTATTTTTGTATTGTGTGCCTTTGAGTCTGAGCTATATAAATGTATTCTATTTCTTTGTTTCTTTCTTTATGTATTTTCCCTGGGCTGCGAGTAATAAACTCAAATAAATAGATTTGTAGACAAGTTACCAATTTCATGGATAACAAAATTTCATCGATATTCGGTCGTGTAGCCATTACACACATCCATTAGAAGATTGAATGAAACGTCGAAATTATTAGTCATTGACAAAATGACCGACAAAATTAATTGCTAACGTTTCATTCGTATAGGAAATGGCTCATTGATTGTTTTACAATTTTTTGTGCTAGCAATAATGTGGGTAAGTACCTTTCATTCGTATAGGAAATGGCTCATTGATTGTTTTACAATTTTTTGTGCTAGCAATAATGTGGCTAAGTACCTGATAACAGTCGCACGGTTCGATTGATCAGGTTAAGCTACGCTTGCCACGGTTAGTCAGTAGATGGGTGGCCATCTTTACATACCTGTTCCGTGCCAGGAAAACATGTTAATACATTGATATTTTTGGAACAGTAACGACCCGTAACAGTCGTAACGGGTCGTCAGAAGCCGAAAGTCTAGAACCAGTCCTACCCGGGTATTGTATTACCCAATAACTGGGTTGTGGAGATCAGATAAGCAGTCGCTCCATGAAAAATAGAAGCCGACCCCAACGTAGTTGGAAAAAGGCTAGGCAGATGATAAATCATACTCTATAAGTAATAACAAAAGGTTGATAATGTTCAATTAATTATTCATAAAATGGGAGCAGTGGTGGCCCAGTGATAACGGCTGCGACTTTCGATTGTAAGCCGTGGGTTCGAAGTTCGAACCTAAGCAGGGACTTTATTTTGTGTTAGGTAAATATTTCATCATCACTTCTCTCAAAACGATGAATGAAAACATCGTGAGGAAACCGGTACGTCTTAGAATCAAAAATTCAAAGACATTTGACATCTATCAACCCACAGGCCTCCTCTCGGTTTCTTGCCGGTGGGTTACCCTTATGGCCTTGAAGTACAAACCAAAACAGGTTTCTACAATGACGTCACATGGATAGGGTAAAGAGGCCGATGGGTCTGTCAAAATAACAATGATTCACTTTAACTCAATCATAATTCATAGCACGAAAGAAATTCGGAACAGATGGATGACTATTGTCAAGAAACCAACAGTTTCGGGGAACCCCGACCTGCCAGAGTTGCCAGAACTAAAAACCCAAAAAATATTAAATGAACGAATAAAAAGAATGATATATTTATTTGCAAGAAAATAGGTATATAACATAAGTTATAAGATCTGAAAATGGGTGGACTATATTCGGCATTTCAGCCATGCAAATATTTATATTTTACATCTTAGTCAGCATTCAGTACATATTAGTAATTAGCAATAATATAAAATACTAATAAATAACATAAAATTTAAATTTATATTACAATGCAATTCATAAAATGTATTTAAATATAATTTATATTTAAAATATCGATCTAAGCGATCTGAATATTTTTCAAGTCTAGAGTATTGAGCTTATATAAATAAACTATAAAAAAAAAATTGAGTCTGCGCCAAATTATGAAATGTTTAATTACCTGTGTAGAGACTATTATATTTCTACGTATAGATAACATTTAGATAATTTATCAGTTTGTTGTTTGGCGCCGCCATAAAATTAATTTATATAAAATTTTATAGTTTGTGTAAATTACCTTACTATTTTGTTTTTATAGTTTTCGATATTCGAGACTCAACACGTGGGTAAAATATTGCCAGCTTATTTAATTTGACCGGGTATTATGCGGTCCCATTGAGAACGCTCTCTTTTTTTCTCCGCCGGTTAAAAACAACAGACATCTTTTAGATTTTTTATAAGTTTCTGCTATATCATTATCATCTGCCTAGGCTTTTCCCAACTATGTTGGGATCGACTTCCAGTCTAACCTGATGCAGCTGAGTACCAGTATTTTACATGGAGCGATTGCTTATCTGACCCGATACCCCTTGGTCAGGCTGTTTGTCAGACTTTCGGGCTTCTGACGACCCGTAACGACTGTCCAAGATCCACAAATGACAGTCGGGACCAATAGCTTCTTCTATACAATAGGTACCTATATACCTCCTTAGTGTAATTTAAATATATTTATAATTCTAATACTCTCAAGGTTATAAATAAAAGTAGATAAGGGTTTTACCAATTTTTCGTCTTTATTGACGACAATAGTATTGGGTTTTTCGCTTTGTTCCAATCGTGTAAAATTTGGAAACACAAAATGTCATAATTTTAAACTCGTGGAAATATAATTTGTTTCAGCTTTAAATTGTATTTTCAATGTCATTCTCACCCAGTGTCTAATGAGTAAGCAACCAATATAATGGCAAGTTTATGTTGACTTTGGGCAATATCTGTTGGAATTCGGAAGTCAGGCTAAGACGTGTCCTTACGTAAGTGAAGGCAGCCTATTACATCACATCATCAGTTTACAGAAGAGCCAGGGACTGGTGGATTTGTACACCCATAGTTTACCAGCTTTGGAATAAGACTCATGTGTTTTGGATCGGCCCTATTGCTATTAACCAGGAACAATTTGACAGGAAAATGTAGGCTTTACTGTCTTAATAATGCCTTGCCCTAATTCATACTCCCACGAAAAATGGTAAATTAACTAAAATGAAGCAGTCTAATCTCAGTTAAGTTACAAAAGGCCTTATAGTTCTAGATTTACTTTAAGCAGAAATAAAACATATAACATACACACATAAAACTCACGAAACTACAAAACCTGCTACGATTCTTACTAACTCGTTTTGCCTCGGTCATACATAAAAAATCTAATGGTCCGTATAACCACTCAAGTCTGATTTAAACGGTGTGATTTAAGTGGCATAAATAAGTTCAAGCAACAATAACATCGTCTGTACAGTGTATAACATTGTCTAAACAATGTTAAGACGATGCAAGTCAAGTGTTGCTTCAATTTTAGTTTATGCCACAGATAATAAAAATTGCATCGTGTGAATGAGGCTTTATTCTCTTGTGTAATTTATGTTACTAAAATAACTTCAAGCGTGAGACAGGTTGTGCCACTCCATGCGGTAATAGTCGCTAGCATTTGTGCAATCAAACTAGTTTTTTGGTAAACATTTGTATTTCATGCTGTCCTACGCAAGAGGCAGATCTATTAAGAGATTAGGCATGTCTTTTATATTTTATTTAACAAATATAGTAATTATTCTCCATTTCATTTCTTACCGTGGGTGTTGTAAGAGGCAACTAAGGGACTTACTAGAGAATGGGCAGCAGCGTTCGCTATGCGTTTTACCACCATACTGTGATCGCCAAGCGTGGTGATAATGGCAAAACCCCCATACTGGGGAAGGGAAGGCCCATGTCCAGCAGTGGACGTATTTTGGCTTAAATGATGCTAAAGAAACTATTCTATTCTTAATCATATCAGTGTCACATGCTGCATGCATCTGAGATCTGAATGGATGTATGAGGTACACGAATAGACAGAATAAGAAATGAGTACATAAGAAGAGTTTCGAAAGTTAGAAAGAGACCTATAAGAAGTCAGTGTAAATATCTACTTCATGTTGAGAGTTGAAATACTGCTTTACAAAAAAAAAAGTGTTATTAGTATGGGCCCAATAATATATAATAAAATACCTATCATAATTAAAAATGTCACAATTCAAAACTTAAAAAAAAACAACTGATAGCACTGTTAATTGAGAAATGCTATAATGACTATTTTAGTGATACTGATCTATGTACTAATTATTAATATAATCAATTTTTTTGACATACCTACCTAATGTTGACATTGTAATTTATGATTATTATTCCAATTGTATTGCAGCTTTTTAGGTTAATGAATTATTATATGGATGTACCATGCCGAATGTGTATTAACTAACTTATAAAATAATAATATTAATTGTCGATGTATATTAATAATGTTGCATGCCTAATGTAAGGTAGATTGTACAAGGATCACCCATATTTTTTGTCACATCTTATTTACTGTACCTGCAATCTATGCAAATAAAATTTTACTTTAAGAGTAAGTCTGAAAGTGGCACCGGTAACTGAAAAGTTGTGCGGAAATCGGTTGTCATCGTATGGGCATGTGATACGGAGGAATGAGGAAAATGTCGTGAGTTTTGAGTATGAACGTCTATAAGAGTAGCAGAGACCAAAGAAACGATGGATGGACTATGTGAATGATAATATGGTTAGAAAGGTGTTGACAACCGAAATGACGACTAATAGAGAAGTGAGACGACTAATAGAGAAGTGTGACGACTAATAGAGAAGTGTGACGACTAATAGAGAAGTGTGACGACTAATAGAGAAGTGTGACGACTAATAGAGAAGTGTGGCGACTAATAGAGAAGTGTGACGACTAATAGAGAAGTGTGACGACTAATAGAGAAGTGTGAAAGAAAAACACATATTACGCCGACCTCAAATAAATTGGCATAAGGGAAGGAGAATTATAATGATCTGTGTCACATTCTGTGTCGTAAATCTTTTTAGTTTCATCTTGTAACTATGTATTATGTCACCAGCCTTGCGTAAAGGTAAAAGTACAATAGCTTAGTAGACACTACTCTATTGTTCTTTGCCCATGACCTACGGCTGCTGACGTACTCGGCTGAGTAGCTCAAATCAAAGACCTCAGAGCTCTTTTCGACGTCACACAATTTACAGCTAAAATCATCATCATCATCTTCTGTTAAATGATAAATGATTTTATTTCTATAAATAGGTTTGTACAAACTCTTTTACACGTCAATGATATATTTTTTTTTAAACTAAATGAGGTCGGCGTTTCCTATCTGACTACTCTGAAAAGAAAGGCCGAAAAAAACTCAGAGGTCACAGTCTCTCTTAAAGTCCAGACATAATATTGGTTACATCATGTGAAGACCATGTAGAAGCTGCCTGAAATGGTCTTTAGAGGAAAGAACTACACAGATTGAGTGGACATGTCCACTCAGTGCACGCATTTGTCACTAATTGTACAGCTCAACTCAGAACTTCAGAAGCTCAACGATTCGACGAACAATACCATAGAAAGGACATTTGGTTCTTGCTGGCGGTCAGCGCAACACTTTTCTTCATCCATTTTTCCTTCTCAGCCATCATGCTATCTTTCTCTCCCTTCTCTTACATGTCATTCCTCACAGTCCATTCATATTTTCTTTTACCTTCCTCTACACTCATCAACATTTATATTCATAACTATTTGAGTCACATACATTTCCTTCCTTCTCATCACAAGCCTTTACCGAACCAAACGATTTCCTTTCAACCTTTCTACCAGATCTCATCATTTCAGCCGAAAGACGTCCACTGCTGGACATAAGCCCAAACACCGCCACTTCGACCGCTTCTGTGCTTCTTGCATCTAGCGGATTTCTGCGGCCTTCACCAGGTCATCGATCCATCTTATGGGAGGCCTTCCAACTAGCGTCTTTCGGTACGCGGTCGCCATTCCAGAACCTTCCGGCCCTATCGGATTTCATTAAAATATACTTATTTTTCTACATTTCGTTTTCTGTTTCATGAAAATTCAAACAATTACAAATTGTCTTACAACATCTAGTCAGCACCTTTTGAGTGGCGATGAAGCATTGCTTCATAAACCAGGTCAAGGCAACTCCTATCAACATTGGTTGGCGCTTGCGCATGGCATGGCCAAATTAACTGAAATTGTACAACAACCTACATTCAGTTCGTGGTCGTATCATGGTACATTGAGTTTAAAGAAAATTCGGCGTTGTAGAGCGTGGTCTCTGTCATACATTTGAGACTGTCTCTTTCTAAAGCGTTATGATCATGTAACACGCGTCGAGGGCACGTTTACTACGCTTACGTTTACGGCGCGTATGCGCACGTCGACTGAGCAGATTAAAAAGGGCGTGTTAAGTGCTGGAACTTGCTGGGCTCTAAACAAATATGATGTGTTTTTTAATAAAGACTTTTTCCCCTTTCTCTATTACCCATCCTGATTTTGCGAAAGAGTCCTTAAATATCGCTAAACAAGACGTTTTGTTCTTGGAATGATTCCTACAAATGCAATATGTCATTGTGGTTTTTGGTATTTCTCCATAACGTGCTAAGTAGTACATATGTTTATAAGTCTAGAATACCTAAACGTATAAACCACAAACTCATGTATTGTTGTATGATCAATATTATTGTGTACCTACTACTTACAAACTGTTCTACGTAGCACACTAATAGGTACCTACTCTCCTATAATTTACTTGTGATGACTCTGTGTACCCGAGGTTGTAACCTTGATAGAAGCTATAGAAAATAATGAATAAGTGAAGTCATTTAAACGAATCATCAAGTGGGGGTTGTGTATGCGTTTCTGTGTCTGTGTCTCTCCACAGACAATGGCTCACCGCCCATCTTGCACCAAAATGCCCAGTCATCTGCACATGCGACGACCTAATTGACTGTGTCCGTGAACGGTTGTTCGCGTTACTGAATTTTGGACCAAACACATGTAAAAAAAACGTATTTATTTTTCGTGCCATTGACACCCTAATAAGAAGACTAATCGAAATAATCTTTGCTTCAAAATATTTCTAGTTCTAATCTGAATTAGATATTCATTGTATACGAATCATGAATCTGCCGTGAAACTAAAATTATATGTATAATATTTTGTATCTTTGTTCAGCAGGCGATCATTATTTGGTGGTTTCAATATAATAGTGAAATATATATTCTCACGTCTTCTTCTAGTAAATCTAGTCTAGTAATAGTAAAATGAGACGGTAATAAAAACTATGCTATGTTCCATTCGATGTTTTGTTTATAATTCGCTGGTTCGCACGCCGAGTTATGCATACCATTGCCATTTTGTGGTGAAGCGGCGTCAGCGGCGAAATGATGTCATTTTGGCAATATTATGACAGCTGATATGTCTGCAACCGTCACAAAAGACTAGAAAACAATGAGTTTATTGTTGTCACATAATACACACCCAAAAACAAAAATTAAATAGCACTGAGAGCTTATTCTAAAGATTCGGAGGCATTTTCAAGATAGAAATGAATGCCTGAAAAATAGTAGAAAATCAACTTAATCTTGTCTCCCAAAGTGCTTTTCTACCCTGAGATGGCGGAAGGTAAACTGAAGCACAGCCTTGAACATCTTCACTGTAAGGATTTGTTATAGATATATCTATTCCCTTGCACCATTGATCCAACAGGTTGGGATAACCTCACGTAGGTCGTCTTAGCGATCTGCTGTTTAGGAAAATGTGAAAACCTTCTAATCTTTAAAAACTTTATTCGGTAAAGAAAAAAAAGGGAGACTAAAGAGAAACAAAAACGAAAAAACGCCAACAATAGTTGGATAAAGAAATACTTAGGTCTTCCTATTCCTTTAATTCAGCTGGAAAACTCTATCGCATTCCTCTAATCCAGGTATTTAAATCAAAATTCGGTCATAATTAACGCTAGGTAATGATAATTGCACAGGTTCGCCGTTATCGAAATCGATAAGGAGGATATATATAATCACTAGCTTTTGCCAGCGGCTTCACCCGCGTGGAGGTCGGAAAATATCCCGCGGGAACGTACTACCGGAATAAAAAGTAGCCTATGACCTTTCTCAGGCTCTAAACCATCTGTGTACCAGTAGTTTTAGCAGGAAAGCGAGACAGACAGACAGACAGACAGTTACTTTTGCATTTATAATCCTACTATCCTACTTCCTACTAATATTATAAATGCGAAAGTTTGTATGTATGGATGTATGGATGTGTGGATGTTTGTTACTCTTTCACGCAAAAACTATTGAACGGATTTGGATGAAATTTGGAACACAGCAGGGATGTTATGGAGCTCCGTAACCGTAACCGAAACTATCGGATATCCGATATAAAAAATTATCCGTAACCGTAACCGAATCCGAAATAAAAGTTTCGGATAATATCGGATTTGTTATTACATTTTTATTTTAGGTAGATTAGATAACACTCAATATATATTTATAATCATTTTTATTTAATACAGCTGTAATAATTACTCACGGACTGATTTTAATTCCTACCAAATGGTGACATATAAATAAAACCATTTTATTAGCTATTTATATTAGGTCTTTACCTATGAAATTTCCGTTCTGCAGTGGCAAATGGCCAGCATTTCAAACCAAAATAATTTTTGTTTGTCTAAGAATTCTAATTTCAAATTAATTTTATTTTAAAAACATGGAATTCTTTTTCCAAAAGTAGTCATTTGTTTATTGATTAGTGTTACTTTTTCATCGCATTTCAATCTTTTTCGTCATCATGGATACGTTAAAAATTCGAGTAATTATGGAATATGAGTACCGTCGTGGCAGCAACGCAGCACAAGCCGCACGCAACATATACGACGTTTACGGAGCTAACACTACAAACCAACGCACCACCTGTTATTGGTTTGCTCGCTTCCGTTCTGGAAATTTCGACCTGAAAAATGAACCTCGCGGTCGTCCGAAGACTTTGGTCGACAATGACGAATTAAAGGCGATTGTGGAAGCTGATGATACACAATCTACGGCTGAATTAGCAGCAGCTTTCGACGTTAGCGTCAAAACAATATTGGTCCATTTGCGTCAAATTGGCAAGGTAAAAAAGCTTGACAAATGGGTGCCCCACGAACTCAATGATCGCCAGCGCGAAGTACGCGTCGAGACGTGCCTTGCACTGCTCAACAGACACACAAATGCAGGAATTTTGAACCGCATTGTTACCTGCGATGAAAAATGGATTCTGTTTGATAACCGCAAGCGCTCAGCAAGCTGGTTGGATCCTGGTTCAGCACCTGAACAATGCCCTGAACGAAAACCCACCCCTAGAAAAGTGATGGTCACTGTTTGGTGGTCTAGCGCCGGTGTGATTCATCACAGCTTCTTACCAAACGGGGTGAGCATTACTGCAGATGTGTACTGTGAAGAACTGAACTCAATGATGGAGAAGCTGGCACATCTCCAACCAGCATTGGTCAATCGCTCGTCTCCGCTGCTCCTGCACGACAACGCGCGACCTCATACTGCACAGGGGCCATTCAAGTATTACGTAAGCACATTTATTACAATTTTTTACTCCCCCGTCCCCCTTGTCAGCAAAAGTAAGCAAAGCTCTTACCCCCCCCCCCCCCCCCCTCCCATGCTTACGTAAACATTGTTACATGCATTTTTCTTTTAATGTACTCTGTTTTTTTATTGATACATGAGCAGCAGTTATAATTCTAGAAATAAGAAAATGGATTAAGGATAGGGGACTTTAACGCATATACATAATATTCATTTAAAAACTTTTACAAAAAAAAAACAACCAACTTCCTTAAAGAAAACACTACAAAGTCAAAAATAACTTTAATTTCGGAAGTCGATGTCTTAGGATCTCTATTTAAGGTTTTTTTGCCACCGACTTCCGAGATTAAAGTTATTTTTGACTTTGTAGTGTTTTTTAAGGAAGTCGGTTGTTCTTTTTTTTTGTAAAAAGTTTTTATTTTTAACTTTTTAGTTATGGTAGATACCCTGCACTAATCTAATCGTGTTATTCGTTCATTTGTCACGCAAAAACTTAATGTAAATTTTAGACTTATATGGTTTTCACATGGACGCCAGTGTCCGAATGGACCATTCGGAAAGCACCAGCTTTCAAATAAAAAAAGAATCATCAATATCGGTTCACCCAGTAAAAAGTTACGAGGTAACAAACATAAAAAAAAAATACAGCCGAATTGATAACCTCCTCCTTTTTTTGAAGTCGGTTAAAAATACGTCAAATCGTCAATCGTAGCGAAACAAAACAATAGGTTGACAGAAGAAATTTAGTCAAGTGAATAGAGCGCGGTTATTCCCCTACAGAGTTCTAAGCGAGTACCTAAACGTCTACATTATTTGTGAGAATCCCCGAAAAATGCGTTTCATTTTCAAACATAGACAATGTGTCGGTTGCCATATGTGTAAAAAAAGTAAATAACTACTGCTTACGTAATCACCATCTAGACCCCCCACCCCCCATGTCATCTAAAATAAGCAAATCAAAGACCCCCCCGCCCCCTATAGTGCTTACGTAATACTTGAACGGCCCCACAGCAGACGGTCTCCAAGTTGCAAGAACTGGGGTTGGAAGCTCTCCGTCATCCGCCCTACTCACCAGACCTTGCACCTACAGACTACTACTTTTTCCAGAATTTGGATAACTTCTTGGCGGGAAAAAAATTCAATACCCGAGAGGCAGTACAAAATGCCTTTGAAGAATTTGTTGCCTCCCGTCCAGCTGATTTTTTTAAGAAGGGAATCAATAAACTGCCACTGCTTGATTTGATTGCAAAGATGCATTGATTGCATGGGTGATTATTTCGATTAATACAAATAAAAAATACATGAAAAAAATTCGTTTAATTTTTTTCATACAAAACGGCATTTTCATAGGTAAAGACCTATTATTTTACTTTTGAAATTCCTTAAAAGTTTAATATCCGTAACCGATATTATCCGAAAGTAACGGATAATCCGAAATAATTTCATATCCGTATTCGTATCCATATCCGGTATAATAATTATTCCTACATCCGTATCCAATCCGTATCCGAAATGTCATATCCATAACATCCCTAGAACACAGTTAGTTTATAACCTGGAATAACACATAAGCTACTTTTTATCCCGGTAAGTATGTACGTTCCCGCGGGATATTTTCCGACCTCCACGCGGGCGAAAACGCTGGCAAAAGCTAGTATTATATAAGTGTGGATAGTGTGGATATCTCAAAAGTGTAGCAACCTAAATGTATGTCTATCGGATTATCCAGTTTTTCTTAGCTATACCTACTTAATAAATCTCGCGTCAACTGATATGATTTTGATCGACAACTGAGGTTAACAGATATTTTTGACAAGAGATTAACGGAACAGTGCGCACATACTTGAGCACTTTTATATCTCCTGCCTCGATGCTTAGTCTCGGCTGAGAATGGCCGCCGCCGCCATGACTGAAATTCGGTCTGAAGAACAAAACATTTTAATGAATAGTTCTTTAGTAGGCTTAGAGCAGTGGTGGCCCAGTGGTAACGGCCGCGACTTACGAGTTGGAGGTCGCAGGTTCTAAACCAAGCAGTCGTTTTACTTTGTGTAAATTAGTTTATCACTACTGCTTTCAAAACAGTGAACGAAAACATCGTGAGGAAACCGGCATGTCTTAGAATGGAAAATTCGGAAACATGTGATATCTGCACTGGGTCCGCGTGGTAGATTATGGCCCACTCCTTCTTACGGAGAGGAGGTCTGTGTCCCAGCAGTGGGAAGATTATAGGCTGATGATGATGACGAGGCTTATCGGGTATATCGAGCTATCTGTTTTGAGAAATGCCTATGTTTGGCTAACGGTGACTGTAATTTGAATGAACACAAAATTCCAGTGTTCTTTACAATGGTCCTCGTCTACTCGATGATGCATATCACGATTCTTCAGTTCACAGTACAAATCATACAACACAATAGCAGGTAAGTGCTGCTCAAAAGCATTTACGAAATTCCTCTAACAGGATTACGTGACATCCGGACGCCATTGTTTCATTCCGTTCCTAATTTCCTCGTCTTACTAATCAAGGAAGAAAAACGGAACGGGAAAAGTCGTATTACAGCTGGTCTTTCCAAAGCCTTAAGGGGGACAATGGAGTCTTGTAATGTGCATATGTATGTCATATGATGATGATGATCCAAATTATAATGTAATCAATAATATTTCACACATAGTTACTGTATGCTTTTATGGGTATGGAAACCATTATATCATTATAGTTCCAAATAAATGTCCCATTGAGGTATTGGGACTGAACCCGATTTAATTTTGGCAGCCTTGGAAGAAATGGCCCAGTGTAGTATGAATCTGAGGTAGGATATACATTAGGATTTTCACGTGGACGAGGAGGAAGTCGAAGGACTGATAGCCCGTGAAGCAGACGTGACTTGGAGTGGAGACTGCGTATCGGCAAGCGTAGTGTGGGACGCCAGCCCAGGTACGCCCAGATATATAGACTGATAACCTTAAGAAAGGGGTTGGGACATACTGGATGCGGAAGGTAGAAAACAGGGTATTTTGGCGCAGCCTGGGAGAGGCGTATGCCCAGCAGTAGACTGCGATAGGCTGAGTTGATTGATTGAGGAGGAAACGAAGGGAGTAAGTACTTGTGAGTTGTAGAACAATGCAATTCATAGACACCATAGAGTTAATAAAAAAACCGGCCAAGTGCGAGTCGGAATCGCGCACCGAGGGTTCCGTACAAACCTGTAGGTATTCTCGGTTTAAAAATAAATGTTTTTTTTTTAATTTTTATATTTCAGTTGATTGAATGTAAGGTAAATTGCGGTTTACGATTTATGACGTTTTAAAAAAAAACTACTCACTCGATCTCGTTCAAACCAATTTTCGGTGGTAGTTTACTGTAATGTACATCATATATTTTTTATAGTTTTATCACTCTCTTATTTTAGAAGTTACGGGGGGGGGGGACACACATTTTACCACTTTGGAAGTGTCTCTCGCGCAAACTATTCAGTTTAGAAAAAAATTATATTAGAAACCTCATTACCATTTTTGAAGACCTATTCATAGATACCCCACACGTATGGGTTTGATGAAAAAAAACATTTTTGAGTTTCAGTTCTATGTATGGGGAACCCCAAAATTTATTGTTTTTTTTCTATTTTAGTGTGAAAATCTTAATGCGGTTCACAGAATACATCTACTTACCAAGTTTCAACAGCATAGCTCTTATAGTTTCGGAAAAAAGTGGCTGTGACATACGGACGGACGGACAGACAGACAGACAGACAGACAGACAGACAGACAGACAGACAGACATGACGAATCTATAAGGGTTCCGTTTTTGCCATTTGGCAACGGAACCCTAAAAAGACCTCAAGCTCAATATTCGTGAATATGAGCAGCAACATCGTATCCTCATTTCCCTGACGCACCTGCAACCTAATTGCGCAACTCTGTCAGGACCTGAATCATTTTGAAGGAATTATGCTAACCTTTCATATGATCACAAATGGAACTGCCAAAATCAAACCTATTCATACGCAGTTACCCTTTTGTATCTAAGAGGATTATAAAGGGGCAAGAATTCAAAAACTCTTCAAAATATTAAATGCCGATATATTCTTTTAAGCTCCTACTACTAACAAACAAAGGTTATAGAAAACTTCTACAGAATAACAAAACACTCCCAATGACACAATACATTACGAAGTGCACTCAAATGATTACTAATGAGTTGGTCAATAACCTTAGATAAGGGTACCCTACATGGTCTGTCCCATATCTGCTCTCAAATAATGAATTGTTAGTAACAATGATAATTTAACAGTTCCTGTCGTTAAATGAGCTAAATTGTAAAACGCCCACTTTTTTTATAGAATCGTTGCCCTACTTCAGTTCGTTTATTTGTCGTGTCGCTGTTTGTGCTGGATCGGATACGTTTCAAATCAAAACAAATTAAACGTGTATTTTCTAGAAATACATTGTTTTGTCCGAGTAAATCCGGACCTATAAGAAGAATAGCTTCACCCAATTTCTTTTCGTTGGTGTCGTAAAGGCAACTAAGGGACTAACTAGAGAATGGGCAGCAGCGTTCACTATGCATTTTCCACCATACTGAGATCACCAACCCGCCTGCTAAGCGTGGCGATATGGCAAAGCCCTCCAAATTGGGGGACACCTATGCCCAGCGGTGGACGTCTTACGGCTGAAATAATGATTATGATGATGGAATTGTTTTGGTAAAGGTGAGATCTTGTAACCTATGTGAAGGGAGGGCGTTTCGGGGGACTGTCTTATGTAACTTTGACGTTCAAAAAGTGCTGAATCTCAGCCTAGTTTGATTAAATGACTTTTGATTTGATTTAAGTGTCATTGTATTCTGTCTATAAGCAAGCTTGCAAATATTTACTAAGTGCATTACCTGACCCCTCTTCCTCATTTCATCTGTGGAGGCGGGGTCAGGTTATGCAGGGCACTGAGTGTACTTACATTAATTCAGTCGAAGCCAGCGAGTCACTCAGCCAACGTAGTAATTGATCCAAAGTGAACCAATTCATCCATCCGAAATATCCTTTCAGCAATTATTCTGCTGACAACAACGGTGTCAATCTATTATTAGTTTTAGTCAATACTGTTGCTTTGGAACACCAAAAATCTACGTCTGCATCATCAGTCCGTTTCTTAAATTCTGCACCTATTGTCTCCTCTATCTCAAGATTATTCTCTTACATTTATTTTTATTGTTGTGGCATGGTCTTTACCTCAATCACGCTTGATGGAAAGCGGTCTATGATGTAACGAGCATACCCAGAAGGTGCCTGTCATTATCACTTACTTTTATATATTACTAGCTTTTGCCCGCGGCTTCGCCCGCGTGGTTGTCGGAAATTATCGCAAGAGGACATACTACCGCGGTAAGAATGTATTAATCCATGTTATACATACATAAAATTACGCCTTTTTCCCATGGGGGTAGGCAGAAACTACGGAACGCCACCTGCTACGATCCTTACATATCATGTGTGTTTGATGTACTTAAAATAAAACTAATAGTATTCAGTAAGAAGACTGCGACATAGGGCTGGATTGAATTGAATATAAGTCTTCCTGGTTTTTCTTAACGCTCCTATTCTACCTATATAAACACTCAGTTATTTACCAGACACAAAATTAAACATAGTTATAAGAAAAGTACTTTGGCCAGTGGCTTTGCCCGTATAGCTGTCGGAAAATATCACCCGGGAAACTACTACCGGGATAAAATATCTATGGTATGCTATATATGGTAAGTATCCAGGATAACCAAAAATCCAAATCCATCCAAAAATCTAAACATCTAGGCAATATTTCGCGGTCTCTTACTTGGAATAATACAATTAGGTATATTTTGAGTACTTCGAACACACATGATATTCGCATTTACTATGAAGCCAAAGTAATATGAATTACAATATTACAATCCTATTAATCCTGCACTACCCGACCGCTATCAACCGGGACGGCCGGACGCGGGAAGGCCCGCTAGCGGCTCTGCGGCGATTTGATTAAAATCTCTGATATCTTCTAAAATATTAATTTTAATGATATGCTGTAAAGGGCAATTTTGATCTACATGAAATGCACAATTTATTTAAGGTACTTAATTGCATAAGGATTAATGCTGTATTGCTTAAAATCACATTCATAAATAAGCCATTATTTTTCGTAAAAAGTAAAGGATAAAAATAGTTATTATGGGTTATCCCTAAGAGTTAGACATATGCCATCGCGGACTTTTTTGTAGAACTTTGTAAGGTGTACAATACTGTAGTACATTATTTTGAGCTATTTCGTAGGGTTCAGCCAGCGTTCGCAATGTAAGCGCAAAAAAATGTGTTTATTTATGACATCACATTAGAAACCTCTAAAATTATCAGCGTTTCTTTACTATATTATGCATGTTATATACATATAAACCTTCCTGTTGAACCACTCTATCTACTAAAAAAACCCGCATCAAAATCCGTTGCGTAGTTTTAAAGATATAAGCATACATAGGGACAGACAGACAGCGAAGTGACTTTATTTTATAATATGTAAAGATAAAGATATCTCCTTGATAAAATGTGTAAATTGGTCAAACAAAGTAGCCTACAGCAGGGGAGGACCGCTGATGTCTGAATTATAGATATTTTATATCAAGTTCAGAAACATATGTTTAAAACGTAATCATAGAATATTGTCATAAAGTGTACGTGTGCCATATGGTACAAGGTACACTCTTAACACTTTGCTACTTTCCACTTACTATTTTACAGCTACAGCATTTTAAATAATATTAATTAAAATTCCAATCCAATTTCGATTCCATTTTCATTACAACGAGGTTTCAATATGAGCACACCTACATTAACAGCTATGTCGTGAGAATATGCTTTAATAATTACCACCTTAGCAAATGTATCGGTGATCGCAATCTGTTATAAGCGGATAGTGTCAATATTATTCAATAGAGTAAAAAAACGTACAAGTGTAGTTAAGCTGTGTCCGATACTTAGAATCATGACTAGACTAGTATAAATTAAATCAAGGTTAATGAATACTGGATTAGTACCGTGTCTCCGTCTGTGTCCAAATTGTTTAATTTTCAAGAAGGTTATTGTTTCTGTTTATAGATGTGCAGTAGAATGAGTAATTTACACGCAGACAGAATTATTACAGAAGATTTGCAACTACTTTTAAATAATTTTTAATTGTGGTCAACAAAGAGTCTGCATGGCAACAAGATTGTAAAACTTTGAATCTTATGTTCACACGAACCTCAGAAAGTATGTCGTCAGAACCACACGTCGCTAGTTCATTGAGATATCCGATCATATCTTCCATATCATCTTCATTGGTGGAGCGCATTCTCTCAGAAACCTTATCGTCAGTAGAATGAGTAATTTACACGCAGACAGAATTATTACAGAAGATTTGCAACTACTTTTAAATAATTTTTAAATGTGGTGAAAAAGTAAATTATTTTACATCGCTCTCTAGTGTTTATCCCGAACGGGTAGGCAAAGTTCGCATTTCAAGTTGTTTTTCATGATTATTTTATTAAGTCATTCAAAGTACTAACTTTTTTCAGTCAAGTTCTTTGGTATTTATAATCACTTTTTTACAGTTATTTTGGTCATAAACATACTCATAAAAATCGCAATATCGTCAATTATTTTCTATTTGCAGTACTTACAATTAACCAGTCAATTACCGTAATTACAGACACAATTAAAAAACAATTGTGTCTATACCAAATGTGGTATCTTAGGGACTTAGAGGCTAAATATTTATATTTATTTAAGAGTAAGCGTTAATAATAATTTTAAATACCAACGATCTAGTAATTGGCTGATAAAAAAAATGTACTTTGATTAAAATAAAATATATAAAATGAACTAGATATAAGACGTTGCTAGCCTGCGTGTGATAAACGCTCTTAGGTATGTCATAAGGTATTATATTACGTACATTATTGCGCACATAATAAAAAATGAATATTGGCAGTTTAGTGCACCAAACAGCTACTTCTACCTTAGATTCCTCTTCTATAAGACAAGAGTGTTGGTAATTGAACTGTGAAAACATTATCAAACTGTGATATAAATCAAACAGATAGACCAGTAGACTCACTTATTACAACAGGAGAAGGGAACCCAACCTGCCCCGACTGATCTGTAGCTCCCGGGCTAAGTTGATGAAGAGGGCTTCCCGAAAGTGGAAAAGAGAAGAAGCACTTTTCACGAAACCAGTCTGGTACCGCTCCGAGTGGACCCAACATGCTGCTGCGCCCTGCTGTGCCTACGACGCAGTTGTACATTTCACGTCGAGGGGTCGAAAGGTTGGACTCGCGCCTCAACATCACTTTAAGTCGTTCGTGGTACGAGTTCCAACCCACCAACTACAGTCCTGCTTGAGAGAGGACTTTTGGCCGAAAGGTGTCTTATTTCGACGTTTCCGAGAATACGCGACACCACGCAGCGGAACACGAAAACGCCGCCGTCAACATTACGTGTTTAGTTATTTTTATAAAGTATGTATTCGTTTATAGTTATTGTTTTTATGCTTATTTATGTATTGTGTTTTATGGCCCTTAGTTGCCTGAAATAAAGGATTGTGTTGTATTGTTGTTGTATTGTTGGATAATTATTTGTCTAAGAAGGATATTCTAACGACGCATTTGTAAATGCAGTGTTCAAACAGACAAAGATATCTGTTAGTATAATAGCGTTAATTATGAGTTTAAAGGTCAAATTTTTATCTACTAGGTAGTGTCCATTAGCCATTCCGTATTTCCGTTTAAGTAATAAACAATGCTTTATATACATACATATGTTTGTTTGATTCTTGGAACTGATTATATTTTATTATCTTGACACTTCTAAAGGTCATCTGATTGGTCGCTTCATCTTTTAAGTTGTGTTATGGGAATAAATAAGAGTTGTGTGTTTATGATGGATGTTCGATTCGATTAAAATATTCAAAACCCTTATTGCCTAATACACTATCAATCAGAATCAGAATGATTTGAACTATATGGATTACCATGCGGAAAATTTGTCTGTTCAATAGCGTAAATAGCGCAATGAATGTTGTTGAACTGTCAATATGAAAGCCATACTTGATTGCAGAATCAGCGTATTAAGTTCCCACTGTTGGGACACAAGCCTCCTCTCTGTGAGAGGGAGCAGACCGTAATGCGCCACGCGAGCCCAGTGCAGGTTGGTAAATGCCACATGCCTTCGAATTTTCGATTCTAAGACATACTGGTTTCATCCTTTTCACTGTTTCGAGAACAGTGGTGATGAAATTATTAACACAAGGTAAAGCGTCTGCCTAGGTTTGAACCTATGACCCTAGATCGTAGGTCACCGGGTCACCACTGCCCTACACTACCCCTCAAATATTGTATTATTTAGAAACCTCTAAAGAATTGGTCGCTGCGTCTTTCAATCTGTGTTAAGAGAATAAATAAGAAATGTGTGTTTATGAAGCGAGTCCATTTCGATTAAAATTATTAATCGAGTTAATATGTAGATCCAATTCGATTAAAATCATTCAACAGTTAATAGATGTCTATTCACATACCTATCTCAATTTATTTAGATTGACCTGGCATGTCATCTTCTTTCATATATCTATGCTGTCATCTCAGCATTTACTCCTGATCATATCATCTTGCACACAATGGATCCACCGGGTCTTCGGTCATCTTCCATTTACGTCTTAAATATACGCAATTTATTGAAACCCCTCTGTACAATGGTAGTAATTTAAGATCGGTCTCCAAAGGATATATAAAGCAGAAACGCGAGAGGTGATTGATAAAAAACTCGAACATACAATTTGGTTATATGACCACTACCAGTTTTTAACGAGCACAGCGGAACCTACCAATCAGCTTACAAAAAGAGTAGTAAGCGGCGATATGGCTTCACCTTTGATCTGTTTAGTTCAACAAACCTTTATGCAATAACTATGTTAATGTTTATTCTCGTAATGGGTGTTTGCAAAGCTATTGTACTTAGATTAGATAAGAAATAAAATAATGGAGTGAACTCATGAACTCGTTTATTTATAGTCACATGCATAGTCATACTTTATGAAGTAATATAGCCTTCATCTCAATTCTATCCACTTAAGATGCACCATCTTACATAACATACACGTCGGTGGATTGAACGTACAAATATTTTAAAATGATTTGTTTATTTTTTGCAACACAAAACATCGTAGTGGAAACCTGATTACAGGATTATACAATTCTGAACCATATAGAGCATCGATACGTCTTAAAATTGAATGCATTGGCGACATCCGGGATCGACAGACTAACAATATTGTTGATAAGTGATAACACATTATATGGAAACTAACGAGACACGTTATTTATCATGAAACATTAGCGAAGTATTCAAGTAAACAATTGCTAAGTGAAACAGTTAATGAGAACTTGTTTCATGAATTAATTGATTCCAAAAATAAACAAGTAGAAGTTAAACACGTTTGATAACCAGGCCAAGTTCCTTTTGTTTCAAAGATTTATTCCTTATAATTCAGAGCCTTGTAATTTTGAATACAATACCTAGTAACATTGTTAAAATTTCACTTCCTTGCTTACATCCTGCTATTATATTCTACAGTAAAACTTTGCAAATGGCAACTGCAAAGTTATTTTAGAAAAACATATTGAGCAAAAACAAAATAAATGGAATGACGTTGAGCAAAAAGGATTTAACACCAACTTTAGAACGTCCGCCGAAGCCAACAAAGCCAGTTCTTCGCACTTTGCACCAACTTATTTATAGCCTTTATAAATAATAATATCACTTAGATTTTTTGAGAGATTTATCGTCACTATAGTTCGGTTACACATTGTTGACGTACAATATTGATCCGTAGATCCACTGAATCCTGGAACTTCACAGTCACACACACTTGGTTGATCATCTGTTTTCTTTCTCAGCAACTTTGGCGCAACTTTCGCAGTTAGCGTGGGACCGCATGTTGTTGTTAAACTTCCTCTTCACAGCAAAGTTTCGTTCCCTTGAAGGGAACTTCTGTATCTTCTTGTCTTTAACCGGTTCTTTATCATTTCCAGTGATGCGTCTGTACACATCCGCCCACTCCAATTGCTTCAATGAGAGACACATTGTTTGGCTTGTTTGATTTTTAAGCGCGACACGACTGTTCGGTATGACCGCGGGAGCAAGAGTGGACATTTGTTTCGATGCTCGGCGCACGCGCTGGCCTCACCGCAAGGCTGATTATCCGCTCGTTAGTTGATTTCGATCACGTTCGTTGGCGTGGCGTGAACGATCATTGATAAGGTATCTGTGACCCGGTCACAATAGTTTGATAACGTAATGGTTATTAGCGATTTTTTAAGCATTGTCAGTTTTATTTATTGCCGCGATAACATTTGCAGTGAATGTAATCTGAACATTGTTATTGACTTTTATACTATGGTGGGTTTGTCAATATGATTATTTTTAGAGTATAATCGCATACCCTAACAATGAATGTTTTAACACGTCAGACAACATGGAGTAACAATACGGGGATTTGGTGCCAAATTCTTTGATAACTTGCAACAAAGACACTCCTTACGAAACCGGACACGATGTAGATAATGAGTCCCAATCATTGTGATCCAAACATGAAGGAAAACTATCTACGTGACTCCATACACGAGACGAAGGTGTCAACGGAGACGCTGATAGTATTAAATGCAAATGATGCAGATAGACAAGAAAACATTTTCTCTATTTGTATGCACAACGTATACGCCATAACCGCTTCGGGGTCGTGGGACCAAGGTTCGATGATAAAGTTATAGTTTCCTTGTTCTATTTTATGAGCTAAAGACTTACCTCCATGCGTGCGGGATGAAGCCCGGGCAGAGTTCTGGACAGTTGTCACAGGGCCGGCCTTCAGATACTTCTTTAATCCGAACGCCCTGGAAAGAAAGAAGAAAATTGTTAAAACGGAGAAGCAAAAACAAGTTACAAAGTAAAAAAGTTGAGTAAACATAATTACTAAATAGTAACGAAGAAATTAGAACATTTCAAAAGAAAATCACAAGACAACTCGCGAACAGGAAAATAATAAAAATATTATGCACAAATTCTCATTCATTTGCTCAAATGAAACAATACTTTTCGTAGAATGTCGTCATCATTTATTTGTTCTGTATACAAATTCAACGTAAACAGTAAGTGGCTAAATAAAGTCAACAAAGAGTCTGCATGGCAACAAGATTGTAAAACTTTGAATCTTATGTTCACACGAACCTCAGAAAGTATGTCGTCAGAACCACACGTCGCTAGTTCATTGAGATATCCGATCATATCTTCCATATCATCTTCATTGGTGGAGCGCATTCTCTCAGAAACCTTATCGTCATTAGAATCGCATTCGCTGTAACTATCCGACGTAGAGTATTCACTATCACGCCTATACGCAAACAGTTTGAATATCCCTGTCTTCTCCCGCCAAGAATCGTCTCTCAGATCACCATTCTTCCTTCTCTTTCTATGAATTTTGAATGGTACTTGCTTCAGTCTCGGTTGTATGACATAAGATGTTTTAGAGACTATTGTTTTCTTATAGTTTTTATCGTAATCCTCTTCGGTGATACCGCAATGATAGACAAGGTAGTCTTTCCTTATCTGTTCCTTCCCAGCCGGGTCCCGCCAGTAGCTCTCTCTCTCTCTAACTCCTAGATAATAATCAAGGTCTCGTTCACCTATGTCATCATCATCTGTTTTCGTTTCATCGACTTTGTTATCAATTTCTTCGCCATTGTCATCGCAGTCTTCCACAGCATCCATCAGAATTTGAGATTTCTTATTGTTCGGTTTTTTCTTGAGAAAATTCGCTGTGTTCGATGTCAGGAATTTAGTAGTTTTTCTGTAAACTGAAGCAACTGATTCTCTTCGTCGTCTCATATTGTTCATTTTCTTGCTTTTTCTGCACAAACGTGTCGCGATAAACTTTTTTATGTTCCTCAATATTTTTCCGGTCTTCCAGTTCATTTCCAAGTCGCCATCAAATCATTTTGTATATTCCAAATGAGGCTTTTAGTTAAATGGACTGACAAGGGAGTGAATGAGGGTAGTTCCCCGTGACGGTGCCCGCGGAAAACTAGTCAAGTTTTACGATTACGATTCTATTGTGAAGGTAACGTGATGGTGGTCACCTGCCAATGGGTGGACGGTGTTCTTCTAAACCAGTTTACAAAGACACATCAGGTTGTAAGGGCGTAGTCCGTAGTCGTTGTTTAATTGAACAGACAGGGGGGTGAGAGGGTTCTAAGTAAATTGGACCAGTGGGTGGGTGGTTATGGCCAGGGCGTGGACTCTTTACGGCCATGCAAACAGATCTAAATGTGTCCACAGTAAATGACTCGACAAATTGCAACACCCTTGGGACGTATTGCCTGTTAAATTTCTACCCTTATTAGCTCTCTTATTTGAACGGGGTCAGTGACATGATGTATGGTATATAAACAGTTTTATCGCAGTTGTAAACAAGACATTGTTGTGAGTTACGAGAATACATTGTTATTTTTAAGATAGTAAAACTAGAGTAAATAAAATGTAAACGACAATTATTGTTGCCGATGTTATAAAGTTATTAATATTCGAGAAATATTCTCAATTCCCAGGACTTACAGCGCCATCTGGCAAGCGGTCCGAACACTGTACGTAGTTTCATTCCTTTAGATACTAAGTTCCAACTATACAGCGCGCGGAGCTAGCGCCATCTGTTATCGAGTAGCATACTAAAATATATTATGATGGGTTCTCTTGTTATTTATAAAGAATAATAACAACGGAAGAAATAAGCATTATTATTGTGACCTGAATTACCTGAATAGTGTAGTTAGTTATATATTTTCCTCATGAAGTTCCTAGTAAACAAGATAGGAGATACAAGGACAATGGCGCCATAATTCAGTTGCGGAAACTTCTGAATGAATGTTTTAATGTTTGATGCTGCAATATCGATATTATTATGTATTCTAGTCACGAAATGAACGACTTTATTACATTTATGATGCTGCATACATACGGCCATGTTGAAGCCCATTACACATGCGAAAAACAAGAGCATTCGTTGCATAACAAGTAGTACTACAGAACTTATTAAAGAGCTTTGAGAAAATTACATTTTACATTGCAAAACAGACCAGATATTACGGGTAAACATAACGAATAGCAGCTGCGATATTTACCTGCCAAGTTACGACCTAATGGAACATGAAATAAGAAAGGTGATTAGATGTTGTTACCCCATTCCAAAGTTTCCGGTTTGAAAAAATAGAATATTTATTTACTACTAGAAATATAATAATTATACATAATGCTTTATCAAGTTATCTTCAGCAGAATCGAGGTACATTTTAACCGACGAAAAAAACGTAGGAGGTTTTCAATTCGTCGCGTATATATTTTTTTATATGTATGACCACGCATCACTTTTTACAGAGTAGTCCGATTGGAATAATTCTTTTTTATTGGAAAGGGTATACCCCGAAGGTGATCCCATATAAATTTGGAAAACAAAATCGAACCCTAAGGGTCGGAAAACAGGGGATGATTGATTGTTCACTCATTGATTGTATGATCACGCATAACTTTATACAGAGTAGGCCGATTTTGATTTTATTTTTTTATTTATTGGATAGGGTATACCTTTCCAAGTATTATTAGTACATTAAAACCACAAAAAAAATATACAATAAAAACTTTTTAACAAAAAAATTAAACCGCCGAAAAAACTGAAAGGCAAAAAAGATAATAAGCCTTATAATTTTGAGTCGGCGCTGAAAAATCAATGAACAAAGATCACTCAAAGCGCCGACTCAAAATTATAAGGTTTATTATCTATTTTTTACGTTCCGTACTGAATTTCACGTGTTATATAAATTAATAGTCTGACGCGGAACTTAAACTATCTGACTTTTACGACACCCCAGGGGCTGGTAGCTTTCGTTGTTTTTTCATTCCGAATAAACATTGTATATCGCTTTGGTGTCGTTAGCAAATAAACGGTATTCCTGGCATCCATTGCGTCACCCTTTGAAAATAATGGTTAAAGTCACTTGGCTTGAATAAACACAAATTAGAGCAGTTCGCAAAGATGTGGGCTGGGCTCAGTAACTGTTTGGAGTCACAGCTTTCATGTCATCATCATCATCTTCATTTTATTCATTTCAGCCGTTGGATGTCCACTACTGGACATAGGTCTCCCCCAATTTGAGGGGTTTGCAATAATCGCCACGCTTGGCAGGCGGGTTGGCGACCGCACTATGGTGGTAAATTCCAAAGAGAACGCTGGTGCCCATTCCCTAGTAAGTCCCTTAGTCGCCTCTTACGACATTCACGGGAAGAAATAGGGTGATTATATTCTTTACGTCCGTCACCACACGGTACAGAGCTTTCATAAGAGCTCTGCTTTTTACATTCGCTTTTGAAGCTTTGAACTTAAGATGCACATCACATAACATCACGCCGGCTGTCCCTGAAGTGTTAGGCAGAGGTGTAGCTATTGTACACCTGCATTTCGCCAGTTATGTTTAAGTCCCATGTTATAAGGTGCGAGCCTATAGCCAGCATCTGGGCACAAATCCAGACTCCAGGCTGCTACTGGCTTTGAAGTGTCACAACATTTTGAAGTCAGCCTCGCTATCAATCTTGATGTCATTTAATGATGCTATCTCAAGACTTAACTTTATTAGTACTTCTACCAAACAATAGATGGCGGGACTACTGTCAGTGGCTAACTTTATTTTACATTCATTTGCGGTAACCATTTTTTTATAATTAAGTAAGTATTGAACAGTCTCGCAATTTCCAACCACATGTTGGGAAATGCCACATCATTTCTTAACATGAGGTTGGAAATTGCATGTTAGGAAATGATGTGGTTCTATGGGTCTATTTTTCTGCAAAATAGAAAAAATGGTCCTAATAGATAGATGGACAGGTTGTGTGACATATAAACAAAAAGGAAGGAATGACAGAATGAAGATTGACAGTTGGGAATGAAAGACAGCATGTTGTGCTGAACCCACGTGATTAGGGCCAAGGAAAGAAAGGTGTTGATGACATTTATATTATTAGCCTAGAGTCAGGTAGTTGTTATTTCTAGCACCGGACGTATTAACTAAAGCAAGAGTTCATCATTTCAGCCGCAAGACGTCCACTGCTGGACATGGGTCTCCCCCAAGCACCGCCAATTTGACCGGTACAATTTTTGGGGGGATTTGCCATAATCGCCACGCTTGGCAGGCGGGTTGGCGATCGCAGTATGGTGGTAAAATGCATAGAGAACGCTGCTGCCCAATCTCTAGTAAGTCCCTTAGTCGCCTCTTACGACACCCACGGGAAGAAATGGGGTGGTGCTATTCTTTACGTCCGGAACCACACGGCAAGCAAGAGTTGCTTATCTTTAATCGACTTCAAAAAGAAAGAGGTTCTCAATTAGTTTCTTTTTTTTTGTAGGTACGTATTTTCTGCGATATCTGCGGCAATCCTTGTGGATCGATCTCGAAAATTAGTTTTTAATGGTTTTTTTAACTTCGTTTAGTTTTGCGTTAGCTTTGATTATAATGAATCTGTATCTTAGGAACTTTCTGTCACTGTTGTTTACAAAGCAAGTATATATAAAATTGGTGTGGGGATATTTTTTTTGCATTTTTAAGTTTTTATTTTTCACTTTTTTAGTTTTGTGTAAGCAAGCAAAACCTCGTATTTTGTTTTAGCTAACGTGAGATTTATTTTTTGCCATCGCGATGATTTCCGATTCGTCAAACAAATTGCTGCACAATCCGTTGGCGACATTTCGGACCATTTAAATGCAATTTAGGTCGACAGATTTGTCAAACAGTTATACATTTTCAAAATTACTAACCCGATTTGGAAAACAAATACTGTAGGTAATAGTTATAAAACATTTTCCAAGTTTGCCTACATAATTTAAAAGTTCATGTAAATGTTTATGTAGAGTAGGAACCGACCAAGTGTGTTCAAAAGCAACGAAAACTGTCCATAAACTGATCTTCCAAATCAAGAACTAATAAATAGATCACATAGATTTTTATGAACGTAAATGGAATAGTAAAAGTAACACTAAAATAAATATATTATATGCAAATTATATAAAGGAACAAAACAGGGCAGAGCTCATTGTGCATAAAAAAATTCGCCCGCATCGCTGTCAGTGGGTAAAGTGCCTAAAGAACTGGCAGCGTTGCCACGTTGGATGGCAAATAGGAAGATACATTTTCTCCGGCTGTTAACCTATTGCTGAATTTCTAAACAAATACATTGCAATACAAGAATAAAAAAATAACATCAAAGATGTAGTTGAAAATACTTCCTAACTTGCACAAGGCATCCTGTAGTGACCTATTCGTTTGATTTGTGCTAGAAAACTTATAACAGAACCTACATTTCAACTACACCGGAAACTTTATTTTTCTTTCTTAATTCAAATAACATTAACAGTTATTGATTGCTGTCTAAACGATTTTATGATTGAAGCAAGTTTATTGCGACTGTAAATCTGTGCGATTTTACGATTGATTGCCAGTAGGCACGTAATAAGATTTTATTTGAAAAAATAACATGAATAGTTCCTTATTAGGTTTTTATTGAGTATTGTTCTTTTCAAATTGGTATTGTTATACAGTTTTTTGTTTTAATTATTTATGCGATACAGGGTCAGACTAAATGGAATACAATACTTTACCCATGTGTTAGGTATCGATATAAAAAAAAAACAAATATGTATATTTTTTTATCGTTATTCTTACTGTACAGTTCTATAGTAAAGTTATAATATAAGTAGTAAAGTTCTATAGTAAAGTTCTTTAGTAAAGTTATGAAAACATAATTATTAAGGAACCAGCATGGCCTACAACCAAAACATTCGGAGACAAGTGACATCTACCAACCCGTACTGGGCCTGTGTGATAGAATACAGCCTACTCAGTAATGGGAACATTATAGGCATTATTAAAGTGAACTTCTGGTTTTTAGAGCAGGTAACAAAGGTTATGATACTGTTCCACCAGTTATCCTAGGAGGCGCTCAGCTTTCAAGGGTGACGAAGTTCAAGTACCTGGGGCATTGGGTAACCGAAGGTCTGACTGACGATGTGGACATAGAGAGGGAACGCAGAGCATTGGCAGTTCGATGTAACATGCTGGCCCGTAGGTTTGCACGTTGTACTAGTGAGGTAAAAGTCACTCTCTTTAGAGCTTATTGCCAATCTATGTACACGTGCGCCCTATGGGTCGGCTATACAAAAAGCTCGTACAATGCTCTGCGAGTCCAATATAATAACGCCTTCAGAGTTATGTTGGGGCTACCGCGCTTTTGCAGTGCGTCGGGGATGTTCGCGGAGCACGGTGTGCCTGATTTTTATGCTATTATGCGGACACGAATAGCGTCCCTGATGCGGCGAGTGCGCGATAGCTCCAACAGCTTGGTGGCTATCATGGCCAACAGAGTGGACAGTCCATTGATGTGGAACTGGATGACCACTCACCGTGCGTCATTCCAGTATATAAAATAGAGCTTTTTTGTATTTTTTATGTATCTTTTTGTTTCTTTTTAATTTTTGTGTGTAAAACTGTAGTGTTTTAAAATATGGACTGATGGTCTGAAATAAATATTATTTATTTATTTATTTATTTATTATTATGTAGACATTACTGGGTATTATGATAAACAAAATGTAGACCACCAAATGAATCTTTTTCGATGTATACCTTTTTTGAGGATGTTTGTACCTCATTATGTATTACGTGCAGTGCATTCCGAAACTAGCTGATTCATCAGTGAACCAAGTGCCATTACTTATGCACCATGTTTGATGGCACTGATTAAACAGAATACGTTAATACTAACTAATCAGGAACCTGCTAATTATATGTAATCTTGACCCAATCTCTATTATTGAGCACATCTTGTCCTTAAGACCCGGCCACGTGAGAGTCTGGCTCGCACACGAAAGGTTCCGTACGACTGTACAATATTTAACACTGCATATTAGAATGAAAGCACTTTTCTTTTATGGGGACGGCCTTTAATTTGTGACTTTGTTATTTGTTGTCATAGCAGCAATAAAAATATACACATTGTTTAACTATTATGATTTATGAGACAGAGCTCGCTGACAGACGGACGGATGGACAGCGGAGCTTGACAGCAGCGGACACTTTGGGTACGGAACCCTAAAAAGACTACGCCTGTATTCAACAAAAGACTAGGCAGAGATCAGTGGCATCGCTAGTTCTAAAAGGACCCTGCATTATTGTTGGGAACCCTTTTTATCCGACTGCGGTATAGCTCCAAAGTAGGGTATTGTTTTTTAGAAAATAAATAAAGTTCACTCGGAAGGTAAAGCTGTTATTGCGATGTTTTTAAGAGGATGCAAGAGCTCTCGTCAATAATAATTTAAGGTATTGCATAATATTTTACGAAGATTTGCTTACTCACGTCGTGGCGGGGGGGGGGGGGGGGGCTTGTAGCTTGGGCAGCCAGATCTACGTTTTTAAAAGGCAGAGTAGGTACATCTATTTTAATTAATAATGTAATGTTAATTTAAAAAAAAATGAGTTGTTCAAATTAAATAACTCAAAATGTTTAATCTTTCCGACTTTTTTCTACGAAATTATCAACTACATTATTATGAATATCAAGGTTGCTGGCTATGATGAACTTATTTTGAGGAAATACTGGCTGGCCGCCAATCTTTGCACTCCGTGCAAGGGCGGATCCAGCTTTAGTGCCAGGGGGGGGTCACATAGTCGTGGTCAAGTCACAAGAAGTTATTATTTAATTTTTATAATAGTACATAAAAATAAAAAGTAGGTATTTTATTAATGTATGTATAGTCTGGCAAAAACTTTTTAACAAAAAATTAAACCACCGAAAAACCTGAAAAGCAAAAAATAATAAATCTTAAAATTATGAGTCGGCGCTTTGAGTGATCTTTGTTCATTGATTTTTCAGCGCCGACTCAAAATTTTAAGGTTTTTTATTATTTGCTTTTCAGTTTTTTCGGCGGTTTAATTTTTTGTTAAAAAGTTTTTATTTCATATTTTTTGTGGCTTTAATGGACTCATAATACTTGGCAAGGTATACCCTATCCAATAAAAAAAGAATTATCACAATCGAACTACTATTTTAACCTTAGATTATAAACCTAAGGTATTTAATCTAAGATGTAAACAGTTATGCGTGGTCATACATAAAAAAAAAAACAAAAAAAAATATACGCGTCGAATTGATAACCTCCTCCGTTTTTTTTCGTCGGTTGAAAACGTGTAGAAATGGCAACTAAAAGGGCATTGACCAACTTCTATGGGACTTTGGTCACTTATAAACAAACAGTTCAGCTAATAATATATGATTGATTTAATAGTTCTTATCAGTAAGAATGCCAATATAAACCTAGTTTTTGTATCATCAAGATTTATATTTAGATAATTTTTAACATTTTATTAAAATTGTTTATGCTTATAATAAAACTTCCTTTAGATGTGCCACGTTCATCATAAATACAAGGCTGAACCTCGGTCCATGGAAGTCCCGGGTTCGTCCAGAAGGGGAGAATCGGAATCCATTTAGAAACACCCAAAGTAATCGCAATAAAACTTACAAAAACAACACTCACGATGCAAAAAAAAAACAAAGTGAATGGAGTTATCATTCACTTTGTTTTTTTTGCACTTGTCATTTTGACAATTAACACAACATTTTTAAAACACTGTGTTGCCAAATATAAAATAAAAAGATAATTGTATCGATACACATGGAATCGATTATTGTTTTATAATTTCTTTAGGTATAATGCACTCTTCAATTTATCATTTTTAAGTCTTTAATCATTTATACGTTTTTTTTTTAATAATATGATTAACCCTCGGCCAACCGTACCAGACGATTTCGTCCGTCACAAGTTTGGAGCATATCTTTGGAAGGAGAAAAGGAAGGGGCCTCGAACCCCTCTGTAAAAAAACTTACACTCGCGCACACCTCACAGGCGCAAGCGCGTCAATAGCCTTTGTGAAGTCAGTGAGTACGAGCGTATGCAAGTTTGTGGACGGACGATATCGTCCTATACGGTTGGCGACGTAACTTTTACGAATTTTTCAAATAGATGGTCAATGCGCTTGTTTTATGGAATATTGGATCAAGCGGGTGCTAATGCTAATATATAATGTACAAATATCTGGATGACCGAGCTTTGCTCGGTATGTTTTGGTAAATTGTGTTTAAAATAATAAGTTTATGTTCAAGTTGATTATCGATAAAGTTGGTCATATAAAAGGCGAATAAAACGACATTTTATAAAAATGAATCCTAGCTAGATCGATTTATCGCCCCCAAAACCCCCTGTATACTAAATTTCATGAAAATCGTTGGAGCCGTTTCCGAGATTCAGATTATATATATATATATATATATATACATATATACAAGAATTGCTCGTTTAAAGGTATAAGATTTAGCTCCTAATAAAGCAAAAACACTATTTAGAACCGAATTCTTGCATGAAATCACAAAAAGTCTTATAACTCCGCCTCTTTAAGAGCGCATGGATATACCAAATATTCGTAATTTCAAAAAGAAGTTGATTCGCGAATTCCTTAATCTGCCTGTGGAACCAGAAAATGTGAAATTAAAATTCGATAATCAGTTGAGAAAATACTGCCCCATGTGTAAAGGTAAAGATAAGAAGAAAACCATTTGGTGCTGTTCTTTTTGTGAAAACGCAGCCTGTGCGACTGCACCTCTGTTTTGAACGGCTATTTTTATTATTCTCATATTTTTTGTGTAATTACAAACAATTTTGTAAAATACTCATTTTTATTGAAAAACGTTCCCTTTTAAAATGTATCATTTTCGAGTGTTCAAATAAATATAGTTTTTTGAGCGATGTAAGATCCAACTAATATTTTTTGAAAACCCCTTATATGAAGAATAAATCCCCAAAACATTACTCCTTATAACCAAATAATAAAACACATGGTTGGCGGAGGGTTAAATGAAAACTGTGTTAAATACAGTGGAGAGATGTCCCTACACTTTAAATCAATTTGAATTTATTGTTTATGCAGTTTTTTTTGGCAACACTGAAGTCAAATTCAAAGCCAAAGACTTGGTCACATCATAAAAAATACCAAAAAATAACAGATTTTTTACAGTGCTTATTCATACAAAGTTATTAGCATCAGATATTTACTAAAATAGAATTAAAATTATTGGTAAATTACATTTTTTTATAGCAGCGTGTTTAAAAATGGCCAAATCTGGACAATTCCCTTTTGTTTGGGAGATCGCCACTGTTCTTTTCGATACGTTCGTTCCCGAATAATGCGTTTGCCATCATACAGAATATAATATTAATTTAAAATTAATTAATTAAATATTGAAGGTATTTACATAAAATCTATATTGTGACAAAAAAATATATCCTTACTTAAAACCAGTACCTATGTTTAACAATTTTAAATAGTGGTCCACGGCGAACCCAGCCCAGGGGGGGGTCATGACCCCCGTGACCCACCCCCTGGATCCGCCCTTGACTCCGTGCAAGTGCTCCTTCAGCATCCCCTAGAACTAGGTCTGCGCTTGGGGGGCCATAACATTGATGATAGTTGATACAGGCGCGGTCCAAGAGGGGGGTCCTAGGGGTCATGACCCCCCCCAAAGTCAGCCATGCTGTCGAGACTCTGAACGATTTGCCTGAAAAACCCAATAATACTCCCGATCTAAGAATCGAACCCGGGACCTCATGCTCATCAGTAGCGCTTTCGACTACTAGACCAACGAGTAGATGTACTTCCTAAAAATATTCTTCAGTATTCATGGTGACCCCCCCCCCAAAATCATAGGCTGCGACCGCGCCTGAGTTGATACCACGGCAGCAACACCCCTGGCAGAGATACGTAGTACACTCAAATGTATAAATAGTAGTTATGCTTAACTCCCATACGAGACTCATCATCTACCTAGCCTTTTCCCAACTGGGTTGGGGTCAGCTTCCAGTCTAACCGGATGCAGCCGAAAACCAGAATTTTACATGGAGTGACTGTCTGTTTGACCTGCACAAGCCAGTTACTGGGTAATACGACACTCGTTGGTAAGACTGGTTGTCATACTTTCAGGCTTCTGACGATCCCTAAGGGGCCGTCCATAAATTACGTCACGCGAATTTAATGATTTTTGACCCCCTCCCCCGTCCTTGTCACAGCTGGTCACATATATGAGACCCCCCCCCCTCCCTAGTGTGACGTCACATATTTTACATCTAAAAATAATTATTGAATTAAAACAGCAGTTCCGAAATGAGTTTTATTTCAATTTAAATGATTTTTTAATAAAATTAACATCAAATCAAACATTGCAAGAAATTTGAACTTTATATCTCTACTGAGTTACAAATGTTTTTGAGTTTTTCATTAATAGTTCCAAGTTCGTGTTTTACTTAACACTTAGATTAAAATAGATTTTGAAATGTGACGTCACGAAATTAAGGACCCCTCCCACCCCCTTGTCACACAATGTCACACTTCGTCAACCCCCACCCTCCCCCTTAACGTGTGACGTAATTTATGGATGACCCCTAAGGACTGTGAAATATCCGCAAACGATAGCTGGCACCAACAGCTTAACGTACTTTCCAAGGCAAGGAGAGGTATTAGTATAGAAAGATGGTTACCCATCCACGAATCAACCGCGGCAAGCGTAGCTTAACCTGATCGATCGACCCCCATACGAGACTACTGCATTTTAATATTAGGCAAATGCATTTCGAAAAATGAGTAGATGTCTAGAAAAATAACAAAACATACCGCAATGTTAACATGACATTGAAATTCCACTTACACATAATGTGAACAAATACAATTATTTGGTGAACAGATTAACACTGTTTTGGACAAATAATTGAATAAACGCCAATTCTCGCTATTGACCACTGGATTTATTGCTTGTGCTAACACGACAAAATTGAGATGCGGGTTTAATAGACCCCCGGAGGAATTCTTTTAGAAAAGTATCGCAATAGTGTTTTAAAAATTATTGTTTCATACAAGGAATTTCGTGTGTTGCCGGACTTAAAGAACAGCACCACCTTATTTCTTCACGTAGGTGTCGTAAAAGGTGACTAAAGGACTTACTAGAGAATGGACAGCAGCGTTCTCTATGCATTTTACTACCATACTGCGATCGCCAACCCGCCTGCCAAGCGTGGCGATTATGGCAAAGATCCTCTTTCGATGGAGGGCTATATACAGTCTTTTGGCTGAAATGACGATGATGATGGTGAAGCTACAGTCTAGTACTTAGTCTACATCACGACTATCCCAAGGAACTAGGACCCGTTTCCATTTAGTTAGAGGAATCGAGTATTATCAAAATATCCATTTCAATTAAATGGACAAAACGTTGTTTATAGTAAAGAAACGTTTAAGCGTCAAAACATGTCGCTGGCCCCGGGCGATAAACCGGTAATATCAAAAATCGGTTTTTACAGGAAAAATAAAAGAAGCTAATTTGTTTATAGTGCAGCGTACAGTGATCCAAAACAGGCGTTCAAAATGTCAAATGAAAGCTAGTTTTAATACCAGTTTAACGTTTTAAAAATAATTGTAATGGTATAAATATTTTATTTAATTATAAAAAAATGTATAATACAAATTATAGACGATATTGTTTCAACTGCAACATCATTAATGACTTTATAAACACACCGTCCACTGAGATTCAGGACTGTAAGAATATAATACGACTAGACGTATTTTCCGCTTTAGATCTCGAGCGTACCAGCCGATTACCACCTTCTTCAGGGAAATTTTATAGCCAAAGCTTAGCTGTGTCATCCACTAATCGCTATTTTAGAATCCTATCAATAATATTACTGTTACTCTTTGTTCAGAAATGTAGTGTAAAGATGTTCACCGGTTTTTTGTGTTATGTTTCATAGAGTAATGCAATAATACATTTTTTGTCGTAAGAAAATTTTCCATGCAATAAAGCTGTTATTGTAATTTATTCTAAAGAAATATCAATTTAAAAAAAGAAATTGAGAGATAGACTGATACTCAGAGAAGCCAAAAATCAAATAACATTAAAAAGGGCGTAACCGGCGTTTACCGCTATATTTCCCGGGGCCAGCGATGTATGCAGACGTTAATCTATAGTTAAAAGTTAGCAACATTTATAAAGATTTATGACCTGGTTACCAATTGATTTTTATTAAAGAAGAAGCCCCCGTCATTAAATCATCAATCATTCCGATCCAGCTCATCTCTTGCTGCCCTCTACCAGCGATGCCCTAAGCCCAGGTCCGTACCCCACAGGGCCCCGTTAGCGAGTAGTCGCTCTACTTTTAAGTTTTTTAAGCCCTGGCTGGAAGCCTTAAATGATTAAGGTTGACCTGCGAAATGTCATTCATAAAAAATAAAACCGGCCAAGTGCGAGTCGGACTCGCGCACCGAGGGTTCCGCACAAACCTGTAGGTATCCTCGGTTTATGCGTTAGGTTTATGTTTATGAAATTAAATGTTTTTTTTTTAATTTTTATATTTAAGTTGATTCAATGAAAGGTAAATTGCGGTTTACGATTTATAACGTATTAAAAAAAAAACTACTTACTGGATCTCGTTCAAACCAATTTTCGGTGGAAGTTTACATGGTCATGCACATCATATATTTTTTTTAGTTTTATCATTCTCTTATTTTAGAAGTTACGGGGGGGGACACACATTTTACCACTTTGGAAGTGTCTCTCGCGCAAACTATTCAGTTTAGAGAAAAATGAGATTAGAAACTTTAATACCATTTTTGAAGACCTATTCATAAATACCCCACACGTATGGGTTTGATGAAAATATGTTTTTTGAGTTTCAGTTCTAAGTGTGGGGAACCCCAAAGTTTATTGTTTTTTTTTTCTATTTTAGTGTGAAAATCTTAATGCGATTCACACAATACATCTACTTACCAAGTTTCAACAGCATAGCTCTTATAGTTTCGGAGAAAAGTGGCTGTGACATACGGACAGACAGACAGACAGACAGACAGACAGACAGACAGACAGACAGACAGACAGACAGACAGACAGACGGACAGACAGACAGACATGACGAATCTATAAGGGTTCCGATTTTTGCCATTTGGCAACGGAACCCTACAAATAAAACATCTACATGTTAATAATTTAATATGAATTCGTTAAAATAAATGGACCATCACTCAGAACATTAGTCATGAGTGAGTTGCATTCATTAGCATTGGCCAATTTAGTCTTAAGTTCGGTCCCTGGTATGGCTTTTTTTGCATATTTTTTACTTAGCTGCGTTTTTACGGACAAGATTTTAACCAATATGTATTAAATCTATTTTAATAGTTGGAAAAATGCCGAACAAGAAGCAACGATTCTAAATAAACCTCCTACACGGTATCTTCCACAAAAACGAAATATTTTATTCTTTATGATTAGGGATCACACCTAAAATTTACTTTAACAGCTTGCGCAACACCAATCGGCAGTGACATATTAAAAACAAACAAACAAAATTAATCACCATTTTCTTCTACCTAATATCTCACGACGGAATGCGTAGGCGCTGCCTTATAAATCACTTTTACGATATTATTCCATATTCGAACTGGATCGTCACGTAAACGGCGCATGGTGTCATCGGTCTTAACCGTCCGATCACTACTCGAAATATTCGATTACGCAACTGTAGCGGCCTTGTGGACCGAATAGGGAAGAGGGGGTTTGGTGCAAGGAAGAGGAGGGTAGAGGTTTTTATATGGCGTTTAAGATACCTGTCAATATCGCTATCGACGAAGCGACAAGCTATCTTCATTTATATTATACTAGTTTTTGCCACCGGCTTCGCCCGCGTATTATACATATAAACCTTCTTGAATCGCTCTGTCTATTGACGAATCTAACGAATCCGCATTAAATTCTGTTGAGTAGTTTAGAAGATCTAAGTCTACAAATATAAGAAAACGAAGCACGATACTTTTACGCAATGAGAGATAGCGACAATAGTATTGTACAGAAATAGGTTTCTCGCTCAATCTATATAAGGTGTATCTATTCATACACGAGATATTTTAAGAGGTACACCTGTAGGTGGTAAAGAAGCTATAGAAGCAAAAAGAAAATTTTTATCTAAGCGTTTTTGAATTTTCGTAATTATTATAATTTTAAAACTGCTTGAGACGTTTTGCACAAAACCTTTATTCCAAATTTTATGAATGGCCCGCCTGACGCTGCGAGGGCGGCGACCGGACGGCACGAGCATGGCCGCGGTGTCTCAGCCCGTAAAAAATAAGAAGGAGCCAGTATTTCTCATGTGCGTCAAATAATTTATAAATATTAAATTTTGAAAAAAATACATTTAGAAAATATTTTTTTTCATTGCTGTAGCTTCTTTACCGCCTACAGGTGTACCTGTTAAAATATTTCGTGTATGAATAGATACACCTTATATATCTATACACACAATACGTGTGTTTATAAATAAATTATATTGAAGTTTCTGTTGTGTAATGGCCGCGGGCAGCAGCTAGTTGGTTATAACAGTCACTATCAGCGGCGAGGCGTAAATTTTTCTAAAAGAGAAGCCGAAGCGAAGTCGGCCTTAACTTACTGACTCATCAATAAAGAATACTTACTATCATTCTAAAATTAATATAGCAATGTAATGAATTAAATACAATTAAATTGAACAGATGAAAACGAATAAAATATGCAATATTCCTCTATCTCGTTCTCGCTGACGCATTTTTCTATACCTGTCTCTGTCATAAGCCGTTGTACAGCGGCTTGCTCTCGTACATATCAAGCGGTGCCACGTGACCTAAAGTGACATCATTACGGGACCGCTGTTGTATGAATTTTTAGTTCCCGATTATGACGTTTTGGCGCCGGGTTAATTTAGAACATTTCTCTTTTGTTGTAATACAAAGGTATAAATAACCTTTTCTGTTGTTTGAATGTTATGGTGAATTAAATACCCGTAGTGTAACTATATTTATTGACAATAGTAGCCACTATTTACATACTATTGTATTTTTAATAGTGATAGAGTTACCAATGCGAATCCCCGAAGGCAAGCCGGTAGGAATCGTGTTATATGGTGCCTTCGCCACTGGTCACTATGCTAGTCGACGATCAGAAGTAGGGTTCTCGTTACGGCTGTATAGTTTCATCATAAAACATTCAACTGGATACAATATTATTTGTGGTAGTTTTTTCAGCATTTGACGGGAAATGCTCTTAAAGCTTCTAAAATAGCTTTTTATTGATCCAAATTGTGCCATATTTATTGGGCAATATTTTCTAACCGCCATTCGCTCATAACTTGTACATGGCACACCGCGAATCACACGCGCAATGAATCAGTGGACATTTTGTTTATAAAACGATGCCCAAATAAAGGAAACATGTGTTTTCAGTGTGCTGAAGAAATGTGACTCTGCTTATGAAGACGAGTTGGTGTTGACTCACCAATGTATTTTTGTGGTTTGTTTGAGAGGTATTCATTATATTTTTAAGTTAATTAAGAAATAAGTTGGGATGACCTTGTAAGTTAGGATTCGAAGTTCAGAGGTTGTCGCTGTGTAAGACGTTGGTTGATAGTGGGTAACAATGTTTAGTTGGGAATCTGACCAAGATTATGTTTGGAGTTTAAAAGAGACTGTGACCTCTGAGTTTCTTTCGGTCTTTCCTCCAGAATAGTTAGATAGGAAACGCCGACCTCATATAGTTATTTAAAAAATATGATTGACAAACCTACTTGCAGAAATAAAATCATTTATCGTTAAGTTAAGAAGAAAGGACGGCTGGAGAGAAAGCCATCAATATAATTTTAATTAGATTTAATTCGGGATGAGAGCCTTGGTGATCCTTCACTCAGGGTATCTTAGTATGGACCTACGCTCTCACTAAAGATTATATTATGTGATTATTTGTCAAAACACTATAGTTCAAGTCTCTATCCTACTAATATCCTACTTCCTACTAATATTATAAATGCGGAAGTTTGTATGTTTGGATGTGTGGATGTTTGTTACTCTTTCACGCAAAAACTACTGAACGGATTTGGATGAAATTTGGAACACAGTTAGTTTATAACCTGGATTAACACATAGGCTACTTTTTATCCCGGTAGTACGTTCCCGCGGGATATTTTCCGACCTCCACGCGGGCGAAGCCGCTGGCAACAGCTAGTTGTTTATATTCTGCGAACTTCAGTGAGGAGAGAAAAATAAAGCTAAAAAGCTATTGCATTACAAAGTAAAAGAATAATTTGAATCCTCTCAGCATGGCAGTCTTGACACACCATTAATCAGAATCTGACACATTTTGAAGCTAATCAATTGCTTCCTCAGTTCGAAAAGATTGTCTGCCCAGCAATGTAAACAACGTAATGTATGGTGCTGAACTGTCAAAGTGTAAGCCATTCTATTGTTAGTGTGTTTTATAACTAGCCTGTAGGATGAGTTCTAGGAATCTTCCTAAAGTCAGATTAGAAGTGTTACAAAGTAGGTACTCATTAGTTCCCGCCCTTCTCATCACTAAGAGACATAGAAAGCGAGTTAAAAACCGGCTATAACTAAAGAATTAACCGCACCCGTATAATTTAACTAAGAGTTCTTGTCACGCTATACTCTGGCGTGACGGCGTGCCGACAAACTATTATTCATGTTTGTATTATTTATATATTACATACATAGTTTCTTTTTATGTGGAATTAATTTACGGTGTAGTATGTCATGGGTTTTTGGGAATCGGTATGTTTATGCGTTGGTTGCGTGTTAGTTCGCTCATAACTCCAAAGGTCACATCACTATTTCTGCTAGGGCTGTTGCCGCGACTTAGTCATGGATTTCAAATGACACTCCATATCGCTCCCTTATATTTATGTGATGGTTTCTTCTCGACTACGGGGAAGGAAAAAGGCGGGTTATGATTTTGAGCGGTATGTATGTGTTCATTAATTCCCTCGGAACTTTAAAACTACTTATTATAAATTGGCAAATGATGTACGTTGGAAGAGTCTTAAACTTTATGATAATACTCATACAAAAATCTTACAAAGTTCTATATTTAGTAGGTATCTAAATTTGGTATGTATTTGCGCCCGGTTAATGGCACTAGGCTGTCTCCCTAATACATGGGACTTAAACGTAACTGGTGAAATGTGGGTGTACAATACGTATACTTCTGCCCAACCCTTCGGGGAAACCATGCGTGATGTTATGTTACCTAAATTAACTACAGATCCTGTTCATCATAAAAAATCTGCTGACATAGGCCCCTCCCAAGCATCGTCATTGTGACCGATTCTGTACTTTCCGCATTCAGTGCATTCCTGCGGCCTTCACTAGGTCATTCGCCGACCTTGTGGGAGGCCTTCCAACGCTACGTCTTCCAGTACTTGGTTGCCACTCCAGAACCTTTTGGCCCCATCGGCCGTCTGTTCAGCGAGCAATATGCCCTGCACACTGCCACTTAGAGTTGGCAATTCTTTGAGCTACGTCGATTTTCTTGGTTCTCCTACAAATCTCTTCATTTCTGATTCGATCGCTTAGGGAAACTCCAAGCACAACCCTTTCCGTAGCAATCATTCCATGTCAGTGCCGGATTAACCAAGAGTACCCATTGGTACAGGACCCACGCAAATGAGGGCTCCGCATATCCAAATCCGCCGAACTCCGCTATGTTATCTATTACGCTTTTGACTCCAGCTCGGTCAGAGACAAATACCATCCACGCACGTGTGAAATAATTTACAGAACGTAAAGCGCCTGTTTGGGCTCGAACCTAGGACCTACAGCCCCGTTTCCAGTGGACTACCACTACTCTAAATATACCTATTGAAAATTAACCACCAATTCCAGTTTCGTGCTGTTTCCTAGAATCGGATGAATGAAATAGCAAACATAATATACTGTGGGTCTGATAATATGTATTTAATACCCATCACTCACTAATGAAGTAATGAGTGTTGGTGATGACTAACATCCGATTGACATGTACTCGAAAACACAACCATTTCTAGTTAAATTATCTAGTCTATCGGCAATATCTACATATTTACATGAAGATTGAATGTGGTTGGAATAGTTTGTGGTCTTTGCGATAGAAGCGTTGCTTCCTTGCTTAGAACATTACCGGCTATTTTTTTTTAATATCAATTGGATAAAATTATCGTCTCTTTGCTCTAGTATTGGCAAGGGCAACAGCTAAGCATGGAGTCCAAGGCTTCATTTTCAGGTCGACCAAAGTTTTTTTAATAGCAAGTCCGAATTTGTGCCCGGTAAATGTCAAAAGATTCATCAAACCACAGGAAAAACGAGAGGTTTACTACAAGTTTAGGTGTACATATCTACCAACCTCTTCAGAGTTTAAAGGCGAGACGATAATGAAAGTCCATGTGCTGCACGTAAAGAATAGCACCAACCAATCCATGACTTCCCGTGTGTGTCGTAAAAGGCGAATATGCGACTTACTAGAGAATGGGCAGCAGCGTTCTCTATGCATTTTACCACCATACTGCGATCGCCAACCCGCCTGCCAAGCGTGGCGACTATGGCAAAGCGCACCAAATTGGTGGACGGCTTACGGCTGAAATGATGATGTGAGAAGAGGTTAAGACCGAAACAAGAACCGAAATAAGACCGTTTCACATTGGAAACTCATTGGCTATCATTGTGCACTTAATACATACGTCTTGTCTGAAGGATTAAAATTTCACTAATATAGTTAGATAATGGTGCCGATTTTGTTGTCACAAAATTCTCTAAACTAAACTAAAAATCACTAAAATTTGGTTTATTCCTGTCAAACGACGATTTCCTTTTCTGAAATAGACTAAAGTGACACAACTTAACTATATTTTAGTTTGACAGCACTAAGATTGCACTGAGTTATTAGTTTAGTGAAAATGTCAATTTTGCTATTCTGAGTTTGCCGGTTTTCACCAAAAATTTTGACTGTAATAATTTATTTTAACTAAATCTGACTATTTTTAATCGCGATTAAAAAGGTGTGGAATAAAACTAGTGGTCATGAACTAAAATTCTCAACAACGCCTCGCCTTCACGTGCAAAAACAGATCTGTATTTTTTATTTTCTTTTTGCTTATATCTTGAAAATGGCGTGTTCTATCGAAAAAATAATGAAATTTTCGGCCCCCTTAGTATACCCCGGCACATTTAAATCTCAACACGTGGGTAATATTTTTTTTTATATTTTTCAAACAAAAGTGAAAAATTCCATATAAAACACGTTGAGGCTGCCCCCACAGCACGCGCCTTCGTCTCTCAAAAAATTCATTCTACGCAATGCAACGTTGCAAACAAGTACAACGTTGCGAAACCAAAAGAAAAAAAAAATACCACGCTGAGTCGCGATTGTCAAATTCGATTTTAGTCGTGTCAAAATAATTTTTAAATTTAGAGATTTTTCCTTGCAGAATAGCGTTACAATTCTCATAGCCAAAAGTAAGGAATTTTAGAGATAGTTTAGTTAGTTTAGTTCGTGTACAACAGAATCGGCACCAATATCCAACTAACTAGCCTGTATTGTCCCACTGCAGGGCAAAGCCTCCCTCTCCATATTTTCACAGGATTCTGTCTTTTGCTCGTGCTGGCCAGTTATTTCGGTAAGAGTCAAGCTCGTCCCGCCTTCATCGTCTCGGCCTGTCGCGATTGCGTTGTGCGTTTAGTGGGCCATACCGACCGGGAACCTGGGGACCTGTGAACGATCCGTCCAGACATGTCCGACCCAGTTCCACTTAAGCTGAGTGACTTACTGGGTGATCTTGGTTTTGGTGCGCAGTGTTATGCTCCATATACCGAAGGTCTCAACCCAAGAATACTGCACTCCTTAGCTCGCTGGCAAACCTTTTAGTAAGGATAGAAGAAAAATTGTCTGACACAAAATTTATATGACATTGCATACGTGATAAAACTTTTAAACACTAAACGCACTAAGCCGAACTTGTTTCAGTAATTTGACTACTCAACCCACGCACAGCATTACATTAAAGGATTGATACTAAGCTGCCTGCATACTTATCTGTGTTGTTGACCGTACGTGATGTAACGCTCCCATACATTTGATTGATTTATGATAACGAGGGTAGACTCAGACATCGTCTGGGCTTTCTGATCGGTATGCAAGTCACAATGAAGTGCGTAGCGAATTGTCGCTTATCGCATTGCTGGTAGACTGCATTGGTAAGGTTGAGGCATTAGTTCCATCGCTGGTGATTAACGAGACCCGAGTAGAGCTAGTAAATTAAGGGAGAAGTGCCAAGGTAGCTAGTGATATTACAAAAATCTTACGTGTTTTGCAATTTGCAGGTCAGGTTGTATGTTGATGAAAATCCCAATATATTACTATTGCGGTGTAGAACAGATCTGCTCCTACCCACTGGCTGACTGTATAGACACGGATTTCCAAAGATCACAGTTAGCTTGTACGATGAGAAAAGATACAATTACTGTTAAAATATTAAAAACCTTTAAAGAAGATTGAAAGAAGGATTGATCAGCTCTTGCTAATGCGATCTATGTCTAATGCGTCTTACATAGCTATTTTGCATTAAACTAAGGACCGTACGGTCCATCAGTATGGACATTTTTTGGTTGCGACACAGAGTTGAGGATATGTAGATTGACAGCTGTCTGTGTCGGGCATAATGTACATGCAAGTGTTTGGACAAGGCCGAATGGTGAAAGAGAAATCCGATAGATCCGGAAAACAGAACAGGTCGAAGAAGCGGAGCTTGGGGGAGGCCTATGTCCAGCAGTGGACGTCTTTTGGCCGAAATTATGAAGTGTAATTGAAAAGGTTTTTGGTTCTTGGATTTTTCCTGGTAATCGGTTCAGTAATATAGAATCCCACTGGAAAATTCTACAGTAATTCCTTTTTAGGATATATTCTTAGGAAATCATCTCTTGATGAGTTAATGACGCACTAAAAACCGTATGTGGTTTACATAACATAACCTCACGCCTTCTTTTTTCGAAGGGATGAGCAGAGGTGTACCTATAGTAAACCCACATGTCACTAGTTATATTTAAGTTCCATGTGGGGCCGAGCCTATTGCTATCAACCGGGCACAAATCCAGACTCTGGACTCCGAGCTAGATATATTTTTCAATCAATCAATCCCTTAGTGGACTGAACTACCTGCGGCAGGTCTATAATATATTTTCCGGTAAAATTTCACTGTGAAAAATTCGGTGAAGTTAGCCGTCAGTGGAGAGAGGGATTAAAAATCCTTAGTATCATCGCAATATGACAGCTCACTTCATCTAAAATGACATGCTGGTATTTTTACGGAACACGCAGGCTGATGTTTGTATGTGACAAAACTGTAGTGATATTCTGTAAAAAAGTCACCGTGAAAGTTTAGGTGAAGTGAGCTTGAAATGAGATGTCAATAGTGGCAATACCTAGAATCAGGTGGAATGAAAACTCACTTCAAATTCACTCCATTCACCTAGCGTTCATGGCGAGATTTTACAGCATAGCTCGCTGATACCATGTGCTTTCATAATCCACATAGACAAAGTCACGAGTCTATAAATAAACAAATGTCTAGACGCACCAATAAAACGTCATTCAATTACATATTCACGGAACGATACACATTGCATGATCATTTCTAATGTCCTAACGTTCGCTGCAAGATAGAACGTGCCATCACTCCATTGGAAACCTAATGGCTCGCACAGACAAGCGTGATGCGCCATTTACATACGCATTTAAATCTTGTTCGGAATTGTAACTACTATTTCTTAGTTTTGTACTTAAAATGGCGGATGAGATTATTCATGAATATTCTTGAAATACAAAGTAATCAACAATCTATACGCTAGGGCGCTACTATTGCATTTGAATTGTTTTTCTTTTTTTACTATATTATCTCGCAGGTCAACCTAAGAGGTTCATCATCATATGATGAACCTCTTTCTTGTGGTAGCGTAGTATGCATGAGCATTTCTCCACGAAAAAAAAAAGATCGTTACGGGACGGGCTGGATCGGAAGTAAAAATTGTTATTTCAAGCAAAGAAATCGTTATTTATAGCTGGTAAAGGAAACCTCCAGTAAGCTCGGAAAACACTGCTGATACTAATTACCCCAAAAATAGAAATTAATACTAGTATCGATGAACAGACGTAGGAGTAATAGCTAGGGAGCTGGCGAGCATTTCGGTATATGATTTGCACACGTTTCACGTCAAGGTGGATTGCAGTTTAAATCATTACGAATTGATTTGGTCTAATCAATTAAGTTCCTATATCGCTACGTTTTCGCGTTACAGCGGATTGAAGTTGCTTAAAAAAATCGGGGTATTAAATCATTTGCACATGTATGCCTCTGGAGTTCATGGTCACAATCATCTTGGAAATGAAGAAAATCGAAGAGGCAGACATTAAGGACTCTGCATTATCATGGGACGGAGTTGTAAAAATGTTACAAAAAAAAGCTCTACTAAGTCATTTGCACGCGGTTCTCATTGCGCCCATTCGATTCACTATGACTCTGTGGATTCGAAAAAAGATGTGGCAGACACTTTGCTCACTGATTTTCAGCTGTACAACTGTTTGAAATTCACAGAATCAAGGGACAGCGGGTATTGCATGGGATTATTGTTATTCTTTATAGTTTTATTCTTATAAGTTTGTTTAATATTATACTCTAAACTCACGGTAACGATTAAACTTCTGGAGCTGAAATCTATGCAATCATATTTTTTCTCAATGCCAACCAGAAACGAAATGCGCTTGGAACTCTAATTAGAAAGTATTTTTTTTAAATTGCATGCTTGAATGTAATCTAAATACTAGAGAATGGGCAGCAGCGTTCTCTATGCATTTTACCATCATACTGCGATCGCCAACCCGCTTGCCAAGCGTGGCGATTATGGCAAAGCCCCCCAAATAGGGGGAGGCCTATCTCCAGCAGTGGACGTCTTGCGGCTGAGATGATGAATCTAAATAGGATTAGGGTCTGTATAAGAACAGTCTTTAACTTTTTAAATCACGTTGTATTTGTGTAAAATACGTGTATAGATATAGATATAGGCTGTATATAGATATGCGTTCTATACATTAAGTTTCACAATACGGAAAAGGTCGGAACTGAGTTATACCGTTCTCACTCATATTCCTAAATAAAAGAGAGACACCACGAAAGGATCTATGGGAATATTTTATACCTACTTGGTTTGGCGCGAGCGTCTGGTTGAAAAAAGTAAATCAAATGGTCTGCCTTTGGAATATCAGAGGCCTGAACGTCTGCCTCATCGATTTTCTTGGTTTTCATAAGTAATTCAAACATCACCAAGAGGCAGACGTGTGCGCATAATATAGCATACCTTCTTTTTTTCACATTTTTGGAGCACTGTCAATAGGCAACGCAGAGGCAACATATTGGCAGACTATTTTTCCGTGGTTCTTCTCATTGTTTTTAATCGAACAATTCAAATCTGCCAAGTGTACACTTCATATACAGTTTTTTAAATCATAAAAATAAATTTAAAAATTGATTACTACAAAAGTCAGAGCCCTGGATGTCTGCCTTTTCGATTCTTTGTGTTTTCAGGATGACTGTGATCATCAGCCCCAGTGGCAGACGTGTGCGCATAATATAGCACACCTTTTTTTTTAAACATTTTTGAAACGCTGTAAATTTACAACGCAGCGCCACCATGGTGGCAGACGAGGTCTTTGATGTTTCTTAGGGTATAATTATCACTATTAATAACGTCAGCCTTGTGTGCTGATCATATCGAAATTTTGCTCGCCACCTCCCTAACTATAATGCATACTCTTAGTTTCCATTCAACCTTTGCACTTAATACCTTTGCCATTTACAAAAGTCTTTAGGCTCTTGAATGACATTTACAGGTGGGGCGTAAATATTTGTGAAATAAAATATTTGAAAATTTGTAAGTAACATTGTCAGGTAATTATTATACCAAATATAGAAAGATGCGTGCAGGGCACATTGCTTGCAGAGCAGATGGTCGATGGGTCCGAAAGGTTCTGGAGTGGCGATCGCGTACCGGAAGACATAGAGTTGGAAGGCCTCCCACAAGGTGTCTGTTTGGAATGTCAAAATGACAGATTTTTACTAAATGCATATGAAAGTGTATAAGTACGGTAAAAATAACAAAAAAAATGTCTGTTCCGGCTAATCTCCGAAATGGCTGGATTGATATTGAAGGGACTTACACTGGTAGATAGTCGATAGAACGTTTCCGTGGGATGATTGCCGACACCCACGCGTGCGAAGCCGCGGGCAGCAGCTAGTCTTCAATATAAATAAAGTGGATAAAATATTATTGAAGCTAACTCAAAAACCACTAATTCGAACTTGACCAAGTCTATACAGGACCAATCGGTAAGTATACGCTTTCAAACCAAAGAAGATATTCCAAATCAATTTGAGAAACTGAATTGAGAACCTCGTCCTTTTTCTGAACACAGTTAAAAAAAAATGGCGACATTAGTTTTTGGTCACGCGCCGAAAGCTCCTACTACAATGTTCAACTTTACCGATCATTTTTTTTTTATTTCAGCTTTGAGCAGTGGTGAGGGCCCCAACTAACAAGTTGCACGGCACTTTACTTTGTATAAATAATTTAATTACCACTGCTCCCTGTGTCCTAGCTGCGAGAACATTATAGGCTGATAGCTAGCTATTTTTATTTCTGCAAACTTGTGTAAAAGACGAAGTTCTTAGGTTCTTAGTCTCTAAGTAAAGGTCCAAGGTTGCAACTTGGTCCCTGTTAACAAAACTTAACGGAGACTTGCGCCCTTTGTGCTCTAATTGCAACAAATATCTTGTTACATCATTAAAACTTTAGAGTTTTGTATTTGATAATGTTTTTGTTTCAACAACTTTGAGCGGAGTTTGGTTCAATCAGTTTTCAGTATTAATTTTGTACAACATTTTTTGTTACCAAGGCTGAAAAGCTAGAATGTTATCGTTAGTTTTCTTAGAAATGTGTCAATATGATAGGATATTGTTATAACAATAATATTTATCTTGAAGGTAAGATATACATCACTACATCAGACTTTTATTGACTAAAACCCACCCGTGTTCCTTCAGTTGCCTTTATGCCAGGGCCACGGTAACGCTTTCGAACAAATCTTGCAACCCTGGCAGGCTCTTAAGGGTCCTAGCGTGATGTTATATAGCCTATATAACCTTCCTCGATAAATGGGCTATCCAATACTATTAGAACGTTTTTATTCGAACCAGCAGTTCCAGAGATTAGCGCGTTCAACCAAACACTTCAGCTTTATAATATTAAGTAAAATTTACTCATCAATCAATGTAGAAATACCTGGAATTTAGATGACGTAATGTTTCAAGCTTTGTGAATATTATAAGTAGGTATTGTTAATTTTTTTCTATTATCCTTTCTGTAATTGACAGGGCTAAGTCCTTCTTCCAAGGCCAGTGCACCATTCTATTCCCGGACTGCATCTGTCACAGTTTGACTGATTACCCGAACGTGACGCAGCGGCCAGCGCGGCGGATTCATGTGCACGGCTAAAATATTCATAGCACGCACTGTTCCCAGTCTGTTTGGAAGGTAAGCATAATTTGAGGGGTGAGAGCACATGAAGCTACTACAATCTGTCAAACGTCTTTAATACTAATTTCAACTTTATCACTAAAGCATTAGCTTCAAGATTGCGAAAAGGGTATAGCAGGTTAAGTATTGAGAATGTGTCCCCACAGCCAAATGTAATGACTATAATACTGTTAAGTACGCTGCTCATTTGCATTACTATTTATGTAGTTTTTGACTGCCTAGCTCTTACTTGACAATTTTTTAAACTTTTCGTTCTCTAAAATTAATAGAGCTAGGAATGTGATTCCAAAGCCAAACTGTAGACACATTATTACAAATATTACGGATATCGATCTTACTTATTTTGCTAAAAATATATTTTTTTTAAACTAGTATAGCTTAGCAACTGGGTAGTTTGATGTGCTGGCGTCTGTACATATGTTACTGTGTCGGTGTGTTTGTAATTTTGGTTATGATTTAATGGTTCAATAATCCTACTAATATTTGAAAGTTTGTAACATACCTATTTGTGGATGTTTCACGCACTAACGGCCGAACGGATTTGGGCGAATCGACACTTTGAAGTCTTTAACCGTTTTTCATTAATTTTTGATATTGACACCCATCATATGGGTACAGTATTGCAAACTAATTTAATTTGACCATTTATATTATTTAAAAATGCGAATCGACTAATTGCAACTTCGCTTGTTAGCAATAGATATGGTTACAGTTAGTAGTACCTTCCCTGCTTGGATAGAATTCAGAAGATCGAAATATTTTTGACCGTGTTACTAATTTGATTAACCGGCTACGACACAGGCATTACGTCTGGGGTCGTGGTTTCAATAACTGCACACAGTAAATATTTGTATACCCAGTGAGTAAAAATAATCTGTCCAAATGAAGACAAAAATAAAAAATGTAAGTGAATAAACTGAATTGAATTGAATTTCCCAAAGTCGAACAACGTTGCAATTGAATAAAAAACAGATTTCCCCTCCAACCTGACATTTGCACGAAAACTTCAATTTTAATCTGAAACAAATAATATTTCCGAACGGTATTAAAATAAAACCAATCAATCAATCATTTTTTTTTTAATTTCACATAAGCCTACATGGGCATATAAGAATCGTCAGAAACAAAACGTCAGATACAAAATACATACAGGCTTTATTCTCTCACCCACACACCACAGTGCAAAAATATATGAACTTTAAAATGTCAGCAGATCGGTCGGCTTGTTTGAACGGGCGCTTCGTGTTATAATGTTACGATCAAAGGCGGTAATAGCTGGTTTTAAGGGATCAATAACTGCGGATGAGTCAACACAGGTGGGCGAACATATCATAGATTTGAGAGTTAGTGCTTTACACATTCGGACGTTCGTTAACTGCCAGGGAGATGGCAACAAAGTTTGCAGAAAATGTAAAAACAATTTCTCTTACAAGTTTCAATGTTGTCAAAGCTGTATGTCTATAAAAGCTGACGATATATTTAAATTAGCATAACATGAGTACATGTAGCAGAAGTTCAGTTGAGTCGACATTTTGTTAATGGGTGCATGTCGTATGCTTGTTTTGTGAACAGGTATGTATTTGGGAAGGTGTTTCGGGTGCAAGAAAGTTGCAAATCAGTGTTTGTTGAATGACAATATAGCCAGAAAATAGGATCATCGTATTGGGATGAGTTGTTATTGATTACATTCATGTTCTGTTTCCCAGTGGTATCGTTTACAGCCGAAGGCAGGTAGAAGGTAATTTTAGACGGAGCTTGCAAATAGACACCAGAAGAGTGATAATCAGGTACTTTGGATCATCATCTGTCTAGCCTTTTGCTAACTGTGTTGGGGTCTGCTTCCAATCCAGCCTAATACAGCTTATACCAGTATTTTGCATGGAGCGACTGCCTATCTGACGTCCACAACCCAGTACCGAGGTAATACGATACCCCTTTACTGGATGTCAGATTTTCGGGCTTCTAACGGCCCGTAAAGACTGACAAATCCATGAATAACAGCCGGGACCAACGGTTTAACGTATTTTTACGAGGCACGAATCTTTTTACCCAAAAATGGTCACCCATTCCAACCGCGGCAACCATAGCTTTGCAGTCTGGTGCATTGGATGCGGAAGGTAAAATACAGAGTGTGAGATTACGATTAGGTATGTTTGAAGGTTTCATGCTGGAATAAGAATGAAACATGGGGCTGTTGTAATTTTTATATTGTTATTTAATGTCTTTTTGTTGTGCAAAAACAGGTTCAATGTAAAAGAGTTGGAGTACAATTTATTGCACCTTCGTCTAGCTCCCTAGTCCGGTCCTGCTCCAAATTAAAGGTAACAGTAACAACAAAATTAATAATTACCAACAATTATCGTTCCCAACATTGCGCTGATCTTTTACTAAAGTTTCAGCGCCTGAGCCACAGATTAGCATATTTGTTTGAACATTATGGAGCTGCTGGCTCGCTTAGGTACTTGTAATACGATGTTTTGTGTGCTATGTAGGGAGAAGTGGTAATGTACAGATAATGTTCGTTGTAAAATTGAGAAGCTGTTCTTTTGATTGAACTTGAATCAATTCTTGCGACATGCCGAGTTTTATTGAATCGGCAGTTTTTTGAGTTTCAAAACGCAAAATAAAAGCATTTATTTCAGTTGAACCATTTACAGGCACTTTTGAAATATCAAAAAGTGTCTGTTAGGTAAAAGGTGGAAGTTAGTCAGAAAGTTGAACCCCATTCCAAAATGTAGAGATCTGTCGAGAAGAAAGGGCATGAAACTCTAAGGACACTCTATTAAATCAATGTTTTCCAAAATCCTGAGTATAAAGCCAATTTAATTAGTGAAATAATTACAAAGTAAGTACCTAATTAAAATCAAGAGTATGTAGTCTATACGTATATGGATTTGAGGTTACGCGTTGACGTCGTTGCCAACCTGTATAGTCCGAGTAGTTGACATTGATGTGAATTGGTGTTGACAAGGCTACTTACGTATTGCATATTGTAATTATTTTATTCATTAATTTGGCTTCACACTCAGGTAGGTCCAACTTTGAGAAAAAAGTTAATTGGGGAGATTCGTCTCAACTGCCCCAGCGCCACCGCAAGCGGCCCGCTCGAGTGCTAAACACAACATTTTGACTGCGTTGTTTCGGCATCAAAACATAAATAAAAAAATATCAACTATATACATTCTGAAGCGTCTTTACCTCAGCTTTCGAATGGTATTATTTATTTTCATGATTTTTCTTTACATAACCTCGAAAAATGTAAATTAAAATTGAAAACGTGTTTTCGGCATGATCTTCAATTTTCATTTTTTTTTGGACCACACAGATCGAAAGATCAGGTGTTTTTACTTCGATATAGATTATAAAAAAATAGGTGTTTTTCGTTTTTTGCGAATAATTAAATGCGAAGCAAAACGATATTCGCACGCCGCGCGCGCCAGCCGGGAGTACCGACGTCGCCGCACGCGTCGGCTGTCGGTCTTTCTGTCTTCCTGAATAACAACAATAATTAGAAAATTTGACGGGCTGTAAATAAAATTAGTTTTTTAGTAAGATTGTGACTTGATCGAAAGATTTTTATTATTAGTTTTGCATAACGATGAAGTAAATTATATAAGATTATAAATATGAGGCTATACAACGTGTTATTCCTTTGTTTTCCTTTTTTTATTGTTCATTGATGTATCGTTTTTTGCTTCAACTTCGGAAAAATATCAAACGTCTCGCTTAAAGATGTTTTTTTCAAAATTAATCTATTCTCTTCTGTAGGAATAATAGCGTGATACGAAAGAGGTCCCGGAACCATTTTAGCACTCGAAATACGTTCCTTCAGTTTTTCATAAACTTCGTCGTAGTCACTAGAATACTTGAGTCAGAACAGAAGAATACTTGAGTCTCGTTGCAGCTCGTTTCTGCCCAATGGAAAAAGGGTTCCGCTGTTAAAATGTGCTTATCAGAAGACGGCTGCAAACTCGTTCTCCTTGCTCCACGCTTTAAATTCGCTCCAGTACCGTCACACGCTCCTTTTCCATGGGCAGTGGCATGAAAATGCCACCCGCAGGACTTGAAGAAACAACTTAATTAATGATAAATCTGTCTGTATTGTATATCTGAATTTTAAAGTCAAAAGTTCGCTTTGTGGCATGAACAGTTCAGACAGTAATGGTAACTAATGATATCATCGAGCGAATTTTATCTGACAAGTACAAACACAAAGTGGGGTTATGCACATTGGTGCCGATTCTGTTGTCACAAAATTCTCTAAACTAAACTAAAAATCACTAAAATTTGGTTTAATCCTGTCAAACGACGATTTCCTATTCTGAAATAGACTAAAGTGACACAACTTAACTATATTTTAGTTTGACAGCACTAAGATTGCACTGAGTTATTAGTTTAGTGAAAATGTCAATTTTGCTATTCTGAGTTTGCCGGTTTTCACCAAAAATTTTGACTATAATAATTTATTTTAACTAAATCTGACTATTTTTAATCGCGATTAAAAAGGTGTGGAATAAAACTAGTGGTCATGACCTAAAATTCTCAACAACGCCTCGCCTTCACGTGCAAAAACAGTTCTGTATTTTTTATTTTCTTTTTGCTTATATCTTGAAAATGGCGTGTCCTATCGCAAAAATAATGTAATTTTCGGCCCCTTAGTGTACCCGGCACATTTAAATCTCAACATGTGGGTAATATTTTTTTTATATTTTTCAAACAAAAGTGAAAAATTCCATATAAAACACGTTGAGGCTGCCCCTCAGCACGCGCCTTCCACTCTCAAAAAATTAATTCTACGCAATGCACACACAAGTACAACGTTGCGAAACCAAAAGAAAAAAAAATACCACGCTGAGTCGCGATTGTCAAATTCGATTATAGTCGTGTCAAAATAATTTTTAAATTTAGAGATTTTTCCTTGCAGAATAGCGTTAAAATTCTCATAGCCAAAAGTAAGGAATTTTAGAGATAGTTTAGTTCGTGTACAACAGAATCGGCACCATTGTTTACAATTTGACCATTCGTTTTGCAGAAGACAGAAAGACCGACCGACGACGACGCGTGCGGCGGCGTCGGTACTCCCGGCTGGCGCGCGCGGCGTGCGTATATCGTTTTGCTTCGCATTTAATTATTCGCAAAAAACGAAAAACAACTATTTTTTTATAATCTATATCGAAGTAAAAACACCTGATCTTTCGATCTGTGTAGTCCAAAAAAATTAGAAAATTGAAGATCATGCCGAAAACACGTTTTTAATTTTAATTTACATTTTTCGAGGTTATATAAAGAAAAAACATGAAAATAAATAATACCATCCGAAAGCTGAGGTAAAGACGCTTCAGAATGTATATGGTTGAAATTTTTTTATTTATGTTTTGACGCCGAAACAACGCAGTCAAAATGTTGTGTTTAGCACTCGAGCGGGCCGCTTGCGGTGGCGCTGGGGCAGTTGAGACGAATCTCGCCAATTGTCGAATTCGACTCGGCTGGGCAGCGTTCGGGAAGCACGCAATGTCTTCTCGTCCTACATACCGCAGTATCTCAAGAAGAAACTATTTTACCACTGCGTGTTGCCAGTGATGACCTATGACTCTTAAACGTGGTCGCCTCACAATGGGCCTTATTAGAAGGCTAAAAATCACCCAAAAGGCGATGGGACTATGCTTGAAGTATCACTACGCGATCGAATCAGAAATGACAAGATCCGCAAGAGAACTAAGGTAACCGACATAGCCCGAAGAATTGCCAAACCCAAGTGCAGTGCTCGCAGAACAGATGGCCGATGGGGTCGGAAGGTTCTGGAGTAGCGACCGCGTACTGGAAGACGTAGGGTTGCAAGGCCTCCCACAGGATGGACCGATGACCTTGTGAAGGCCGCAGGAATCCGTTGGAACCGGGAAGCATAGAAGTGGTCAAAGTGGCGGAGCTTATCTCCAGAACTGTAGTCTATCGGCTGTAATGATGCTGATGATACTGATACTCAGAGAAGTTAAATAATTTTAAAATACTAAGTTACTCTACGTGTAGGAACATGTCATGTGCTAATTAACAAGCATGGCTCTGCTGTGAGAATTTCAGCCTGAATGTAAAGTTAGACAGCAACGTGTTGTGTTGTGTGTTGCCCCGTGTCTCTACGTTACTGCGAAGTGCTTTTATTTGAACACTGCATGTTTTTGACTCATCCTACGTTGTATTTATAACAGAACCCACCCTAGTTGCTTAATATACTATCAATCTGAATCTGGATAATTTTGAAGGATATTGGATATATCAATAATTCATAGGTAGAACATGACCCTTTGGTAACCGACGAAAAAAAACGGAGGAGGTTCTCAATTCGACGCGTATATGTTTTTAGTTTTCTTTTTTATGTATGATCACGCATAACTTTTTACAGTGTGAACCGATTTTTATAATTCTTTTTTAATTGGAAAGGGTATATCCCGATGGTCCCATGTCAATTTGGAAAAAAAAAACCCAACCCTAAGGGTACGAAAACAGGGGATGATTGATTGTTCACTCATTGATTGTAATGTATGACCACGCATAACTTTAAACAGAGTAGTCCGATTTTGATAATTCTTTTTTTATTGGATAGGGTATACCTTGCCAACTAGTATTAGTACATTAAAGCTACAAAAAATTATAAAATAAAACTTTTTAACAAAAAAATTAAACCATTAAAATTTTTTGTTAAAAAGTTTTTGATTTCGGTAGTACGTTCTTGTGGAAACAAAATCCGACCGCCCATCGCCACGCCGACAAAGTGGCGAGCATAAGCTACTCCACATACATTTATAATATTTGTCAGTTAGTTATTAGTATAATTTAGAATCCTTTCAAAACTGTAGATAGAAAGAGCCCTTTATCACATTACCAAGTACTTATGACTAAGTGTAAAGTTACGCAGGACTGCTGCAACTGCTCATGCAAACGTTATGACGACATCAGACTATCTGTGATTCAAATGCAGTGGCGATCGTGTGCTAAGTATTGTGTTGATGGTCTTACAATGTATTGTGTGTTGTTGTTAGTGTAGTAATAGTATGTTGACTTGCACCTTGATTGTGTAACACATTTTCGATTAATAATCGAGGGTTTTGACGGAATTTCCATAATTATTGTTTCTTAAGAACATGAATGAATAAAATGCACTGATCCCAGAGGGTTATTCGTAGATTCTAGTGATGTGCCCGATCGTTATAAATGTATATCCGCGGATACGGATATTTGGTCTGAACATCCGCGGCTACGGATACGGAACGTTTTGTTCTCTCGGATATCCGGGACATCACTAGTCGATTCGCACGAATTTACTCGCGTGAATCGACATGTTTAAATAATGTAATTATTGTTTGTGGGCGAATCAACAAATCCAGACGTAGGAAATTGGCACGTTTTGAATTAAGAAATTAATATATTAATTTACCGTGAAAGTTCGACCGATACGGGCGAGTAATTCGAGCAAATCGACTAATAAGCCACTCTAGCATGGTGTCACGCTAGAGTGGCAGAGTCGATTGATCGAATGAGCCCCGAAATTTGACTAGCCCCTGAGGCCTAATGTTTCATGGTGCTACAGAGATCATTGCATATCAAGGAGTAGACCGGGGGGCGCTGTAATGGTAGAGATGACGTGCCCTTAGGATAGGAAAGGATTGCGAGCCGTAGCGTATATACCTACATAATTCGGATTGAAAATAGACATTCAATGGGATTATAGTATATTATGAACTTAGAGGGTTGTATTTTTGTTAGATACAATTAATATAATTCTGTAAATACATAGGTGTCACAGTCGCGAAATATATATTGTTTAACATACAACCGTGTCAAAGTACCTGCAAATGGCAAAAAAAAAAGAATTCTGCGAGCTACCCAAGATTTACCCCTTAAACAATGTCTGCCTGTGACTTCGATCGCGTGTAAATGGTAAGACACCACAATATACATACTATAATACCTGTGCTTCTCCAGCAATATCAGAAAATCTGTTGAGAATTTAACTTACAAACCATGAGTTACAGGGTCAGGGAACCAATAGGCTGTTTACTTTGTTGATTAAAATTTTCTGCTTAGCTACAGTAGGTATAGCGTGATGATATTTTTAATTTCGGAGGATTAATCGTTTCTTATATGCATTATTCCTTGTTCTCGTCGAATTGCAAAGAATGCAATATTATTGTGACATGAAGCAGATCTGATGATAGAGTCGGAAAGTGGACATGGGGACTCTGCAATAAAACAACGCAATTCCATCGAGTTAGGGTTCGTTTGATAAGTACTCTGGTTTGAAATGTTAATAATATCTCATTTAAAAAATGTATTCACGCTGAAAAGAGTGGAGGGAGGCCTCAGCCAAGGCGTTAGAGCAAGAAAATAATGTAATAAGGTAGAAATTATTACACTAGTTATTTAACATTATAAATACTGACGTGAACGTCTTTCTTACACTTTAAGATTAGCTTCAAACTTTAAAAAATATTACAATTCTATGTTTACATAAGTATTAAAAATATTTATGGCCGTTTTACGAAACCATCAAGTAATAAAACTCAAGTTTCACATTACCCCCAATCCGTGAAAAATAATCCCCCGCTTAATATACACCACCATCTTCATTAGGGTGCAACACAATCGTATCCCACACGCATCGATCCAATATTTACCTGAAACAATAAAACAACATTATTAGTTTAAGTATTGATAAGACTTATCATATGACAGGGCAAGGGGCAATCGGTCCAGTGCACTAACAAGATATAGGTAATTAGCACAGGCAGGCCACCCACTTCAAATTATATTTAAGGCGCAACAAAAAGATAATTCAATTTAATTCAATCTATTCTTTTATTAAGAAAAAATAAACTTTTTTTTTTTTCATTAAAATACATCATCACTATTATTATTCATATTTTTTTTTTCTGAAAGTTTCAGATCTCTAACCCATTTGGTTTTTGATAAAAAGAAAAAAAAAAAAGAAAAATCTGACAAAATCAGAAAAAATAATTTCCTCAAGAACGCGTGAATCGATTGATTTGAATTTTGGATATGTTTTGGAGGCTGATAGTAGCTTCTAGGAAAAAAATTAACACCTTTAACGGTTGATCAGAACCTTGAAAAAAATTGCACTTTTTTTTAATTTCGATGTTTAACTATGATACAATTTTGGCACAATTATGAAACTATTTTTTTCGAATTCCCTATTCATTTTTCTATAGACTTACATGCTTTTAAGATTTTAAAAAAAGGTACGCCATATTGCAAAAAAATAAAAACCATTTTTTTGTGCAAATATTAACTTTACGTATTTTAAGCCTACATCTTTATTTGAGTCGCTCGTTTATGTCTTTTATTCTTATTTGAAGTAGACATGTCTAAACCAATAGTTAAATCTTAAAATATGAGTGAATTTCAACTAAAATATTATAAACATTGTACGCACGGCGACAAATCATACGATAGCAGCAATGCTTGATGAATCAGGTAATCATACCATTCAATACGTAAAAGACCAGTCAAACATACGCGAAGCTCAAATTCAGTCTCGTCATATCAATAAGAAGGTTTATAGATGTTTTATTGAGTATAAAAAAAAAAAACGCTATTGGTCCCAAAAGCATATTGAGGCATATCTGTGAGTGGGCAAATGGTCTTAGAACAATTAGATGCTACTCTCACGTTGCTGGTATTGTTTATTATTTGTCACACGAAAGATATTTGAACAGATTCTGAGGTCTGCTGAAATACTAAGCAAATTATTTGATGCAGACAATGTTTCGCCTGTGTTTTTTTTTTGTCTGTGGCAAATCATCAAATGACGTCACCCGCTCTGGGCGGAAGGGCGTGTCAGACTTTTACTAACTAAAACCCACCCCCTTCAATTGCCCATATGCCAGGGCCACGGTATCTCTTTCGAATTTCAAATCTCGCGACCCTGGCAGGTCGCCTGTGATTGAAGATGATAGTGATGAAGACCGCTAAAATATGATTATAAACTTTTTTGCAAATATACCTTTCAAACATTTGTTGTTTTTATTTATAATTTATCCATTAAAATCTGTTTCTTATTTTAGAAGTGTATACATTGCTACATATCAAGCTATACATTTCCAGTTTTAGCTGACCTCCTATTGTATAGGCTTTTCGTACTATGAGAAGTCCACTTTGACTGGAAATGCTCGATAGTTGATATTCACTGATATTTTAAGATTTAACTATTGGTTTCGACATGTCTACTTCAAATAAGAATAAAAGACATAAACGAGCGACAGAAATAAAGATGCAGGCTTAAAATACGTAAAGTAAATATTTGCACAAAAAATGGTTTTTATTTTTTTGCAATATGGCGTACCTTTTTTTAAAATCTTAAAAGCATGTAAGTCTATAGAAAAATAAATGGGGAATTCAAAAAAAATTGTTTCATGATTGTGCCAGAATCGTATCATAGTTAAAAATCAAAATTAAAACAAAAGTGCAATTTTTTTCAAGGTTCTAATCAACCGTTAAAGGTGTTAATTTTTTTTCTAAAAGCTACTATTAGCTTCCAAAACATATCCAAAATTCAAATCAATCGATTCACGCGTTCTTGAGAAAATTATTTTTTTCTGATTTTGTCAGATTTTACTTTTTTTTTCTTTTTCTCAAAAACCAAATGGGTTAGAGATCTGAAACTTTCAGGATCTTATTATCTTGTTGATACCTAAAAATCCTCTAAGTATCGTGCCAATATCTTTCAAGGGCAAATTCACTATGCTTATACCCCTAGGGCCTTTAGAATCAGTACAAGTACGAACACATAAACAGAAGAAAAAAAGGAGCATACGTCCTTTGCTCGTAGGTAAAATCGAGGCCGGTTACTGTATATGGTGCAAGCAAGTCTCTAAGCAGTAAACTCGTGAGGAATGTGCCAACAATGGGCTTCCGCGTGCCTGCCTACCACAGGCTATTACTTTTGCACTTAAGTGTACCCTATTTACTCTATGTTATATGAATAGGAATGTGGTTATGTTATGGGAAAGGTGAAGGTAAATGTTTTGCTTTCTATACATAACTAGCTATTTATTAACTTAATTAATTCTCATCATCGTTTTAGCCGTAAGACGTCCACTGCTGGACTTAGGCCTCCCCCAATTTGGGAGGTTTGCCAAAATTACCCTGCTTGACAGGCGCTTTGGCGATCGCAGTATGGTGCAAAGAGCATAGAGAACGCTGCTGCCCATTTTCTAGCAATTTCCTTAACCGCCTCTTTCGATACCCACGGGACGAAATGGGATTGTGCTATTCTTTATATTCTGCACGAAACGGAACATTAAGTCTCAACTCAACTCAAATTATTTATTTCAATTAAACCATTGAATGCATTTTTGAATTGTTAGTGGGGTCGGTCAGATAGATGAAGTTAGTTGCTCACTTCAAACCGTACTAGATTCCTATGGAGAAGAACGGGCAAAAACTACGGATACTCTTTTAAATCAAAATATTGTTACAATAAAATGAAATAAAAAGTATGAAAAACTAGCTGCCCCCCGCAGCTGCGCCAAGCTAGCTTTCGGAAATCATCTCACGGGAACGTATTACCGGGAACATCCTCCATATAACATTACCTGTCGGTGAAAGTCCCGTCAAAATCGGTCCAGCCGTTTCGGAAATTAGCTGGGACTTGAAGGGGTCTGCTAGGACCGATGCCTGTCAGAGTCGCGGATTTATTCGAGCCCCTGACATAGGCAACTGAAGGAACACGGGTGGGTTTTAGTCAGTATAAGTTCCGTACCGCGTATAATACTTTCAGTAAAAAGCTGTTATTTAGACATTATAAACAGATACTTCCATTTTATTTATTTGTATGGATGTATACTGTATTTAAGACGAAACAAGGTAAATTTAGGAAATTAGGAGTAAAAACCAAGCCATATTTTAATAAAATACTACCGCCCGCAGTTGTAGGTACAACTGCTACCCAATTTGTGAGAGCGAGGCTGGTTCTGGCATTACGCCAAGCATAACCCTATGTCGAAGTTTTAAAGTTCACATTTAAGTTAACTTTTACTATAAATTCCTTCGCCTTATTGCTATCTCTATGGTCTATCTAATAAGTAATAATATATTAAGTATAGTAATTAAATAATTTTCTTGGCGATGCACCCAGTATTATTAAGGAGGCAGGGACATCGACGTAAAACCTATTACTATTAATTCCGTGCATGATTCTGAACCCCGAAAACTGTAGACGATAAATTGCAGTGCGCAAAAAAAATGTTCTATCATATATGTTGTATTGCACTTTTCTATGAATCAGCTGATTGTTTTATGAAAACCGACGAAAAATTTCTACGTTAAGGGATCATGTGTCGAATTCATGGTTTCAATTTGCGTCCATGTCCCTGCCATTCTGTATAGACACCAACCAATATTATATTTTAGTTGGTAATGTGATCAACTCTGCCAAATCTATACTATCTATACTATATACTATATTACTATATATTATTAATATTATAAAGCTGAAGAGTTTGTTTGTTTGTTTGTTTGTTTGATTGAACGCGCTAATCTCAGGAACTACTGGTCCGAATTGAAAAATTCTTTTTGTGTTGGGTAGCCTATTTATCGAGGGAGGCTATAGGCTATATAACATCACGCTACAACTAAGAGCAGCGGAGCAGTAATGAAAAATGTTGCAAAAACGGGGAAAAATTATTCCTTTTGAGAGTTTCCGTTGCGTGCGCTGCGTAAACGGTTAAAGTAACGCAAAAATCATGTATCACGGAATTGTTCCTTTTAAAATGTTCAAAAAAAAAGTCCGCGAAAGCATGTGTCTATCTTTTAAGGTTGACTCACTATAACTCAAAAGGAGCGATCAGCAACGAAAAATGGACGAAAACTAGCAGGCAAATTGATGCGACGGGAAGGGTCAGGGGAGCCAAAATTTGACGCGGACGAAGTCGCGGGCAGAAGCTAGTCTATACTAATATTATGAAGCTGGAGAGTTTGTTTGTTTGATTGAACGCGGTAATCTCAGAAACTCCTGGTCCGAATTGAAAAATGCTTTTTGTGTTGGGTAGCCTATTTATCGAGGAAGGCTATATGCTATATCACATTACGCTACAACTAAGAGTAGCGGAGCAGTAATGAAAAATGTTGCAAAAACAGGGAAAATCGCACGAGCAGGCGATTCGACGTGACGGGAAGGGTCGGGGGAACAAGAATCATTGATAAAAAGGTGAAATTTGTTCATTTTATAAACAGAAATCGACACGCTCATATTTTAATATAATATAATAATATCAAAACATTTTACATTATAAGCCACGTGTTTATATTAATTTTCATTATAAATGCAAACAATTGACACCAATATCATTAAATAAGGATAAACAATGCAGTTTACTGTTAAGTTCAGTAGGTATCTAGAAATGACTGCATTTCTCAAATTCCTGATCAGCATTCCAGCTTAAACGTAAAAAATAGCTCCATTCTTCTTCCCATGGGTGTTGTAAGAGGCGACTAAGGGACTTACTAGAGAATGGGTAGCAGCGTTCTCTATGCATTTTACCACCATACTGCGATCGCCAACCCGCCTGCCAAGCGTGGCGATTATGGCAAACCCTCTAAATTAGAGTCGGCCTATGTCCAACAGTGGACGTCTTTCGGCTGAAATGGTGATGATGATGAATACTTATACTGCGCGATATGACAGAATCAGTCCTTGCACTCCAACCATCCATTACTGAGAGTGACACGCAATAACATTGACGGCCCCATAAACTTCAATGTTTTTGGAGCCATTTTTATCCTTTCTACACGGTGCAATAAAAATAAACACGCTCAAACTTTTGTTCAATTATCGCGCGTTTTGGTCAACATTATCCTATAAAAAACATGGCAAAATTCGTGATATTGTGCATTGCCTAAAACACAAGCAAATACATACATCCACATTTCAATTATATCCATACCGAAATAAACTTGTCACCTTAAAATAACACCGAGAAATTGCGTCGTTAAGTGAAGCGGGCTATATTCTTAGGTCATACACCTCTACTTTACTGTACCTAAAGGAGATGGAAGCCCGTTGCAGACCAAGAGTTAAATTACGTACAGAGCTAAAGCTAAGTCAAGGGGTTTAGCTTTTTTTTTTTATTAAAAAATAAGGTTTTAAATCAGAGCAGGTCAGCCAGTTTTTGAATTCAGAATTGAAAACGAGTAGAGAGTAGGCTTTTGTAATAACCAATACCTCCTCTTTCCAGCGATGACTTATTATTTATCTTCACGCCATTTGTCTACTCGCGTACCAACAAATCGTTTTACCCCTCAGCAAACCCTATTACAAGTTAATACAATAGTAACACCTTCTTCTTTCATTACTCGCCCCATCTACATGGAGAAGCGCTATCCGAAATTTCATGAATACGATATTCTGGGTGATACAAAAACGGGTATAAATGGAGGGATGTAAGTTGGTTTCGCCGTAGTCTTTGTATTATGTAAGTCGTACGGAAATAGCCCGGTTGTATCTGATTGTTTGTAAAGGTCGTACAAAAATAGACAACTGGTCCTGGTCCAGAATTAATGTGGGTTGTAGGTGCATTGGAATAATAATCATAGAGATTACCATACTTGGACGTGATGTACAAATGCAGCAAAAATAGAGGAAAAGGGAATTAACCAGTGCGGAAACTGTAAGCATGAATTCAGCACATGATGGTCTAAGGGCTTTTGTTTTTTTCTGGGTGGGAAATCATCAAAGTCTCCCGCTCCGCCCAGAGCATGTCAGACTTTTACTGACAAAAACCAACCCGTGTTTCTTCAGTTGCCTGTGCCAGGGCCACAGTAACTCTTTCGAACAAATCCGCGAAGTACCCATCGCTAAGACTGCCGACTAGGAATTTTATTAAAGGTAAAAATATATCTAAGATGTTCCATTCATTTTGACGTGTAGATATTGCACTTTTCTAGACAACAGCAGATATTTCTTGGATAACCGAAACGAGTACCGTAGAGTTATGGAATATCAATAGCCATACGTTGTATATGTCATCCCGTGCAGAACATTACATGACGTGGTTCAGACCAAATTAAGGCTTAGCTTAGACGGGTGATGTCGCGGTAACAGGAGCTTAGTATCTTTTATACAGACGGGCGTGATTACGTCACATGTCGTATGTACTTACGCATGGCGACAGATCAAGCTGTACTTTTCCAATATAAGCTGACTTCTCATTGTACGAAAATCAAGTACCTACAATGAGAGGTCAGCTAAAACTGGAATGTATGATATGTAGCTGTGTGGACGAGCGATCAATTTGGATTCTGTGCAGTCACACGATAACGAGTTAATGTGGACTGAAGTTTACACTGACTTTAACTAGGATAATAGAGTTAAAGTATCGAACGATATTAGGTATTAGTCTCTATAATGTCACAAGCTTTCACAAGTTTTTGTAATCATCAACATCATCATCATTATTTCAGCCAAAAGACTTCCACTGCTGGCCTTCTCCAATTTGGAGGGCATTGCCATAATCGCCACGCTTGGCAGGCGGGTTGGCGATCGCAGTATGGTGGTAAAATGCATAGAGAACGCTGCTGCCCATTCTATAGTAACGTCTCTTAGTCCCTTAGTCGTCCTTTACGACACCCACCGTAAGAAATGGGATGGTGCTATTCTTTATGTCCGACACCACACAAACGGTTTTTGTAAGGGCTGACATAATCAGTGCCAACACTTTGACATTGACACTATTGACAGAACCTTTATGACGTTGCAGTAAGGGTGATTTTCTTAGTGTAACTGCTACCAAAGATTAGCGGAACTCTGCAAATAGTAACTGTGAATATGCGTTCATTCTATTCAAAGTTAACGGAAAATGAGCTCTTTTAGAACAACAGACCTCAAAAACGCCCACCCTTTTCGCCACTTCCTTGTGTATGAGGACAGACCATTGTGATGAGGTACCCGCATCAGTGTCTTCGCATAACCCACGTGTGGTTCCGGCCTTTGTCGGTGTGAGTGACGGACCACCCAAACATCTCCTGTCAGGAGATAAGCAAGTCCGTGAAGGAAAATAAGGGTGTAATGGTTTTATCATTTGTACAGACCACAGATTTGGGCCATTCATGCTCACAACATACATACGATGTTCTGAGCATTAGTGGCCCAGTAGCAACGACTTACGAGTTGTAGGTCGAGGGATCGAATCCAGACCGTTGCTTTACTTTCATGATGAGGAAACTGTCATATCCTAGAACCAAACTTTCAAAGACATGTGATAATAACCAATCCGCACTTGACTACTGCTTGGACACAGGTCTCCTCAAAATGAGAGAGAGTAGGGCGTAACTCACCATGCGAGTCATCGCATGGGGAGTTACGCCCTACTCTCTCAGTGGGAACATAATAGGCTGATTGACAATTGTCTCTAGTAAAAAATAAACCTAAGCTCAGACCGAGACATGTAAACGTTATTTAGCACGTGCTTTGACTTCACACATTCTCCTCTCTATCTTGCACATATCATTTGACAGAGACAGGAACAACGCTTAGCCAAACTACGTGCTAAGTAACATCAATAGCTCTACGCCACAGAAGCTTGGCTCTCCTGCTGTTTCCGCTCCTAATATCAAGTTCATCAAAGCATTCACTAGTTTCCGTACCACCCGGCAAAGAAAAATGTGAATCCATTTCAAACCACAATAATTACCTTTGCCAGCTAAAGTTCAGGGCAAATAATGCAAAAACCAGACAAAACTAAAGTTGGAAACCTTCTCGTTTCCTTTCGCAAACGCAATTAAGTTTCATGAAGCTACTTCGCGCGGTGATGCAGAAAAACCGCGAGCTACGTCACATTTATTTTTATACAAAACAGCGCTGTTTCTGAGCTGGGTGTTTTGAATTACCAACATTTTTATTTTATTTTTTTACATTACAGTTCTTATTTATTTCAATTTGATGTCATGTTTTTATTAAGACGATAGTACCTGGATGCCCGAGCTTTGCTCGCAATTTTTTTTTTTTGGTCTATTGTGTTTTTTAGCAATTATATTAGAAAAAAAAAAACAAAAAAAAAATATCGTTTTATTATATGTTTAAATAGTGTAATTGGCTTCGGCCGTTCTATTTAAAATAAATAAATAAATAATTTTGTTATTTTTCTTCCAATAAAACAAAAAATTGTTTAAGTTTATTATCGATAAAGTTGATTATTGAAAACACGTATAAAACGACATTTTCTAAAAATGAATCCTAGCTAGATCGATTTATCGCTCCCGAAACCCCATGTATACTAAATTTCATGAAAATCGTTGGAGCCATTTCCGAGATTCAGATTATATATATATATAGGTATATATATATATATATATATATATATACCGTGTATATGTATAGGTACCGTGTGGTGCCGGACGTAAAGAATAGCATCACCCCATTTCTTCCCGTGGGTGTCGTAAGAGGCGACTACGGGACTTACTAGAGAATGGGCAGCAGCGTTCTCTATGCATTTTACCACCATACTGCGATCGCCAATCCGCCTGCCAAGCGTGGCGATTATGGCAAAGCCCCCCAAATTGGGGGAGGTCATGTCCAGCAGTGGACGTATTACGACTGAAGTGAGTGATATATATATATACAAGAATTGCTCGTTTAAAGGTACAGGGACAAATTCCGCAGATATGATTTATGTATTTCTAAACATATCGCTTTTGTTTAAAGAAAAACGTGAACCCGAAATTAATTTTATTGGGTTATGGGCTCTTGACTGCATATAAGGGTAAAGAGCCCATTTAAAAAAAACGACGAATACTAGGACAAACTTGATAAAGAAGGAATTCGCGTACATTAATGCCACATAATGCAGTGTCTCAAGACGAAATGATGGCGATGAAAATGGATGGCGGGAAGTACTGTATGTCCAATGTCTTTCGGCTGACATGAAGATGAAGATGAATGCAAAACCAGTATCCCGAGATTAGGTACGGTCTGTCACTAATTCCGCGAGCTATAAACATTACATACTTTGGCTAAGCGGTATTTCTGTTACTATCGCACAACACTATCGAACGCAAAGCGCAAGAAAGAAGTTATTTTTAGACTTAAAAGCGCTGGCGTTATATAACATTGCTTTTTTTTCAAAGCAGAACCTTTGATTTCAAAGCAGTTTGAATTTCGAACTTAAATTCAGTTTGTATTTTTAAGTCTTTGTTAATTGGAAATACAGGGAGCTCTATTGTGTGTTTAAACGCCGCGGTTATATTGAACGTTCAATTAATGTAATTATTATTCCAGGTAGGTCTCGTGTGGTGCCGGACGTAAAGAATAGCATCACCCCATTTCTTCCTGTGGTTGTCGCAAAAGGCGACTAAAGGACTTACTAGAGAATTGGCAGCAGCGTTCTTTATGCATTTTATCACCTTACTGCGATCGCTACGCCGTGTGGTCTCGGATTTGAAGAATATGGCCACCCCATTTCATCCCATGGGTGTCGTAAGAGACGACTAAGGGAACTAGGGGCCTTGTGCATTCCATTGTAGCACCTTGGGTCGCCCGCGATCTATTGTTGGTGGTTTACCCATCAACAATAGCATTCTCGAGGAGGGTTGGTCTCAGACTAGCGGTCGACTGTTAAACTTTACCAAAATCAGCAATATGAGAGGAAATGACACGATGCGCGATAGGACTAGGGCGTAGCACCCGGCTCCTGTGGGAAATGGACAAGGGTTGTCGCTCCAGAACGGGCGGGTGATTATATAATTCAAGATTATTATTAATATATATTACAGAATTAAGTCTTGTTATTCCCAATTTGATAAAAAAAAATATTATATATCTGTAAAACCGATGCGTATCTGAGTGTTAATGATTTTAACTATGTAAGTTATAACAACATAATTACCTATACCTATGACCAGTAATATTGGTATAAAATATACGAGTATGTGTGGTAAGAGATGGTAATTAAAATATAATTATTTGATAAAATCTAGGTAAATAAATGTAATTGCCACTTTCCATAATATTTAGGAGTCAACGAAACTAGGACTCATTCGTCAACTCGCGCGCAATTAACTCGCTCGCTCGAGCGAGTTGGCACATTCGGATTTTAATTATTGCAAAAATAATTAAAATCCGAATGTGCCAACTCGCGACTAGAGCGAAAAATGGTACAGTCATCTATAAAAGTGTTATAATAAATTCAATATAGAAACCTACTTTATAAGTATAAGGCGTTGTACGACTTGAATTTGAAATAAAAGAAATGTAGTTTTAGATATATTATGTATTTAAAATTTACAACACATGCCAGACATAAAAAAAAACTGCTCATATTTATGTTACCTACATTTTGAAGATTATCAACAATATCACATTTTTAAAGTTTTTTTTACCTGAAGATTTTGGTTAATGCAACACATACAACATGACTAAAACTAAACAAATATAACAAAGTAAAATCAACAATATCAAAAAAACATGAGTATACCATTTGGCTAATTATTACTTAATACTACTATCAAAATCAAAATCAAATCAAATAAATTTATTTCCGGCTACAAAGACCCATAACATAAATACCTTACAGACTAACATACATACAAATAAAAAACAATGTAAAACTATCGTACACGAAATGACGGCGTCGTGTTGCACTGCGTGGTGTCGCGTAGCCTTCCGCGGAATCGCCGATACACGACACCCTTCGGCCAAAACTCTGCCTTGAGGAAGGTTTTGTTTTCAAGAGTTGGAACTCGCACCACGAATGACTTGAAGTTCGTGTTGCGGTGCGGTTCCAACATCTCGACTCTCAAAGTCCAGTTCGTCTTCACTCGTACATACTCCACGATCTCCTCAGCCTTCGTGGTGTAGTGTAGACGGGTCACATAGAGCTGCGTCGTCGGTGTAGATGGACGCAGCAGCGTGTTGGGTCCTGCAAACGCGGTCCCGCACTGGTTCCGACTAGGAGGCTTCCTCTTCTTCTTCCTCTCCACCTTCACGAAGCCATCCTTGTCACACGTGCCTGAAGCCAGGCCTAGTTGCTTCGAGCCCCTGTTGTCAGGTTCACAGCAGCAATCAGCAGGTTCAATAATCATAGTCTTAGGAACTATAAAATCACAGATCAGGGTTTGTTGTAAATTATTTTTATAACAAACGTTAACATATTACTTACTAATGAAAACAATCACAGTCTTAGGTTAAAATTTTATTGGGCTTGCCTTATTTTGAAACCCTAGGCACGCCACTGTTATAATAATAATAATAATCGTTGAGGGAGCGCTTCTTTGGCCGCCTGAATAAAGTATTAAAAAGTCTTTTATCAGGCGGAAACAAGGTGCGCGCCTTCAACGGCTGGGTCATGCCGGTTTTGATGTACTCTTTCGGCATACTCAAATGGACTCAGACGGAACTTGACGCCCTGGATAGATGGGTCCGCACACTGGTGACCACAAATCGAATGCATCACCCACGGTCATCGGTAATGAGACTGTATATCCCGCGGAAGTGCGGAGGTCGAGGTTTCTTGAATGCTAAGACCCTGCACAACCGTGAGGTATGCAGTCTCAGGGAATACTTCCTAGACGCTGACGTGGGGATGCACCGAGATGTGGTCTCAGTGGACAAGAGGCTTACCCCGCTCTCCTTGGCTAACGAGAACTGGCGCAAACCTAAAGTATTAGATACTAATGATCGCAAGGCAGTATGGCAAAGCAAGGAGCTTCACGGACGCTTTTACCGGGTCCTACATGGACCTGATGTAGACCTCTTAGCGTCCGTATCCTGGTTACGATTCGGAGATCTATTTGGAGAAACCGAAGGTTTTGTTTTTGCAATTATGGACGAAGTTATGATGACGAACAACTACCGGAAATATATTGTGAAGGATGGCACGGTTGACATTTGTCGGGCATGCCACCGTCCGGGGGAATCAATCCGACACATTATTTCTGGCTGTTCTAATCTGGCTAACGGAGACTACTTGCATAGACACAACCTTGTAGCCAGGATTATCCACCAGCAACTTGCTCTGAAATACGGCCTTGTGGAATCAGAAGTACCATACTATAGGTATCTGCCCGACCCAGTTCTCGGAAATGGTAATATCACGTTGTATTGGGATCGATCTATCATCACTGACAGGACTATTGTTGCCAATAAGCCAGATATAGTGGTGATAGATCGATTAGAGCGTCGCACAATGATTGTTGATATAGCAGTACCGCATGACGAGAACCTCGTGAAAGCTGAAAAAGATAAGCAGATAAAGTATCTTGACCTGGCTCGCGAGGTTGTCGACATGTGGGATGTGGATACAGCAGTCATTGTGCCGATAGTCGTTACGGCCAATGGCATAATAGCTAAGAGCCTCGATCAACATCTCAGGAGGCTCTCGTTAGGCAGCTGGATCAAGGGCCTGATACAGAAAGCAGTAATTCTGGACATGGCGCGTATTGTTAGGAGGTTCCTCTCTCAGCAGCTCTGACCACCGGTAGCTTGGACCCTATTCCCGATACCGGTGGGCTACTATTTTTTATATTTTTAAATGTTTTCATATTTTTTTTAATATTTTAATATTTAAAAATGTAATCTATATGTATTTAAATGTAATAAAGGAAATAATAAGTAATAATAATCATAATCATTGAGTAATTTTGTCAAATGGTAAGTTAACAAAAGCTTTTCTTTGGAAAGAAAGATTCGAACCGCGAGCAGAATTTCACCTCTAAGACGACCTTCTGACCCTCAGTTAACCTACTCTATACGTTTAATGTCTTAAACATGTGAAGTAGGTTGAATTAAATTAAATGTTAAATTTATAAAAACACTTTTGTAGACGACTGTAAATTTTCGCTCAGTCGCGAGTTGACGACAACAAAAAAAGATAAAATCGGAATGTGCCAACTCGCTCGAGCGAGCGAGTTAATTGCGCGCGAGTTGACGAATGAGTCGAAACTAGCAGCGGTACCCCTAATAAACTATGATAGATTTAGAATTTTTACATGAATGTCTTCTACAACCCAATCACAAGGTAACATTATATTATACCCTTTGCTAAGACTGGAGACTTATCCGGGCTTCTGACGACATATAACGATTGAAAAGGATACACGAATGACAGTCAGGACTAAGGCACAAAGTGGTCGGGATATGTAAAGAAGGTCTCCCATCTGCAGACCGACCTCTACAAGAGTAGTTTAACCTGACCGATCGACCAGTTCCGTGTGATGGACGTAAAGAATACCACCATCCCATTTTTCCCGCCTGGGAAAATGGGATGCTTTTTCCAAGCCTACTACAATGTGAATGTTTTTTTAAATGATAAATCAATCTTGAGAAATTGACTTAAATTATTATTTAATTATTTATTTTGTATATTAATGTAATTATTATTCCAGGTAGGTATCGTGTGGTGCCGGACGTAAAGAAAAGCTTCATCCTATTTCTTCCTGTGGTTGTCGCAAAAGGCGACTAAAGGACTTTCTAGAGAATGGGCAGCAGCGTTCTCTACGCATTTTACCACCATACTGCGACCCGCCTGCCAAGTGTGGCGATTACGGCAACTTCGCCTCCCCCCCCCCCCCCCAATTGGGGAAGGCCGTTACTGTACTTAAATTACACTATTAGGTATTACTTATCCAAGAGTCCCGATCAAATTCAAGCCATTGCGCGCCATATTAAGATATGGCAATAATCTACCAAATTAAGGTCAGCGAGTCCTTTAGTACTAAGTATGATGTCGTGTAATGTTATGCGTGTCCATTGTGTAGCACAAACACTAATTTGCAAACAAGTGGAGCTGCTAATGAATTGGCGTGGAGTGTGAAGACTGATTCATTGGGGTTGGTGGAAGGGAGGAGAGGTAGCGAGATATACAAATAATCATGGGTCAAATATGCCCGGTTCCCCGGTGAAGCTCGATCTGAATCAACTTGGCCACGAAATCTTTTAAAGATCCCATTCCATGGATAAATATCACCTGTCTCTCCACTAGTCCAATGCCTAATCTAGGATGCATATCCGGTTAGGGTTTGGGTGGCAATCCTTCTCTATGCTAAGGGCACGTCTTCTCTGCCACTATGGCACACCCGGTCTACTTCTTGATCAGTGATCTCTGGACCATAAATCATTCATTTATTCCTTTTAGAAGAACTGGAAAATTCTATGTATACTTCTTAAAAATGATAGATTCTCTAGGAATTAGGATTAGTCGAAAAACTGTACAAAAACGTTCATCGAAAACCCTGCATAGTTTTTTTTTAAATTATTTTAAAACAGATTTCCCATTTCTTGGTTATAATCTATTAACACCAAAGTTATTCCAAAAATACTGAATGAATCAATTTTTTTTATCGAATGCATAATAATTATAATATTTAGAAGACGAAGTATGCAGATTTAGGGAACAATGACATTTTACTTAAGGGCCCACCTTGAAAGTGAATGATAGTAAGATGGGCGTGGTTTATGGCGGGTCAAACTAAAGTGGCCGGCCGCCACAAACTTATATCTGAACCGTTTATAGAGAATAGGAAAACCAGCGGCCAAAAGTTGAACTAATGACAGAAAATTTCTCGATATAAAAAATGTTACTAACTTAGCATAGCCTTGCTGTAAGCACTATTCCTGTCACTGTTGCACATCTGTCAAACTGCAATAGCAAGGTAGAGACGGAAACATCTTAGAAAAAAGTACGTGAAAGTAGCATTAATTTAGTCGGTGTATGAAATTTTTGCACATAGCGTGCGATGGAGTAGACAAATAATACAAATATTTAATTATAAGCAGTAAAACTATCTTACAGCAAGAAATTATCTTCTTTATCTATAAGTAATATTATAAATACGAAACTAATTCTGTCTGTCTGTTACTCTTTCACGACTAAACCTTATTCGTTACCCATTAACCCTATTTATTCCGCGACTTCACGTGCGTCCGCGTAACGTAAGATTTACGCAAACGAAGTCGCGGGAAAAGCTAGCTAATATTTATGTACGGATGTTGGGTTATACGAGATTGATTAACTCAACATAATTAACAATATTTATAATAAACAATTTAAGTATTTATTAATTACTAGTGATCGCCCATTGGTTGAAATTCGACCGTGCTTCATTTGAATAGAAATACATTATTAAGTGAAAATATATATATACAGTAATAAATATAAAAAATAATATGGTTAAATTTGACATTCAGTAACACTATAGACAGATAATATTACAGACAAATATTCTCGATATGATCATAGATTGAAAAAATGAAATATGTTATATACCTATAAAATTAATTTATTACCTATATTTATACTTGACAGTAATACAAACAAATAAGATGTTTATATTTTACCTATATTAACAAATAAATAAACTGAACTGAACTGACATTCAGTAAGACTATAGACCACAGATTTGGACCATAAACAAAAGAATATCTATGCATGTGTGTATTATTAAATATACGGTAATGAATAGTAGTGTGTGTAACGTGTTATTTATTGAAAATAATGTATTTTTACGCACAATTAAAAAAAAATATTAGCATTCGTCACTTCTTCTCTGTATAAACTATACGTTTGCGAAATTTCATACTCCTCCGTCCGCCCAATTTTCGTAAAAAGGGATCCAAAGTTTTCGCTTCACGTATTAATATATAGATTTACAACATGAAATTTAAAATAACGAATTAATCTTCTAGAGCTCTATAAATAAAATATATGATGGTGTTTAAGAGATTAATAAACTTCAATTTCGTTTCACCGATCACTATACATTTATTTGGTAAATGACAATTACAATATTTTACATAGACTTCGTCCATTACGTAATACTAGTTATGATTTTTTTTTTTCACCTTATTTTACAAGTCATTTATATTTCCTTCAAGGTCAATTACGTATGGCAATGTGTATGATAAATGTCAAAATTACTTGACGTATACATATATATTTTAGTAATTACGTGTGACTGCGGTTAGAAAACCAAAACCGATATTATTGCCGATATTTTGTAACTATGTCTAGATTATTTCTTTTTATTTGGATATTTTACCCGACTGCTGAGAGCAATGTGTTTATCAGCCTATTAACTCGTATGTATGTTTGTTCTTTTATTAACTTTATTTTTCATTACATTTACTTTGGGGTTAGGGGTAATTCAGAGATGGAGTACACAAATAATTTGCTAAACAGTCTTCATAAGATTATAGAAGTATGTTTCGTGTTATTCAAAACAGAGTAAAACACCATTGTTTTGATCATCCAATTATTTGATTTTGATTAAAATCTTGTAGGAATGAAAAATTATAAATAGCCAATATGTTTTCAGAAAGCACTCTTGTAGACCTTTGATTAGATATCAATTAGATATCGAGAAGCAGTGGTGGCTCAGTGGCAATGGCTACTACTTACGAGTTCGAACCCGAGCAGGCGTTTTACTCTGTGTAAATTATTTCAACACCACTGCTCTCAAAACTGTGAAGGAAAACATCGTGAGTAAACCGGCATGTCTAAGAACCAAAAAATTGAAGACATGTGACATCTACCAACCCGCACTGGGCCCTCGTGGTGGATTATGTCCCACTCTCTCTCACCGAGAGGAGGCCTGTGTCCCAGCAGTGGGAACGTTATAGGCTGCTAATGATTAGGTATCAAACACGGTACATATAGGGTTCGAAACATCTAGGCCTGGCGTCAGGCCACGTGCCTGACATGGATGGCTTCGTGAAGGTAGAGAGAAGCTTCGTAGTCGGAACCAGTGTGAGACCGCGCTAGCAGGACTCAATATGCTGCTGCGTCCAGCTACACTAACGACGCAGCTCTATGTGTCCCGTCTACATTACACCACGAAGGTTAAGGAGATCGTGGAGTCTGTACGTGTTAAGTCCAACTGGACCTTAAGGGTCGAGAAGTTGGAACCGTGCCACAACATGAACTTCAAGTCATTCGTGGTGCGAGTTCCAACTCATCAAATCGAGACCTTCCTCAAGGAAGAGTTTTGGCCGAAGGGTGTCGTGTATCGGCGATTCCGCGGAAGGCTACGCGATACTACACAGCGCAACACGTCGCCGTCACTTCGTGTACAATAATTATGTTTACGTGGTTTTTATTTGTATGTATGATAGTCTGTATGGTATTATGATTTGGGTCTTTGTAGCCCGAAATAAACTGATTTGATTGATATATGAAATTAAAATTTATATTTTCAATAAAACTTCACATCTGCTATAAATGATAAATGATTTTATTTCTGTAAGTAGGTTTGTACAAACACTTTTACACAACATACTAGTTCGGCGTTTGACACAGCCTGTTTAAATCATTACCCTTCTTTGGCCTGCTGTCAAGTAAAACCTCACCTTTTTTACAATTCTAATGCTACTCCATTCATTCGTTGTGCTCTTGCATTTGAAGTGACAGTACTTGACATATAGATATATTGTTGACATAATTCAAACCTAAAAACTAATTATATATTTTATTTCTAAATGAATGATTATTATAAGTTATTGGGATAAAACAGACGTTCTTCTCTAGAAAATAAGGTGTTTACTCAATATTATTTTACAAAGTGAGAATAGATTGTTGCTGTAATGCTTTAGTGAAGGTGGTGAATTCGATTTATTGTTATCATCATCTTATTGGTATTTCATTCTTGCAAAATGAATAAATTAATTGCCCTGTGCAGGCACTCCTAACCTTGAAGGTACTGTTCAGTTTTGGTTTATGGTTCTTCTTATTTTCATACATAATTTAGGTCGTCTCTAAATGGTAATAGAGAATGAATGTTATATTGTTCACAGTTACAAAAATAGACACATATACAGACGAAATACAAAGTTATTTGGAAAGCCAACACTTATTATATTAAATAATTACAGCAAAATGCTTAACTACTACCTTTTTCTGTGAACACAAATATTTAAAAAACGTAATTTTGATCGCACCGATTTGTAAAAAAGTGACATAAGTTCGTCGTCGATGAGCCCTACTGGGCGACTGATTTATGAACGAACGAGAGTGATGACACTATTTATGATAGGCAAAAGAAGAGATGGCGATAATGTGTGTGCGCTTGGAATAAAATAACGTATGTGCCAAACCGAATCACCGTTTTTTATGAATGAAAAGTATTATAAAAACGAAAACTGTTTTACAAAAACTTAGATACAATTATAATCAATGTTTTAAAGTAAACTATGTTTAATAATACATACGCATCGCGCCTTGAGGCTAAAAAAATCATAATCATAGATAGAACTTTACGATTTTTTTGTATCGAGAAAATTTCATCGTATCGTGTATTCCTTTTACAGGATACTAGATCATATAGTCAAAAAACATACACTAAAAGATTAAGTACGGAAGTCATACGGTAAGAAAGGTACGCTAAAAAGAAAAAGCACGTTTATCTCGCTACGTCACATTAAGCGTGCAAACAGCCTGGTTAAAATAAATGGTAAATTACTCTCATGCTACGAAATATTTGTGATACAGTGGTGATCCATCCGTCAATTATGGATCTTCTAATAGTTAATTAAAAAATAGTAATGTGCAGTTTGGTAAAAAATTGACTAGACCAATACAATTAATTTTGAGGATAAGAAACGGGGGAAGAACGTAAAATGAGTTTAAATTGATAAATAATAAGGGAAAGGGAGAAGTTATCTAACTATGAATAAAGAATGGGTGTTATGAGTCAATACTATCTGATAAATTCCCCTGCTGGTATAAGTCGGTCTTCTTTCTTATAGACTACGGTCTCAATATAATAACGCTGATACGCTGATCACTGACATTTCAACATATTCGTCTTCAGCCTATAACCTGCACCAATCACGACAAGTGACTAAAACGGTGCGATTCTGGCTGCACAGTGGGCCCATGAGAATAGTGAGCGTACCCACATATCTACCTACCTATCAGTAGGTACCAAAGGTGCTAACACAGTGATCTCATCGTCTGCACTGCACTTATCTAAACAGCAGGGTAATTGCGTAACACACTAACAGTAGAAATGGACTTAGTTTTGACAGTTTAACAACATACATTGTGGTATTTACGTTGTTGAGCAGATTTCTTTTGGAACATATGAACCAATGGACTAGTAATGTACTTCAAAATTGTTCAGGTTGTGATGAATAGTGTGTTACGTATTTATGGTGTTAACTGTACTTAAAAATGTCAGATAATAGACCTCTCAAGTATAGCCTATTGTTCTTCAAATTTAGCCTAGAATCCCGCTTTGAACCAACTCTATTTTCAGTAACAGCCTAGAGTCTGGATTTGTAACCGGTTGATAGCAATATGCTTACCTTAATCATAACAAATGAAACGTGGCGATATGTTATGTTAGGAAGAAAATATAAGTATTTTCTTACTAGATAATAGGAGAAAATCATAATTCAAAAAATCACAAATGAATTAACTTCATGCGAATTGCCCACAGAAAATAATATACAAAAGCATGGATTCGCCCGTTTTGGGCGAGTGAAACTTTTCGAATCCACTACTTATCCATTTGTGAGTGTACATAATATATGTGTGTGCACCACCTATTGTGCCTTTCTGCGTGGCAAACTAAAGTCCAAAAGTATTTGAGTAGTGATCTCACCGCTATGACTGTTTACAAAGTGGTAGTTAATTAGTGTACCTACTCATCCAGTACATATAGACGAGTAGGAAAGTAAATAAAATTGGGGGCAATGCTCGGACGTGTGACATCTCATTAAAATACGTTGGTCTAAGAGTAAACGTACACAATGCAGTGATTTTCTATTATTATCTGATGATCTGTTGGATAAATAGTGGGGTGGGTTAGTCTGTGGTCTTAATTAGCTATAATTTTACGGTGAGACTTTTTTCTCGTACTTATTTGATATACTAGACTAAACTAAGTCAGACTGTGGAGGGTATATCATTGTTCTGATGGTTTTCTAGCTTAGGAGCAGCATCCTGGCGTGATATAGAATAGTATCCCACGGAGATGTAGTACCGGGATAAAAGTATCGAATGTGTTAATCAAGGTTATAAACAATATGTATGTTAAATTTGATCACACAAAAAAAATATATACCATCTTTTATATTAATAATATTAGTAGGAAGTAGGATGAGACTATACTCTAGGTACGCTGACTAAAGTCTATAGTCGAATTGTCGTAAAGCTATAAAAAAATTAACGATACACGGGAAACGATATCCGTTTGAATTTGGCCTTCGTGGACCATTCCCATTTTGGCATCGAATAGGACAATTATTTAAATTGAAAAGCTTTTAAAACCTATTATTTCTACCTATAAACTATTCCAATCCGCGTAACTTTACCAGTACTTGACCTTTGCACAACATAAAAAATCTTGCAGATAACCAAGTTACTGGCCGAGATAAAAATACCAGAGACAGATCGCAGCAGAACGACCAGGTACCGCATACAGGCGCGACACGACCGTGCGATGCGATTCTCCGTGAAGTTATCATAGAAATGTTTCCACTAGAGTTGTCGCTCTGTTTTATCGTGCTTGTCTGCAAGAGCCTTTAACGAAGTTACCCGTGTACCTACACTGAGTTTGGAATGCAGCCAACTTCTCGCTGAACTGTCAACTTATCATAATTTATATTTTTCCTTTAGTCTAGAAACTTGCAGCAGGGTGCAGGAAGCGATGGCAGCATGTTGAGATACCCGGCGTGAGAGCCAACATGTCGGATGTTCAACTGCACCAGGGAATAAAGACGTACAGTAGCTTCAAAAAGATGTCATACGTTTTTTTTTGTAGGTAGGAAATTTCATATGGCGTCTCCTGCTCTGGGCGTGTTAGACTTTTACTGACTAAAAACCCACCCATGTTCCTCAGTTGCCTATATGCCAGTGCCAAGGCAACCCTTTCAAACAAATCTCGCGACCCTGGCAGGGAGATGTCATACGTCGGTCGACAAGAATTTCATTTAGGAATTGTCTACAATGTTTGTTTCGCACAAAAAATAGCAATGTGTAGCCACCAAACGGTATTTCAATACTCAAATCAATTTTTGTCAACACTTCTGTTGATTAAATAAATTTTGAAATTAGTTTGTCCGACGCCATGATAGATTTTAATTGGCAATCCCAATTCTGGGATCCAGTCCTCTTTTCTTCGAGAGGGAGTGGGCTGTAAACTATACCACGGGACCCATTGTGGGTTGGTAGATGTAATGGTCCAAGCTAGTGCTTATCTAAGGTCTTAGATAATGTTTGAAATATACGGCACTTTTAGTGTCCCGGTTCCGTGCCAAAATTGGCAAAATGGACAACTCACTTTAGCAGAACGTGTTGACTATCGAATATCGCTTTCATCTATGTCTATATATTACAGCTAATTTAAGCCATACTGCTCTTAGAAAATCTTGAATCTATTCAGTAAAGAAGACAAAAGATAATAAAAGAAAGGAAATAAAAAGTTACTTTAGGTTTGGCACGCAATTTGTATTGCGAATTTATTTGCACAAAACTAAATCTCCACATTGACTCACGACTTCACGAGACATCCGGATCACTAAAATGCATTATTTTAATCTTGCAAGAGAAACGGGAAGCAGAAATGGATAAAAAGAAGAACAGATTGCTTTTCGAACATAGACGGAAGACGTTGATATTAGTATATCACACAACATATTATAATTATAAGATTTTGTTTTGTTTAAATATACAGCAAAGGAATTACCTCCGTATTTCCCACAGTTTCAACCAGAGCGGTTATTTCGTATCAAATTAACAGTAACAACAACACTTGCTTCAACAATATTCATTGCGTTATTTATGTTGTTGAGCAGACAACATTTTTGAACATATGAAGCAATGGTTTAGCATTATATCCTTCAAAATTATTCAGATTGTGATTGGAAGTGCGCAGCATAGGTGCTGGACTGCTGGTATATTATACGCCTACATATGAAAATTATGTGGCTGGGAAATCCATTCATCATCCATTAGATTCAATATTAGGCGAAGATAGGAAACTGCAGCACATTTCGCTGATGATGTCATCCATCTTATTGTGTTCCTCTGTTTATGAGAATATTTACCAAAATATATACCTAACAGGATGTTCTCCAAAATGACGAATTTGCTGCTTCCGTCTCCTCTGACGTTCGTGAACAATCGCCATCAAACTCCGGTCAACACGAACATACACAAATATGTATACAAATATACATAAATGCATATGTATGAATGACCTAAGACTTGAATGAATGTCTTTTGGGAATGTTGAACTTGACCGTTTAGTAAGTAGGTGGCAATTTTGAATAATATCTATCTGGGTGTCATGTCGGTTCTGCGAAAAAACAAGTGACGGTCAAATAAATGACTGTTGTTTCTGGAATGTATTCGAGTCCGTTTCAAAGGAATTCTGCACTTAATTCATGAATTGCACTGATATCAGGTACATTTATACTGGAAGCTCACATAACTTTCAAGGTACGCAGGCAAAAGGCTGGTAATGTCCTCTGAAGAAAATATCTGTCTGTATATATTTGTCTCCGGCAAATATTGTGGGAAGCCGGCTAGATAGAAGTGCCGGCAAGACTGGAGAAGACCCAATGTTATCTACAATTTCGTACTGCAGACTTAGCTTTTCTTACTAACTTTTTATGCACATTTTTCGTACAGCAGCATAGAGCCTCACGTGGCTATGTACAATAAATTAATGATTTTGTTCTATTATTTTACAGTGTTCTTGGCTTCCTATCAGTTTTTATTAGTGTCTAAGTGCACGTTTATTATTTACTAGCTTTTGCCAGCGGCTTCGCCCGCGTGGAGGTCGGAAAATATCCCGCGTGAACGTACTACCGGGATAAAAAGTAGCCTATGTGTTAATCCAGGTATTTTTTTTAGCTCAAAAGCGCCTTTTCATCCGACTTGATTCAAATTTATCGTCACTGCTCGGCTATGTATCTTAGCGTTATGTTATATAGCCTATAACCTGCCCAGGAGTATGGACTACAATCGTACCAAATTTGGTTAAAATCCCTTCAGTAGTTTTTGACCCATGCGTGCACATACAGACAGACAGACAGACAGACAAAAAATTTACTTATTGCATTTTTGGCATCAGTATCGATCACCATTCATCCTCCAATATTAATTTTGAATATATTTTCAATGTACAGAATTGACCTCTCTACAGTTTTATAATAAGTATAGATTATTCGTTCTGAATTTAAGACCTTACTGCATACTTGCGACTTACCGTATGAAGAATGTTTTTTTTTTTATAATGTCGTCAAACTGGAAAAGCTTATTGCACTAGGATAGCATTTTTTTCCGATTTCGTTGATTTACGTGATTTTACAGACGTGGCCCATAACCACTGTCAAAGAACTACGACTGACGGTTGTGACCAACAGCTTAAAGGCTCCGACAAACAGGCGCGATGCGACACTCGTAGAACAATTTCTATGTAAACTTCATGGAAATTGTTCTACAAGAATACATAGAGATAGACAGATAAATCGTTTTTTTTTGTGCACACAGAAGGCATAACACAACATATAAAGCATGATGAAATAATAATTGAACGTGATTACAAATTAGCGAAGTAGGTACAAAGTGCCAATATACTGTCCCGTCGCACCAGTCCGAAGAAGCTTTGTCGCGTTTTTCGTGACACAGAGGTGTATCGATACGTAATAGCTGGGTGACACCTTACCCATCTACAAATCGACCGCAGCAAGCATAGGTTTACCTTCGATAGACAGTTTGATCACACGAGGCTCTTTTTAAATTTTAAGAAAATCCTACTAATAATAATAGAAATGTGAAAGTTTCCGAGTATGGATGTATGTTTGTTAGTCTTTCACGCCAAAACTACTGATCGGATTTAGATCAAATTTGGCACTCATATAGTTTATAACCTAGATTAACACATAGGGTACTTTTTATCCCAGTAGTACGTTCCCGGGTATAGTATAATTTCCGACCTTTACGCGGGCGAAGCCGCTGGTAAAAGCTAGCACTCCATAATCCAAGGTGTTCAATACATCATTGCCCATGAATCTTTAACAAAAGCCGCCATTGTTTACAACCGCCTCACAGTCTAGCTCGCATCTTAAAATGGCGGCCAGGAACAGTGAGGCACCATCAGTAACGCTTCAATTAGCGTTAATTAGCGCACCCACTTGATCAGCCATGTTTGGACTCATCAACATTATTTTCGATTGTGTGAATCAGTTGTAATTATTATGTTTTGTTTCTAGTGTGCAGTTTGTTTGTTTGGTACTCTATTCTGTGTAGGAGGTTAGGTTTTCCCTCCGTGTCAAAAACTTCTTATTTCCTGCATGCGTAGCATGACCACCGTAGAAATGGGTTTTGTCGACGGAAAAATGGACAAAATGACAGATTGTACAAAGATTAAAGACTGAATTAAAGATTGTAGAAAGATTTGTACCGTTTTATGCTGGCGTAGCATGACAATTCTTTCTCTATTTTAAGTAGAGGTTTAAGATATCTGCGCATTACGGTCTAGGCTAGCTCAAAAAGTTTGATGGGCCTATAAACCAACGGATGATCGAGAAGCTTCCAACGATACCTCATTTGTCAAAGTGTGATAAGTAGTTTAGTTATTAAGAGGGAACAGATAAACATGTATATCTAGGTACCAGTCTTAATTATAAGCCTCCTTATTTGATTCGCCCTAGTTGGGTAAAAATAACTTAGTGTCAATAAATTGGATTCATTATATTGTTGACATGTAAATACGATTGTACTGGCTCATGTATTTGCTCGCATCATTTATTTCAATTAAACCAATTACAGGCTATTTTGAATTGTCAAGGATTCGGTCGGTCAGAAAAATGGAGCTCGTTGCCCATTCCAAAGCGTATGGAGAAGAACGGGCAGTTAACTTCATGGACACTCTTTTAAGTCAATTCGTTACATCATTCGATTTGTAATCGATTGAAAGATCTGACTGAGACTTTATCAAACAAATAGCACACGACGGATTGATCATCAGCTTATAACAGTAGTACAGACGCCAGCACTTCAAGTCACCCGAAACTGTCAAATTTTCCCAATCAATTTTGAACCCAATACTTTAGTGATAAAGTTGAAAACCTATTAAAGAAGTTAGTCCATAATAATACACACACACACACACACAGCACAAAGGCACAAATTCTGCTGTTCACAGCAGAATTTGTGCCTCAAAATGACTGGCCTCCAGCGCACGATTTCAAACAGAGAACCGCCTGCAATTGAGATTGGTCCAAGAGTAAAACTCAATTACATTTTGCCTCGGTAGTCATGTTTTGGTCTACAGTATTCATACCGCATACAATGTGAATAATGTTGAATACATTTCGTATTACGGTGGGTTTTGTTCAAAAGGGCAGATGATAACAAAATCATACAGTACCTACTTTAAAAATTTGTAACTTTATTCAAAATGAGACCGTGTCGTGCCGGACGTAAAGAATAGCACTATCCCATTTCTTCAGATGACTAAGGGACTACGAGAATGGGCAGAAGCGTTCTCTATACATTTTACCACCATGCTACGATCGCCAAACCGCCTGCCAAGCGTGGCGATTATGGCAGACCCTCCCAAGTTGGGGGAGGCCTAAGTCCAGCAGTGGACGTCTTTTGACTGAAATGATAACGATGACGACGATCTTCATTCAAGAGCAAAATTTCGCATCACGACTAATTCCTGTCACATTTTTTAACATAAAGGCATAGACAATACGATATGGACCCAAATCACGACATCGACACAAACATAAAAGAATGTTCCATTTTCAAGATTTTTTTCTCATCGTTGTTGATTCCATTTTTAAACAACTGTCAAAATAAATGCCTTGTTACACGAAACGAATTATTTAATCGATAGTAATTCGAGCACGAAATAAAGCATGGACGTTGTGATTTAAATATTAATTTTCTGTAGCAACTGTCATGCCATGCAGGGCACGTACGATGTCCAGTAATGATGTGACACATGCCAGTTTGGCGTTCCTCAATGGAGTCGGAAAGCCATTTGTTTTCGTCCTTGTGATTGGCTGTAGCAATTTGGATGTTCTTCTTAGAGAATGCAAGAGAGTATCGTTTTGAGTGATCTACGCTATGTTATATCACAGCATGTGTTAGTGTAGTCTAATAAATGCGTGGATGCTATTGGACATAGGTAAACCTATTTTGCCATTCCATGGAAGGCCTCCCACAAGATGGACCGATGACCTGGTGAAGGCAGCAGGAATCCGTTGGATGCGAGAAGCACAAAACCGGTCGAAGTGGCGGTGCTTGGGGAGGTCTATTGTCCAGCAGTGGACATCTTTCGGCTGAAATGATGATGATGATGATGATGATGAATTTTCCATTGAAAATATACAGATAGTTTCGATCGTCCACAGACGATTGTGAGAGATTGGTTTTCAATTACAATATTTATCTAATTACTTGCAACCCCTGCTTCGTACGCTATTAAGTACTTGAAAAAACATCGTGTTTTCGACTTGTCGTTATTATAATAAGTACATATGGATATTATAGTAGTAGTTATACGACAAAAATATCTTAATCAAATAAAAACAAACAATAGCCTTAAGCTTAGTCAGCTCGTAAGACTCATCTTTACAAGGAAAAACGTGTTTTTAACATTCTGGAAGTTGATGCTATGGCTTTTTGTGCAAGATAACTATTTATACACACTTTTTCCTTACAAAAAATTGGTCCTTTTCAAACTTTTAGGGTACCTACGAGTCCACGACACGTTTGCGCAACGTCTTTGAAAAAATAATTGCAAACCAATTACTCGTAGCTCTATCTCACCCTGAATGGAGATGAAATATAATAATGAGAATAATATTAATAAATATACATAGCACACAGTGTGAAGTAGGGTTTGTTAGGATAAGTTTGGGGCTAGGATGACCCCTACAATTCAAATTCCTGGTCAGTTTGGCAATATCTGTGAAAGCTGACTAAACATTGTTCTTTTCTTTTAGAATAAAAGAAAGCATTTAATTGCTTTATTATTCACGATCATTCAATACGCTTCCGTATCGAATCGAACATCAATCAATGGTGTAGTGTATCTATTTGATAGATATGTCTATCGCCATTGATTGATACGCAGTCTCATGTACACAAGCCGGGGCAGCTGCTGTCACTTATGTCATTTGTCAGTCACGAGAGATTCCCCGTCCCCCCCTTACGGGGAAACAGAGACGCTGAAGCAGGTCTGCACGGTAGCGCTTGATGTGGTGGTAATTCAGTGAAGTGATATAATTATCTAACTTAAATACGGAATTAATAGGATTCTACAAATGGTATCGTAAGAGCCCTATAAACGCTGTTCACAAATACAAAACCCAATAAAGGAGAAGGGGACTTCTGGGCCCAGCAGTTAACTAGTTGAAATGTGTATTAAAAAAACCGTTATATTTTTCTAAAGTAAATTACAGAATATGGTACCATGTTTCTACCTAGAAAGCGAAAAAACTTCAATTAAATTAATGAAACTAAATAATCGATTAAATAATGCCTGAATGACTACTAATCGATTATGAATAAATCGGTAAAATCTGAGAATATGTATGCAAGTCGAGGGACAAGTGCATATCAAGCTTTCGTGGAATCGATTGAATCGATTTATAGTGAATTTTTTTGTTTTTTGTTTTTGTGCCTGACATCCGTCAGTCACTGACTGACAGATGCACTTGTTTGTTTTCTTTCGTTCTGAGTGCGCCCGTATTTTCCTTGTTTTATTGTTTAACTCCACGACACCTCAGCTTTGCATATTATAACGGACTATTTGACGGATCTTGCTACTCTAAATTACCTGGCTCTCTATTTTGGACAACTGTTTACGCCTATCGATTGGCTATTGACGACATGGATTGCTGTGTAAAGTGTAAACCTCACTTTTACTATAATTCATATAACTTGGTTCCTGGATAGCCAAATTTCACCAAATTTCAGTGAGTCCTTGTTATTATATCGTCTTACAAATAAGGCTAGTTTGATTTAGTTAACACCTGGGCCCAGGAATCTATGGAGTCATTCCCTTCTCCTTTGTCAGTTAAATTTTAAATGACGCCCGCTATTCAGTATGGTGTCAAGTCAAGGTAAATCAGGTTATCAATATAATATGTCATTTTCTATACGATGACCTGTTGAGTGGTTGTGCATCAGCGCCGAATTTACCCCAACATATTCGAGTAGCTACCTATCTCTATACTTTTGCACATGGTGGAGAACATTTTTTTTTCTGGGTGGGAAATCTTCAAATGACGTCTTCCGCTCTGGGCGGAGCGGAAGGGCGTGTCAGACTCTTACTGACTAAAACCCACCCGTGTTCCTTCAGTTGCCTATGCCAGGGCCATGGTAACTCTTTCAAACAAATCTGCGACTCTGGCAGGTTGGCGGAAGGCATGAGCTAATATATGTCATAATGTCTTTGGTACAACTGACAACTTTAGTTCATCCCACAATCATTAGCAGGTTACATCATTCATTGGTTGGTTTTTACACTATCTGTACATACATGTGTGGGAGGACAGATGGAATATACTTGAATTCGCAGTAAACAGCCTTGATGTAAATTGGTTAATACTTATGCTATAAATAGGCTAAGCAATAATAGCCGCACGTGTCCATCGATCGGCTTAAGCTACTATCTTTCATACCAAGACCCCTCGGTGCCTCGGAAAGCAAAGCACGTTAAGCCGTTGGTCCCGGCTGTCAATCATAGATCTCTGACAGTCGTTACGGGTCGTCAGCAGCCCGAAAGTCTGACAGCCAGTCTTAACAAGGGATACCGCATTGCTCAAAATATCGCGGCGGGATTTTATAGCGGTTTTTTAGCACACTGGCTCTTTAATGCATTGCTTAGCGCAGTTTAGCTATGATGCCGCCGATATATTCATTTCAGTGTTTAAAAAATGGATGCTACAGGAGGCACATTTTAGGAGGAGTACTTTAGGTCAATAAAGATGATTGATATCGAGCCGGACAATGACAAATTACATCAGTGCCCTTGCAAGATTGACTCCACTTGTCCAATTTGCAAAACACCAAGTAGAGTCCACTCAAAACTCCCAAACACTACTTCGAATCGCGTAACAAAAAAAAACAAACGACTTCCTTAAAAAAAAAAAAACACTGCAAAGTCAAAAATAACTTTAATTTCGGAAGTCGGTGGCAAAAACCTTAAATACAGATCCTAAGACACCGACTTTCGAAATTAAAGTTATTTTTGACGCTGTAGTGTTTTTTTAAGGAAGTCGGTTGTAATTTTTTTGTTAGGCAATTCGGAGTAGTGTTTGGGAGTTTAGTTTTGTTGTAAAATGTTTTTATTTGTAACTTTTTAGTTATGGTAGATATCCCGCACTAATCTAATCGCGTTATTCGTTCATTTGTCGTGCAAATACTTAATGCTTTAAGACTTATATGGTTTTCACATGGACCCAATTGTTCGAATGGAACCAAATTAAAATGAGACCATTCGGGAAGCACCAGCTTTCAAATAAGAAACATCAAAATCGGTTCACCCAGTTAAAAGTTATGAGGTAACAAACATAAAAAAATCCAGTCGAATTGATAACCTCCTCCTTTTTTTGATGTCGGTTAAAAAAGGAAGTACCATTCACCAAATAAGGCCCGGCCCACACGTGCCCACTTTTTATCGCCAAATATTCCTCGTGACCATTATTTGTATAGTTGAGGTAACGAGTCTTCTCTAACAATTGCTCGCTTATTGGAAAATTGTCCGGAATGCGTCTGTGCACCTAAGTTGTCTATTAATGCTTATCTTTGAATGTCATATTCATTTTAAACACCTACAGTTAATTTAAGATAGTTTGTAGCAATTCAAGAAAATAGAAACTGATGCATTCTTTTGTTCAGGGTTTTACCTTCTGAAATGTAAAGTCTGCTTTGAAGTGTGTGAAAACTCAGGCCTGCAAAGTTGGGACATGGCGTATGACGTTTAATGAGAAATTCCAGTTAATATTGATTTTTTAATCAATGTTAATGGATACTTAGGCAGCCTATAATGTTCCCTCTGCTGGCCTTCCTCTTGGTGAGAGCTGAAGTGGGCCATAATCTATCAAAAAGGGCCAGTGCAGGTTCGTAGATGACACATCAACACATGTATTAGAATTTTTGGTTCTAGGACATGTCGGTTTCCCCACGATATTTTACTTCACCACTTTGAAAGCAGTGGTGATGAAATAATTTACACAAGTTGATCAGCACCATTTCACCATTTATGTTAAGATGTATCGCTGTTCCTTACTCAATCACGCAAAAACGTAAGTATAGTTTATCAAACGAATTAAAGTATAGGATACTTTTCATCCGGGTACGTTCCCGTGGGGTAATTTCCGAACTCCACGCGGGCAAAGTCGCTGGCAAAAGCTAGCAACTAATATACCTATCTAAAGCTGAAAGCTCTTCAAAATGGTTTTCACTAAAACATTTTGGGCGCTCACTGCAGTATTCAAGCAGTAGTGGTCGGGCAAAGTTGTCAGTAATTCAACAATGGCCGACAAAGTTCGACCACTTTGCCCGTTATTTAAACTCAGCCATGAAATAAATAGAAGAGAAATACATTTTTAAAAAGTTACAGTTTAAATTGTGATAGCTACTTACAATTGAAAATGGAACCGGTGTGTCGAATAAAGTAGGACGCTACACAAAAAAAAAAAAACTATGATTATATAATTGCCTGCAGTTTATTATTTGAAAATCTTTTACCGGGTTATAATTGGACCTAGTTAAGCAAAAAGGATCCAATCCACAACTTGGTTAAAAATGAGTTAAGTGCAGCAAACTGATCCAACTTATACATACCTACTACGGGTTAGTGGAAATGATCTAGCTAAAAATAGCTTTATTTTTCGTATACTTAAACTTTAGAACCAAAGGTATGGCACTTCTTATTTTTTTTCAGGATAATCAAATTTCCGGTTCTTAACTAGTATTTCTAAGAGAATATGTTAATATACCCTTACCATAAAAACAAAATGTGTTAATATTCCACTGACAAAATAAAAAAAAAAGAAAATGAAAAAATACATTTTGAGCTTCAAACGTCAATTTCTCGAAAGTAACTGGGTGTGGATTGAGTCCTTTCTGCTTAACTACGTCCAATTATGACGTCACTTTTTTATCTTTACTGATATTTTTTTTTTACATTTTGGACCAATTTTGTGTATTAAGGTAATAATATTTTTTTTTTATAATTTTAAATGTTTGTTTGTTTAATGTTTTTTATTTTATATTCTAATATTTAAAAATATAATTTATAAGTTTGTTAAGATGAATAAAGGGAATAATAATAATTCATAATAAAAAGCAGGCTACTGCTGAACTTGAATTTGTTGCCAAGTCGGTCATTGTTATTGGGTTTTACTATCTGGAATTTCTCATTAGCAACCTGGATTCTGGATTTGTGCCCGGTTGATGGCAATAGGTTCGCTTCCTATTACAAGGGGCTAAAGTACCATGGCACGTTGGTCTTATGAAACACTTGTTGGTGTAACGCTACAGAGCTTGTTTGTCAGTTCGATTTCTAGGCCACACGTCCCTAGCTGCCGCAGGAGGAGACGCCGCGGGCGTCGGGAGTCGATTGCGGACTCCCGGCCACCGTAGGCGCGAGCTTGCGGGCGGCGAGCAATGGGTAACTCGCCGCCCGGGAAGGACCAGCCCCCCTAGCCAAGTTACAACCGTTTTGTGTCGAATTCCGTTCTCCAATCGCTAACGCCTCGGTGTCAGCAATTGTAGAAAACGATAAGTTGATAGCCGTGTTGACGCACCTGAGTTGGTCGCTCGTTCTACAGTGTCTTTAGAAAAACGACACATTATAACAAAGGATTTAAAGTTAAACATTGTAGAAACGATAAAAAATCATTCTTTTATTTTGAACGATGTGAATTTGGCTACAGATTTTCTATTTGTTTGTTGTAACCACGTGACTTAACGTTGAGCGACTAGCGGTAACGATTGCAGATTATTAACTTGGCTAGGGGTGCAGGGCTCGGGTCGACGGCGCGTAGTGTTCCACGCGCGCCTCAAAGAGATGTCAGCAGCACTGAAGGGGTCTGCTAGGACTGATGCCTGCCGGGGTCGCGTGATTGTTCGAAAGAGATATCGTGACCCTGGCACATGGCCAACTGAAGGAACACGGGTGGGTTTTAGTCAGTAAAAGTCTGACACGTCCTCCCGCTCCGCCCAGAGCGGGAGAAGTCATTTGATGATTTCCCATAAAAAAAAGGCCTGCACTTTTTTCATTTCATCCCGATTAATGCTAACAGTATCACCCTCTATTACATGGGACTTAAACATAACTGGCTTAATGTGGGTACCACTAGCCAACCTTTGAAGGAAACAAGGCGTGGTTTATGCTATAATGCAGACTAGTCAGTTATGTGTTACATTGTTTTTTTTTTATTCTAGACCTGTGATTCAACTGCCTCAACAAATAATTACTTCAGGCTATCGATACATTTTTGATTCCTACTTACCAAGGGTTTATTAAGTAGAATAAAACGATGGACGAGAGGTAACAGGTGATAATTTTCATTTTCTTGTTTGATAAACAGTAGTGTCGATTTTGTAAATTTATGACAAACATGACGCATTTTCAGGTATATTAAACAGGGTCTAGTTTATCTCATCGTATCTGCTGAAAACTAACGACGAATCTATAGATCCAGCTATCTCAAAAAATATCATATTTGCTCTAAAAGCCAACCTTTCATAAAATCCTCTCTATCAAAGCGAAACCCCTGACATTTTAGTCCGTTTCACTTTGATACTAGCAAGCTCCATTTGGAACTTACTGCCATATGCATTTTAGAGAGGAAAAATATGTAGCAGGAGTAAGTACCGCTGGTATATTTTTTCTCACCTGTATTGTTTGATGTGGAAATTAGAGGTAAAATCGTCCATAAAGACATTCAACAGTGACATTCGACATTCTGCAGTTCGCCTAGAAGCCTTTAAAGGCAAACTAGTTCAGAAATTGCCACTTTTATCTATTAATGGTGGTCGCAATCATCTATATGATGAGTTTTTTAATACATATTGTAATGACTTTAATTCGAATTTTATTCCCCGGACTATCTCAGTGAACAGTAACGTATCTTTCAGTGATTGGGCGACCATTGGTGTTCATAAAAGTAGAACATGGCTTTATGAGCTGTACAATGAAAGGGCTTTTGTCAACACTGCTGAATTTAATTTGTATGTTAGAAATTATTCGAAATTATTTAAAAAAGTCTGTTGGATGGCCAAGTCGCGTTATCGTTATTTGAGTTCTAAGATTAAAAACAGTAGTAATGTTATTAAAACGACTTGGAATATTATTAATAGTAAAACAGGAAGGTCTGGTAAACGAAATAATGACTACAGCCTGTCTATCAACGACAACATAATAAAATCAGACTCACAAGTCGCTGCGGCTTTTGAAAATTTATTTTCAGATATTCCTGTTTCAACTACAAAATCCCTAAACTCATCACCTTCTGTTGCTGAGTCTTTGCTTATTGAAAATGTTAATGTTTGCGATTCGGAATTTCATTTTGAACATATTACTTGTAAAGATATAATTAAAATCTTCCACACTTTAAATGTAAAAAAGACTGCAGATCTGTGGGGTAATTCTGTAGAAGTCGCCAAGTCTATTTATTGACATTGTAGCACCTACTTTAGCTCTTATATTTAATAATTGTATTGAGTGTGGGGAGTTTCCTGATCTTATGAAGAATAGTAAAATAATACCTTTATTTAAATCTGGTAGTACATCAGACCCCACTAACTATAGACCTATTTCAGTACTACCTACGTTCAGTAAAATTTTTGAGAAATTAATTTTAGACCAGTTGCAACGATTTTTTAATAAACATAAATTATTACATACCAAACAGTTCGGTTTTACAAGGGGTCGTTCAACTTCCGATGCCGGAACTCCTAGGACATATTTATAATGCATGGGAAGATAAATGCGATGCTTTGGGCATCTTTTGTGATTTATCTAAAGCATTCGATTGCGTTCTTCATGAAACTTTAATCAGGAAACTCCGCCACTACGGGATCCGGAACAGAACTCTGGATCTTCTTACTTATATTTGAGTAATAGGATTCAGAGTGTCGATGTCAATGGAAAAAGGTCTCCCGGATCTATCGTAACAATGGGAGTCCCACAGGGCTCAATTCTTGGTCCTTTTTTGTTTCTTATTTATATTAATGACTTGCCTTATAAAAGATAATCATGATATAGTTTTGTGTGCGGATGATACTTCACTTTTGTTTAAACTTAAACGTCAGCAAGTGGATACTGACGATGTTAATAGCGCGATCTCAAAAATAGTTCACTGGTTCAATGTAAATAATTTGCTTCTTAATGAAAAAAAAACCAAATGCATTAAGTTTACGCTACCTCACGTTAGGCAAGTGAAAACGAATGTGTTGGTTAAGGGCGAAGAATTGAATCCTGAAGATAGCACTGTATTCTTGGGCCTAACTTTGGATGCCAAGCTTCAGTGGGGCCCGCATATAGATAAATTGTCGAAAAAAATAAGCTCCGCCGCATACGCTGTTAGAAAAATTCGGAATTTAACTGACATAGAGACAGCCCGTTTAGTGTATTTTGCCTACTTTCATAGTGTAATGTCGTACGGTATTTTGTTGTGGGGAAATGCCGCTGACATTCAGACTATCTTTGTCTTGCAGAAAAGGGCTGTTCGATCAATTTATAAATTAAGCCCGAGACACTCACTCAGAGAGAAATTTAAAGAAATTAATGTAATGACTGTGCCTTCACAGTATATTTTTGAAAATCTTTTATATGCCCATAAAAATATTAAATTGTTTAAAAAATTCAGTGATATCCATAATATAAATACTAGGAATAAACACAAATTTGTTGTACCTTCAACAAGGCTCAAGAAAATAGGTGGTTCATTCAGATGTCAATGTATACGCTTTTATAATAAACTTCCAAGCCATGTTCAAGATCTAAGTCTCAATAAATTCAAATCTTTCATTAAACGTAAGTTGTGCCAGAAAGCCTTTTATACTGTAAAAGATTATATTGAAGACAAAAAAGCTTGGGATTAAGCTGCTCTAATTTTTATATTATAATTATACTGAATGTTTTTTTTAATTATTATTATTATTTATTTGGAAATATACACTTTGACATTTGATTATTGTTTACACTATGACATGAATGTATACTTTCAGAAGTATATTATCATTATTATTATTTAAGTGATTTTGAATGTGAGGACTATGTAGGTGATGTTTGTTGTAGGGTCTACAGGCAGCAATAATGACAGCGCTGCAAAATGTAATGTGCCCCCGCGCATACGGTTTCGCGACCAGTCGTTAGCACCGCGCCGTAACAGTAACTTGTATAGCACTCTCTAAATCCTGTATGTGTGAACTTTGAATAGACTGAATTTACGGACTTGTGCCTTTCATTTTATTTCCTTATTACAACCACACATGCAACCCCAACATTGGTGACCCCGACGTGATCTTAATAGTGACGTGGTTGTGAAAAATAAATTCGGAGAGTGCGTTAAAGTAAATGAACAGTAAGCAGCAAGTTTATAAGTTTAGTGAGTGAATAAGCGCGGCAAACGACTCCCCGTTGACTTGGGACCTATCAGCGGGAATTTCAACGGTCCCACAATGCAGACACCGCCACCAGCAGCTCAAGTGGCCAGCATAAACGTCACTGACAGGATTCCCATGTTTTGGACCGACATGCCTCGGATGTGGTTCGCACAGTTCGAGTCCGCCATGGAACCACAAAAGCAGGGGGACGCAGCGAAATTTCATTTGGTGATAGCAAGGCTGACCAGGGATGCGTTGCAGCAGGTTAGCGACTTAATTTTTAAACCCCCCACCGAGAACAAATATAGTACGTTAAAGCACAGACTGTTGACGGCCTACGAAGAAAGTGCCGAAAGGCAATTTCAAAAATTAGTCGGAGAAATGGACCTGGGCACTCAGCGCCCTTCACACCTGTTACGACGTATGTCAGAGCTGGCGCAGAACACTGAAATAGCTCCAGAGGCCTTACAACGCTTATGGATCGCGCGCCTACCAGGATCATTAAAGGCCGTTCTTTCGGTATGTCAAGACCAAAAATTAGACAAGCTGGCCGAAATGGCAGACAAAATCATGGAAAATTTAAATAGTGGAGAGGTAGCCGCCATATCTGCGACGACATCATCGGCAGCGACGGACGTAGCATCTTTAATTACCGGAATGACTACCGAATTGAAGGAGCTACGAAGAGAGGTTAACGAGATACGTGGACGCAGTAGAGGACGAGGAAACCGAGGAAACTGGCGCAGATCGCAGTCAAGGTCAAGAGGTCCACGCCGCACTCCAGAGAGTCCAGATTGGTTGTGCAGCTACCACTATATGTATGGAAAGCAGGCCAGGAGGTGCACGAAACCGTGCAATTGGAGAGAAGGCTCATCATCGGAAAACTAGAGACGGTGCTGTCCTGTTCGGTGGGAGACAGCGGGGCCGCAATACAGAACCATCGTTTGTGCGTAACCGACCGGAAGTCGAGAATCAGTTTTCTAGTGGACACAGGTGCAAATGTCTCAGTTTTACCAGTGCATAGTGTTAAAAATTGTGTGCGTTCTGAAAGCGGTTATAAGCTGTACGCTGCAAATAACACGGAGATCAAAACATACGGTATAAAGGTACTAGAACTTAATTTAGGTTTACGCAGAATTTTTAAATGGTCGTTCATTGTAAGCGATGTCAAGCAAGCAATTTTAGGTGCAGATTTTATAGAGTCGCATAAATTAGTGGTAGATTTACATAATAAGAGGCTTATAGATAGTTTGACTAATTTAAGGACGAATGGGTCAGTCATACGGTGCGACGAAGCGTCGGTTAAAAGTATACAAGAAAATAATCCCTATCGGAGTACTTAATGCGGCCTACCAAAATGTCCTTTCTTTGGTAGTGTTCGTCGAATCTTTGTGCTCCTTATGTTCTGAGTTGAGCTGCAAGATTACTGACAAATGCGTGCATTGACTGGACAGGTCCACTCAATCTGTATGGTTCTTTCCTCAAAAGACCATTTCAGACACCCCCATGTACAGACGCCACCAGGTCAAGCTACCCGAAACTGGTGCCGATTCTGTTGTACACGAACTAAACTAACTAAACTATCTCTAAAATTCCTTACTTTTGGCTATGAGAATTGTAACGCTATTCTGCAAGGAAAAATCTCTAAATTTAAAAATTATTTTGACACGACTAAAATCGAATTTGACAATCGCGACTCAGCGTGGTATTTTTTTTTCTTTTGGTTTCGCAACGTTGTACTTGTGTGTGCATTGCGTAGAATGAATTTTTTGAGAGACGAAGGCGCGTGCTCGGGGGGCAGCCTCAACGTGTTTTATATGGAATTTTTCAATTTTGTTTGAAAAATATAAAAAAAATATTACCCACGTGTTGAGATTTAAATGTGCCGGGGTGTACTAAGGGGGCCGAAAATTTCATTATTTTTGCGATAGGACACGCCATTTTCAAGATATAAGCAAAAAGAAAATAAAAAATACAGAACTGTTTTTGCACGTGAAGGCGAGGCGTTGTTGAGAATTTTAGTTCATGACCACTAGTTTTATTCCACACCTTTTTAATCGCGATTAATAATAGTCAGATTTAGTTAAAATAAATTATTATAGTCAAAATTTTTGGTGAAAACCGGCAAACTCAGAATAGCAAAATTGACATTTTCACTAAACTAATAACTCAGTGCAATCTTAGTGCTGTCAAACTAAAATATAGTTAAGTTGTGTCACTTTAGTCTATTTCAGAATAGGAAATCGTCGTTTGACAGGATTAAACCAAATTTTAGTGATTTTTAGTTTAGTTTAGAGAATTTTGTGACAACAGAATCGGCACCACTGTCAATTTTTCCCAATGAACCTTGAACCTAATGCTCTAGAAATAAAGTCGAAAATCTATCAAAGAAATCTGACAGATTGTAGTAGCTTGATGTGTTGGCGTCTGTACATGGTCCTCAAATGATCAGACCGGGACTATTTCCTGATTTTATATACACATTGACATTGATGAATTTTACTTATACAATGACATGAATATTTACTTTTAAAGTATTATATTGTTTTAATTACCTATTGTAAATGTGAAGACGAAGTGGGCGTTCTTTTTTTTTTGTTTTCTTTTCTTCTAATTTAATTTTTTACATTGTCTGGCAGTTTGAGTAATTTGTGCGACCTACACAAATGTCCTTTCTTTGGTATTGTTCGTCGAATCATTGACCTCCTAAAGTTCTGAGTGGAGCTACATGATTACTGACAAATGCGTGCACTGATTGGACAGGTCCACTCAAGCTGTGTGTTCTTTCCTTAAAAGACCACTTCCGACACCAATCCATATGGTCTTCACATGATCTGATCAAGATTATGTCTGAACTTTAAAAGAGACTGTGACCTCTGAGTTTGTTTCGGCGTTTCTTCTCAGAGTAGTCAGATAGGAAATGCCGACCTCATCTAGTTTAAAAAAGGAATTGATTGACGTGTAAAAGTGTTTGTACAAACCTACTTGCAAAATAAAGTCATTTATCATTTAACAGAACGTATTGCATCAGACATTGTAACGGGAATGCTTAAGTTAAGTACTTTTTAACCAGCTTCAAGAAAAGGACGAGGTTCAATGTTCGATAGCATTATTTTTATGTGTGTATAATCGATCCACAATTGCCGGAGGTCTCATGATGCATATACTTTCATGATACCTCCGGCAATTGTGGATCGATTTCGGAAGTCGCTAGTCGGTGGCAAAAAACTATAATACAGATCCAAAGACAGCATTTTTTCAACCGACGAAAAAAAAAACGGAGGAGGTTATCAATTCGACGCGTATATTTTTTTTTTTATTTTTTTTTTTATTTTTATGTATGACCACGCATAACTTTTTACATAGTGGTCCGATTGTGACAATTCTTCTTCTATTGGAAAGGGTATACTCCCAAGGTGGTCCCATATCAATTTGGAAAACAAAATCGAACCCTAAGGGTCGGAAAACAGGGGATGATTGATTGTTCACTCACTGATTGTAATGTATAAACACGCATAACTTTATACAGAGTAGTCCGATTTTGATAATTATTTTTGTGTTGGATAGGGTATACCTTGCCAAGTATTATTAGGACATTGAAGCCACAAAAAAAATATAAAATAAACACTTTTTAACAAAAAATTAAACCGCCTCATAATTTTAAGATTTAAGTATTATTTTATGCTTTTCAGTTTTTCGGCGGTTTAATTTTTTGTTAAAAAGTTTTTTAAATTAAAGTTATTTGTCATTTTACGAAAAAAACAACCAACTTCCAAAAACACACGTTTTTTTTTGTTAAAAAGATGTTTTCGAAAATAATATAATGGTAGATATACTTAAAGACCCATTCGTCAAGATATTTTTCCAAAAAATTTAACCGTAAAAGTTTTGTCGAAATCGGTTGAATCCATTTTGTAAACCAATGGAGTAACAGACCAAGTTTGTTCCGGAGATTACACATTGCAAACCAGAGTAAACTCGAGCATTACAAGCAAACCTTGGTAACTGCGTTGGTAGGTAACCTATATTACTGCAAGACACTGTAAATGAGTGTTACGAAAGTCAAAAAAATACTTTAAGCTTATATGTAAGTACATAAGAAAATCTACACACATTGCATGACGGTATTGCTTATGTGTTTTTTTTTTGGGTGGGAATACATCAATCGACGTCTCCCACTCTGTGTGTAGCGTAAGGGCGTGTCAGACTTTTACTGACTAAAACCCACCCGTGTGTCTTCAGTTGCTTGTGCCAGGGCCACGGTAATTCTTTCGAACAAATATAGAACTGTAACTGAATATTAGGCATACATTCAAGGGTTAAGTGTGATCGCCGTTCCCGGTGTTTTGAGCTTCTTATATTCAGTAGCTAATAAGTACTATGCAAGTTTGCATTTTTAACGAGATGGAGGAGGCGATGGAATTAATTGTTCTTAAACCCTCTGCCGTCGGCATTTGGCATTGTGCCCGTGCCTTTAAATAACTAACTCAATCTTACATTGCACTTAACGCCACCGTCGATAAAGTCTTCGGAATCTGCTTTAAAAGGAACACCGGTTTAATACGAGATCCAATATAATTATTAATAAAACTAAGAAAACATTAACTGCATGGTCCATTTCACTATAACAATACAATTTCATATATTCCGGATATAGTCCGTGGATAGATCCTTGTAGTGCCGATCGTAAAGAATAGCACCACCCCATTTCTTTCCGTGGGTGCGTCCCATGAAGAAATGGGGTGGTGTTATTCTATTAACGCTGCTGCCTATTTTCTAGTTAGTCCCTCGACTTACTAGAGAATGGGCAGCATTGTTCTCTATGCATTTAACCACCATACTGCGATCGCCAACCAGGCTGCCAAGCGTGGCGATTATGGCCAGTCCCTCAAATTGAAGGAGGCCTATGTCCAGCGGTGGACGTCTTACGGCTGACATACTCCATGATATTATTGACACAAAATAAAAAAAGAACTCATATTTACTAGAATATTTAAATTAAAACAGTTTTATTTGTAGAACACAGGTAAATATATAATAGTAATATGATACATACGATCTTATTTTCCTAGATACTGACACAGATGAAATATTAAAATTAGGTTTACCTACCAAAAAAGACCATCTTGAAGCAAGAAAGTCGTAACTACACAGTAGCACATTCGAAATACTACATATACGACCTTATTGCTCCAAGATGACTATTCAGATGAAATATGAAAATGAGGTTTTAAGAAACAATATTTGCACGTCATTGGCCTTCATAAACGTGGTTTATAATGTATAATTATGTACAGACGCCACCAGGTCAAGCTACCCGAAACTGTCAATTTTTCCCAATGAACCTTGAACCTAATGCTCTAGAAATAAAGTCAAAAATCTATCAAAGAAATCTGACAGATTGTAGTAGCTTGATGTGTTGGCGTCTGTACCTACACCTACGTAAAGCTTTTTGTTGATTCGAGAGCATGAAGTCATCGCCTATATGTATTAAGTATGTTTACATTCGCCAACACATCATTGTTACTTCAGTTATTTAATCAGATGCTCAACGAGCCTATTTATTAAAGAGTTATGTCGATCCATTCAACATTTTATTTCTTTTTTTTATGTCAAACATTGAGTCATCGCAGAAATGTCCTTCGTGCGATATGGTTGTATGTGTAAGTGGTTAGTGTTGATAACAGTCATCAAAAATGAATAAAATTGGCAAAGAAGTTTAAAAAATCATCATTTGCCAATAATGTTGGAGATGGCTTCCATACTAAAGGCATGCAGCTGAATATCAATAGTTAACAGGGAGCGATTGTCTAACTGACCTCCTCAACCCATTTACCTTATATGATATCATTCGGAAAGGCTGGTTATCAGTCTTTCGGGTTTCTGACGACCCGTAACGACTGTCAAAGATACATATTTGACAGCTGGTACTAACGGTTTAGCGGCTTTCAGAGGGTCTTGATATCTAAAACTAGCTTCTGCCCGCGACTTCGTCTGCGTCAAAGTTTTGTTTCCCTGAACCTTCCTGTCGCATCGAATTGCCTGCCAGTTTTCGTCCATTTTTCATTGCTGCTCCGCTCCTTTTGATTGTAGTGTGATGTTATATAACTTTTAGCCTTCCTCAATAAATAGGCTACCCAACCCAAAAAGAATTTTTCAATTCGGACCAGTAGTTTCGGAGCCTATTCAATACAAACAAACAATCAAATCTTTCCTCTTGATAGTCGAACGGGATAAAAAAAGTATCCTATGTCCGTCTCCTGATTCTAAGCTACCTCGTCACCAATTTTCAGCTAAATCGGCTTAGCCGTTCTTGAGTTACAAACAGTGTAACTAACACAACTTTCTTGATTGCCACTACGGCAAGCGTAGCTTAACCTGATCAATGGATTTGTACGGCTGTTATTACTTAGCCACAAACCCCTTAGTATAATCAATGTACCTATAGTTTTGATTTTGTTATTCCAATCGTTATTAAAACTATACAGGACTTTTTTTTACAAGTGCGCAATTTTTTTTTCGTGGTTCAGTATCAGAAATAGAACACATTTCAATAATTTTTACAAAACTTTTTAAAAAAATTCATCCGACCCTACATATTTCGTTATATGATATCGAAATAGTAATAGGTCAGTAACCGCGCGCCGTCGTAGGTACTTCGAACTTCTTAGAATTTTGACCGATTGAACACCTGGTAGGTACTAGTAACTACGCTCGGTCGTTCACCTTCGCGGCCGCACCGGAGCCGCGCGCAAGTTACCATAAAAACCAGTTTCAAAATAAACATCTTTCTTTAATGATAACTTAATTTTTTTGTACTAAAATATATTAAAATAAAAATTTCGTGGTCTTATAACTCGTTTAAGTTTAATTTGTTAAAATTTGCGTACTGGTTAAAAACTTATTCTGTATAAGTCACAGTAGGTATGTACCCACTTAGTATAGTCACGGATTAGATGTTATTCAAGAAACATATTCGTAACTTGCAAATATACTTTTTACTATTTTTATATGTGCTATGTTTACTCACAAACATTACAACCTTTCCCTTCCCTCCTGCAGTTGGGTAAAGGACATATTCTATTTTCCCGGCTGGCAATCCCATTTACCGTCCTTTCCAATCTTCCATTTACACTCCTTTCACTACACATCCGACCTTCATGCCGGAAATATTGCATGTCGACATATCCCCTTGCCTTCGTTTATGCATCTGGTTAAATTTCCTTCAGGACAGTGGAGTTTTTAAATGAGAAACAAGAAAAGTACGATCGTCCTTTCATTTGCGAGTTTCATTTGGGAACCGAGATGTACTGAAAATGAGTTTGGCAGTCGTGTAGCGGGAAATGAGTAGGTGGCTTTTTGCAGTACAATTAGTTGTATTTGTGATTTTATCTCTTAAAAATGTTATAGGAAAGGATTAGATGTAGGCATATAAGAACAAAGTGCTTGCGCTTAGATAAAAAGTGAAAAAATAATTATATATATAAAAATCTTGTGTCACGATGTATGTTGCCAATAAACTCCAAAACTACTGAACCGATTTCAATCAAATTTCACATGTACCCGTATTTTGGTCTAACTTACTGGATAGGATAGTTATCATCTCAATTATTCGGTTATGTCGTGAATGTAAACGAATAAAATGTATCAATGAATTCTTTCTTAAGCAAGTGTTTATTTATCGCCATCTATGAGAACTTCATAAAACTAAACATAGATGACGGTGTACGTTGATTCATCAATAAAATTCTTCAATATTGTTTGACATCTAGGTTACAAATACACCCAATAGATGCCGCTGTGTTCTGTTTCTTAGAGTATAAATTCTATTACTTTATTTCACGTAATATTTATTTATGTTCACGATATAACCGTATTATTTTAATGGTTTGTGACTGATATTTTTATAATTATACTGCGTATTATGTTACAATATTATTACCATTAATAACAAAAAAAAAAATTGTCCTATTTTTGTTAGAGAGTTATTACAGTCTTGGCGCCAAATTTTAATCAAAGTTTCAAGATCTGGGCATCAAATTCTATCGAGTCGCCATCTCTGGTTTGAATGTCCAAAGCTTTGGTATCTCATCTCGTCGTTCTCGAGACCTCCTCTGAGCGTAAACAAAGCTCCCTCTCGAACCATCGAGACCCACTATTTCGAACAATCGATCAATCGATTCTTCTCGAAGCATGCGAACTAGAACGTTAGGAAAATTCAAGGTTCAGGTATAAATACTGGCGCCGTGATCTTAGGAACTACTACTCCAAATTGAAAAAATATTTTTGTGTTAGGTAGCCTATTTATTCAGGAAGGCTATATAATATAACGCTACTTTCAAAAGGAGCAAAGCAGCAATGAAAAGTGGACGAAAACTGGCAGGCAATTCGATGCGACGGGAAAGGTCACGGGAGTAAAAATTTGACGAGGACGCAGTCGCGGTCAGAAGCTATATAATATTATAAAGCTGAAGAGTTTGTTTGGTTGAACGCGCTAATCTTAAGAACTACTACTCCGAATTGAAAAAATATTTTTGTGTTAGGTAGCCTATTTATTCAGGAAGGCTATATAACATCACGCTACTTTCAAAAGCAGCGGAGCAGGAATGAAAAGTGGACGAAAACTGGCAGGCAATTCGATGCGACGGGAAGGGTCACGGGAGTAAAAATGTGACGCGGACGAAGTCGCGGGCAGAAGCTAGTTTTTTAATAAAAAAAAAGATGTGTTTGGTTTTGTGTTTAAGTTTTTTGCTACGTATTTCGGGCCCTTACTCTAATTCTATGCTGCTGGATAATTCTATGCTGATGGTACGGCCACTGTTACCTAGTCTATACTAAACACTATTTTATCTATGAATGCTATTTTACTGAACGCTACAAAACACTGAATTAATACATAATAATAATCGTTATTACATAAGAAAAGGATAGTTACAATTATGTGAAATCTCTGACACTTGTGCTAGGTGATTAACCTGTGTTACAAGAGCCAGTGCCCTCTCCCGGGAGGAAACTCTATTGAAATCCTTAACATATTTACAAATAAATGAAATTGAAGTGTCTATAATGACAAAATTATAGTTTTTTACCAAATGTAACCTTACCTATATTGTAACTTTATTACGGTACTCATTACTATTCGAAATGGCTAGAAAGATTGTGACGGGAGATTCACCGGTAGATAGATATTGTTATAAGGAGTAAATAAGCTTTTTGTCCGACATACACTTGTTAAAGCCAAGGGCACAGCCACTAAGTACTACTTATATTATAAAACACTGAACTTTCGACTTAACGAATATCAAGACTGATGTATTTTCAGGTGTAACTACTGCAGGAAAGGGTCGTATAAGTGATCCAACTACGGCTCTTAAATAGCCAATAGGCTATTAAGGCGAAGGCGCCGTGACGGATATATTCAATTAGGCAGTCCGTCAAGGTTCCGGGAGGTATCTTTTTGACCTTTTTGACCTTATAATGTGACATTAGTTGGGCCGCAACACGTCTTTTTATTTTTCTCTTCCGTATATGAAATTCAATAATTAAGTATATGTATGAAAAAAAAAAGGATACTTATAAATTTATTTGCACCGGGTTCAAGTTCAAGATATTTTATTTCACATAAACTTAGTAACATAGTATATACGGAATTATGAAGCGTCAGAAACTAGGTGCAGGGTTCAATTGATGACGGCGCGTAGTGTTCCACGCGCGCCTCAAAGAGATGTCAGCAAAACTGAAGGGGTCTGCTAGGACCGATGCCTGCCGGGGTCGCGTGATTGTTCGAAAGAGATACCGTGACCCTGGCACATGGGCAATTTAAGGAACACGGGTGGGTTTTAGTCAGTAAAAGTCTGACATGCCCTCCCGCTCCGCCCAGATCGGGAGAAGTCATTTGATGATTTCCCATCCAAAAAAAAAAAGGGTTCAATTGATCGTTTCCGGCCGCTTAATCACAGTGCACAATCAGAAAAATACTAGGTCATGGCAGTGTGTATGCCTTATTCTACCAGTATGTTTTCGTTCTAAGACTGTTTACCTTTACAAAATATGGATATCGGTGCAATCTTAATGAACCAAAATTCATCTAATTCGGCATCACCAGACTCCATCATTTCCTGTAATTATGTAGATGACAGTACAAGTAAGTCACGATATTAAGTCTCCCATGGTTTGTGGAACCACAGTTGCACCCCAGGCGTAGTGGTCTAGGAATCCTCATCTGACTAGACACCATTCGTAAACATTTGGGTTGATTTACTGATCTTTAAATACATAAAAACTGTCGATGACTAAAATATTTTTCACCATTTAGTGTACCGTTAGAATGAGCAATTAATAATTCCTATTACAAATATGTTGACAAGAACCAATGACTTCACGCATCGGTGGGTGCACGTCGAATCGAAACATGACGATATCTAGTTACGATCTCAAGAAAAGGTGTGGACGCAAATGTGCAATGTTTTCGTAGCTAATTGTTGATGGCTGTGCTATAAAATTAACGTTTACAGCTTCATCAACTCCACATCATTCTACGCTCGACGCCCGCCTTGGAAGGTCGTTACGCTGCTGCTCCGCTGCGCGTATCCCTTCCACCGCTCGCCGCTCGTTCGCCCGTCAGTTGTGCTCCGTGCGCCACGCTGCGTAGTCGCCCCGACTACTCTCCGCTATTTTGCGATTTAAATTTATTTAAATCGCAAAATTCGGATTCTTGTTTCTTCAGATTCAGTCTAGAACCGTACTGTCTTGTTCGCAAGACAGTGGTATTTCTGATTCGTCAGAAAATCGTCAAAAACGTGTGTTGTGTTGTGGGCCCTTCAGGGCAAATCCACAGTTTCGTGGTCACTCGGTGGATACCTTAACGGTGCCAACGAAGCCGAGTGGGTGCAGACCCAACGCACCCGTCTATCCCCTTCAGAGCTAGACGAAAGTTGGACGGGTCCCGGATCGCTGGCCTTGGGGGCTTCCCTCGTCAGCCCCGGTGACAGTCTTCCCTCCACAGCCGCGTACTAGTGCCGCGGGTATATCTATACACTCTTAGGGCTCACCAGGTTCACCTCCCTGTCTATACCCGACAGGGAGTGTAACACTCACCCCCGGCAACCCACCGGGGATTAGGCTACGTAGGAGTAGGGTTTTGGTCAGGATCACTCTCATGAGTGATTAGGTCCCCCCTCCCCTCCGCCATGGATAAACCCATGGATCCTACGGAGAGACTTGCTAGAATCGAGGCGCTCCTGGCTGAACTTGCGAGTCAGCTTAGCATTGAGCACTCGGAGGTCGGAGCTGTGGTCTCTGTTTTTCTTTTATTGATAAAGAAAAACAAAGATTTCGCTGCCGAATTCTCCGAGTTGTACAGAGCTGAGCAACTCGCAATTCCGCCCAGCCCGGGCATCGCTTACTTCAGCGATGCCCTCGAGGCCCCAGCCGCCACCGATGAACCGTGTCAAATGGACACGGAGGATGTACCCACAACTCCTCCCGATACTGCCGCGCTCACTCCCCAGACGGACTCGCACTCCTCTTCGTCCTCGGACGCAGAGACGTACGAGCTCGTCTCCCATACTAAGGGCAAAGGGAGCAAGCGCAAAAAGAATAAGGCGAGCAGCTCAGCCCCGGCCGCTAAAATCATAGCGGCTGAGGACTCCGCTCCTCCGTCTCGCGCCCCCACCCCGCAGGCGACCTCCGCCACCGCGAACCCCCCCCCACCCCGCTACGCAGGCGACCCCCGCCACCGCGACCGCGTCCATCCCCTCCACGCCGCCGGCGACCGCCGCCAACGCGTCCCCCTCCCGCCCCTCGCCTTCAACCTCCGCGAAGGTTGCCGCGCCCCGCGCTAAATCCAGCGCCCCGTCCGTGCCCTCTGGCTCAACCACCGCCAGGAAACTCCCTCCACCGCCCCCTGTATTTATACAGGACAAGGCCAAGTGGACGGAGGTGTCCAAATGGTGCGTTGACCAGAGGGTCAACTATACCAGTGCCCGTGCCACCCAGCAGGGCATTAAGGTATCGGTACCGACCTCGACCGATTATCGCGAGCTGACCAGGCTCCTCTCTGCCAGGAACGTGTCCTTCCACACGTATTCCTTGCCCGAGGAGCGTCTGACCAGGGTGGTGATCCGTAGGATCCCCTGCGAAATCGCCACCAGCGAAATCAAAGCAGACCTCGAAAGACAGAACGTGCCTGTCACAGAGGTCCATAGGATGCACAGATCCAGGCAAGGCATTGCCTTTGATATGGTTCTGGTGGTGTGCCCTCCCACGGAGGGTCACCACCCCATTTTCAAAGTCAAGGCAGTCTGTAATCTGTCTGGTCTCATCATCGAAAAGCCCCGTAAGTCGAACATCATTGGCCAGTGCCATAGATGCCAACTTTACGGGTACTCAGCGTACAACTGTTACGCCACTCCCAGGTGCGTCAAGTGCCTGGGTGAACATGGTACAGCAGATTGTACCCGGCCCAAAGACCGCACTCTCTGCACCGAGCCACCTAGTTGTGTGCTCTGCAAAGAGTCCGGTCATCCGGCAAACTACCGGGGCTGCCCGAAAGCCCCCAAGTCATCGTCCCCTAAATTGGCGCAACGTTTCGACGCTCGCCAGAAAAGGGAATCCCCCTCGGCCAAACTCCCCGCGAGATTGGCCCCTCAACGTCCCTCCCAATGGCCTCTTTTGAGTTCCCAGAAGGAGTTCCCCGCACTGGCCTCCTCCAGGCCAAAGCCCGCCCCCATCCCTCCCTTAGTGGACCCGCGTACCCGTGCCCCCGCCCCCGCCAGCGGTCGCGGGAAAACCGGGGGGCGTAAGGGGCGCCCCTTACGCCCCCCGGTTTTCCCGCGACCGCTCCCCCCGCCCGCGCCGCGGCCCCTCCCACTGCCCCTATGGCAGAACCAACCCCAGTACAGAGGAAAGGTCAGGCTCCCCTCAATGCGTTTAACGTCATTGCCGGGACCTTCAACACCTATAGCACGTTCCTCTCCCCGCGTGCCCAACAGATGGCCCAGGAACTAGTTGCCGCCGGCGGCAACCTGTTCCGTATCCAATCCATATATGCTGCGTATCCAGAGATCACGCAAGCACTCCACGTTATGAACTCCCAACGCCCCCACTATGGATAGTCGCGGAATACTAACTAGACAAAAACCCCGTTCCCTAAAGCTAGGCTTCTTTAATGCAAACGGCATTCACGGCCAACGTGATGAGATCGCCACGTTCCTCCGCGACCATCTCGTAGACATTTTACTCATTCAAGAGTCGTTCCTAAAACCTCACCATCGTGACCCGAAAATTGCAAACTATCGTTTAGTTCGCAACGACAGGTCACGTTGTCATAGAGGCGGCACCCTCATATACTATAGGAAGTCCCTGTACTGCATACCTATGGATCCCCCCCAACTCTCCCGACTAGAAGTTTCGGCCTGTCGGTTAGCACTGACAGGCCACCAGCCAATCACTATCGTGTCGGCTTACTTCCCTCCCCCAGACGGTTCCGAGGACCCTCAACTCCTCACTAATGACCTCTCCGAACTTTTCAGCATGAGTGACTCCGTTATCATAGCGGGCGATCTCAACGCCAAACATCCCGCCTGGAATAGCACCAGGACCTCGACTAGAGGTAGGCAACTTTTCAACCTCTGTTCTACCATGAACTTTGACGTCATCGCCCCGATGACTCCCACTCACTTTCCTTTCGACCCCGATCAGTTACCCGACGTTCTTGACATAGCACTCCTTAAGAATATCAACTTAAGGTTGGATTCTATAGAGGCTATTCACGAACTCGACTCTGATCATCGACCAGTAGTCATGAACCTGGCCCCCCGATTAGGTACTCGCGACCCCTCTCAACCCCCCGCCACTAAAGTGATCACTGACTGGAAGAAAGTAAGCGAACGCTTACAATCTAACACGTCACATCACTTAGACTCTATCCCAGATCAGTTCGACTCTGTCGCCGACACAGCGGCCGCGATCGACTCTCTCACGGAGCACGTACAATCGATCGTGAACGAAAGTTCACGGGAGGTTCCAGATACGGGTGACCGTAAATGGAAGCTCCCCGACGATGTACGTGATCTGCTGACAGAGAAGAACGCGGCCGTTCGTGCCTACAGCAACTTTCCCTGTGACGCTAACAAAGCTCACATGCGTTACTTACAGCGTGCTGTAAGGACACGTGTGACTGAGCTGCGTGACGCTAACTGGGACAAGATGGTGGGCGAACTAGAGCCGACTCATCTCGCTTTCTGGGAACTTCAGAGGAAACTGAAATCCTCTGAGTTTTCCACTATGCCCCCCCTGACCCGCCCCGATGCGACCATTGCATTCGAGGATATCGACAGGGCTGAATGCCTAGCCGATAGCCTCGAAGCCCAATGCACACCCAGTTCGCAGCCAGTAGACCAAGCGTTTGTCGATAAGGTAAACGCGGAAGTCGAACGCAAAGCCTCACTCCCGCCCGTTGAAGACCCTGATGATCCCCTGCCCCCTGTCACACCTGACGAGGTGCACGAGATCATCAAGGGTCTGAAATCTCGTAAAGCCCCCGGATCAGACGGCATCACCAACAGAGTGATCAAGCTGTTCCCCGCGCACCTGATTATGCTCATGTGTACCATCTTCAATGGTGCCTTGAGTAATAACATTTTCCCCCAAGCGTAGAAGGAAGCCACCGTTATTGGCATCCCTAAGCCCGGTAAGCCCAAAACCGAGCCCACGAGCTATCGCCCCATCAGTTTGCTCAAAGTTCTCGGCAAAATCTATGAGAGACTTATTTATAAGCGACTCAGAGATTATGCCGAAACCAAGGGCCTCATTCCCAACGAGCAGTTTGGTTTTCGAACCCAACACTCGTGTGTCCATCAGGTACACCGTATCGTCGAACATATCAATGCTGGTTTTCAGGGTGGTATGTTCACGGGCGCTGTATACTTCGATATAGCGAAAGCGTTCGACAAAGTCTGGCACAACGGCTTATTATATAAGCTGTACCAACTCGGAGTGCCAGACCGTCTCGTGCTCATCTTACGAGACTTTCTTGCGAACCGTACCTTTCGCTATCGCATCGAAGGGGCACTTTCCTCCCCTCACCCGATTCGTGCAGGAGTCCCTCAAGGCTCTGTACTAGCCCCCCTCATTTTCACGCTGTTCACTAGCGATATCCCCAGAAGCAAGAAGGCAAGGTTAGCTCTGTTCGCAGACGACACTGCCATCTTTTTCTCGGGATTTAGTGACACAGCGCTGGTTCGCTACCTCCAAACCGCAGTCGACGAGCTCGGCGAATGGTTCAGGAAGTGGCGAATCGAAGTCAATCCCGATAAAAGTCAGGCGGTCTTTTACACCCGACCTCGACGTAATCACCCCGTCCCCGACCCATCTCAATGTTCGGCAAGCAGATCCCTTGGGCGAAGCAAGCCAAATATCTAGGTGTCATCCTCGACGAACACCTCACCTTTTCTGAGCACATAAAGCAGGCTCGCTCGCGGGCCGCTTTCGCTCTGGTAGGGTAATAATTTAACTCAGATCCAGCCAGTCCCTTGCTGCCCCCCCTATCAGCGATTGCCTAAGCCGAGGTTCGTACCCCCCTCGGGGTAACCCTTAGAGCTTTCGCTTTAGTTTTAAGTATAATAAGCCCCGGCTGGAGGCCTAAAAAGGTAACTTTTTAGAACTCACCGGGCCCCAATCCGTTTAAGTAGTAACAATCTTTTCAGGATTAACTACGAGATGCCCGACAAAAAAAAAAAAAGTCATCAACTCCGGCATACTATGACTGGTAAAATTAATGTTAACTGTGCTGTGTTATGTGAGGAAGAAGCCGTCTCTCATCTTTCAGTCTTAATTGTAACATGGCTAACTGCATGTTTTCGAAATTGGATCACTGAACGAGATAGTATATAATTTCCCCTATGCCCTCTATGCTTACCTATATTTACATGAAAAAACGCCGTTTTAAAAAGATACTAAATATTTTTTTTTGTAGTTGTTATGAATCAATGAAGTATTCATTTCAGCTTATTTGTCGATTCTCATGAATTTACTCGCCTGAAACGTGCTAATCTGCACGTTTAAATAATGTATTATATTCTGTTTGCGATTTGCACAAATTAAATTAACATGTGGGCGAATTGACAATTCCAGAAATATGTGGAATTGTATTGATTTTTTTACACATTATTTAAACGTCTCGATTCGAGCACCAGTGAATTAACTTAGTGGGAATCGCTTACAGAAAATAATAATTTATCTGAAATTACTTTTGTTTAGTTAGTAAATTCGTGCAAATTAACTAATTAGCCTTCATTTCGTGTTCCAGCTAATGTTTCAGTTTACATTTTTTATTAACGATTAATCTTATCAATTTCCCCAATTTTATATCATTCGGTACCAAAGTGATCAAGTTGACAACAGTGTTCGTCCAAAAATAAAGACAGATTGGTGTGGGAACGGTCCGCGCGACCGTGGGGTGCCGCCCTGAATACACACGCTTCAATTAACAACGAATTTTGTACTAAACCCTGGTTTTAGTAACGAGAAAGATGTGAGGAACATGAAAATTGTTGTAAGATAGCTCCTTGTTGCTAAGTTTTTCTTTGAAAGGAAATATCAACACATCTGTTTTACTTTTTTCTTCATTTAGCGCTTAGAAACCCGCAAGGGGGACCTAAGCATAATGCTGAAGTTTAAACCTTTTGCTTCCAGTATTATAGTTTTGTGTATGTGTGTACCTACTACTACCTGTATTACTGGAGACTATAAACTTTATTCTATTCTATTCATTTGTTGGTTTTGCTTACACTTATTATATCGACTCTCATAATTAGCCTATAATGTTCCCACTGCTGGGACACAGCCGACACAGGCCTCCTCTTGATGAAGGGTCGTAATCCACCACGCGGGCCCAGAGCGGGTTGGTAGATGTCAAATGTCTTCCAATTTTTTTTACTAAGACATGCCGGTGCCTAAACATGCACCGAGCCACCTAGTTGTGTGCTCTGCAAAGAGTCCGGTCATCCGGCAAACTACCGGGGCTGCCCGAAAGCCCCCAAGTCATCGTCCCCTAAATTGGCGCAACGTTTCGACGCTCGCCAGAAAAGGGAATCCCCCTCGGCCAAACTCCCCGCGAGATTGGCCCCTCAACGTCCCTCCCAATGGCCTCTTTTGAGTTCCCAGAAGGAGTTCCCCGCACTGGCCTCCTCCAGGCCAAAGCCCGCCCCCATCCCTCCCTTAGTGGACCCGCGTACCCGTGCCCCCGCCCCCGCCAGCGGTCGCGGGAAAACCGGGGGGCGTAAGGGGCGCCCCTTACGCCCCCCGGTTTTCCCGCGACCGCTCCCCCCGCCCGCGCCGCGGCCCCTCCCACTGCCCCTATGGCAGAACCAACCCCAGTACAGAGGAAAGGTCAGGCTCCCCTCAATGCGTTTAACGTCATTGCCGGGACCTTCAACACCTATAGCACGTTCCTCTCCCCGCGTGCCCAACAGATGGCCCAGGAACTAGTTGCCGCCGGCGGCAACCTGTTCCGTATCCAATCCATATATGCTGCGTATCCAGAGATCACGCAAGCACTCCACGTTATGAACTCCCAACGCCCCCACTATGGATAGTCGCGGAATACTAACTAGACAAAAACCCCGTTCCCTAAAGCTAGGCTTCTTTAATGCAAACGGCATTCACGGCCAACGTGATGAGATCGCCACGTTCCTCCGCGACCATCTCGTAGACATTTTACTCATTCAAGAGTCGTTCCTAAAACCTCACCATCGTGACCCGAAAATTGCAAACTATCGTTTAGTTCGCAACGACAGGTCACGTTGTCATAGAGGCGGCACCCTCATATACTATAGGAAGTCCCTGTACTGCATACCTATGGATCCCCCCCAACTCTCCCGACTAGAAGTTTCGGCCTGTCGGTTAGCACTGACAGGCCACCAGCCAATCACTATCGTGTCGGCTTACTTCCCTCCCCCAGACGGTTCCGAGGACCCTCAACTCCTCACTAATGACCTCTCCGAACTTTTCAGCATGAGTGACTCCGTTATCATAGCGGGCGATCTCAACGCCAAACATCCCGCCTGGAATAGCACCAGGACCTCGACTAGAGGTAGGCAACTTTTCAACCTCTGTTCTACCATGAACTTTGACGTCATCGCCCCGATGACTCCCACTCACTTTCCTTTCGACCCCGATCAGTTACCCGACGTTCTTGACATAGCACTCCTTAAGAATATCAACTTAAGGTTGGATTCTATAGAGGCTATTCACGAACTCGACTCTGATCATCGACCAGTAGTCATGAACCTGGCCCCCCGATTAGGTACTCGCGACCCCTCTCAACCCCCCGCCACTAAAGTGATCACTGACTGGAAGAAAGTAAGCGAACGCTTACAATCTAACACGTCACATCACTTAGACTCTATCCCAGATCAGTTCGACTCTGTCGCCGACACAGCGGCCGCGATCGACTCTCTCACGGAGCACGTACAATCGATCGTGAACGAAAGTTCACGGGAGGTTCCAGATACGGGTGACCGTAAATGGAAGCTCCCCGACGATGTACGTGATCTGCTGACAGAGAAGAACGCGGCCGTTCGTGCCTACAGCAACTTTCCCTGTGACGCTAACAAAGCTCACATGCGTTACTTACAGCGTGCTGTAAGGACACGTGTGACTGAGCTGCGTGACGCTAACTGGGACAAGATGGTGGGCGAACTAGAGCCGACTCATCTCGCTTTCTGGGAACTTCAGAGGAAACTGAAATCCTCTGAGTTTTCCACTATGCCCCCCCTGACCCGCCCCGATGCGACCATTGCATTCGAGGATATCGACAGGGCTGAATGCCTAGCCGATAGCCTCGAAGCCCAATGCACACCCAGTTCGCAGCCAGTAGACCAAGCGTTTGTCGATAAGGTAAACGCGGAAGTCGAACGCAAAGCCTCACTCCCGCCCGTTGAAGACCCTGATGATCCCCTGCCCCCTGTCACACCTGACGAGGTGCACGAGATCATCAAGGGTCTGAAATCTCGTAAAGCCCCCGGATCAGACGGCATCACCAACAGAGTGATCAAGCTGTTCCCCGCGCACCTGATTATGCTCATGTGTACCATCTTCAATGGTGCCTTGAGTAATAACATTTTCCCCCAAGCGTAGAAGGAAGCCACCGTTATTGGCATCCCTAAGCCCGGTAAGCCCAAAACCGAGCCCACGAGCTATCGCCCCATCAGTTTGCTCAAAGTTCTCGGCAAAATCTATGAGAGACTTATTTATAAGCGACTCAGAGATTATGCCGAAACCAAGGGCCTCATTCCCAACGAGCAGTTTGGTTTTCGAACCCAACACTCGTGTGTCCATCAGGTACACCGTATCGTCGAACATATCAATGCTGGTTTTCAGGGTGGTATGTTCACGGGCGCTGTATACTTCGATATAGCGAAAGCGTTCGACAAAGTCTGGCACAACGGCTTATTATATAAGCTGTACCAACTCGGAGTGCCAGACCGTCTCGTGCTCATCTTACGAGACTTTCTTGCGAACCGTACCTTTCGCTATCGCATCGAAGGGGCACTTTCCTCCCCTCACCCGATTCGTGCAGGAGTCCCTCAAGGCTCTGTACTAGCCCCCCTCATTTTCACGCTGTTCACTAGCGATATCCCCAGAAGCAAGAAGGCAAGGTTAGCTCTGTTCGCAGACGACACTGCCATCTTTTTCTCGGGATTTAGTGACACAGCGCTGGTTCGCTACCTCCAAACCGCAGTCGACGAGCTCGGCGAATGGTTCAGGAAGTGGCGAATCGAAGTCAATCCCGATAAAAGTCAGGCGGTCTTTTACACCCGACCTCGACGTAATCACCCCGTCCCCGACCCATCTCAATGTTCGGCAAGCAGATCCCTTGGGCGAAGCAAGCCAAATATCTAGGTGTCATCCTCGACGAACACCTCACCTTTTCTGAGCACATAAAGCAGGCTCGCTCGCGGGCCGCTTTCGCTCTGGTAGGGTAATAATTTAACTCAGATCCAGCCAGTCCCTTGCTGCCCCCCCTATCAGCGATTGCCTAAGCCGAGGTTCGTACCCCCCTCGGGGTAACCCTTAGAGCTTTCGCTTTAGTTTTAAGTATAATAAGCCCCGGCTGGAGGCCTAAAAAGGTAACTTTTTAGAACTCACCGGGCCCCAATCCGTTTAAGTAGTAACAATCTTTTCAGGATTAACTACGAGATGCCCGACAAAAAAAAAAAAAATCATCAACTCCGGCATACTATGACTGGTAAAATTAATGTTAACTGTGCTGTGTTATGTGAGGAAGAAGCCGTCTCTCATCTTTCAGTCTTAATTGTAACATGGCTAACTGCATGTTTTCGAAATTGGATCACTGAACGAGATAGTATATAATTTCCCCTATGCCCTCTATGCTTACCTATATTTACATGAAAAAACGCCGTTTTAAAAAGATACTAAATATTTTTTTTTGTAGTTGTTATGAATCAATGAAGTATTCATTTCAGCTTATTTGTCGATTCTCATGAATTTACTCGCCTGAAACGTGCTAATCTGCACGTTTAAATAATGTATTATATTCTGTTTGCGATTTGCACAAATTAAATTAACATGTGGGCGAATTGACAATTCCAGAAATATGTGGAATTGTATTGATTTTTTTACACATTATTTAAACGTCTCGATTCGAGCACCAGTGAATTAACTTAGTGGGAATCGCTTACAGAAAATAATAATTTATCTGAAATTACTTTTGTTTAGTTAGTAAATTCGTGCAAATTAACTAATTAGCCTTCATTTCGTGTTCCAGCTAATGTTTCAGTTTACATTTTTTATTAACGATTAATCTTATCAATTTCCCCAATTTTATATCATTCGGTACCAAAGTGATCAAGTTGACAACAGTGTTCGTCCAAAAATAAAGACAGATTGGTGTGGGAACGGTCCGCGCGACCGTGGGGTGCCGCCCTGAATACACACGCTTCAATTAACAACGAATTTTGTACTAAACCCTGGTTTTAGTAACGAGAAAGATGTGAGGAACATGAAAATTGTTGTAAGATAGCTCCTTGTTGCTAAGTTTTTCTTTGAAAGGAAATATCAACACATCTGTTTTACTTTTTTCTTCATTTAGCGCTTAGAAACCCGCAAGGGGGACCTAAGCATAATGCTGAAGTTTAAACCTTTTGCTTCCAGTATTATAGTTTTGTGTATGTGTGTACCTACTACTACCTGTATTACTGGAGACTATAAACTTTATTCTATTCTATTCATTTGTTGGTTTTGCTTACACTTATTATATCGACTCTCATAATTAGCCTATAATGTTCCCACTGCTGGGACACAGCCGACACAGGCCTCCTCTTGATGAAGGGTCGTAATCCACCACGCGGGCCCAGAGCGGGTTGGTAGATGTCAAATGTCTTCCAATTTTTTTTACTAAGACATGCCGGTTTCCTCACGACGTTTTCCTTCACCGTTTTGAGAGCAGTGGTGATGAAATAATTTACACAAAGTAAAGCGCCTGCGTGGATACGAATCCACGACTTACCACTCGTAAGTCGGGGCCGTTACCACTGAGCCACTACTGCAACCAACCTGACCTAAGCTTATAGACACGTAATGCAACATTGTTTAATAAATAAATAATATCTTACGACAACCAACACAACGTTATCTAATCCTAAACTAGGCAGAGCCTGTACTATGGCAACCAGACAACTGATAAACATACTTATATATTTCTAAATACATACATATTATAGATAAATTACACCCAGACACAGAACAAATGATTGTGCTCATCACACAAAAATGTTCCAGGGTTGGGAATCGAACCCACGACCTCAATCTTAGCAGTTAGGGTCACTAACCACTAGACTAACAGGTCAATCAGACAATACTATGTAGAAATGAGCAATTAAGCATTGACTAACTCTATGTATATTTTCAGGTCCAAAAATGCTCGTCATACAACTTCTGTACCGCCAAAACCTCGTCATAACATGCATACGATACCATCTTCAATTCCACAGTAAAGATATTATCTATGTAGTTAATATGCTTTTACGAAATTACATCAGCCTTTTCGAAGGGAATCTGTTTTACACAGAGCGTTACGATAAACTGTTAATCAGAAACAGTTTTATTATAAGGCCTTTTTATGGCCTTTTTAAAGGACATGCATTGTTGGCTATCATGTCTTCTAAAAAGGCTATTAAAAAACTTTTTAACAAAAAATTAAACCGCCGAAAAACTGAAAAGCAAAAAATAAACCTTAAAATTATGAGTCGGCGCTTTGAGTGATCTTTGTTCATTAATTTTTCAACGCCGACTTTTTATTTTATATTTTTTGTGGCTTTAATGTACTATTAATACTAGGCAAGGTTTACCCAATCCAATTAAAAAATAATTAACAAAATCTGACTATTCTGTATAAAGTTATGCGTGGTTATACATTACAATCAGTGAGTGATCAATCAATCATCCCCTGTTTTCCGACCCTTAGGGTTCGATTTTGTTTTCCAAATTTTAATATTAAATTAATTAGAATTATCACAATCGGACCACTATGTAAAAAGTTATGCGTGGTAATACATAAAAAAACGCGTCGAATTGATAACCTCCTCCGTTTTTTTCGTCGGTTGAAAACTCAATAGGTTTGTGTGAAGTTGATGTATTTCGTATGAAGGGATGAGTAGGATTGTGTTAGTTTGGTTAGCAAATAATCACTAAACAATTGCGACCTAAATGTAAACGTTTATGATTACAAGAAGTCCTTTATTTAGTACTAGTTTTTGCCAACGGTTTCGCCCGCGTTAATGAAGAAAATTATCCCAAGGGAACGTTTTACCAAGATAAATGGTGAGTATCCTTTGTGTTAATCCAGGTTATGAACTGTCTGTGTGTTTTGAATTTTCATTTAAATCCGTAATAAACATGTAAACTTCTAAACATACAAACTTTAACGTTTATAATATTAGTAGGATCTCTCATTATTCGAATGCTTATTATACAATCATCACATCACATTTGTGATGAGAAAATTAATGAGTAAGTAATTATTACCATCACAATAATTTTATCAGCTAAAGGACGATTTCAGCGCAACCAAAAGATACGTACTGGTGGCTACGTGTATTGTCGGATGTAGAGAATAGTACCATCCCTTCCCGATGGTGTCGTAAGATGCGGCTAAGGGATTTACTAGATAATGGGAAGTGTTCCCTATGCATTTTACCACCATACTACAATCGCAAACCAGCCTGCCAAGCATGGCGATTATGGCCAACCCTCCCAAATTCATATTCATATATTTGCGTTTCACAAGGTAAAACAGGTGTTAACAAAAAGCTTAAAGCTAAGAGCCGTTGTAGACCCTGTTAGGGCACAGCAAAAGGTATTGTTAGGTATGTAAAATTATTACTTATTTCTAAAAATTAAATAATAAAAAAATAAATAAAAAAAATTAGGGGAAGCCAGAAATTACAATTCTTCAAGTTACAATTCATTTATTATTTATAAGGACGGTCATACACATCCGCAACTCGTCGTATATTTACGACCGTTAAGCGCCGGTGGTTAGCTCTAATAACCACCACATGTGAAGACGTATATTAACACTTAAATATTATAAAATGCAGCGAAGAACTTTCTGCCGGAGTTTTAATGTGACGTTTATATCTAATAGCCGAAATATGAGCTTTAAGTACAGATTATTGTTATGGATGATTCTAGTTTGATATTGAAGTTTCAGAAAACTTATTTGTAGTGTTCTTCAAATCTTTGGAGAGCTCTCTCCGTCTCCTTCTCGCACTTAATTCTATCACTATATATTTCTTCTGCCCTTATCCAAGTTTTTTTCGGGTCGGCTCAACATGATACATACATACAATCACGCCTTTTTCCCATTAAGGTAAGCAGAAACCACGGAACGCCACCTGCTACGATCTCTACACACTCCTTTTGCCTCTTTAAGGTTCATACAATTTGTCATACACACACGCCGGTTGCGAGTACTACGCACCTGACCTTTCTGAAGAACATCACCAATAAGGTCATGGATATGACCAACATGATGTCTTAATTTTATCGCCTATAAAAAAAATGCAACTTGGAGTTGTTTAATTAGTTCGAACTAAGGAACTTCTCACAAAGGGAGGTTTGCTTCCAAGGCGACTAATTGACTGACTGACATTTGGTCAATGAAGTCTAAACGTCACATTGGTCAGTAAGCAGCCACAGAAATGAGTGACTTATGTGCGGGTTTATGTAAGAAGAGCTTTAAAATAGTATAGGTAGTTCTCGTGCATGCGTATAAACGAGGCAAAAAGCATAAATGTAAGGGTCGTAACAGGTAGCTCGCCGCCCGGTAAGGACCAAGCTCGGGTCGACGGCGCGCAGTGTTCCACGCGCGCCTCAAAGAGATGTCAGCAGCAGTGTAGGGGTCTACTAGGACCGATGCCTGCCGGGGTCGCGTGATTGTTCGAAAGAGATACCATGACCCTGGCACATGGGCAACTGATGGAACACGGGTGGGTTTTAGTCAGTAAAAGTCTGACACGCCCTCCCGCTCCGCCCAGAGCGGGAGAAGTCATTTGATGATTTCCCATCCTGAAAAAAAAAAAAGGGTCGTAACAGGTGGCGTTCTGTGATTTCTGGTAACCCCCATTGTAAAACGGCGTGAGCTTATGTGTGTATGTGTGTACTAAGGCGTGTGTTTATGTATGTATGTGTAGGATACTCGAGACTTAAGTAAGTCTATAATAGACTACTTAAGTTACACGTATCGTAATGTACTCCAATACAAATTCTAAATCAAAAGCTATTTACTTATTTATTTAACGCAGAAAAATAATGTAAACGACATTTAATTACAACTATTCACACTATCTAGAGATACATCAAAATAAAAACGACACTTAGACGTCAATAGGCAGATAATTCCCTATAAATGATGGCCGCCTATATCTCAGTCTGTGTCCTCCATCGGTCTTTAATTAAATCCAGGAGGCCTTGAAGCCTGAAGGACCCAACTTCCGACATCCGCCTGACTTTTCACTCTAAATAAAACTAGTTACACTTCATTTATTATTAGATTTCAAGCTATTTATAGTAAGAAATAAGGTTGGTAAGCTTAATTCGCACTTTTTTTAGAGCATCTCTGTTATATGACTTAACGGAATAAAGTCGGTTCTAGCTTCTGCCCGCGACTTCGTTCCCGTGACCCTTCCCGTCGCATCGAATTGCTTCCCAGTTTTCGTCCACTTTTCGTTGCTGCTCCGCTCCTTTTGATTGTAGCGTGATGTTATATAGCCCTTCGTCAATAAATAGGCTGCCCAAAACAAACAAAAAGTCAATACGGACTAGTAGTTTCTGAGATTAGCGCGTTCAACCAAACAAACAAAATCTATATAATATTAGTATAGAGATAAAATGGATTTTGGTGTGAAATATGTTTGTGTTTATGATATGTATTTGATAATAAAGAGTGGCAGGGACTTCGACGCGAAACCTGTTACCATGGATTCAGTACATGATGCAAAACCCCTAGTGTTGAAATATTTAGTAGATGATTATTTTATCTATATCTATACTAATATTATAAAGCTGAAGAGTTTGTTTGTTTGTTTGTTTGATTGAACGCGCTAATCTCAGGAACTACTGGTCCGAATTGAAAAATTCTTTTTGTGTTGGGTAGTCTATTTATCGAGAAAGGCTATAAATTATATAAAATTATGCTACAACCAAAAGGAGCGGAGCAGTAATGAAAAATGTTGCAAAAACGGGCAAAATCGCACGGGTAGGCAATTCGACGCGACGGGAAGGGTTGGGGGAGCAAGAAATTTAACGCGGACGAAGTCGCAGGCAGAAGTTAGTTTACTAATAATAAAGCTTGAAGAGTTTGTTTTTTTGTTTGAACGCGGTAATCTTTGAAAGTACCAGTCAGATTTGAAAAATTCTTTCTGCGTTTTTTAGCCTCGAGGAAGGCTTAAGGCTACTGTACATCGCGCTGAGACTCTTAGGAATTTTGCAAAAAGAAAAAAAAAAGATAGAAAATACTCTAAGCGACAACAAAGTAATAGCGAGGGCAAGGTGATGCGATGCGACGCGGTGGATCGCGGGAACAAATTTCATGCGATGTCACTGGCAGAAGCTGGTTAAAAATAATGCCGTTTAATACATTTTGACCGCGTGGGTAAGTAGCACTTTCGTGTTGAACAGCTGACTTTTTATTGATAACCGACAAAAAATGTCTATGCTACAATCATGTCTTGAATTTATGATTACAGTTTGCTCGTCTAAGTCCCAGCCACCCTATATTTGAAAACGTGTACTAAGAACAATAATTAGGTGTGAATTATGAGGCTGAGTTAATTGATTGTTTCACTAGAATGCTAGCAATGATGCTATGTTTAGCAAAATCGCAGCACAGGTCAGTTGATAATAGATCATAAGTAGTTAGGTATTGACATAATTTACATAAATTATTCGTTGATATCACCGCGGAGGTCAATGAGGTCAACCTTTATTAAATTGGAATGACAGTAATATTGTGAATTTACGAGTTGACTCTTATTGTCTCCGTTTTAAGAGCGTTATGTCATCAATTAGGAGTTTTCTAAATATAGTTTTGGTTTTCTGGTAATTAACTGATTTTTTTGCAGTTTGAAGAACGGGTTATCGTAATATCCCGTTTGAACTAAATACGACGACAAGTTTATGAGGGAACAGGTCTGATGAACATACACACACATCTGCCTAGACTTTTCCCAAGTATTTTGGCGTCGGCTTCCAGTCTTACCTAATACAGCTGAGTATCAGTATTTACATGAAGCGACTGCTTATCTAACCTCCATAACCCAGTAACTGGGTAATACGATACCGCTTGGTAAGACTTGTCGTCAGACTTTCGGAACGTAAATACACATAGCCTGTTTAAATAACAACTCCCCTCTGGCTTTCCCGTGTTCGGGTAAAAACACAAGAGCGTGGAAGGGACATTGTTTGATAAATATGAAGTTCGTTTTTTGTCAATATTTGCAGAACCTTTTGAGGAAGCTACGTGGTAAATGTTTACAGTCCTTTAAATTTAACCCTTTTTTATATTCATACTGGGCTATTACCTAACCTTGTAATTATTAAAAAATAAGGACTTGCTCATGGGTGTTGGGGATTTCGTTCCTGACCAGCACCCTAATTGCGAAACGCACAATTTATCAGAATCTGAATGGGATTGAAGATTATTTCTAAACCATTGCGTCATTTGTTCGAGTAAATTGTGGCTCAGCAACGTAAATAACGCAATGAATGTTGTTTAACTATGAATATTAAACCAATTCCTACCGATAAAAACTTCCGCAATTACCCCTCGGGTTCTCGCGACACTAAACGTTTTTAAATTATTTTTAAATGTAGGAAACTGTTTTAATTAATAATCTAGCACATCGTTTTTCCCGGTTCAGTTGTCAGCGTGTCCTGTGACACATAAGCCTTTTCCAGCTGTTTTTATTCTTCTTCAGTTACGTTTCTGCTCTGTAAGTTGCTAGCCATCTCAGTAGATGTCTTACTATTATAAGTTTAATATTAATGTTCCCACTGCTGGGACATAGACCGCCTCTCAGTGGTAAGGATTGGCCCGTAATCTACTACACGGGCGCAGTGCAGGTTGGTAGATGTCACATGTCTTCGAATTTTTGGTTCTAGGACATGACGGTTTCTTTCATTATTTTCCTTCGCCGTATTGAGAGCAGTGGTGATGAAATTATTGACACCAAGTAAAACTTCGAACCTAAAACTCAACGAACCTAAAAAACGGGCCTGTACTATTGGGCCACCACAGGCCTAGCCTTTTACCAACTATGCTGGGTAATACGAAACCCCTTGACGAAACTAGTTTTTAGATTTTCAGGCTTTTTTTTTTTTAGGATGGGAAATCATCAAATGACTTTTCCCGCTCTGGGCGGAGCGGGAGGGCGTGTCAGACTTTTACTGACTAAAACCCACCCGTGTTCCATCAGTTGCCCATGTGCCAGGGTCACGGTATCTCTTTCGAACAATCACGCGACCCCGGCAGGCATCGGTCCTAGTAGACCCCTACACTGCTGCTGACATCTCTTTGAGGCGCGCGTGGAACACTACGCGCCGTCGACCCGAGCTTGGTCCTTACCGGGCGGCGAGCTACCCATTGCTCGCCACCCGCAAGCTCGCGCCTACGGTGGCCGGGAGTCCACTATCGACTCCCGACGCCCGGGGCGTCTCCTCCTGCGGCGGCTAGGGACGTGAGGGCGCAGTGACTGCCATTCCCTCACGCACCCCGCCTCCTCCTTCGCGGACATTACTGCTTCGCAGAAGGAGGTGACGGCTTCCCATTCCTTCTCGCTCCGTACTATGGCTCGCACCAGGGCCGGACGCGAGAGGTCGCCGCCGCCGATCGCCTCCACGAGGACACGGCGGTGCTCCGCCCAGGCAGGGCACACCTCCACCGTATTCTCCACCGTGTCCGTTTCAGGCTTCTGACAACTATAAACGACTGTAAAAGATCTACTAATAATAGCCGGTACAAAACGCTTAAACGTGCTTTCCGAAGCACGGTGGGGTCTTGATGAGTAAAGATGGTCAGCCATCCACGGATCTGATTTTACCTGATTGATCGACCTGTACAAGCAAAACTAAATCCTAACAAACAATAAAAATAAAACATAAAAAATGTAGAGCAAATCTGATAAAATCAACTCATTAAGTTAATTTTAAGCCACACTCTTCACGCCTCACATACTCCAACGGAACTAACATTCGCTGATGCTTCAGCCTCGTCAAGTTACCCACTAATTAAATGCAATTAAAAATATTTTAATTAATACGCGGCCTCCATCTGGTCATGTGTGAAAGTTATTTTAATGCTAATAAGTTAAAACCTTGTGCAGCAAAGTAATATATTATATGGTTGAACCTCCCCAAGCCGGATGGTAGAACGATTTAGCCTTTGATAAGACACTCATATAGTTTGTTTCATCATCATAATTTCAGCCGAAAGACGTCCACTGCTGGGCATAGGCCTCCTCCAAGATGGGGAGATTGGACATAATCGCCACGCTCGGCAGGCGGGCGATATGAAATAGAGAGTGCATAGAGAACGCTGCTGCCCGAATGGGGAGAGAATTCTAGTAAGTCCCTTAGTAGCCTCGACAGTTTGTTTATTCCTACTTAAATAACTTACATGAAGTTTATAGTGCAGTGAGCAGTGGTGACCCAGTGGGCAGCGGTGGCCCAGAGCGCAATTATGGCCCAAAAGTAATGGCTTCTACTTACAAGCAATAGTTTGTGATGTCGAAGCCACACTTGTGTGTGCTGTGTTATTTATTAAATAAATTATGTGTTATTTGTACGCCTCTTGGCATAACGCAGCGACCTATGTATTTTAATTTAAGAACTGTATTTACTACCTATGTTATGATTATGATTATGTGCTCAAAAACAATAAAATAACTGCGAGAGAACAGTCACAACCAAAAATCGAAGTGGCTACCATTTGCCCACATTGTGCCCGCAGGGTGGAGTTTGGTCTATTCCCTTTCATAGAGACAGACCTCTTGTCTGGGTCCCAGCAGTGGGAATGTTATGGGCTAATTGCGCTCTATGCAAACAAAATCGTACGCTACGTATTATTTTGTCATGTCTATTCAGACGAGAGAGACTTAATTTTGTTGTTCCTCTACTGCTTGGGAGTTTGTTGCAAAACTTCATACCAAACAAAGCCTGATGTTATTGTATGGACTATGTCTGAAATAAATGAATGAACGAATGAAAGCACTAGGAACTGGTGAAGGGGCGGACGTTTTGGGTACAACCTTATCCTCATGTAATTTTTACATTCAAACGTGCTGACTCTAGTTGACTGGTTTGGATAAATTACTTCTGATTTTAACTTTTTAGACTAGAGAACTATCAAGACCTATTAGTAGTGGTTGTAAGTTGTAAGAAAGCTTACTTGAAGAACGTACTTACGTTTTAAAACTTGAACATCTCCACTACACCTGTAATCAGGGCGCCTATTCAAAGAACAAGTAAGTCGGGCGATGCATAGTTTTACCACTAATTGTGAGACAACTTAAGGGACTGTCTATTGCACTGGAAGGTTTAATTGAGTCACTATTTAATACTAGTTAGCATAATAAAATTGCTATCAATTTGATCAATGGGGTAATTGCGCTGCCAGCGTCGCGAGATTTGTTCGAAAGAGTTACCGTGGTCCTGGCATAAGCAACTGAAGTAACACGGGTGGGTTTTAGTCAGTAAAAGTCTGACACGCCCTCCCGCTCCGCCCAGAGCGGGAGACACCATTTGATGATTTCCCCCACCCACAAAAAAGTGGGGTAATTGCGTAACACACTAACGATCAGAATGACTTTAATTTTGACAGTTCAACAATATTCATTGCTTTATTTACAGTGTAGAGCAGACAGATTTTTCGAACATATGAAGCAATGGATTGGCATCTTCAAATGATTGGGTCGTGGGGCTTTCGGGACCGGGACCGCGGTCCTAAATTCCACCTAAAATACAATAATTATTTTGCAGTAGTATTTTGGGCCAATAGAAAAATTAAGTTAAAGAAAACAAATTTTTCATTTTCTCATACATTTTGTGTGTCAGCGAAACGCGTTATGCCTTTGAAGTACCAGGTTGACATGACTTAGGAGGAGCTTACATAGGAGTCGAGTCGCATAAAGCGATTTCAAACTGACGCTAGAAATCGCTTTATGCCTTCGAAGTATCAGATGGTCATAACTCGGTAGGAGCTCAACTAACAAGAGTGGGTATGTATTAGGTAGAAAACGCTTTATGTCTTCGAAGTACCAGGTTATCATAACTTGATAGGAGCCTAATAAGTTAACAAATCATTTATGGATTCTAAGGCAGCACAAAGTTCCCTGGGTTAGCTAGTATATTAAGATAGCTTTTTTATTTAAATGTCAATGTTAAATTTATAAAAATAGTAATGATATTCAATAATTGTAATGATTATGACCACTGCTGATGTGTTTAATTTCGATAGTGAAGTTTTTTTTTAAAGTTTATTGTTACGTTTCGACGGGTGATTAGGGGGACGATAGGTGATTCAAACACATAAGATTACTTTTTTTTAAATAGGTGGGTTTTTTAGGTGGGTTTTTTAGGCTGCCATTGTTGAAATAAAATAAATATTATATCGTTTTATAAAAATAATTTTGTTTGTATAACTTCTAATTTTTTGGTTGACTGTACTTTTCCAAGAAATAACTTTGTTTATTTTACTTGTGGTCCCAAACTATTACTAAAAATATTTATTATATTAATAGGTGGAATCTAGGACCGCGGTCCCGGTTCCGAAAGCCCCACGATCCAAATGATTCATATTCTGTTTAATAGTATGTTACGTAATGAGGGTGCTAATGACGTAATGAATAATAGTGTAATAATGGCAGTAACAACCGTAACAATGGATTGTTTGCACATAAACATAACATAAGCATACATGATATTTTTTTTTCGGTGAAATCACGTCTTGTTTTCCGAAGAATTGGGTAGAGCAAAAATATGAATTGAATATGAAATTGTATTTTCAATGCGAATTGTGTTTTGTTTTGTATTTATTTGTTTAAACTGTTTTATTGTATTTGATATTTATGCACACGGCTACAGGTCAAGCTAAACAGGTCCAGTTTTAGCTGACCTCGCATTGTATATTGGCTTTTCGTACAATGAGATGTCGTGTTATGATTTGTTTACGTTATACAAAAAACTGAGCCAAAAGTATACAGGGATAATTGTTATTTAATTTATTCTGCCCAGGACGTGGTAGTGTGACCCATTTGTAACATTTACGCATCCCATAAAGCCGACGCAAAAATTCAGGGGATTCCAGAAAACAAAATTTAAAAAAAAAACCTATTTATGAAATTTACAAGAATTCGTCAATAAATAAAATTTTTCTAAACTCTTAAATTAATAAGGCTATTAGCCTTCATTGATATTCTAATGGGAACTATAGCTCAACAAACCTTTTAATGTATCCAAATGTTCTAAAACATCAAATAGAAGAAGCTTATTAAAATAATCTACGTCTTATGAACTTCGACACCATTTATCTCAAAAATTGGCAGCAAGCGTAAAAAATACGGGGAAGACATCTTCATGCAAACAGGTAACTTCTGTACCTATTAGATAGCTGACGAATTCTTCGAACTTTCAAACTCCAATAAAATTAGGTCTCTATTCCCATGAAGGAATACATCAAATTACAAGTCACCTATTTAAGTTCAGTTTTCTGCTTTACCGTAGCAAAAACGAAAACGTCACCTCGTGAAGCAAAGATAACTTTTAAAAGAGATGCACACTTTCATCCTTTGAATAAAATCATACTTACATGTATACTTTTATTTCTCACTGCATTTTTAAACTTTAGTGCCTAATAATTTGGCCGTGAACGAAATTACTTTTTTTCAAAAAACTTTTACAGGCATTGTCTGTCCGTTTCCCAGCGATGTTCCAAAACTATGCAACTGGGTCGCAGGGCACTAACTTTACCTCCAATAGGGGGGTTAAAAGTTACTTGTAATTTGATAAAATTCTTTTAATTTGGGTGCATGATGCGGTGCAGTTTTCATGTTAGGAGAATTTTGTAGAACTGTTTGGAAACATTGTAAAAACAGTTGATACAGTTACCGCAAAGAGTAAATTAATATACAGGGAAAAGAGTGTCCTCTTGCGTGATAAAATTGCATATCTATTTGACAATACGCCATCTGTAACTTGGCCCCAAACTAATCACATACCTACATAGCTATAGTTATATGTATGATAACATGTTCTAATAGAACGTTTCGTCCTATCTCTGCAACATGTTCTAGTAGAACACGTTCCAGAAATAGGACGAAACAAAATAGTCCCGATGGAATTGTGGTAATTACAACGAAATACAACAATACAGATCGGGAACTACAAAATGCGCGTATGGAGAATGCAGCAAATCGCCATATTGTGATTGTTTATTTTCAGTTCAAGAACTGTCACTTAATACATCATAGGTAAAATCTGGCACCAGGTCTTTTTAAATAAAGTTGATATTTGTGCTTTATCAAATTGTATTTCATTTATGTGTCTATTTCAATTTGTAAGATGAGTTTGATATTTTTCTCATACTTATCTCTAATTAATATTACATCAATAATCTTATTTTAAATAAAACATTTCGATCAATTTATAGCGCCACCTGTTGAAAATGGAATGTAATTTAATAGTATATGGGCCAACATCTAGATGGCAACTCTTTCTTTACTTAGCTGTCAAAATGTACGTAGTGTCACCCCCCTGAGTTACCGTCTCGACCAAGGGAGAAGTTTGTATTGTGTTAAAAACAACATACAGAATTAACAAACACTAGTTCAGAATATGTGTGTGGGTTTGTCACATCCCATGGCTGGCAGGCGGGTTGGCGATCGCAGTATGGTGGTAAAATGCGTAGAAAACGCTGCTGCCCATTCTCTAGTAAGTCCCTTAGTCGCCTTTTACGACACGCACGCGAAGAAATGGGACCGAAGTGGTAAACAGTAGGTGAACAATAATACCTACATTCGCGTTTGGAAATATTGGAATTAGCAATCATACTAAAATGCAGTTGACCATCCCAAATACTACCTATATATATAAACAGACTCTTTATCCTATACATTTAGTGATATGACCTTACTGATTTTGATAACGTCCGCGGCGTGTCGATTGTGCTAATCCCTCGGACAGTGGTGACAGGCAGAGCTACTGATAGGGTTAGGGCAGATAATATCAGTTAATCCGGATAAGCTTTTAATTTAGATGGTCTTTGTGGCTTTGATAAAGTACTCGAGTTCGGAATTGAAAGCTACATAGTTTTATTTAACGATAACTGATACTTGCTCTTCCTTCTGGGCTCGTTTTTCCGTCGAGAATCTGAATTTGTGTCCAGTTGATGGCAATAGACTACCCCCTAATATATGGGATTTGAATATAACTGACAAAATACGTGTGTTTTATTTAGGTACAGCATAATCAGCCTCAGGTGCAGCATTCTTAAGTAAAGGACTTACTAGAGAATGGGCAGCAGCGTTCTCTATGCATTTTACCACCATACTGCGATCGCCAACGCGCCTGCCAAGCGTGGCAATTATGGCAAAGCCCCCCAAATTGGGAGAAGCCTAACTCCAGCAGTGGAAGTCTTACGACTGAAATGATGATGATGATGATGATGATCAGCCTCGAACACAGGCCTCCTCTCTGCGAGAGGGAGTTGGTCGCCACACGGGCTCAGTGCGGGTATGGTAGATGTCACATGGTTTCGAATTTTTGGTCCTAGGATATGGCGGTATGCTCACGATGGTTTTCTTCACCGTTTTAAGAGCACTGGTGATGAAATAGTTGACACTAACCTACATATCGTGAATCACAGCCGTTACCACTGGGCCAGCACTGCTCTCACTCTACAATAGGTACACCTCTGCCTAAACGTTTGGGGATTAAAGACGTAATGTTATGATGTTATGCAGACTCAGCCTATAATGTTTCTATTGCTGGAACACAAGCCTCCTCCCAGTGGGGGTGTGTGTTCACCTTGCGTGACTCAACATCATCATCATCATTTCAACTGAAACACGTCCACTGTTGGACATAGGCCTCCCTTTAAAATTTTGGGGGGTTTTCCATAATCGCCATGCTCGGCAGGCGGGTTGGCGATCGAAGTATGGTGGTAAAACTCACGGAAACACTCACTGGCGTGACTCATAGTCGTTATCTGCTGTGGCAAATTTTAAATTTAATTTAACAGAAACTAATAAGTATTTATCATTCATTATCGAACCTACTTGTACATAATAACATACATCATAAAACATAACATCACGCCTTGTTTCGCCGAAGGGTTGGGCAGAGGTGTCAAAATCAAAATCAAAATCAAAAGTCATTTATTCAAACTAGGCTGAGAGTCAGCACTTTTTGAACGTCAAAGTTACAAAAGACAGTCCCCCCAAAACGCCCGCCCTTGGACACTTCCTAGTGCTTTAGCTGGGAAGAAGAAGTGGCGGAACAAACTCCCCAGCAGCACAGCTGTCTGTTAAGTTAGAAGAACTTGATTCTATACAATATTGTGTAAGTAATTAATATTATAAAACGAAACATACTCACGTAGTAGTAAGAGTGACAACGTAGTCGTTGATAGAATAGTATGCCTTTGAACAAAGGTTGGATTTTGCTTTAGCTTTAAACTCATTAAACTGCAAATCTAGCAAAGGAGAGGGAAGCTTGTTATAAAAGGTAATACCAAGACCAACAAAAGAATTATGAACATTATGAAGCCGGTGAAAGGGAGCTCGTAGTTTGTCCTTATTTCTAGTATTAATATTATGAAAATCACTGTTTTTAGTGTACAAGTGTATATTTTGCCTAATATATAAGATGTTGGCGAAGATGAATTGTGATGCCACCGTAAGAATATCAATATCTTTAAACAAATCTCTCAGAGAAACTCTAGCACCTAGTTGGTAAATCGCTCGAACAGCTCGTTTTTGAAGAACAAAAATATTTTGAATGTCCGCGGCTTTGCCCCACAGCAGAATGCCGTAGGACATTATGCTATGAAAATAACTAAAATAGACTAATCGAGCTGTATCAACGTCCGTGTACTGTCTAACTTTCCTTACGGCGTAGGCGGCCGAACTGAGCCTTCCCGCTAGGCTTGATATATGTGATCCCCACTGAAGTTTGGCGTCTACTGTTATGCCCAGAAAAACTGCCGAGTGTACAGTTTCAAGCACCTCATTATCTAAAACGACATTGGGTCCCAGGTTCCTAACATTCGGTAAGGCGAACTTTATACATTTCGTTTTTTTGGCATTAAGAAATAGGTTATTTGTAGTAAACCAATCCGTAGCCATTGAGAGCGCATTATTCACGTCGTCAAAATCTTTTCTATTCCTGTCTACTTTAAAGATAAGTGAACTTGTGAAGTGTACTTGTAGTACACCCACATTTCGCCTGTTATGTTTATTGCCATCAACTGGGGACAAATCCAGATTCTGGGCTGCTACTGAGAAATTCCAGATGGAAAAACCCAATAACACTTTGCCCGACCCGAATCGAACCCAGGACGTCAAGCTCAACAGTAGCGCTTGCTACCACTAGACCAACGAGGCAGTCATTCATTTCTACATAATAATACATATCAATTAATGGAGGTTTCAGGAACGTTGTCGGTATAAATATATAAGCAATTACATATTTTATTTGTTTTGTGGTTACCAACTGCGTGGTTTGATACCACAATTGGGCCTTCCGCGGCTGACCACGACCGGCCATAATGCAACCTCGTCCTGAATAATTTTGGTTTTTCAATCGGCCGCCGTTTGTTGCTAATAATATGCATCGGCTTTCGTTTCATTTTATAGGGTGTAACTAAACAGCACATTGTTATTGATTTCGAATGTCTGCTAAGGATTTAAAGCTCTTTAGTGTTTCGTACAACGGTATAAGTAATAGGGTCCATTACTTATCCTCCGCTGTCTGTCAGCGGGCTGTTTCTCTTGATCTGTAATAGGTAGACAGTTGCAATTTTCATAAAATGTGTATTTCTATTGCTCTAAACAAAAAACGTAACTGTTTCGGCGTTTTTTGCCTTGTGGTAGGGAACTCCTCATGTGCGAGTCCGACTTGCACTTGGCCGGCTTTTATTTGGAATGCTGATTGTTTATATATGCCTATTTTTTTATAGTTTTATTTAATGAGACTATTTCATTTGCTTTAAGTCTAATTTCACTTTCTAATCTATCTATACATATAATAAAACAGTAAAAAAACTGTGTCTGTACATTGAATATATTTAAAAAATAATAATTGAGGGGGTTTAGAAACAGTAATAGAGCACGAAACCAAAAAAAAAAGTATGTCTGTTTGTCTGTTTGTCTGTTTGTTTGTACACGCTAATCTTCGGAACTACTGGACGGATTTGAATGATTTTTTTTTGTTGTATAGGTATTAAGTCTGGGCAACATATAGGCTATAATCTATTTTGGAAACTTGAACACCTGATGCAGAACCGCAATAGACCAGCTAAACTATAAGAGATACAAAAATGGTACCATAGCAAAAATTGTTTCACGTGATGAGCATTTTCTGCTAAGAGAATAAATTTGAAGATCTGGAACACCTGATGTGGAAGTCCAACAGCCCAGCTACACTATAACATATATAGGAATGACGTCTTAGCAAGAGTTGTTCAGCCTGATGAGCACTCTCTGTTGTCGTATAAAATTTGAAGATCTGGAACAGCTGATGTGAAACTCCAAGAGCCCAGCTACACTATAACATATATACGAATGACGTCTTAGCAAGAGTTGTTCAACCTGATGAGCACTCTCTGTTGTCGTATAATATTTGAAGATCTGGAACAGCTGATGTGGAACTCCAAGACCCCAGCTACACTATAACATACATAGGAATGACGTCTTAGCAAGAGTTGTTCAGCCTGATGAGCATTCTCTGTTGTTGTATAAAATTTGAAGATCTGGAACAGCTGATGTGGAACTCCAAGAAGAAGTCACTGATTCTAGAAAATATACTTTAAGCTAGCCTTGGAGCTAGGGCCAAACATTTTTCTATAACCTGTTTTTATGGCAACAGAGAATTTATTTATTCAATGTAGCAATGTATATTCAGCTCAATTTTAAAAATGCTTTTCGTTAGATTGTTCAAGATTTCTAGGCTCTAACAATAAAACAGTTGTAATCATTTCTATGCTACTGCCCACATGTTTAATCTTCAAGGAAATACAACACAAAGATAAGACTCAAAGACTACCATTCTAGTCCTTATCTAACAACCATCAATTCCAGACAACCTAGAATATCTAGATCAGTAGCACATACAAAACAAATCGTCGCCATATTGAATGAAACTCTTCCCATATTACAGCACATGTTAACTGTTTGCCGGCGAATAGCGTAGCAAATCAGTAAACAATGCAGCGACCATCTTAACTTGAAACGACGGGGTGGCGCTGCTGCCAAAAATAGAATTTTGATCCATATATTTATATAATTTCTGCATGAATGTTACAAGAAATATTTAATAAACCAGTGTTAAATGTAAAATTTTAAAATAAAGCAAGATCGTTTATAACGTTTTAGTTAAAGTAAAAACCGTAATTTACTTTCATCATAAAAGGCCCTCAAAATTATTGTTAATTCCATCCGTTCACGTAAATTGTCTATGAATCCGAACTTCGTCTGCGTGTCCGAAACAGAAATAGAGTAGGGTCAATAACGAAACGTAAATCATTTTTTGATATTATTTTGATTGATTTATCATGATATTATATTATTTTTAATAAATATAAACCTTCCTCTTGAATCACTCTATCTATTGATGAAAACCGTATTAAAATCCGTCGCGTAGTTTTAAAGATCTAAGCGGACAGACGCGGCGGATGTGACTTTGTTTCATCCTATGTAAAGTTTTATTTTCTTGAACATTTGACATTACGTGCACTCAATTTTCTTCTGGCATGTAATATATACCAACACGCCTAACTGTGCGACAAATAAATGAGCGTTTTAAGGTATCTTTGACGTTTGGGTTTGTGCCTTAAGTTGCCGCAGTCCAAGTTATGTTGGTGATGCAAATGCTTCGTTGATTGATGCGTTCCGTACCCAGATAGACGTGGTTGATGTTATTCACACGACAAACATGGATACAATCATGCTTGATATTTTCTGTGTGGTAGTTTGTTGATGGGAGAAAGCTTTGATGTGATTTAGGGAGAAGTTAGTTCGTCAGTCAGAGGTTGTTTTTGGTGCATTGATTGATCGGTTACTGTTGCACTTCTTTCACGGCTTTGTTTGAAGTTCGAACAAATATTTGCTTAGAGATATTTGTTACAGTTATGCAGGTCTAATCCCGAGCATGAAATCTGTATTTCGGCCGAAGTTACGGGCGCTTCCTACTCCGCATCAGCTACGGACATAAGATTGACATTTGACAGTTGGTGCAACTCCTCTCCTGATGTTTTTTCCCCTTCCAAAAACTAACTTAATATCTTATTAATAGGAAGTAGGGTTCATTCCGAAACAAACTACTTTCGGAATGAACGCTACTTCCTATTAATAAGTTATTAAGTTTTTACCCTACGGAGTTACAGAGTAGGCCCCCTGAGTGTCAGTGAGATGTGTTGTGTTGTTCAGGATTTTATATTGTTAACCTGCACGGAGTCCTACTGTTTGGTAAAGACCTGCCCTTTTATTGATCAAACCTCTCCATTTTTTCCAGTGAAACAAAATATCAAAATCAAAAGTCATTTATTCAAACTAGGTTGAGAGTCACCACTTTTATACGACAAACAAAAAATAAAAAATGTCTGGCGATGTTCAGGATACGAAAGAAATTATCTTCCAAGGAAGTAAGGTCTCGTGTAATAAATTGCACTGTCGGTAGCGTCACATTATGGTCCTATTTCCCTTACCCCCGTTACACAGTGGAACGAATGTATGGGAGCGGTTGGACGTAGACATGTCCGAAAAAAAAGAGTAAAATTATGCCAAACTAATGATGCCATCTTATTCGATTACTTAATGCCTTCATAACTTGTGGTGATGAATTTCTTCATAACTCCCATATTTCGGGAGTAATTTGAGAAAATGTGAAATTTTACTATGAAAATGAGTGTATCGAGCTCTCTCCCTCCTGATTCCGGGCTTGTTTCAAGTAGCGGTCTCTAATATCATAATACTAAGAGCTATATTTAATACTAAGACACATAGTGCGCCAAATGTGCACTTTCTGGGATAAAGAGTGATGTATATTTTATAACACAATTTTTTTATTTTTTGTTTATTTTGTTGATTAAAACCGTTTTTCTAAAGGTTTACCTTATTACAATAACATTTCTGAGCAGCCAATTAGAGAAGATATAAGCTAATTAGGATATATAATTAGGGACTTAAGGTTTACATATAAAACTGATGCACTAATGATTACTGATAAGAACATTGCTATTATTTAATTACTAAATGGCTCTTAATACACTAATTTAGCATGCATCATTTACTAATTATCACAATAACTAATTACCTTGCAATATTTAACAAAGGATACCTGGGATACCTGGATTTTATATAAATAGGTCACTATTAGTAACTTTAAAATCAGTGTTGATTTACACCTCGTTGTATCCAAGCTAATCTCGCAATGTATTTTCCAAATTTTAATACAAATCTTGATATTCACGTTGCTTTATGCGCACGCGCACATAAAGATTTACGCGACTTTAACTATTTGTTCAGTGTTTTAAAAGATAACAGTTGTGTTCAGTTATGTGAAAGTGCTGAAACAAGTTTAAAAGACTGGTGTCGTCGATTTTGCTACCGCATTTATGCAAAATGGACACAGTCTGGAAGAAGCACAGATAAGTTTCGGAAGAAACATGAGATTTGGCTACAGGCTGCAATTCAATGGCCGGAATTACAGAATGAAAATATGGAACCTTCTACAGAAAATATAAGTGACGTCATCGAGCCCATAATTTCTCCTGCTAAATCTGATGCTTCAACTTGTACACATCCTAGTCCTCGTAAATCTTTTGAGGACCTTAGTAACCGGCAAAAAAGAAGACGCACTGAAGATAGTCTTTCATGCAGCAGTAGCAGCGCTGAAATTATGTTTTCGGCCGAAAGGGCGCTTCAAAAGGCAGGACAAAGCGATACAGCTTATGTTATGAAATACTTGACGGAGAATCCAGAAGAGGCCTCAAAAATCAAAGCCTTCATTGAAGGTAAATCAATTCAGGTACGGGAAATATCCCCTTTGAAGGCATTGGCTCTTTATGTATCGATGAACTTATCGAAATGGCGCTATAACACTCTTCGGGATTTCAACACTCAAGAAGGAGCTCTTCAATACCCGAGTTACTACATGTTGGTTAAAGAAAAAATTAAGTGCTATCCGGCCAAAGAAGATCTCACAGTTACAGAGAGCTCTGCAAAAATCAAATTACAAGCCTTGATGGATTTAACCTCAAGAAGACTTATTAGGTCGTTAGAAACCCCTGTTGATCCCAATCAACAGCTCGTATTGACCAGCAAATGGGGTTTTGACGGATCATCTAGCCAAAGCATTTATCATCAAAGGACGAGTGAAGATGAGCAAATCGATCTTGCTAGTAATTTTATGATTAGTCTTGTACCACTGCGGCTCGTCTCAAAAGGTGTAACAATTTGGGAAAACGAGCGACCATCTTCCACTTCATTTTGCCGGCCAATATTGTTTAAGTTTATAAAGGAAACCAAAGAAAATGTGCAGAGAGAGATGGCTGAAATCGAAGCAGAGATTGAAGCCTTAACTCCATCCACCATCACTGATGGAATTAGTGTCAAACACCAACTGCTGTTGACAATGATTGATGGTAAAATTCATTCCATTATATCCAATACAGCAGCTTCAGTGTGTGACATATGCAAGGCTTGTCCTAAAGAAATGAATAATTTAGAGTTAATCAAAGATAAAGACGCAAACGAGGACATGTATAAATATAGCTTAAGCACCCTTCACGCTTGGATTCGCTCAATGGAATGCTTATTACACATTTCCTACAAATTAGACATAAAATCATGGCAAGTAAGGGGTGATATAGCAAAAAGGCAAGTTGATGACAGGAAGAAAAGAGTTCAAGAGGCTGTAAGAAGAGAAACGGGCTTACTTCTCGATGTTGTGAAACAAGGCAGTGGATCCACCAACAATGGCAACTCGGCAAGGAGATTTTTTGAAAACTACACTAAATCTGCTGAACTGACCGGAATAGATGCTATGCTTTTAAGAAAAATCTGTGTGATCTTGCAGTGTATTTCATCAGGAGAGAAGATCAACGTAACTAAATTCCGAGAGTTCTGCTTTGATACTGCTAAGCTTTACGTGGAGTTATACCCATGGTATTATATGCCTTCTTCACTTCATAAAATTTTAATGCATGGGCCAGACATAGTTCAGAACATGTCAATTGTGCCCATTGGTTTTCTATCCGAAGAGGCATCTGAGGCCAGAAATAAAGATTTTAGAAAATATAGAGAGGGGCATTCTCGAAAGCATAGCAGTATCTCATGCAATGAAGATATTATGCACAATCTTTTACTGTCTTCTGATCCACTTGTTACAAGTATCCGTCCAAAAGGAAATAAGTTTGTAAAAAAATCTTCTTTTAAGGAATTTTATGAGCTTACGGATTCTGAGAAAAGTGATATCGAATTTGTTAACATAAATGATTTAGCGGACATCGATTCTGAATTTGAATTAATTGATGATGATGATGATGACGAAGATAATTAAATGATGTTATTGTTTTAAAATGTGTAACTTAGTAAATTAGAGCTTACATCTTAATTATTTATTGTACTTTTAATGAAACTAGGTAATTTATTATCAACTTACTTAAAAGTCATACTCTCATCAGTTCTTGTGAATATTTTTGTTAATATATATTTCTGTATATATATAATATATTTATAGACCTCTTAATAAGTCTGTCTGCGGTTTAAAGTAAATACAAATGGGGAAAAAACGTTTTTTTTTTAAATTTTCATTTCCTTTTATCCCAGAAAGTGCACATTTGGCGCACTATGTGTCTTAGTATTAAATATAGCTCTTAGTAATAGCATTACGATATTAGAGACCGCTACTTGAAACAAGCCCGGAATCAGGAGGGAGAGAGCTCGATACACTCATTTTCATAGTAAAATTTCACATTTTCTCAAATTACTCCCGAAATATGGGAGTTATGAAGAAATTCATCACCACAATTTATGAAGGCATTAAGTAATCGAATAAGATGGCATCATTAGTTTGTCATAATTTTACTCTTATTTTTCGGACATGTCTACGTCCAACCGCTCCCATACATTCGTTCCACTGTGCGTTAGTTCAAGTTTATGAACGAACTCTATCTTTAGCAATACATAAAGCCATAATCAACTAGAAGGCTACAAGATGCCTAGTTTGATGTTATCAGTTTACAAATTGATACTGTCCATCCACTTAGTTCCTGAGTCACCTTTAACGGTACTAAGGCTCTATTTATCCTGCCAGGGTCGCGAGATTGTAGAGTTATCGTGGCCCTGGCATATATGCAACTGAAGGAACACGTGTGGGTTTTAGTCAGTAAAAGTCTGACACGCCCTTTCGCTCCGCTCAGAGCGGGAGACGTCATTTGATGATTTCCCACGCACAAGAAAACAAAAAGAGCTCTATTCATAGTCGAGCTAGCCATATTTGGCTCGTATCTGTAGGAGCCCTAATTGAAAGGGATGCCTATGGTGCCTATTAGATGGCTATCAATAGGATTACTGCGAAACTAATCCGATTTCGAAATGAGCCTAGAGTTGCCATAAATGGTTGGAGACGGGATAAAGGTCGCTTGGTCTAACCCTGATGAAGTATTGTGCATCCTGGCAGAGTTTTAGAGTTATTACAGTAAGTTAATAATATTATATAGATTGAGTAGCTGATGCCGGCTTCGCTCGCGCGGATATTGGAAATTATCCCAGGGGAAACTGCTCCCGGCCGTACTGATTTGGATGAGATTTGGCTCATCCTATAACCTGGATTAACACAAGACAGCACCAAGAAGTGGCGAGGAGCGAGCGGGTGTTTTACGGGCCTGCATATGTAATTTTGGCGTCCGAAAAGTGCTGATTCACAATCAATTCGAATAAATAACTTTGGATTTGGATCCGGGTAGTATGTTCCTGTGGGATAATTTTCGACCTCCACGCAGGTGAAACCGCGGACAAAGATTGTTATTTATATTTGTTGCATAGTAAACCAACATTTTCGGTACTTAAAGCCAAGCTATTGCCACTTATTCCAAAATTAATAAAATGTGGTCGAAGTCATCAATAACTTTCCATCAGGTATGATCGAGGTCAGGAGGTAGGCAACCTGGCAATTTTGACCTCAATAGTCCAGCATCTATCAAAAAAAAGAAAAAGAAAAATGAATTGGCTTTACAAATTATACCTACAGTGAATTCTCATCTTTGTAAACACAGCTATACAAAAAACAGGTTTTTTGCCGACGCCGAAATCATAGGGTTTTGGACCAATTTTTTCCACAATCATGTCGAGTTAACGTTATCCTATTCTAAAAAGCATATTCTGACTGAACTATACCTACTAACATAGACATATTAGGAATCACAGATGTCCCAATATTCTCGTTAGGTTGAAAACGGTTCCGAGAAACTGCACCGATAGTAGTTCACTGCGAAATTGAATCACTAGCAGTGAGGGTCAGTTGACTGAGGAAATTATGACACCTAAAATAGCTGAGTCCGCTGAGTTCAGATATTGGTTTGATTTAATTGAGCTAAGTGTCAATGTAAGCCAATGTAACTTTATTAAAGGCCGCTTTTACAATCTTTAACTATTATTTAAGATAACTGTTATTTAGGAAATAAATATGGTGATTTGACAATTTCTATAAAGAAAATATGTGAAATTGCCATATTCATATTTCAGATAAATGAGATTTGATCACTGAAAAATCTGATGAACGATTTTTTTTCTGGTCATCATTTGTGTCGCCGATGGACCTTGTACTGTACAAGTATGTAAATTATTTTTAATATAAAAAAATTGGCATATGTATACGCCAAAAAAATTGCCATATGTGTATGCCAATTTTTTTACCACCTCTATCGATTCGGAAACTAGACTTAAAATCGGTTAAAATTGAAGTTAGTCGTCAAAAAGTTTGCACCAAAAAGGTATTTTCACAAGATTGAAAGTAAAAGCACATTTGAACAGCTCTCTATTCGGTCGGCTGAGCTGAGCCGTGCGTAGCGCACGCGGTGTCAATTCGGTTTTCCATCAAAGTGGTCCAGTTACAGATTGGCCGGATCACCAGTGGGCGAGATCCGTCCGGTTTGTCAGACGGCTTTCCAATGAGTCCGCGTAGTGACGTGGAATGCGACTGTTTGCAGTTTTTGTGCGTTTTGCTAGGGTTGTGCAATTGCTTGAATGGTTTTATTTATTACTAGCTTCTGTCCGCGACTTCGCCCGTGTCAAATTTTTGCTTCCGTGACCCTTCCCGTCGCTTCGAATTGCCTGCCAGTTTTCATCAATTTTTCTGCTCCGCTCCATTTGATCGTAGCGTGATGTTATGTAGCCTAGCCTTCGTAAATAAATAGGCTACCCAACGCAAAAATATTTTTTCAATTAGTTCCTGAGATTAGCGCGTACAACCAATCAAACAAACAAACAAATTCTTCAGCTTTAGAATATTAGTATAGACTAGCAGAGTAATTTAAGACATCCATGCGGGTAAAGTTTTCTACTACCAGGACAAGAATTACAACATCTGCCAATGAAAGTCGCGTCAAAAACGGTCTAGCCGTTTTGGAGATTAGCCGGACAAAAGAAAGACAAAATTTAAAAAAAAATGGTTTGTGAATGCCGTATGTACTTTCTTACACATTTAGTAATTTGTTATTTTGACATTACAAAAAGACACTTCAATTTTATTTATTTGTACCAATGTTCTAAAAATCCAAACCGGCCTGCTGTGGATTACGGCCCACTCTCTGAAAGAGAAGAGGCTTGTCTCCAAGTAGTGGAAAGATTATAGGCTGACTTTTATGATTGGTAAAACTATTTGCGAGTGTTAGAATGTTACTTTTCCTTTAGTCGTTATCTTCATTTTGATGTACAACCGCGGGCTCTAGCGATACATCACTTCTCATCTTTATGCCTTAAGCAATAGGGTTTGAAACATAGGCCAGTGTATGCCATAGTATTTACAGGTCTAATAGAGTTTTAAATTTTCCGAACTCCTTTGAGACAATTACAATTTCAAGATGTAAAACACTTTTGAATTTTCAAAGTCATAAGCTCATAACAAGATGTTATATTTTGTTGCTTTCAAGTAATTCGTGTGGTGCCGGACGTAAAGAATATCACCACCCTATTTCTTCCCGTGGGTGTCGTAAAAGGCGACTAAGGGACTTACTAGAGAATGGGCAGCAGCGCTCTCTATGCATTTTACCACCATACTGCGATCGCCAACTCGCCTGCCAAGCGTGGCGATTACGGCAAATCTACCAAAGTGTGGGACGCCTATGTGCAGCAGTGGACGTCTTCCACAAACGAATATTCCGAGAGAAATTGCGTTTCTGCTACCTGTATAATCTAATTGAGCCACTTTTATAGATTCCGCCTTTTAAAGCGGTGGAAATCGTTGAAAAACATGGCGGATACGTTTTATAAGATTGCTCTTCGCACACTACCGGTTATTGTAGGATCACTTTGTTTATATACAAAAAATAAATCTGAAGTGGTAAATAAAAATGTAATAAATACATTTATTTGCAAGAGAAAAAAAAGAAAAGGCTCGGGGAAAACAAAATGTACTTTATTCACTTTATTCATATTATTCTCACTATAATAATCATCATGTCTGTTTTCCTTTATTATTCAAATAAAAGTTTGATTAAAATGTTATTTTGCACGAGCTTCTGACAGTTTCGCCCGCGTAGAGGTAGGAAATAATCCCGCGAAAACGCACTACCGGAATAAAAATTAACTTAAGTGATAAACTACCTGGGTGCCAAATCCCAACCAATTTCATTTTTTAGAAAGAGTCACAAAAATCCATACATCCTTAGAAATGTTCACATTTATAGTAGGATTTTATTAGGGCAATGTCACAGTGTCGTTCATAAGTGCTCTCAGCCTAGTTTGATTATATGAGTTTTGATTTTTGAATCAAAATCTACCTGTTTAGTAATATGTAAGTCATTTATGGTGTTATATTTAATATATTTTGAATAAATACCTCCATTTTTGAATTTATACAAACCATTGCTTCGGTGTCCCACAAGGCAGTGTTCTGGGTCCAACGCTTTTTTAATATATATAAATAGCCTCTGCGAAATGAAGCTTGACAATAGACGTGTTTTTTCCTATGCAGATGACACAGCTATTGTTTTCACTGGAGATACCTGGGAATCTGCATATGAATATGCCGAAAAGGGTCTCATTAAGGTTGCTAAATGGTTAAATTCTTTCTTACTGACACTAAACACCTCTAAAACTAAATATATTACATTCACAAACTACAATGATAGTCAACCTGATCCTAATCATAACCTTAGAGTACATAGCTGTGATAATCCTATTAGCACAAAGTGTTCTTGCAATCAAATGTCAAAAGTGACTAATATAAAATATTTAGGTATTATGGTAGACCAATGTTTATCTTGGCATCTGCACAAAATCAAAATCAAAAGTCATTTATTCAAACTAGGCTGAGAGTCAGCACTTTTTGAACGTCAAAGTTACAAAAGACAGTCCCCCCAAAACGCCCGCCCTTCGACACTTCCTAGTGCTTTAGCTGGGAAGAAGAAGTGGCGGAACAAACTCCCCAGCAGCACAGCTGTCTGTTAAGTTAGAAGAACTTGATTCTATACAATTGTAAGGAGGTAACATTATGAGACACAAAACATTAAATTAAATGATTTGCCATCTGTCAGCTAGCCAACCCAATAATATGATCACTGATATGATCATGTCTCGAACCAGAAAACTTATTTGGATTTTCAAGACTTTAAGACATGTTATGTCCAAGACTCTATTAAACCAGATATACTTATCACTGGCCCAGTCGGTTCTAGTGTATTGTATACCTGTATGGGGCGGGGCCACTAAAATCAAATTCCTAGAACTGGAAAGAGCGCAAAGGTCTCTCTTGAAAGTTATGTATTTTAAACCGTATAGATTCTCTACTGAAATCCTATACTCACTAAGTGGCCTTCTCTCACTCAGGAAATTATACGTACTACATGCTGCTTTAAAATTACATAAAACCCTTTGCTATGATTCTAGCCTTAATGAAAAAAGAAGAAAATATCTTGTTGCACCAGAAATCTCAGTTAAAACCTCATATGCGGAAAGACAGTTCACCAGACAATCCGCTTCCATCTACAACAAATTAAACAAACTTGTAAATATCTACCCAATGACATATCGCGAATGTAAAAAATCATTAACAGACTGGCTAAAACGCAAGAGCTACGATGACATTGAAACACTTTTATTGAACACCATGCGATAATTTGACATAAAGCGACACTCACTCACTCACTCTCACACTCACACACACACACACACACGCACACACACGCCTTCTTAGATATAAGTTGATTTCATTGTATGTACACTCCTACATTATTGTTTCTAGTTTTAGAAGAGCGAGGTCTCCTAGCACAGGTATTTGTATACTTAAAATGATACCTCTATGTAAGATTAAATACTGTAGAAGTTTGTAAAGTTATTTCTAATAAAATGTTGTATTTTTTTGTTTTGCATTGTATGTCTCATCACAACACTGAAACTTCGAATTCGTTCAACTGTTTGTTCGAATTTTAAACGTAAATAGCGCGAAATATCAGTGAAAATAAAATCAACAGATAAGCCCAAAATAAAATAAGTATTAAATTTCAATGCATATTTTAGTGATAAAATCTCGGTTCGATGAATCGGTGTTGTTAAAACAAAAAAATGCAATCTTTTTAACTGCACAACGTCCATTTTTACAAATGAAGAACACATTTTATGTAAGAACGTTTACTTGGATGACATGTGTTTTGTTGTTTTTATTTTTTTGTTAAATACGATGGACACGGTAAACTCAACTACCGAGTTTCTGGATGTAGGTAAACTGGTTTGTTACAATCACATTAGGTACATATAAACAACTAATCCGATTAAAATGAAATTCGACGCAGAGGAAAAATTTTACATTATGGATAACGCATCACTTTGCCCCATTAAAAACCATAGACACATACAAAATTCAGCTTATAATGCACTGGTGGGTCACAGGATTCCTCTTTATTTTAGAATAGGGCTCTCATGGGCCCAGTGCGAGTTGGTAGATGTCACATGAATTTGAATTTTTAGTTCTAGGACGTGTCGGTTAGGAAACAGAGGAGATCAGTGGAGATGAAATAACTTACACAAAACAAAAAGCCCGTTAGAGCAGTGGTGGCCCAGTGAGAGCAGTAATGGTCAAGTGGTATCCAGGTGGGCCCCGACTTACGAGCCGTGGGTTAGAACCCAGGCAAGCGCTTTAGTTTGTCTAAATAATATCATCACCACTACTATCATAACGTTGAAGGAGAACATCGTGAGGAAACTGGCATTTCCTAGAACCAAATATTCAAATACATGTGACACCTACCCGCACTGGACCCGCGTGGTAGATTACGGTCCGATCCCTCTCACCGAGAGGAGGCCTGTGTCCCAGCAGTGGGAACAATAATGAAAGAGCCTGTTCGGGTTCGAACTTACGACGTACACACGCCATCATCCTGTAAGATGGGGCCGTTAATACTTGGGCACTAGCGCTCGTAATAGACCATACAGCACTGAAATACCATACCAATAAAAACCCTACATAGTTCATACCCCCAATACCGTTTCTATATTAAAAAAGGGTTGCCATGTTGCCATGTTGACAAAGCCATCGATCGCTCCATTTCAAGTTCAGTAACTCAACACTATTTATAGAACTTTGCATTACCCATGAGTGAGGTGAAAGTAATCCCCTGACATAGAAAGCAACCGTGACCAATGTTAATAAGGGCTAGTTTCCTTTGGATACAGTTATCAATTATAATAACTGGTATTTTCACTTTGTTTAGTTTTGTATGGAGGTTTGAACAGTTTGATGGTGGCTTGGTATCTATTGATAAGTGTTTGGGATAGGTTCTTCATTCTAGACACCGGGTAACTCTATAAAGCTCTTGGTAAGACTGGTGGTCAGACTTTCGGGTTTCTGACGACCAGCAACGTCTGTCCAGGATCCAGGAATGACAACCGGGCCAGCTTAACGTGATTTCCTTTCTCGGTATGTTAAAATAGTCACCCATCCACGGAGCACGACAGCTTACCTTAACGTGATCGATTGACCTGTGCGGCTGTTTTGATGACACCTCGAAACTGTCGTCAGTACGAAAATAAAATACGTCTATACATCGCACGCCGACACAGACAGATAACAAATAAAGACTAAAGTTAGATTTTAGGGTTCCGTTCCTCAAAAGGTACAACGGAACCCTTATATGATCACTTTGTTGTCCGTCCGTCCGTCCATCTGTCTGTCTGTCAAGACCCTTTATCTCGGGAACGCGTGGAGGTATCAAGTTGAAATTAAAACGATATACTCAAGTCTAAAGTATCTTGTTTAATCCTAGATAGTAATCTGACATTTCAAGTCTTGTATGTGTTAGCTTTTTATAGGAGTTTTATTTGTATAGGAGTTTGACATTGCACCTGTCAAATTACGAGATAGTGTTTGAAAAAAGAACTATTATGTCAATAAATTATAAGTATTAATGTCGATCGCCATTACTGACGAAATCTTGGTCAAAGCATAAGGACGTTGCTGCCTATTTATTTGACTATCCATGTTATTAAATCAATATGCATTTCTTAAACACATAGGTATCTCTAGAACATAAGCGTTTCATACAGCAATCAAAAAGATTTATAGGTAGATTGGGAAGCAGCGGCGAGGCGTAAATTTTTCTAAAAGAGAAGCCGAAGCGAAGTCGGCCTTAACTTACTGACTCATCAATAAAGAATACTTACTATCATTCTAAAATTAATATAGGAATGTAATGAATTAAATACAATTAAATTGAACAGATGAAAACCGAATAAAATAAGCAATATTCCTCTATCTCGTTCTCGCTGACGCATTTTTCTATACCTGTCTCTGTCATAACCCGTTGTACAGCGGCTTGCTCTCGTACATATCAAGCGGTGCCACGTGACCTAAAGTGACATTATTACGGGATCGCTGTTGTATGAATTTTTAGTTCCCGATTATGACGTTTTGGCGCCGGGTTAATTTAGAACATTTCTCTTTTGTTGTAATACAAAGGTATAAATAACCTTTTTTGTTGTTTGAATGTTATGGTGAATTAAATACCCGTAGTGTAACTATATTTATTGACAATAGTAGCCACTATTTACATACTATTGTATTTTTAATAGTGATAGAGTTACCAATGCGAGTCCCCGAAGGCAAGCCGGTAGGAATCGTGTTATATGGTGCCTTCACCACTGTTGGGAAGCAATTAATACATTGATGTGCGATGTTACCATTTACGTAAATGTTAGTAGATAGGGCCCTCATATTTAATATTCTGTATAGCGCACGCACATCATCATTTCAGCTAGAAGACGTCCACTACTGGGCATAGGCCTCCCTCCACTTGGGGGGGTATGTCATAATCACCACGCTGGGCAGGCGGATTGGCGATTACAGTATGGTGGTAAATGCTTAGAGAACGCTGCTGCCCATTCTCGATGTGTTATTCTTTACGTCCGGCACCACAAAGAACAGCGCACGCACATAAGTTTTGTAATACCTGCTCGCATAGTATATATCAGGGATGTTAGGGAGCTCCGTAACCGTAACCGAAACTATCGGATATCCGATATAAAAATTTATCCGTAACCGTAACCGAATCCGAAATAAAAGTTTCGGATAATACCGGATTTGTTATTACATTTTTATTTTAGGTAGATTAGATAACACTCAATATATATTTATAATTATTTTAATTTTAAATAGCTGTAATAATTACTCACACACTGATTGTAATTCCTACCAAAGAGTGACATATAAATAAAACCATTTTATTAGCTATTTGTATTTTATTTTTGAAATTCCTTAAAAGTTTAATATCCGTAACCGAAATTATCCGAAACTAACGGATAATCCGATAAAATTTCATATCCGTATCCGTATCCGGTATAATATACATTCCTACATCCGTAAGCAATCCGTATCCGAAATTTCATATCCATAACATCCCTAGTATACGTTGCGTGTGGAAAGTATCGGTTTTACTATATTTTGACACTGATAACTACTAGGAATCGTAGCTAAATAATAGGAGACGCACGGGTTCATTTTCAAGGTTAAGCAACACTTGTTTAGGTTGCTCCGTGGATGTGTGACCAAAGAGGTCTCGGCATGTTAAGCCGTCGACCCCAACATAGTTGGGAGACGGCTAGGTAGATTCATTGAACTACTAGTGCATCATACTCTATGTCTAATAAAACACATACTTAGCTAAGTGTTATCTATACTAATATTATAAAGCTGAAGAGTTTGTTTTTTGAACGCGCTAATCTCAGGAACTACTAATCGGAATTGAAAAATTCTTTTTGTGTTGGGTAGCTCATTTATTGAGAAAGGCTAGCTATATAACATCACGCTACGGTCAAAAGGAGCGGAGCAGCAAACGAAAAATGGACGAAAACTGGCAGGCAATTCGATGCGACGGGAAGGGGAGCGAAAATTTGACGTGGACGTAGTCGCGGGCAGAAGCTAGTATCTATATATCATTACAGCCAAAAGATGTCTCCTAGACCAAGAATCAAAACCACCATTTCTGTTATATTCGCATCCAGCGAACTCCTGTGACCTTCACGAAACCAGCGGTTCACCTTTTTGGGGGCCTAGCCAAAACAATCGAAACATTATCTTGAGGTATGAATATTTCATAGAGTCCATCTAGGATTGCGTGTTAGATGTTTGGTCGATGGGTATAGTCGACATCGTATTTGCCTTATCGTTATCACCGTAAGGTCGCATATCATTTACACTTCTTGAAACTACAGTATGTGTTAGTTTGAAAGGTTCAACTACTAAGGCTTAAAATTTACTCGGAATTGTTGTCAGAAATGTACAAGAAATAAAAAATCGACTGTTAATTTCCGACTCAATTTATCTACCTAGCCTTTTCTCATTTACTAGCTTTTGAGAACGGTTTCGCCCGCGTATTATACGTTTAAACTTCCCTCTTGAATCACTATTGATGAAAACCGCACAACAAACGCAGGAAGCGACTTTGTTTCATATTATGTTGGAGTAAGGTTCCCGTCTATCTGGGTGGAGCTGAATACTACATAGTATTTTACATGCAGCGACTGCCTGTCTGAACTCCACAACCCAGATACTGGGTTACACGATACGTCTTGGTAAGACTGGATGCCAGATTTTTTTTTTCACTATTCTGACCGAGTACCGACTCATCATATTTAAAAAATAATCTCAGCTACTTAAAGTAGGTGAAGAATTCTCAGTCGCCTTCAACTTTATTCCTGCAAGACCTTATAATTGACATTATGGAACATAAATATCACTCGCACTGAGTCACCAAGGCGTTCAAGTCTGCGCTCAATCATGCGGTGAACTATTTCTCGAATGCGAGATGCGTTTTCTCTCTTTTCGAATCGCATGCCGTATGGAATTAAATTGCCGTAGGATTAGTCTTAAGAAGTCCATTTACTTTTGGTCGGAATAGTTTAACGGTAGTGAGCTACTGCTAATCTTAAGTGGCAGTGGGCAGGGCACATTGCTTGCAGAACAGATGGCCGATGGGGCCGTAAGCTTCTGGAGTGACGACCGCATACCGGCAGATATAGAGTTGGAAGACCTCCCAGAAGGTGACCAGGATAACCTTGTGAAGGCAGTAGGAATTGCTGGATGCGGGAAGCACAAAACCGGCCGAAGTGGTGGTAGCTTAGCTTGGGGGACGCTTATGTCCAGCAGTGGACGTTTTGGCTAAATTGATGATGATAATTAGTGAGCTACTCGAATCACAACTAATTTTAGTAAAGTCTTGCCAGATGGCGAAAAATGAAGTGAATTTTGACACAGGGCCTTTATGGCCTATGTTATTATTATATTTCCAAGATTGAAATATTGGCTCTAGCTATCACAAAACCAATTTTTCTGTAGTTTTCAGTTCCTTCATCCCAAAACACTCATAATTTCTTCCGTTTAAGCATACTGGTTATTCTAGTTGATTCGTTGGACATTCCATGTCCTACTTCTGCCATTTCTCGTCATATTGAGTCTCAAAATTGCATGGCTGCACCATTCGGTCGCACCACAAGCCACAACCTTGGCTCCTACGCAACCGCCGAACGTCCCCGTATTAAATTAAACATAAAATTACTACTACGAGGTAAAATCAGAAGATTCATAAAATAAAGGTTAAATGCTGAGCGACATACAAATAATCTGAAGCCGTCCTATGAAACTTTATCCGCCATTATTCTATTTCATAAAGGGAATGGTGCTAGCTTTAGTTGTTTGCTTATTCTAAACGGGTGAGATGACGAAGATGAGACGCGTAAAATTCGTGCAATTTTGGCAAAGTACCCGTAGCGATTTCGTAGCGTTTCCGTAGCGCAGTCGTACCGTTTTCGTTGCGCATTGATTTAAATTTTGATTTAATTGTATTAATTTTAATTTAATTGTATTGATTTTAATTTTGATTTTATAGTTAATTAATTATTTTCAAATATATTTAATATAATTGTAAAAATTATGATCCCCATGTGGGTTGAAATAAATTATATTCATTCATTCATTCATAGCGATTTCGTAGATCAGTCGTAGCGTTTTCGTAGCGCAGTCGTAGCGTTTTCGTAGCGCAGTCGTAGCGTTTTCGTAGGTTAGACGTAGGGTTTTCGTAGCGCAGTCGTAGCATTTTCATAGGTCAGTCGTGGCGTTTTCGTAGCGCAGTCGTAGCGTTTTCGTAGGTCAGTCGTAGCGCTTTCGTAGCGCAGTCATAGCGTTTACGTATTACTACGTATTTCCTTAAGTAGTCTATTTATGAAAGACAAGTATCAAAGTGGGTCTTCTGTGCACTGCTACTCTGTGATCAAACCTCAAACCGGTGACGTAATTCGATACAACAAGAATTAGTTGTTTTCGCAAAATGTTGCTATAAATATAAATATAGTGGAATCTGCTTGTTTGAATCGCAGGACTCGTTTTGTCGCTAACGCCATATAAAATGTTGTTTTAAGACTATGTTGGTATTTTGTAATGATATCGCATTTAGTATCAAGTGTGAGACGAGTATTTGGTTTGCATGGTTACGGGACTCGATTCTTGCAAAAAGTTATTTTTGTTAAATTCAGAAAACGTATTTTGAATCAATACTGAATAGTGTCACTTTACTTTTAACGTTTTTTGGAATGGAAAGAGATGATAAAATCTGTTGATACTGGTGGTTTTATAAATCCGCTGAACGTATGGTTCGGAAGTCAAAAGAAGGATAAATTAAAATGTTTATCCTAAATTCCTTCTTCCTATATTTATGTTTTTATGTGACAGGAAATATTTTTTTTAAAGACATTCAAACACCGCTTTATTTTTTCCTTTTGGTACGTCGGCGTTTTATGTGAGAGTATATGAGATATTGTAAGTAAGAGAGTATCTGCTACTTTATGCACTCCAAAATTGCCTCCGTGTCATCTAAGTGTTTTAATCTTATTGGTCATTGTTTTCTTACATTCGTAAGTTCTTTTTGTGTTTAAGTAAATATTTTTGTTTTTTTGTATTGTAGTATGATGAAGTCAAGCTGCATGACAGACTGGGCTTGTGAATTATTCTTTGTACCTAATGCAAAATGAGCCTGGATAGGGAAGGAAACTTTTGTTAATTAATAAAACTAGCTATCAATATGTATAACGAGGTAAACATACAATTAGGCGAATTAGAATCTACATTTGGTAATAAAATCACAAACCCATGAGTATGCAGTGGAATTCAATATACTCAATAGAAATACTTGGTTGTCTTTATGGTCTTTGAGGACCCTTCACTAGGAGGAAGATACTGCGATCGCTAACCTGCCTGCCAAGCGTGGTAATTATGGCAAACCCCCTTAGGCCTATGCCCAGCAGTGGATTACCTTCGGCTGAAATGATGATGATGATGAGGTTTCTTCAGACACTAACCTATATTGCAGTGGCGAGGTGTAAATTTTTCTAAAAGAGAAGCCGAAGCGAAGTCGGCTTTAACTTACTGACTCATCAATAAAGAATACTTACTATCACTGAAAACCGAATAAAATATGCAATATTCCTCTATCTCGTTCTCGCTTACGCATTTTTCTATACCTGTCTCTGTCATAACCTGAACATTTCTCTTTTGTTGTAATAAAAAGCTATAAATAACCTTTTTTGTTGTTTGAATGTTATGGTGAATTAAATACCCGTAGTGTAACTATATTTATTGACAATAGTAGCCACTATTTACATACTATTGTATTTTTAATAGTGATAGAGTTACCAATGCGATTCCCCGAAGGCAAGCCGGTAGGAATCGTGTTATATGGTGCTTTCGCCACTGCTATATTGCCCTCACATGATCTGACCAGGATTATAACTGGACTTTAAAACAGTCTGACCATCGAATTTGTTTCGGTCTTTCTTCTCCGAGTAGTCGGATAGGATATACCGAACTCATCTAGTTTCAAAACCTTTTGACGTATACAAGTATTTTTGCATACCTTCCTATAAGTATAGAACCATTTATTATTTATAAATTGTTTCTTCGTATAAATAGATACGATACGTGTGGTGCCGGGATTAAAGAATAGCACCATTTCATATCTCCCTGCAGGTATCGTAGAAGGTGACTGACAGGCAGCAGCACTCTATGCATGTTATCACCATACTGCGATCGCCTATCCGTCTGCCAAGCTTGGCGATAGTGGCAATGCCCCTTAAATTGGGGGAGGCCTGTGTTTAGCAGAAGACATCTTTTGGCTGAGATCATGACGATGATTAGATAGTTACACAACAATTTTAATAACTATAAAAACAGTTTGTAACCGTAGTTCACCGCTTATCAATAAGATATCACTATTATGAAGTAGATACAATTTGAAAGGGACCCATGTCCTGCAGTAGCCTCACAATTTGAAGAGATTTGATATTGGTTGCTTTTAGTCAATTATATAAATACTCTGAAAGTTTTTGCTGGATATAATAGGATAAATTAAAATATTTATACTAATTTCATAGTTCCTATTGTTAAATCAAATTAACATGTTTTCCTAAACATATGTGTGAATATGAGTAAGTAAATAACTATGTATTCGTATATATATATATATATATATATATATATATATATATATATGTTTTTTTCATGACGGTGCTCGGGACTTGGTCATTCATAATATGAAGGTATTTTGTAACACTAAAAATAAAAAACTTTATTTATCTATAAATCTTACGAACATACCAATAATATGAACGCTGAAGTAATTATATATCTCTATCTATCTGTTACCTTTTCACGCCACAATGGCTGAACAGATTTGAGTCAGACACCTGGATAGATTAAGAGCTATATTAGGACATAATTATTACACTTTTTATCCCGGTTGTACGTTCCTGTGGAATAAATTCCGATCTCCACACAGTCCCTCCACTTGCAATACCTAGCCAACAAATAAAATCAAGTTATTTTCACTCCCGATACTGCCATTTCAAATTCGATCGGTAAGAATTCCTTTTACTCTTTGCACCACAAAGGTTGCAAGACAGTCTAAAGCCTCTTCTGCGGACTGTATTCCTGGTGTAAGGTAACAGACGTCTACTGTTCGTATTCCTTATACTATGCCAACATCGAGAATAATATTTCTTCTTTGTTATTGTATCTTATTGTAAGCTGGGGCAACACGGTAAAGAAAAATTTAAATTTAAAATTTAAAAAACCCCCGACACAAAAACCTAATTTCCCTTTAAAAAGTAAAAAATAATAAAAAATAACTCAATCTTAAAGTACCTAAGAATGTATTAATAATTCAAAAAAATACGCCGCGTTGGGGGACCGCTTCAAACCTAACAATTTAATTACCAATAGTCTTACTACCTAACTAAGCAGTCAACGACGTCTGCACTCGCGGTGCGGTCCCCCAACGCGACGTTTTTTTTGAATTATTAATACATTCTTAGGTACTTTAAGATTGAGTTATTTTTTATTATTTTTTACTTTTTAAAGGGAAATTAGGTTTTTGTGTCGGGGGTTTTTTAAATTTTAAATTTAAATTTTTTATTTTGTACTTTTTATAGGTATATACTTAATATAATGTAGAATCAAGCGAAGCTAAGAACACTCTCGATTAATTCATCAATATTCTCTTTCAGTGCGCTTTCATTTGAGACCCCACTCGAGTATATTTGCTGACATTCGGTTACTCTTCCCCACTTTCCCCCCCACAACTTTTAAACGGCTCAACCGATTTTCATCAAACATGTCTAAGAACACTCGCAGATAAGTCACCTTTAATACATATTTTTTTTTATTGAATTCGCATCATCCGTTCAGGAGCTATGATGCCACAGACAGACAGACAGACAGACAGACAGACAGACAGACACGTCAAACTTATAACACCCCTCTTTTTGCGTCGGGGGTTAAAAAATGGTTTGGAACATGAAATGTTGTTTGAAAATCATAAAAACCAAGTCTCGTAGAGCTTGTATTTAAAGCAATACTTTACACTCTTGTTGGGCATCAATATCGATGGGTTCTTGGACCTCAAAATTACATAAGACAGTCTACCAAAACTGAAGAATTTTAGCTGGGAAGAAGTGGCGCAAAAAATTGTCCAGCAGTGCAGATATTTGTGCAGAGACGAACTTCATAATCAGCCTATATTGTTCCCACTGTTGGGACACAGGTGAGACTGAGTGGGCCATAACCTACCACGCAGGCCCAGAGGGGGTTGGTAGATGTCACATGTCTTCGAATTTTTGATCCCCGGTCATGCCGGTTTCCTCATGATGTTTTCTTTCACCATTTTGAGAGCAGGGGTAATGAAATGTTTTATATAAAATAAAGCTCTTGCCTGGGTTCGAACTCGTGACCTACAAGTCATAAATCGGGGCTGATACCACTGGGCCACCACTGCTCTGAGACGAATTTGATTATGAACAAAAGTAAGTAATTAACATTACGAAACACAAAACATTACATTAAATTACACAGCACGACGTAGTTTCTCCGTTAGCTCCGTAGATTTTGGGTCACTGAATTCAAATTCTGCCTCAGAATTGCTCCATCACATCACATTTTTTAGATATCCTAACCTAAAAGTGCAAAAAACACGATTTTAGCGTGTTTTCACGGTTATGTAGCATCGCGATAAAATTTAGCTATAGAAAATTCACACAATGCTTTTTATGTATATGTATGTATAAGCATTGCTCTTCCAAATGGCGTTGAGTTTGCGCGAATATCTTTTTTCGTCATCGAGAAATTTGATTTTGAAAATTTTTATATACATTCGATATACAACTTTTCATACAATTCATGTATACAAGATTATTTTTAGTATATGCGAAACCTGAATATAGTTTGTTCAGAATCAGTAACTGAATCGATTCCAATAATTTTTACACCATGTTATATTTTGTACCAAAAATATTTAATTACGCTTCCAAGTCGCGGGCCTTAGTGTTTTGTTTCGATTTTAAAATTATCATGTCTTTCTCGTATTCAAACGTCCATTACACGGAGATGGTACGTACACTAGCTGTTTGTGGTGATCTGCATATGTTTTTGCGTGGACAACCAGGTAACTTATCAAGCTTATAACTTTGTGATTATTAATGATACAGTTTTGAGATTTTTTTCATAGATTCTTTACATAAAAATACTAGACCCGTGTTTCGGGTTTCGCATAAACAAAAATTAATGTTGTATAAAAATTAGAAATTTTCAAAATCAAATTTGCAAGAGTCACGTCATGCTGTGTTATTTGCCATAAGTCACCTAGCACAGTATTCGAAGATCTAACATTTAATTTTGTAGGACGCTTGGCAGTCACGCATGCGAGCCCGCACACTTCATCTGTCCGACACATACTTTTCATGATGCTTCATCTGATCCCGTTAGCAACAGCCGAGCTGGCTCTAAGTTGGCGTTAAGTTAATACACTCGTATCGCTTGAGCAACACTGTGTTAAGTAAGTACACAGATCATTAACCGCGCCGTTAGCGTCACTTACTTGATTTATGTTGTCTTAACTGCTGTTTTATTATATTATTTATCGGTAATTATGATTTATGTAAACAAGTAATTATTATTTATAATATTGGTTGCGGCAAAAAACAATATGGAGGCTTCTATAAACTGCGAAACAAATATCTTCTCTCTTTTATTTTTCACTTTTTACTGTAGTATCCACCACGCATTCATTCGTATACCACTACGTCAAGTTCATAGCAGTGACAGAAAATAGTAGAAAATCAACAATATTATCTAAGCAGTCATTAAAATTTACATTGGACCATCTCTGAAGCACAACTATCTATTAATAAACGAGTTTTTGAAATCGGTCAACAGTTGACGGAGAAATGGTGAACGGTGAATAAAAAAATATATATGTACAGCGGAACATAGAACCTCCTCCTTTTTTGAAGTCTGTTAAAAACACGAATACTTGAAACGTGTATCTATTGATGCAATTGGTGAAATAACGGGTAATATTCAGAAGTAATAAAACCTTTTTACAAAGAAAACACAAAAAAACGTACTTCCAGCAAAACACTACAAACTGAAAAATAAAACTTTAATTTCCTTAGTTGGTAGCAAAAAACTGAAATATGGATCCAAAGACACCTCCTCTAATTTACACTTTTTAGTTCTAGAACCTACTGCACACCGGCTATGTAAACAGGAAATATTAGAACAACATGAAAGGTATATTTAATTCGTTTGTGTCATACTAGAATCTTAACATGACGTCTACGCAACCTGAGCAAGAGTAAAAGAATATACATAAAATACGGAAATGCGTGTTTGTAGGTCATATCGTCTTTTTCCATTCATGACTGCAACTTTATAGTAATCTGATACACAACAGGAAGCAATATAGTAAGTTAAGCGCATTTTTCTGTTATATCGTGGGCGTACAGGTATGCGGTATAATTGTATGCGTAAATCGATCTGTGTGTCTGGGCTTTGTGACGGTGGTATTCATCGTCGACAGCCTATGTTATTGTCCAGTGCTTGATAAAGGTTCTCTCTTAAGTGTAGAGTGGCAGATTTACCTCCTGAAATTTTATTATGTAAGTGTGACCCTATATGTACCTAAGTACTAGATATGATTATACCCCTTAGCTCAACACCTTTATTTATAAGTGATGCAAATAAGAAGAAACATTGAAATGGATAAACAGTTGCTAATCATTACTTATAAATAAACCCCTTGGAGTCTAAACAATATTTTACTGAATAGTAAATTGGATTGTAAAAGAAGATAAAAGAGGAGTAAAATGCACTTTTATTATCCGCAAAGGACATAAGAGCGCACCAAACTTCAAGCGCTAATTAAACATTGCTTATTGAACGAATGTTTATTTAGAAACATAAGTCTAACTTCTAAGAGTTCAGGTTTTAGAAATTCACAGGCTTATGTTGGTATATTTTTCATCAATTAATTTAACAAGATTGTCATACAATAAAGTATACAGAAATAACTTAAAAACAAATAACTTAGAAAATAAATTACCTAGGGGTTTCGTATTACCCAGTAACTGGGTTGTGGAGGTCAGATAGGCAGTCCCTGCATGTAAAATACTGGTACTCAGCTGCATCTGGTTAGACTGGAAGCCGACCCCAACATACTTAGGAAAGAGGCTAGGCAGATGATGATGAACTTAGAAAACAAATCACTAACTTTAAACTTAAACTTAGCCAATAATCACAAAGTTTTGAGTGCAGTCTTGTTTACAATTAATCTTGGGAAACTATACAAATCTCTTGATACTTGAATACTATTAAAGTTGCCTATAAGTGATCTGTTGATCCGAGGGTTCATTGAACCTTTGGCATTTGGTCATGAAGGTCACACGACGATTAGTTTTCGATGTCGAACGTGTACCACAGAATATACAACAGGTTTGGCTGTTCATATTTTCTATGGAGGTTAAGTGAACTTCGACCTCCTCATACCTCAAAAATGCTACCATACACCTCCATCTCTTCCATATCAATCCTCACACAATTCATACATCTTTTCTTTGAATTTCATCATCATTATCACCATTCTTGTCTCTTCATCACATGCCCATACATAAATACGAGTAGCAAATGATTTCCTTTCAACTTTTCCGTCACTGACGTCACTTTCAAACTTGTCCTTATTTACTCATTTCTAATTTTATCCATTTTCGTCACGCCACACATCCATCTCAACATTCTCATTTCCCCTACATGCAATCGCTTTTCACCATTCTTCTTCGCAGCCCAGCATTCCGATCTTAGTACGAAAGGCCTTTTCACGGACTTGTGAATTTTCCCCTGTAACTTGAGGGTCATCCGTGGGTAGCAAGTTGATTCTGTGACCTGTCGTTGACCTGGCATTAATATTAATTCGACAGACCAAGCCACAAGATTAGTTATTTATGTTAATATTAATGACAGTGCTTCAATAATCATCAGATATATCTATTATATTCAGCCTGTATTGTCCCACTGCAGGGCAGACGCTTCTCTTTCGTTTAGTCACTCAACTCGATTCTGAACTATTATGGACTAATCCCTCATAACCGCATCGAGTTCGTCACGCTATCTACGCCCGAGTCTTCATAAGGTAGTTGAATGCTAACAAAAATTTAACAAGAATAACTCACACAGCAAAAATCCACTTCCATACCAACTTCCCTATGCATGATTCAGTTGATCTTGATTTAATTACCATACCTGCGCACACGCATACGTCTCGTTCAATGGCTCCCCTGAGCCGTGACTCCCTTGCATCATTTGTATGGCAGGTGGGCGGGCCCTGATCTCCGATATGCAATGCAGGCTTCCCTTCTTTATTGCACATGCCTATGTTATTATTTTTCAAGGCTACTTGAGAAGGACTGCAGTAGTTATTTATGAACTTGGTTTTTGAATTGAGAATATGAAGTGGTTGATTTGTCAAACTCTATTTAAGCATTATTTTTTGAATTGAGAATTAAAGTTGACAACATGTCAAATTCTACTTTACCTTTACTTAAAAGGGAAGTGCCATGGTAATCTACGAAAGTCAAATTTTCTTATATTTTTTTCTAACAGGTGCAGGTCCGTGTCATATTTAAGAATATTGCACACAATCATTATTTTATTAAGAGTTATTCAATGGAAATAAACAAACTTAGAGGATTGTACTGATAAATTTAATGATTATGGTTCTGCAAAGCCATATTTGTCGCGAATTCTTTTCATCAACATACCACCTGACACTGACCTAAATTTTGGAATTCCTCGGGCTACTTTGAAGGAATCACTTATGCCAAAATAGTGGATGACACGATCTCAACTTCAAATTCTCAATTCAAAAATCGAGTGATAGTGTATTTGCCAATGACAATACCGTCGATATTTTTTTCTATGAATATCGATATTATCTACTATTCGGTACCGGTCGATATGGTATGGTGGATGCATATGTTCACTATATTGCAATTCTATTCAGAAACTAATGGCACATTAATGCCCAATTTCTATTGTCGTCTCAATAGTTAGAGTAATTGTCGTTTCTCTATGTTGCACCTACGGAAAGTATTGTTTGAGTAAGATAAACTTACCGTTTTTCAATATTTTAATATTACAATTTTAACAGGTCAAGGGAGATTAAGTCTTTTCCAAAGTCCTGTATAATCCATAGTCGAGTGAAATAGTGGGCAAGTAAGATTATCTGAGTACTCTAAAGAAATGTGCATGTATGTTCACTGTATTACAATAGTTAATACCGACACCCATGGAAGTAGACAGAAACTACAGAACATGAACCTGCTGCGATCTTACTCATACTCCACTAGCCTCGGTCACGTTTATACATCTGGTTGTAAACGCACGCCGGTTGCGAGTACTACGCTCCTGACCTTTCTGAAGAACATCACCAATACGGTCACTGTGTATATGTAGAGTTAATATTTTAGAAACACATAAATATGCCTCTAGCAAATTCAATAGGATTCCCTTTCTATTGTCACAATTGCATTTAAAAATGAAGAGAAAAATTGCTTTGTAGGCCTACCAATTCGAGGATTTTTAAAATGTGATTACAAAAATTCAATTATGAAACAAAATAAGTAAAAGTTTGCTCTTGTTTGTCTTTTCGGGAATTATATCTCGCAGGTCATCTCCTGTTAGGTACTCGGCTGCTTAGCAGGACTTCCCTGTGGCTACCTTAGTAAATGAAGGCCGCAAAAACTAAAGCGACTACATGTTAACGGCACCCTCTGTGGGATACGGTCCTCCGCTTAGGGCATCGCTGGAAGAAGGCAGCAAGGAATGGGCTGGATTGGAATTAGCTATTGTTTTATTTTACTTTGTAGCCGTATCAGACTAAATAGAGCTATAGATTTGGACAGTATGAAGAGACAATTTTTTTTGTCGGCACCGACTCTAGTACATTTTCAATAGATGCTTTGGTAAAGTCGAGTGTGAAATAAAGGATCGGAGTATTATAAATCGTTTTTGTTTCGTTTTATTTTGTAACCTCATAAGGACATAATGCGGTGATTGATTCGGATGTTATTCGTCGAATAAATAGGTGTGAGTCAGTCGCTAGTAGTTTTCCTCTACAGCATCGTATCATCTTTTTGCAGTCATCAAATTAAATTTTGAGAAACTTGTTTCTATAGGAGACTCGTGTATCCTTAAAGAATTTGTAATTGATTGATGGATTTATTGCGAGTAAAAGTTTAAGGTATTTTGGTCGTTGTACATATTTTGATGTTTAATTCACAGAAAAGACTTTTGATTTTTATTCTGTTGATTACATTTTATTCTTTACTTTTGCAGCATTGTGGAATTTAATCCGATTTTTTGTAGGTAATATGGGTTTTCCTTGAATTATTTTTTTACAGTAAATTCTGCGTGTAATCCCATAAGGGTTTGGGAGAGTGGTACGAATAGTGCACCCACATCTGTTATTTAATGTTAATTCTTCAGAAAAAAATCAACACCAGTGGTGAAGGTAAATTCAAACTTAATGTGGGTTTTACAGTTCGGAATTTGGTAACTAAGATCCCATAGTAAAAGAGTGCATTTAATTTTACGAATGAATAATTCGCAAAATTACCTATATTCATTACCAATTAAACGTAAAGTAATTAAGAGATGATATATTTAAAACAATAAAATAAACTGCGAGAGTTAATTCGGTAAATGCAAGAGTGGAACTCTCATACAATTAAAGTAAAAATAAATTCCAGTTATAATGAAACAAATCGGAACGCCTACGATTTTATTGGACAGATAACTGAATTCCATTTTCGAATTCAAATGCCGAACATGTATGACGTCATATTATTATTCAATTTCAATTATTATGAAATAAAAAAATGCTGCTTCTTTTTATTTCTAATGAGGTTCTACGTTATTTATAATTAGGTTCAGTTATACAACTATTTAATTTGTTTGTATTTAAAAAATGCGACTTTTAACAGCAAGTGTAGTCTTTTACTTGAGGAATACTGCAAATTACGAATTTCATACGGTTAATTCGGATGTCAATATTACATTTTAGGTGAAAAACTTGCAAGTGTCTAATACAAATTGTATATTTCTAAAGGGCTTATGTTTAACTTACCACCAGATATAGTAACATATAACAGACAAAACTAGTAAATGATCACCAAAATTAAACCCGCATTTTAATGTAAAATTATAACCAAAATTTTAACATCTTGCTATCCTATTTAAGCAAACTGACTCCAAATAAATCATTGTTAATCCAAAAGTAGTAAATGATCACCAAAATTAAACCAGCATTTCAATGTAAAATTATAACCAAAGTTTTAACACCTTGCTATCCTATTTAAGCAAACTGACTCCAAAAAAAAAAACATTGTTAACCCAAACATAGTTAGTGAACACGAAATTATTAAGAGTGTACTACGTGAGTTCGACAAATGGGTGTGCGAATAACACTTGTGCGACAAACTGTACTGCGACTCACCATAGTTCGAATGCACGCTTGTGCGACACACTGAATCTAGTCGTTTCTAGCACTCGCCGGCCGCTGCCGCGGTACCGCTCGCTTCGCTCACTCGACTCGTGCATAGGAGGTCACAGTTTTAACCTAACCTAACCTAACCTAGTGTACTATGTGAGCTCGAGTGTATCGCACAAGCCTGCATTCGAACTATTGTGAGTCGCAGTACAGTTTTGTCGTACAAGTTATGATTTGGTGATCATTTACTACATTTGGTGTTCGAATACAATTTAAAGTGCAGTCGTGACTAAAATAGCTAGTACTATTGTAATTTTAGACTTTATTTTTCTGGTGTCAAGTATATATTTTTGGTTAAAGAACTAAGGGTATCAAAGCATTTTATGGTGATCATTATATTTAATCCCTTTCTAAAGTAGAACTAATTAAATTTAAAATAAAATTGCGTACTCGTATAATCGTTAACATCTGCATAGCATGTTCCTGAGTACATTGGGGTCAGCTTTCAGTCCAACCGGATGCAGCTGAATACCAGTATTTTACATGGAGCGACTACCTTTCTGACCTCCACAACCTAGCTGTTAGTAAGACTGGTCGTCCGACTTTCGGGCTTCAGACGACCTGTAACCGCTATCATTTGTGTGTGGTTTTTTTAACATGGTTTCCGAGGCACGGAGGCGTCTTAGTATGTAACGATGGTCACTCATCCACAGACAAACTGATTGAACCATGTCACTGTTATTACGCCCTCCTAAAATCGTTATGTTAGCCACAATCAACGTCAATTTTTCAACCGACGAAAAAAAACGGAGGAGGTTATCAATTCGACACGTATATATACATATATTTTTTTATGTATGACCAAGCATAACTTTTTAAATAGTAGTCCGATTGTGATAATTCTTTTTAAATTATTGGAAAGGATATACTCCGAAGGTGGTCCCATATAAATTTGGAAGACAAAATCGAACTCTAAAAAAAAAAGGGTCGAAAAACAGGGGATGATTGATTGTTCACTCACCGATTGTAATGTATAACCACGCATCACTTTATACAGAGTAGTCCCATTTTGATAATTATTTTTTTGTTGGATAGGGTATACCTTGCCAAGTATTATTAGTACATTAACCCGTTGAATGCCACTAATTACAGACAATTAAAAACCATTGTGTCTATACCAAATGTGGTATCTCAGGGACTTAGAGGTTAAAGACACAAAAAATTATAAAATAAAACTTTTTTACAAAAAATTAAACCGCCGAAAAACTGAAAAGCAAAAAATAATAAACCTTAAAATTTTGAGTCAGCGCTGAAAAATCAATTAACAAAAATCACTCAAAGCGTCGACTCAGAATTTTACGGTTTATTATTTTTTGCTTTTCAGTTTTTTCGGCGGTTAAATTTTTTGTTATTGACATTAATTATCGCTAAGATGAGATTCCAACTAGATTTAAAACATTTTGAAACACGGCCATTGGCATTCTGGTCTACGTTTAACCTTAAAAGCCATAATTTCTTCATTAAACCATGTCCTTGTTTCCAAATGGAACAGCTACATTTTTCCTTTATTATCGTGACTGGCGAATACAGCTATATTTGGGCTAACAACATGCTATTGAGGGCACCTCACCTGCCAAGAGCCAGCAGTAGTGGATGTAGTGATTATGGTAATGTCCTGGTCCGTTACGGGTTAGTGTGGGCAGTTTGCTGTAATGGGTGCTGAACAAAATAGGGGATGAAGGACGCTCTTCATATGTCCGGTAGTGTGTAAAAGTATTAGCGAAATAGTCTAATTGTTAGGCCTGTAAGTGTGAAAAGAAAGGGACCAGTTTGATGGCTTTTTGTGCAATTTTTATCCGATTACAACAAGCTAAAAGAGCCATACAATTAATTATATTGCTAACCGTTAGTTCTCAACTGACTCATTAGAGAAGTGATCATCTGCCTAACGATTGCCCACCTGTGTATGTTGGGTTCGACTTCCAGTTTTACAAGATGCTTTATTTTACGTGCAGCGATTGCCTATCTGACAAAAGAAGAAGAATAAAAGAGAAGAGAAGTATGGAAGAAAAAGACTGAACCCAAATAAATTTGAATATTGGCAGGAGAATGACAGATATAATTTTTAATAATATTTTTTAAATAATTTATTTCTTTTACAAAAGTACTTTTGTAAAAGAAATAAATTACTAAAAAATATTATTAAAAATTATATCTCACTGAAATTCAACACTTAAAAAACCATGAAATTGAGATCAAAGAATTACTAACATAAATAAAAAATTGTCCGTTGTTTAAAAATCTATTGTGGAAATGCATATTCATATTCATATTCATATCTTTATTTGCATTCCATAATGTTAAAAGTTCTTATAAGTGGCTTAAAGCTAATGTACAATTATGGACCCTGTAGGGCACAGCAAAAAGTATTACAACTAATAATTCAAAAAATAATATTAAAATAAAATAAAATCATAAATGAATAACAATTAACAATTTTAAAATAATTATCTATGTCATTAAATATTAATTAGGTATGTGCATCATTTATTAAATTGAGATCAAATAAATATCCTATACTAAAATTTAGCTATGTGCGGTGTCTGTCTGTGTACAAATAATGTTTTTGTCATGTAAGTATTCGTTTATTGTGTAGTATGCTTTTATGATTAATATTTGTTTGAGTTTATTTATAAATGTCATATCTTTGATTTCATCTTTTAACGCATCTGGTAGTTTATTATATATTTTTATGCACATTACGTAGGGGCTATTTGAATGTAGTTTCATGCGCGAAGAGGGTAACATTAACATATTTTTGTATCTGACAGATCGGTCAGTATGTTTATCACCGCGGGTTGTGAAAAAGTGTATGTACTTCCTTACAAATTTGCATATTTCCAGGATATAGATCGATGGTAAGGTGAGTATTTTATGTTTTATAAAAAAGGGTTCACAGCTATCAGTTTGTTCTATGTTGACTATGATCCGAGTCAATTTCTTTTGGATAATGAAAAGTGTAGGTGCGTCTGTGCTATTTCCCCACAATATAATACCATAGCAGAGCCATGCATGAGCGTAGGCGTAGTAAGTAGTGAGTGCAGTTTGCAAGTCGGTCGTTTTTAGGGTTCCGTTGCCAAATGGCAATAAACGGAACCCTTATAGATTCGTCATGTCTGTCTGTCTGTCTGTCTGTCTGTCCGTCCGTCCGTATGTCACAGCCATTTTATTCCGAAACTATAAGAGCTATGCTGTTGAAACTTGGTAAGTAGGTGTATTCTGTGAACTGCATTAAGATTTTTACACTAAAATAGAAAAAAAAAACAATAAATTTTGGGGTTCCCCATACATAGAACTGAAACTCAAAAATGTTTTTTTTCATCAAACCCATACGTGTGGGGTATCTATGAATAGGTCTTCAAAAATGGTAATGAGGTTTCTAATATCATTTTTTTCTAAACTGAATAGTTTGCGCGAGAGACACTTCCAAAGTGGTAAAATGTGTGTCCCCCCCCCCGTAACTTCTAAAATAAGAGAATGACAAAACTAAAAAAAATATATGATGTACATTACCATGTAAACTACCAACGAAAATTGGTTTGAACGAGATCGAGTGAGTAGTTTTTTTTTTAAAACGTCATAAATCGTAAACTGCAATTTACCTTACATTCAATCAACTGAAATCTAAAAATTAAAAAATATATATATTTTTAAACCGAAAATACCTACAGGTTTGTAAGGAACCCTCGGTGCGCGAGTCCCACTCGCACTTGGCCGGTTTTTTTTACTTCTCGTAGTGCGTAGGTGAATTTTGACAATTTCGTTCGAATTTTTAGGGTTCCGTTGCCAAATGGCAAAAAACGGAACCCTTATAGATTCGTCATGTCTGTCTGTCCGTCTGTCTGTCTGTCTGTCTGTCTGTCTGTCTGTCCGTCCGTATGTCACAGCCACTTTTCTCCGAAACTATAAGAGCTACGCTGTTGAAACTTGGTAAGTAGATGTATTCTGTGAACCGCATCAAGATTTTTACACTAAAATAGAAAAAAAACAATAAATTTTGGGGTTCCCCATACATAGAACTGAAACTCAAAAATGATTTTTTTCATCAAACCCATACGTGTGGGGTATCTATGAATAGGTCTTCAAAAATGGTATTGAGGTTTCTAATATCATTTTTTTCTAAACTGAATAGTTTGCGCGAGAGACGCTTCCAAAGTGGTAAAATGTGTGTCCCCCCCCCCCCCCGTAACTTCTAAAATAAGAGAATGATAAAACTCAAAAAAATATATGATGTACATAACCATGTAAACTTCCACCGAAAATTGGTTTGAACGAGATCCAGTATGTAGTTTTTTTTTTAATACGTCATAAATCGTAAACCGCAATTTACCTTTCATTCGATCAACTCCAATATAAAAATTAAATAAAACCTTTAATTTCATAAGCATAAACCTTATACATAAACCGAGGATACCTACAGGTTTGTACGGAACCCTCGGTGCGCGAGTCCAACTCGCACTTGGCCGGTTTTATTTATATGGGGCTTCCATGAAATGTGTGTGTCTATTGTGAGTCCTAATAATGTAAAGTCGTTAACTACTTCAATTTTTATGTTATTTATTGTGAAATTAATTATTAATGGGGATTTTTGCTGAGGGTGGAAAGTCATTATTTTGGTTTTTTTATAATTAATCTCAAGATTGTGCTCATCCATCCATTTAGTTGTTTTATTTAATATCGTGTTAAGTTGTTCGTTAATATTATGATTTGTTTGGCATGTGGTAAGCAGAGATATATCGTCTGCGAATAGCACACATGGTTCTTTCATTATTTTGGGAAGGTCATTAATGTAGATAATGAATAGGAGACATCCAACAACACTGCCCTGGGGTATTGATGCATTTATATTATTCTTATCGGACCTCACTTGGATTATTTGTTTTTGGTCGTGGTCAAAATATTCCATTTGCACATACTGCTCTCTATTTTTTAAGTAGGACGTAAACCACTTATGTGCATTTCCACGAATTCCTATTCCGTATAGTTTTTCTAATAAAATATTAAACTTTACTTTATCATATGCCTTGGTCATATCTAAAAGAATGCCAACCGCGTACTTTTTATCATTTATAATATTAGTAACTTCTTGCATATATTTATAGACAGCTAGGGTTGTTGATCGATGTTTACGAAAACCGTTTTGACTTTCGTCAAAGATTTTATATCTTTCGCAAAAACTATACACACGGTCACACATAGCCTTTTCGAAAATTTTTGAGGCCGTCGGTAGGAGAGCTATGGGCCGGTAATTGTTGGGGTCAGTCTTCGAATTCTTCTTAAATAATGGTTTTATAATAGCTTTTTTAAGTTGATCAGGAAAAGTACCTTCATCAAAGGACTGATTAATTAAAACACAAAAGGGTACAGTAAGTTCATCTGCACATTGTCTAATCAACGATGGGGGCAGTTCATCTATTCCGTGACTTTTTTTGTTTTTTAGGTTTTTTATGATTCTATACGTTTCTTGACAATCTAAAGGTCTAAGCAGCCAACACATGTTTGACTGAAAACATATTTATAGCTGGTACAGTCGGTGCCCTGCATTACCTGACCCCTCCTACACAGAAGAAATGACGAAGAGGGGTCAGGTAATGCAGGGCACCGACTGTACATGAAAGGCAACGTTTTATGTTTAGCAGCCCGTGTAATATAAATAAAAGCTGTGCCTTTATTTAGGAAACCATTCGAGGAAATAGTCCTTCAGTCTACTTCTAGGTAAAATGGTGAACTGAATATGAGTACGTTGGAACATACGATGTTGTTGCAGAACTGAAACAGAATTAAGGGGATCTACACTTTGAGTAGTTACTAGAGAATGGGCAGCAGCGTTCTCTATGCATTTTACCACCATACTGCGATCGCCAATCCGCCTGCCAAGCGTGGCGATTATGGCAAACCCCCAAAATTGGGGGAGGCTTATATCCATCAGTGGACGTCTTTCGGTTGAAATGATGATGATGAGTCTCCAAGTACATCCACGAATATACGGGCACCTCTAAAAGTAGTTGATCCGTCAGAACAAGTGTCAAATTCATTTTTTCGGACGGTCACAAACACGTCGGGCGTAGGGAAAACTGTCAAATAGTGGTGTCATTCATCCTTAGTTCGGAAACCGATCTAATCTTATGTCTTTAAGTGGTATAGAGTAGGAATTTTTTTCGGTTAAAAATACGGACTTCGTGCTTTGGGAATAGTTCCTCAAGATTTCTTGATAAGTCATGGTTATCCTTGTGCCTGTGTTCTCAATAAACAAGTACAAATTTTACCTTGACATTACAAAGTATATGTTTTATCCAAATATATGAATAATAAATGTCATTTTAATATTTTTCCTTATTTTGAGGTGATGTATGAGCAACTTGTCTATTTGCAATACTTTACTAAATACATAAGGAAGTATATACGATACATATAACAAAAAAAAGTATCAGTATGTCATCATAATCAGCTTATATTGTCCCACTGCTGGGACACAGGCCTCCTCTCAGTGAGAGGGGGTCATTCGTATGTCTGTTCCAGCTAATCTCCGAAACGGCAGGACCCATTTCCACGAGACTTTCTACGATACATGTTGATGTTATAAGGAGTAACATAGGCAGGCATATAAATTTTGTCTCAGTAGCACGAGCCCGTAGGAGAATTTTCGACATCCACGTAGGCGAAGTCGCAGGCACAACTAGTATTTAATACCATCCAAATAAGGTGGATTATAGTCTCCCCCGAAAACCTTTCCCAACGTATTGATATCGTAATAAGAAAAGTAGGTTACGAGGGAAACTAGATGAGACGAGATAGGATCATTGACCAATGTTAGGTGTCAAAATAGCCTGTTCGCTCATCATGACCTCATATCCCTTATTGATGAACTGGAATCCGAGGTGGACTCAACACGCCTTATGTAAGAGCTAAATAAGGTGAACAATGTATTATTTGTATGGCAAAACATTATTAGGAATGTGATATGCCGTGACACGCGGAATCTGTTTTCTGATATTAGATTCCGATATTTTACTAATCATTGCATGTTTTCAATCATATTAAGAAAGTGGTTTTCTTGGCTCAATTCAATGACTAAATGCATGAGAAGCCCAAAAGCCTCACAACCAGTCTTATCAAGGGGTATCCGTAAATATTAGATCTAATAACTTGGTTGGGGACGTCAGATAGGAAGTACCTCCATGTAAAATACTGGTATTCGACTGCATCCAGTTAGACTGGAAGCCAACCCAACATAGCTGGGAAAATGCTAGGCAGATGATGGGTAAAGCATTAACCTCTAAGTCCCTGAGATACATTTGGTACAGATATAATGGTTTTTTAATTGTGTCTGTAATTACGGTAATTGACTGGTTAAATTATATTCGTAATAGCTTCTGCTTCTTCAGCACAAATTTGACGCAGACGAAGTCACGGGGACTTCGTCTGCGTCAAATTTGTGCTCCCGTGACCCTTCCCGTCGCATCGAATTGTCTGCCAGTTTTCATCCATTTTTCATCGCTGCACCGCTCCTTTTAATTGTAGCGTAATGTTATATAGCTTATTACCTTCCACAATAAATAGGCTATTCAACACAAAAAGATTTTTCAATTCGGACCAGTAGTTCATGAGATTAGCGCGTTCAACCAAAGAAACAAACTCTTCAGCTTTATAATATTAGTATAGATTATTAAATATTCGTTACCTATGGAGAGGTATCGGCCACTGTTAAATATCAGACAAGGAGTCAGTAAATTAACCCTTTTGCCTTACTAGGTAGCATTTATAACTTTACTAGCTTTTGCCAGCGGCTTCGCCCGCGTGGAGGTCGGAAATTATCCCGCGGGAACATACTACCGGGATACAAAGTAGCCTATGTCCTTTCTCAGGCTCTAAACTATCTGTGTACCAAATTTCATTTAAATCGGTTCAGTAGTTTTAGTAGAAAAGCGAGACGGACAGACGGAGTTACTTTTGCATTTATAATATTAAATATTATAATTATAAGTAAATAAGTAATAAGTATGGATAAGTATGGATAGTATGGATTGTTGTAGATTGCTGACTCTACTTATTGTAAAGAAAACTTGAAGCTCATAAACCTAAGCTAAATACGTTTATTATCTCAATAAATTACTAACAATACAGATAAATATAAAAACAAAAGGATACGTAGGCGTCGAAGTACTCGTCTGCATCACTGTCATACGAAAACGTGCCCAAAAGACTGGCAGCATTGCCACGTTGAAAGGCAATGCTAATTCTTTGGCCAAATAATGACCCAGCCCTCTGGTCATGTGAAGTGTCGACTAGTCGAAGAGAGGTAAATAAATAAGTACATATTTTTATTCAATTTGGTTTACGTAGGTAGTCGTTTCCTTTACATATTATAACAAGAATCCATACTAATATGTGAATGCAGTTCTGTTTGTGTCTCGCTTTAATCTCTTGCTGCTGAACGAATTCGATGAAATATGACACACGGTTAGACCATGGCCTGGATTAGGACTAAGAATACTTTTACCCCGGTACCCAATAAAATGTTCCCGTGGTAAAATTTACAGCTCAGGGCAAAAGCTAGTTTTGAATAAGGCATATGTAGTTTGTGAATGACTAAAAAAATTATTTTCTCATCACATTTTTTTTAAATCATTTTTTTAATCTAGCCTGGTTGGTACTTGATTTTACCAGCTTCGTCGCCCGCGTGTGGAGGTCGGAAATTATCACACGGGAACATATTACCGGGATAAAAGTAATTCATGTATTAATTTAGGTTATAAACTATCTGTATGGCAAATTTCAGCCAAATCCGTTTGGTCGTTTTTGCGTGACTGAGTAATAAACATTCAAACATACAAACTGTCACATCTATACTAATATTATAAAGCTGAAGAGTTTGTTTGTTTGTATGTTTGTTTGTTTGATTGAACGCGCTAATCTCAGGAACTACTGGTCCGAATTGAAAAAAAAAATTGTTTTTGGTAGCCTGTTTATCGAGAAAGGCTATAGGCTATATAACATCACGCTACAACCAAGAGGAGCGGAGTAGTAATGAAAAATGTTGCAAAAACGGGGAAAATCGCACGAGTAGGCGATTCGACGCGACGGGAAGCGTCGGGGTACAAGAAATTTAACGCGGACGAAGTCGCGGGCAGAAGCTAGTTTATAATATTAGTAGGATCTATGGAGTTAAAATACATTTTTTGGAATGTAATGTCGTCAGTAACGTTTCGTCTAACGTAACATTTTCAACAAAGCCGTATAAATTAGCCATAAACCGAAGATATCAATGTTAGAATGCTGTAAAAGGTTGGTAACTCATTAGCATATACTTTTGGGCTTGTAGTTCTATTATACTTTGCTATCCAAACGACGGAGACTATACTTGATCGATCATAAAAGATTATTTACAACTCTGTGGTAAAAACTTAATGTCAAATAGACTAATATAGTAAAAGTATAACTGTAGAAGTCTGCTGCTCTACCAGGCTTTGAAATGGTTATGACCTTTGATTTTTCCAGAGACGGGGTAATGAAGCTGATTCCAGAGAGGCGTGACCCAAACTTAGCACTTCGGGAACTCTTTCATTAACCTGACATTGCATCTAATGATAACTCATAATAATAAGTTACCACTGTGACCTCTGTTCTGTTCGGTGCTTCTTTCGGCCTTTCTTTTCAGAGTAGTCAAATAGGAAATGCCGATTTGATCTAGTTTTAAAAATATCATTGACGTGTAAAACTGTTCGTACAAACTTTCTTACATCGTTTATCATAGAGACCAGTTCAGGCTTTCAATATTCTACACCTTCAAAGCGAAAAGGTTATTCCTACCAAGAACAGTAAAATAGTTCTAGCTACCACGTAATTGGTTCCTGCCTATTTAATTCCTTTCTATGTTCAAGTAATGTATTCTTAATGGTTCCTTACCCGTTTGCAAGACCATTATGCTCGTTTAATACTTGGAATTTTAAGTCGCATTCCCTTATATGTCTGTCTGTATGGTTCATGGCCAACTACAAAACTTGTAGAACATTGTTTTTGTTGATAAAAAAGGAGTAAAAAAAAACTTGGAGCAGGTAGGCTATGTATTTTTTGGATGTTGCTATGCAATATTGTAATAGAAATTTATTTATAATTAAGTGGTACATTAAGTAGTTTATACGTAAAAACAATGTCTTCAAAATATGTTGTTGTCACAAAAATAAACTCAACTCTACGTTTATCAGTCCGTTTATTGATAAATTAATAAAGCAAGCTAGTAGTAGCGAGCTATATTAATAGCCAATAATTGATAATTGATATACCCAGCCTTGCACTGTATCTAATTGATAAACGACCGTGGATACAGACATAAAGATTATCATCAAAGATAACACGGTATTGCCAGCTAAGCTGATAAAACCGATGAGAGTTAATGAAACAACAAAAACATATGTTGGACCACACTTAATATTAATTAAGTTAAAGTTAAACAAAGCATTACTCATTTCTTACTCAAACTGTAAACAAAACAATAAATCAAGCATGCATTTTATTGAGCAATTAATTCGCGACATAAACGGTAGTTTAACTTATCACTTGTTTATAACCCTTTCAAATCAGCAGGGACACTGTATCCGGGGGAAAAGTCCGGCATCCAATGGCTTCGGTTCATTCAATAAATCTTGCGACGAGATAGGGTTAACACCAAAAAGTTTCACCCAACTTGACAGTTATATCAACAAGAAAATGCAGTTTGATGAATATCAAATAGTATTCAGTATTTCTAGATGAACTCACCATTTCAGAGAAAGCGCTCTTAGGCCTTCTAGCCGGCGTCCCATTCATCCTGCTACCGGACACGACTCAAGAAAACAAAACAAAACCGACCAATCCGATCGCACACAACTTTTTCACGGACACTTGTAGAGTTCACCACTGTCAAACTTTAGCATTGAACCTTCGCAAACTTTTCTTAAGAAACTTGTTTTAATAACAACTGAGTTATAAGTTATAAACGTTAGAATGCACTTAATATAACCGATGACTTCATGCAATTATTTTCTGATAAGTTATCGAGAAGTTGTGACTTGAAACCGGTCGTACCGAACGAGTTGTCGGCCCCGAGGTTCGAGAGAGACTGCCGTTCTACTCTACACGCAGGCAGTCGCTTGCCGGCGACTCGCTCGCCAACCGACCTGCATTTTTTACGGGCCGGACAGTGGGTTAACTATTTTGGAGGTTAAGTTTCAAATGCACGCGGTACACAAGGGTTGGATATTTAACACTTAATTTAAAAAAACATAAAACTGCGTTTAGTTGAACAATCAAGACATTCAATGCCACGAGTGTTTACTTACTACGGTTAAAGCGAGCACACATGATTCACTTAAGGCATGTTTACACTCTATATTTAGTTGGTCGCCGGTTAATCTTGCGCCTGCGTCGGTGACGTCACCCCCCACATTTTTATCGACAGATAAAGGACAGCAATTATTGCGATCTCGGGTGACGTGACTTCTGATCTTAGTATCGTGCCGGTCACTAAACATAATTCGAGGAATTGTTATCAATTATATTGTTTGCGAATTCTTTAATTAATAAACACATTTTAGATAATTATGTATGAATGAGCGTCTTATCTCATATCTGGAGACGTGAATCAGTGAAATAGTTTCAGTTTTATTCAGATGTCTAATGAAAAGTTGTGTGAAACAAATTCGGCCTTTAGTTCCTTAGAGAACAATAAATTAAAGAGTATAAACTTGTGCCTTTTCCCGTGCTGCTACTATTCTTACACAGTTCTTCTGTTCCAGCTATTAAACAAGATCTAAGTAAATTACTTAGATTTTTTAACTCATGTCATAATAAAGAAAAAAAATATACTAATTTGCATTTATGCAGATGCCTATTTTCTTGTGTAACCTTGAATAAAAATACATATTTAATGATCTATAACCAGTTTTACAAGCACTAAGTTTAGTATCAACATTTTGGTTCTGTTTAAAAAATCACTTAGCTACTAAAAATCTAATTTAGAATTAAATTTATAGGGTGCTCAATTATCTCGTAGGTAGCATAGTTATTTATTGAAATAAGTTTTAATAAATTATTTCATTTTAAAATTATCATCATATAAATAATAAATAAATATCTTAGGACAGCCAACACACCGTTATCTGATCCCAAAATAGGCAGACCCTGTACTATGGCAACCAGGCAACTGATAAACATACTTTTATAGTTCTAAATACATACATATTATAGATAAATTACACCCAGACACAGAACAAATGATCGTGCTCATCACGAAAGATTTGTCCTGGGTGGGAATCGAACCCACGACCTCAGTCTTAGCAGACAGGGTCACTAACCACTAGACTAACAGGCCAGTCATATGCCAAGCCTTTTCCAAAAAAAAATTGGGGTCGGGTTCCAAACTCGGCGGTCTGAAAGTCTAAGAACCATTCTTAAAGAGTGTATATTAATAACTCGATTGTTAAAGTAAAATAGATAGGCGCTCTGCATAAAATATTAGCATTCAGCTGCATTCGCTTAGGCAGAAAGCCAACCCCATCAAAGTTTAGAAAAGGTGAGGAATTATGAGATGGATAACAGTCAAAATGAAATATTTATCATTTCTGATTCATGACTACCTCGTTGTTGTAGTGGCTGCAAGCGCTACTGCTGACTTTGAGCTCCTGGGCTCGATTTGCGGGTCGAACAAAGTTTAAAAGTGGGAAGTATAGTGTGTAAAGTAGGTATGTGTGTGTGTGTGTGTGTGTGTGTGTGTGTGTGTGTGTGTGTGTGTGTGGGTTTTACCATTTGTAATTTCTCTGTAGCAGCCCGGAGTTTGGAGTTGTCCCCAGTTTATGGCAATAGGTTCGCCCCCTATTACATGGGACTTAAACATAACTGGTGAAATGAGGGTGTACTACACCTGTAGTACACCCTCATGGTACACCTCTGCCTAACTCTTCAGGGATATAGGTGTGATGTTATGTGTTCATATTCATATACTAAACAAAAACACTATTAACAAATCACCTTCCAATTGATTGTAGACAAAACTAGTTATGTCGTTAATAGTAACTCGTGATTATACCGTCTATTATGTCTAGACGTTGCATACATTATAAAAGATATTATGTTATATGTTGCTTACATGTATTTATTCCTTATATGTTGTGTGAGATCGTGCCTTATATTATTTGTGGTAGTGCTGTTAGCGCCACCTTATTATAATTTTCCAGAGTCAATAAATTCTAATTTATTACAAGGCTCAACAGCCTGACAACCATTTAAAACTGGCCTGTTAGTCTAGTGGTTAGTGACCCTGACTGCTAAGACTGAGGTCGTGGGTTTGATTCCCACCCAGGACAAATGTTTGTGTGATAAGCACAATCATTTTTTCTGTGTCTGGGTGTAATTTATCTATAATATGTATGTATTTAGAAATATAAGTATAAGTATGTTTATCAGTTGTCTGGTTACCATAGTACAGGCTCTGCCTAGTTTGGGATCAGACAACGATGTGTTGGTTGTCCAAAGATATTTATTTATTTATTTAAAAATAAATTAACCATACGATAATGAAGTAAAAAAAAAAAACTAATTATGTACATAGTTTTAGCCGTAGAACCGATAACCGTTGGGGTAGACGTGTTCTTCAGTGGAGAACGTCATTCGGCAAACGTAAAGTAGGACGCCCTCGGGCTAGATGGAGCAACGATCTTCGCAGGATGGCTGGTAGCAGCTCGATGAGAGTTGCCGAGAAAAGAGCTGAATGTCGTGTAACTGGAGAGGCCTATGTCCAGGGGTGGACTGCTATAGACTGATCATGATGAAGTGGTTTTAAATTGCAGTAAAGCTTGCAAGAAAAAAATCTCAATCTACCGTTATTGTATTCACATGGGTTAAATGACTATGCTGGATAGGCCGTTATGATCAATTAATACATCGTGTATTTATTCATTTAAACTTTTCGCACACAAAAAAGGTACAAAGGCATGATTGATTGACCAAATCAAAAGGCATTTATTAAGCTGAGAATCGGCAAGCGTAGCGTAGTACACCCCCCAGTGAGAGGGACCGACGACCTTTAGAAAGTGGTTGGGATAGACTGGATGGAGGACAGGTTGTGGCTCAGCTCGGGAGTGGCCTATGCCCAGCAGTGGAGCACTTTTCGAACATCAGAATTACATTAGACCGTCCCCCATAAATGCCTGCCCTTCACCACTTCTTAGTGTTTTAGCTGGGAAGAAGAAATGGCGCAACAAACTCCCCAGCAGCACATCTGTCTGTTCAGTTAGAAGAACTTGCTTATTTACAATCGTATGCAGAGTAATTCATCATCATCATCATCATCATAATCATTTCAACCGTAAGACGTCCACTGCTGGACTTAGGCCTCCCCCAATTTGGGGGGCTTTGCCATAATCACCACGCTTGGCAGGCGGGTTGGCGATCGCAGTATGGTGGTAAAATGCAAATGGAACGCTGCTGCCCATTCTCTAGTAAGTCCCTTAGTCGCCTTTTACGACACCCAGGGGAAGAAATGGGGTGGTGTTATTCTTTATGTCCGGCACCACACGGTGCAGAGTAATTACCATTACGAAATTTAATGTTTTGTACATTAAATTAAAAATTTACCATAATACATCAATTGCAGTTGCCTTAATGCAGTCACAACGACGGTTTCCCTGAATGAAATGCGAAGTATAGCTACCGATTGTGTCCCCAGAAAGCTAAGTGCCTGGAATCTGACGCGCCATGAATGCATAAGTGCTTAGACAAAACAGCTGATTTATACAAGGACGCGATAATAGCCTTCGTGTGATGTATCGAATATAATATGGGGTTTTATTGATGCTCCTACATTGAATATTTAGTATGAAATTGTATGGGGCATTAATATACTTGTAATTGGTGTTTTTTTTTGTGTCATTGATACGTGTCCGTTGAATGGTTTTAAGCATAATACATTAATAACAACATAACATTACCCCTTTTTGCCCGAAAGGTTTGGCAGAGGTGTACACATTTCGTCAGATATGTTTAAGCCTCATGTAATAGGGAGCGAGGTAATTGCTATCAACTGGGCACAAATCCAGACTCCGTGCTGCTACTGAGGAATTCCAGATAGAAAAACCCTGTAACACTTTACCGAATTAGGGAAGCGAACCCAGGAATTAGGTCCTAAGTGATCAGCAATAACGTTTAAGACTACTAGAACAATGAGATTATTTTGAATGGAATAAAGAGAAAGTGCTTTCGCATCATCTGTTGCAAGTGAAAATGCTGGATATCTTGAAAAAGGCCTAGAAGTAGTCACCGTTGCATGGTGTTACTACCAGGAAGTTCTGACTTGGCTACTTATCCCATTTGGAAGAAGTTGTTGAATTTGAGCCAGCAAACCACATGAATGTTTTATTTTAACTCGAAAACAGCGAAGCAATAATGAAGTTTATGATTATGACCGGTATGTATATTCATCTGTTCCCTCATAACTTTAAAATTACTTTCCAAAATTAGACAAATGAGGTATCGTTGGAAGTCTTGTTGTGACGTGCTAATTCAACAGTAGGTACATTCTAACAGTAGTAAGCGATCATAAGCTAAACATAAGGCAAAGTCCCATACGACCGCGCTTTCATATGAGAATATTTGTTTGTATCATACTTTACAGAGCGTGGTTTTTTAGTAGGAGAGATTTATTTTTTTTACTTACTTTTTATTCTGAAATTATTACAACTGAACTGTGGTTAAAATGCACATAGTGTAGAGCAATCATTACTCAGCCTGCCAATGATATAATTCCCTCCAATAAGGCAGTAGCCAAGAATTCGACATCTGATTGAAAAACATACTATATCAATCACGATATAGCTTGGAAGTCTGCCCACACCGTATCCGAGCCACCTTGAGCATAAGTAACAAAATGTCGCCGGTTCGCAGGTAGGTACGGCGTCCGCAAACCAGTTGACGATATTCTAATAAGCCGGGCGAGGTAAAAGTACCGGTACTCGGCACAAGGGTGACGGGCCCAGGAATGTGTAGGTCTTGAAGTTGCGGGCCAGGTTTACGTTAGAGCAAGGCTGTGAAATTAAGCTTTGGGTGTACTAAAAAGCGTTTATTGAGTTAAGTGGATTTTTTGTGGTATATTTTATAGCTTAATAGATGCTTAGTCTCTAGTAATGGGCAGCAGCGTTCTCTATGCATTTTACCACCTTACTGCGATCGCCAACCCGCCTGCCAAGCGTGGCGATTATGGCAAAGCACCCCAAATTGGGGGAGGCCTATGTCCAGCAGTGGACGTCTTATGGCAGAAATGTTGATGATGACGAAAGTTAATTGTGATTAGACAACGCCCTCTTAACCATACGTTTTTTGACATTTAAATAAACCCTTTTGGTAATTTGTGTTTTGCAGCCAAAAACATGTTAAGTTTTAAAGTTGCAGGTACAGGCGTAGAGGTGGAAATAGTGCGCAAAATGTGATTTCATCTATGTCAAGTGATAAAGTCTGATGACGTCATTGATGGGCAGACGAAAATAATTAGAAGGACTGCGAACCAACGATTACTGTTTAGGGTCAAGTGGAGGACAGTGTAACAAAAAAGCATTTTGATTTTTAGAAAAAAGAAACCTTTATTATATCGTCTTCTTATAATTTACCATAAAATCAGCAGTCTTTAACCTTCATATTAGGCTTGATATAGTATCGAATTTATACTTGGAAAATTATTATTTTTTTAGTTTTCTGAGAACACAAATTTGTTATAGTGTACCCCAGGGGTGGGGTACAGTTTAACAGCCATAGGGGTACAGTATAACAAGATAGGGTACACTATAATAGTAGACTGTTTAGTCTACTGTTACTACTTGTGTACTATTTTATTTCGTAGGTGTATAATTATACACCATGCGAAATAAAATATGTTTGTAAAGGTCCAAACACTGATACATCAAGCGGCTGTAGGTAATCTGTGGCTGGAATGAGACGGAATGGTACGCAAAGTCAACCGTTTTCCTTAGCTAAGTTCAAAGCCTCCGGAGCTAAGTGGCTGCCATCAATATCTATATATATATAAAAATGAATCCCTATTTTCCTTGGTCACGTCATCACGCGTGAACGGCTGGACCGATTTCACGCCGTCCAGCCGTTCACGCGTTATTCTCGAAATGATCACAGATTTTAAAAATGAAAAAGGTTATAAATCTATAAAATTAATTTATTACCTATGGTTATACTTGACATTCAGTAAGACTATAGACAAAATATTAAAGACAGATATTCTGCATGTGTGTATTAAGTACACGGTATTGAATAGTAGCGTGTGTAACGTGTTATTTATTGAAAATAATGTATTTTTACGCATAATTAAAAAAAATATTAGCATTCGTCACTTCTTCTCTGTATAAACTATAAGTGTGCGAAATTTCATACTCCTCCGTCCGCCCAATTTCCGTAAAAAGGGATCCAAAGTTTTCGCTTCACGTATTAATATATAGATAATATATAGATAGATACCAATTCGAATTAAATAGTTATCATTAAGACAGAACAACGTCTGTTGGGTCAGCTAGTCAAGTATAAAAAGCAATGGATTATCTTTTGAGCTTCTTCTTTAGCTTATCTTCTTTACAAAATGCTTTGTAACCTCAGGAAACAACTTAAGAGGTCATCCAGTCCGTAGTTTGCACTAAACCCAATGTGCTGGTAGGTGCTCCCTTCAAGATGTGTGATTTGAGGGTGGCAGGGCAGTACCTGTAGCAGAAACTGCGCAGCATGCACGAAGGGTACCTCGTTCACCACTTGTTACTTTATTGTTTTGATCCTTTTGCTATATGTCATGCTAAAACCCTTTTTGGTTTTTGTACCGTGATCGTACCGGTCTCATCAAGGCAAAATAGTTTTATACCGTCACCAAAATTAGAAAAGTTTCTCATTACCTCTTAAAAAAAATTCTACTCTAAATTGTTATAAAAAAATCTCTTGAAAGGCTGCAGGCTTCTGGTTTTCGCAAAGTTAAATCAGGATTCCATTTTCGAAATTCATCCAACCAATCTTTTCCTGCGATATTTCTAGCTTCCCAAGACGCTGGCATCTTCAGTTTATGGTGTGTGGCCATTTCATAATGTAGCACACCTAAAAAACAAAGTAATATTCAAAGGGGGCACACTATAACATGTTACACTGTGCCCCGTTACATTGTACCCCACACCATATTGTATTAAACAAAAATTCGTTAAAATTTCTAGATTAAAAATTACATTAATCTTTGTTTACTATTTAAACACCAACTAATCGAAGATTAAGAGGAACATATATTTACTCACCAGAACTTATTACTTTTCCAATAAGAACAAAACTTCACTCTCTAAATTTTTAACAATTTTTTACGAAAAACCTAAATTCGAGCATTCTTCCGTTCATCCAGCAATTTGTTGTCCGATGACAGCTATTTAAGATAGCGGCGCATGAGACTAACAAAACACGTGAAGAGACACCATTGATAAATTAGAAAAGGACAGAGTTAATCTTGATGTTATACTGTGCCGCCTGTTACACTGCCCCCCACTTGACCCTACTCAAACACAACGACAATACATGATGTGTGCTGATTTTCAATTTCAAGTGTATCTCCAAAGTATTTCTCACGATAGTACTACATACAACTACATCATAATTAAGTATAGTAACACCGGATTTAAAAATAACTTAAGGGACACTAAAGCATTTGCCCGCTTGGTGGAAAGCCCCATGTAACAGGGGGCGAGCCTATTGCCATCAACCGGGTACAAATCCAGACTTCGGACTGCTACTGAGAAATGCCAGATGAAAAAACTCATTAATAATTTGCCTGACCTGGGGATTGAACCCAGGACCTCATGCTCAGCAGTAGCGCTTGTATCCACTGGACCAACGAGGGTGATATAGAGAAAAAGTTTATGCAAAAATGCCTGACGATTCTAGACATAACTTAGTACTAAGCTCTTTGCATAGTTCATAAAGCTAGCAAATATCGTATTACAGTTAATAAGTGCATGGTAAAAGCTCTGTAGAAAGCTCACAACTTTCTCTAAAGAACTTGTTTCTCAAGTAGATACTTGCTGTTGGTTGTATTTGTATCTAGACTTAGGATCGGGGTGTGCTAGTACGATTTGTCATGTGTTTGGTGGATAACAGATCCGACACTTTTTGTTCCATTCAGGCCTTGTCGGACTATATGACCGACAACACATACCAAATCTGAACGTGTCTTTGCTGCCTGGCGGCCATGTTTATTACTCTTTCAGCTATATTAAGTGACCCGCGCGACCCAAAAATCACTGTGTCATTATAACTTTTGTTTACCATTACTCTCAAACACCTTGTGGAAAGTTTGAAGTCAAAATAAAAATAAGGAATTAAATTATGAAAACAGGCTGTGCGGACTTGGCAAAATGCTGGCCAGTTTACTATGTAGCGTGTGTATCTGATTGAAATATAGCGGTATTTCGCGTATCTCATGAAATTATAAACTGTCGAAAATTGTGTTCTGCAAAAACCATTTACTAGATAGATTATAATCTAACACGTTAAGAGCCCTCTTACAAAATTTGAACGCTCGAGTTTAGGTAAAAGACGGCAATCTTATGTATGTGTGCGTAGCTATCCACACATGCACAATACAAACAGTGTAATGCGAGTGTCGAGCCGGTCTAAACAATCTTGATCCGATAGAATTATAATGCGGTTTTAGATATTTATGAAAATACTTATTTTATTTATCCAGTCTAATAAAGATTTCTAGACTAATAAAAAAAATACAACTATATGTTATGTAAAGTATACAATAAAAATAAAAAATTAAAACAATTACATATTTGTGCCGATTCTGTTGTAAACCGAACTAAACTAACAAAACTATCTCTAAAATTGCTTACTTTTAGCTATGAGAATTGTTACGCTATTCTGCAAGAAATAATCTCTTTTAAAAATTATTTTGACACGACTAAAATCAAATTTGACAATCGCGACTCAACGTGGTATTTTTAGGGTTCCGTTACCAAATGGAAAAATCGGAACCCTTATAGATTCGTCACGTCTGTCTGTCTGTCTGTCCGTATGTCACAGCCACTTTTCTCCGAAACTATAAGAGGATGCTGTTGAAACTTGGTAAGAAGATGTATTCTGTGAACTGCATTAAGATTTTTACACTAAAATAGAAAAAAAAACAATAAATTTTTGAGTTCCCCATACTTAGAACTGAAACTCAAAAAAAAAAAATTCATCAAACCCATACGTGTGGGGTAAAATGGTATTGAGGTTTCTAATATATTTTTTTTCTAAACTGAATAGTTTGCGCGAGAAACACTTCCAAAGTGGTGAAATGTGTGTCCTCCCCCCGTAACTTCTAAAATAAGAGAATGATAAAACTAAAAAAATATATGATGTACATTGGTGCCGATTCTGTTGTCACAAAATTCTCTAAACTAAACTAAAAATCACTAAAATTTGGTTTATTCCTGTCAAACGACGATTTCCTATTCTGAAATAGACTAAAATGACACAACTTAACTATATTTTAGTTTGACAGCACTAAGATTGCACGAGTTATTAGTTTAGTGAAAATGATAATTTTGCTTTTCTGAGTTTGCCGGTTTTCACCAAAAATGTTGACTAAAATAATTTATTTTAACTAAATCTGACTATTTTTAATCGCGATTAAAAAGGTGTGGAATAAAACTAGTGGTCATGAACTAAAATTCTCAACAACGCCTCGCCTTCACGTGCAAAAACAGTTCTGTACTTTTTATTTTCCTTTTGCTTATATCTTGAAAATGGCGTGTCCTATCGCAAAAATAATGAAATTTTCGACCCCCTTAGCATACCCCGGAACATTTAAATCTCAACACGTGGGTAACATTTTTTTTATATTTTTCAAACAAAAGTGAAAAATTCCATATAAAACACGTCCAGGCTGCACCGTAGCACGCGCCTTCGTCTCTCAAAAAAATCATTCTACGCAATGCACACATAAGTAAACGTTGCGAAAACAAAAGAAAAAAAAAAAATACCACGCTGAGTCGCGATTGTCAAATTCGATTTTAGTCGTGTCAAAATAGTTTTTAAATTTAGAGATTTTTCCTTGCAGAATAGCGTTACAATTCTCATAGCCAAAAGTAAGGAATTTTAGAGATAGTTTAGTTAGTTTAGTTCGTGTTCAACAGAATCGGCACCAATACCATGTAAACTTCCACCAAAAATTGGTTTGAACGAGATCTAGTAAGTATTTTTTTTAATACGTCATAAATCGTAAACCGCAATTTACCTTTCATTCAATCAACTCAATTATAAAAATAAAAAAATAAAACATTTAATTTCATAAACATAAACCTTTTGCATAAACCGAGAATACATACAGGTTTGTACGGAAACCTTGGTGCGCGAGTCCGACTCGCACTTGGCCGGTTTTTTTTCTTTTGGCTTCGCAACTTAGTACTTGTGCGCTACGCAATGAACTTGCTGAGATACGAAGGCGCGCGCAAGGGGGCATCCTGGACGTGTTTTATATGGAATTTTTCATTTTTGTTTGAAAAATAAAAAAAAATATTACCCACGTGTTGAGATTTATATGTGTGGGGTTTTATAAAGGGGGTCGAAAATTTCATTATTTTTGCGATAGGACACGCCATTTTCGAGATATAAGCAAAAGAAAAAAAAAATACAGTACTGTTTTTGCACGTGAGGCGAGGCGTTGCCGTTGGTGTGAATTTTTGTTCATGACCACTAGTTTTACTCCACACCTTTTTAATCGCGATTAAAAATAGTCAGATTTAGTTAAAATAAATTATTTTAGTCAATTTTTTTCTACAATCTATTAAAATAATGCTTTACTTGATAATTAACGAAACTCTTATTCAAAAAAAAAAAAAAATTAAATGCGAAGAGTAGCAAAATGTTGTAGTCGTAGTATATTTTTGCCTTCACGATACGGTACCCGTAAACTGAGACGCGGGAAAAATTGACATAGATCCTTCCCCGTTGGGCGCTTGCGCCGTACTAAACGCTGCTCGCTTGTGCATCGTAATTTATTCTAATTTAGAGTAATTTCAAAAACGATAGTATGTCTAATTAAATGAACAGATTTAAATAAAACTTGAGAATTCGATTTGTTATAGAGCATACTTTATATTGACATGAATTTTTTAATGTTATTATGCTTTATTCAAACCAAAAAACGCGATAAACTTGCGAATAAATCGTAAAAATTGCCATAAAATTTTTTTACTAATTAATGTTATTAAAAATCAATATTCTTGTACTAAATGTAACAACTAGATTATATGTCTGTTGTTTTGTGTATTTTGTTTACTCAAATTTCTACAATATTAATGATAGAAATAGGAGTCTGAAATTGACCCTGCGCTGATTTTTACGAAAACTAGTTGTGGGAGATTAATTACTACAAAGTAAACAAACAAGTTTTTGTAAATGTTCTACTAAAAGTGACAAAACAAAAGATTGATCTATTTTTTACATGTATTCGTCAATGCCAGAGTATTTATAATGATGAGATGAGAGGTAAATAAGGCGACTAAAATCTTAAATATTCGCGCAAAAATGTAAAATGGCTCTTAACTGCTATGTCGGAATATGTGTCCGACACTTTTTGTTCCATTCAGGCCTTGTCGGACTATATGACCGACAACACATACCAAATCTGAACGTGTCTTTGCTGCCTGGCGGCCATTTTTTTACTCTTTCAGCTATATCAAGTGACCCGCGCGACCCAAAAATCACTGTGTCATTATAACTTTTGTTTACCATTACTCTCATACACTTTGTGGAAAGTTTGAAATCAAAATAAAAGTAAGGAATTAAATTATAAAAACAGGCGGTGTATAATGTAATAAATGTGATATATATGTGTTTTTGGAATAAGTAATCCATTTAAAGTGAAATAATACTAAGTATATTTTTTGACTTTTTCAGATTTTCACTATGGCAGTTAGCGTGCTAACGGTATTTACAATTTGACGGTAACATATTACATATCCTTATGGTGAATGGTAGGCATTCTATTTTCAAAATTTATTTTGGAATATATAAATCTACCAACCCGCACTGGGTCCGCATTGTAGTTTACGCATTCCCTCTCACCGAGATGAGGCCTGTTTCCCAGCAGTGGGAACATTATAGTCTGATTTTGTTATGATTTAATCAGATGATCCTTCACAAAACCTTGGCGTTATAACAATCTATTCAATCTCGTTTCAACCCCCAACAAAACTCTAACCTATAACTTACAACTCCCCATAGATACCCCTAAGGACACGCTACATGCTACTAATTCTATTGGCGCGACCTTAACCCTCTCTTGGCTAATTTTAACTATTTTTAGATCGTTAACGTGAACCCCGGGGCCGTGAGCGATCGTCGAAATGCGGCATGATAGGGTTGAAATATTTATGTGAGGGTAGATTGTTCTGTTTTATGGTACAGGGAAATGATAATTAAATGGAGTGTTAAGAGTCTCTTGTTTGTAATAAATGAATAAAAGGATGCCTTTTATTGTTATTAGGTTATGTAAACAATATATTGTTACGAAAAATTTATCAAATGGGTAATTGCGTAACACACTGACGGTAGGAATGGCTTTCACTATGACAAATCAAATCAAAATATTTTTATTTCATATAAACCTACATGGGCAGCTATGAATCGTCAGAAGCTAGGTGCACGGTTCCAAATTGTTGATTCCTATGGAGAAGAGCCGGAAAGAAACTCCACGGTTACTCTTTTAAAAATAATTGGTTTTTACAATATTGTTTCAAATTACAGTGTTAGTAGGACGGTGCAGGCTCAGGGTGCAGACCTGTCAACAAGTACCAGGTACTGAATAAAATAGAAAATTGCCTACAGTCTACAAGGACTACAACGTTCTCACATTCACAAAGTATAAAAGTATAAAATAATCTACATAAATAATAGTAGTTCAACAACATACATTGCGTTATTTAACCTCGTTGAGCAGCCGAATTCTCCGAACATAAGAAGCAATGGATAAGCAATATCTTTAAAATTATTCAGTGTTATTGATAGTAAGTTACACAATTAGGGTGCAGCAAGATAGTAAATTATGGCAATGTTCATAATTTACTATTTTGCAGCACTACGATTCCCTATTTCAAGTGTGTCCATAATGACCAGGCCCATGTCGACGGCGCGTAGTATTCCCACGCGCGCCTCAGAGAGATGTCAGCAAAACTGAAGGGGTCTGCTAGAGCCGATGCCTGCCATACTGTTCTAAATAGACACCGTGACCCTGGCACATGGGCAACTGAAGGAACACGAGTGGGTTTTAGTCAGTAAAAGTCTGACACGCCCTTCCGCTCCATCCAAGAGCGGGAGATGTTATACGACGATTTCCCACCCACAAAAAAAAAGTGTCTCCATACTAACAAAATTAATTAGCCTTTTCCTATATAACGCAAGAGAACCTTAGGGGAATCGCAAATTATCACAAGGTCAACGTTAAGCACGCTGACCTTGTCCCAAGGCCCTATTAACTTGCCCTACGCAATATATCCCGCACAGCATTCCTACTTTATTTATGACGAAAATCCGACATTCTGCACAACATGGCCGTTATAATTTCATCATTCACGCTCCAGTTGAAATGTGGTTTTGGGAATTGTGGTGCTTACTGCAATGCAGTTTGATATAAAATGCTGTAAACCACTGCTGAACATGGGGGACTCATAAAAATCATGTCAATGCAGCATTTTCAGATGCATTGGATAATGGTAAATGCTACTTCTGCAAATAACTAATTTTATGATCTTCTAGCTTTTGTCAGCCGCTTCGCGTGGAGGTCGGAATTTTTCCCAAGGGAACGAACTACTGGGATAAAAAGTATCCTATCTGTTAATCCAGGTTATAAACTAATTTCATCTCGTACATATAAAAGAAACACAGAAATAAAAACACATGTAAACTGGAATAAGGGAAGAAGAATGATGGTGAGTCTTCTTTTCCAAGAAGCACTCTCACTCTGAATGAGTCCACGCCATCTTTAATCTGAAAATCTACCAAGCCTGCGAGTTGTTGCATCACGATACTCTTGAAAGAAGATCACGCTTCATCCGCAAAGTGCAACACTATCTTATTCCGTGCTAACAAGGGCAACTTTTGTGCAACTTTTATATTTTATCGTTGTGTTCTTTTGCGTTCGTGTCTTCTTTTGACGTTGAAAGTTCTTTGATTAATTACTATAATATTTTATTGTTTGAGGGGCTTGTGGCTAAATAATAACAGTCATGAGGGACCGATCAGGTCAAGCTACGCTTGCCACGAAAGTTCCGCGGATGGGTGATCTTTAAATACCAAAACCTCTCCATGCCTCGGAAAGCACTCTTAAGTCGTTGATCTCGGCTGTCTACGTGGATCGTCGACGGATGTTACGGGTCGTCAGAAGCCAGAAAGTCTGACAAGTAATCTTTCCAGGAGTATCGTATTATATATTACTTAGCTCCTGTGTTGTGGTGGTCAGATAAGCAGAAAATTAGTGATATTAAATCAAAAGTTATTTATTCAAACTATGCTGTGAGCACTTTCAGGACTTTTTGCACGTCAAAGTTACATAAGACAGACCCGCAAAATGTAACCTTTCACGACTTCGTTGCTGGGAAGAAGAAGTGGCGCAACAAACTCCCTAATTCAGCTGCATTCAATTTGACTGCAAGCCAACCCCAACATAGTTGGGAAAGGTTTAGTGTTAACAAGCGCTGCCGCTGAACACGAGTTCCTAGGTTTAATTCTCAGTCGTTACGGGTCGAAAGACCCCCGAATTAAACATCCCTATTATTGTTAATACCGTCAGTAAAGTCTTCTAATAGAGAAGACCGGATTTAAATAATAAGCTTGTATTTCTCGTGACGTTAATATTGAAGATTATATAAGAAAGTTGTACTAAAGCAGACATCAACATAATGGCTGTTTACTTATAAAATTACAAGCCTAGGTCAACCTAAGTAGGTAAAATTATATTATATGAAATAGGAAGCTCCTGTGACAAATAAACATATTTTTCTTCCTTTTTATTGGTAAACAATTTAAGTTAGTGTTGTGTAAAAATGGTGCACAGCAGATACAATGGGCTGAAAACATAAAACTGGGTTCCGTACTACAAGGCAGTAAACGCCGACAAAACACGTTTCTTGTACGGAGACCCCTTTAATTTTAACTTTGTTTGTATTTTCATCGTTTGGTTTTACAGCAGGGTTCCCTCTATCTGGCAGAAACTTGATGTTCCGAATTTTCGGGTGGTGAGCGTTACAACCACCTGCTTCTCAGCTCACGGGCCGCCTCGCCCCTCCGCGCCTACGCGGGTTTAAATTACACTCTAGGGGTAGGGCAGACAAGACTACGTGGAGTCGGTTCTGCAGCGATTCGTTTCTGTCAATTACTTTTGTAGAACAACATATATTGACTTTTTGAGACACTATTTTAATTTAAGGTAAAAATGCAATTTTATAGAAATGAAAATATGCCTAAGAAAATTATTCTAAATGAAATTCTGCCATCTTCATAGTATGCCAAGTGAAATTGTACCAAATAATCGTCGCCCTAAATAAATGTAATGCTAAACGAAATTCTGCAGAGTTTTAAGTCTGCCAAAGGTAATTATGCTTAATAAAACTTTGGCATCTTAAAAGTATGCTAGCGTAAAGTCCGACATATAAACATTCGGCCAAACAATGATTATGCTAAACATTTTTTATGCCTTACAAATATTCGTTTAAAGAAGAATATGCCAAGTGTGTTATGCCAAATAAAATTCGGAACATCAAGTTTCTGCCAGATAGAGGGAACCCTGCTGTAAAACCAAACGATGAAAATACAAACAAAGTTAAAATTAAAGGGGTCTCCGTACAAGAAACGTGTTTTGTCGGCGTTTACTGCCTTGTAGTACGGAACCCAGTTTTATGTTTTCAGCCCATTGTATCTGCTGTGCACCATTTTTACACAACACTAACTTAAATTGTTTACCAATAAAAAGGAAGAAAAATATGTTTATTTGTCACAGGAGCTTCCTATTTCATATAATATAATTTTACCTACTTAGGTTGACCTAGGCTTGTAATTTTATAAGTAAACAGCCATTATGTTGATGTCTGCTTTGGTTCAACTTTCTTATATAATCTTCAATATTAACGTCACGAGAAATATAAGCTTATTATTTAAATCTGGTCTTCTCTATTAGAAGACTTTACTGACGGTATTAACAATAATAGGGATGTTTGATTCGGGCTTCTTTCGACCCGTAACGACTGAGAATTAGACCGTCTCGTGCTCATCCTAAGAGACTTTTTATCGAACCGCACCTTCCGCTATCGCATCGAGGGTTCTCCTTCCTCCCCTCATACCATTCACTCCGGAGTCCCCCAGGGATCCGTGATATTTCCCTTCATCTTCACGCTTTTTACCAGCGATATTCCGAAAAGTAAAAAGGCCTAGTTGGCTCTATTTGCCGATCATACAGCCAGTTACTACACCGGTCGCTGTCAGGACGCTATCGCTCGTACTCTTCAAACCTCCGCAAACGTCTTAGGTGCTTGGTTTTGGAAATGGAGAATCGAGGTCAACCCCGACAAGACCCAGGCGGTTCTCTTCTCGAAACTGCGAATGCTACTTCCCCCCTCCCCAGTCCGATTACTATGTATGGTAAGCCGGTCCCTTGGGCGAAGCAAGCCAAATACTTAGGCGTGATCCTTGACCACCACCTTACCTTCAGGGAGCACATATCAATGGCTCGTTCGCGCGCCGCATTCGCTCATGGTAGACTCCACTTCATTCTAACCGCCCGTAGCAAATTGTCCCTTAGGTGCAAATTGCGTATCTATAGCGCGACCGCGCTACTTATGCGTGCGTCGTCTTTGCACACGCTAAGCCACACCGCGTCCATAGGATGCAGACCCTCTAAAACCATTTCCTTAGAAAGGTTACGGGAGCCACCTTCTATGTCTGAAACGGGAATCTCCACCTAGATCTCAGAATGCCCACTATTCAGCAGCTTATGAAACGCCTTGTAAAGCGTTTCATTGACTCTGCTGTGAAACACCCCAATCCCCTGATTGCGGCAGCCGCCCGCGATATTTTTTCTCCCGTATTAGTACGATTCCCCGACTGCGGCATACTCTAACCATTCCCAATGACGCTACAACCCATCTCCAGGAGAGTAGTAAACTAACTAGTACACTCAAGACACACAAACACAGACCGCCGTTCTTCCGTCCTCGCTGCCGAGGCACGCCGCGACGCGACGCCCCAATCCTTGTCCGCCCCGATCCTTGCTCGAGCAAACCCGCGCCGCTGAGCCTGTAGCTTTAAATTCGCATCTAAATAATAACACAGCCCCACAAAAAAAATAAAAAAATTGTACTTGATATTAAACCACATGGTCTTTACGTATTTTGAGCTTCCGAATCCGAATCTGGATACAGAATTAACCCTACACCCTCCAGTTTATCTCCAGGAGCAAACAAACTCTTGAATTTTGCAATAATGATAAGCCCAGCAAAAAAAAAAAAAATTGTGCTTGTTATTAAACCACATGGTCTTTACGTATTTTTAGCTGCCGAATCCGAATCTGGCCACAGAATTAGCCCTACACCCTCCACTTTTTCTCCAGGAGCAAAAAACTTTCGAATTTTGCAGTAATGATAATATTAAAAAGAAAATTTGAATAATCATAGTAACTTTACGTTTACATTACCCTATAACATATAATATAATACAAAAAGCCCTAAAAAGGACAGGAAGTCTGATAAAAAACCTGAATAAAAATAATTTCTTTTCTTTTTAATATTACCATTACGGTAGATTTTAAGCGTTTTCTGCTCCTGGAGAAAAACTGGCGGGTGTAGGGTTAATTCTGTGTCAAGATTCGGATTCGGCAGCTCAAAATACGTAAAGACCATGTGATTTAATATCAAGGACAATTTTTTTTTTTTGCTGGGGCTGTGTAATCATTCCGATCCAGCCCATCCCTTGCTCACCTCTACCAACGATGCCCTAAGCCGAGGTATGTACCCCACAAGGGGTGCCCTTAGCGAGTAGTCACTCTAGTTGTAAGTTTTTTTAAGCCCTGACTGGAGGCCTTAATTAATTAAGGTAGCCACAGGCAAGTCCGGTTAAGCAGCCGACAACCTCATAGGATGACCTGATAGATGTCATTAAAAAAAAAACAGAGCAGCGCTAGATAGGTCCTTGTGGCGTTCTATCCGTGAGGCCTATGTCCATCATTAGACATCTGATGGCTGAAATAATGATGATGATAAAGGTCAAAATATAGACGAGCGGGGGCGGTGTTTTCACTTTTTGCCCCGCCTCGAAAAAATTTAAGATCTGGGGCTGGTTTATACATAGGTATGTATACATAATACATACTGTTCTACCGTCCGCGTGGTGCCGAACCTAAAGAATAGCACCACTCCATTTCTTCCCGTGGGTGTCGTATGAGGCGACTAAGGGAATTACTAGAGAATGAGCAGCAGCTTTTTTTATACATTTTACCACCATATTGCGATCATCAATCCGTCTGCCAAGCGTGGCGATTATAGCAAAGCTCCCCGAGTTGGAGGAGGCCTATGTCCAGCAGTGGACGTCTTATGGCAGAAATGAAGAATGAGGATTATGATTATCTATATCTATATGTCGCAGGTTTTTCATAAAATTAGGTTTTTGATGAAAGACCGGATGATGACACATTTTAAACTCAATTTCATCATAAACCTGTAACAATCCAGATTTTTGATCTTAAACCTGAACTAGTTTGGGTTTATGATAAAGTTCTTGTCAAAATCACGGGTTTGCTTGGTTTTATGACAAATAAATCTATTTAAATGAAATGTATCGTGTGGTGCCGGAAGGAAAGAATAACACCACCCCATTTCTTCCTGTGGGTGTCGTAAAAGGTGACTAAGGGACTTACTAGAGAATGGGCAGCAGCGTTCTCTTTGCATTTTACCACCATACTGCGATCGCCAACCCGCCTGCCAGGCGTGGCGATTATGGCAAAGCCCCCCAAATTGGGGGAGGCCTAAGTCCAGCAGTGGACGTCTTACGGCTGAAATGATGATGAATGATGAAATGAAATAAATAAAACAATCCATTATTATTTGCAACTTAGTAGAAAGAAAACAATAATTTATTTATCAAAATTTTACATCCATGATCCTTTCAATATTCTCCTTGGTAGGGCTCCGACGGAAGGCGAAAATTAGATACCTTCGACGCGGACAGAAAACTGATAAACGCAAGTGTCGTGCCTAGGGGGTTAAGGGATGAGGGAAACCGTGCACCTACCTCCTCGTGAAACCGCTCGATCCTCCAGCAGAATCTCGGAGCTCCGGAGTCTTCGCAGAGTTCGGCTACCACGTGTCGAACCAAGTCCAGAGGCACTACACAGCACTTCAGTACAACCGTCGAAGCCACAAATACACCACTATTGAAACAGCGGGACTGCTATGAACTTATAATATCCATATTATATCGTTCTGCGATAAATTAACACAGCGGGTAAGAAAAACACAGCGGGAAAACGATGACGGCGGAGTCCATATTTGAACTGTTATAATGTCCCTTCCAAGCGAGCCATAAAGAAGGCGACGCTCATTGGCGAGAAGGTGCACGGTGCTGATTGGCGGATAAAGGATTAGCTTGACATCTTGCGTAATAGTTTAGCAAAACAAAATAGATGGCGCTAACATTTCCTCCCCCTTTTAAAGGGTCACCTTTAAACCCAATCATAAAGTGTAATAAAGAACTGCGAAAATATAATATTGAAACTGCGATTTATATAAGGTAAACTGCGACAATCTTAAACTAACTAACTGCTAGCACTTAAACTACTGCGGTTACAAAAAAATAAAACAATCTTATTGCGTAGGTAACGGGCACAAACGTACGACCGGACGCACGTATGTACCTTTAGCTGTTCTTACAGACACTACACGCGTTATACCATCGTTAGAAGGAAGAATCTTCTCTACTATCGCTAATGGCCACGATAAAGGAGGTGAATTGTCAATTATAATAACAACAACCGTGCCAGGCTTGATTGGCACAGACGGAGTATTCCATTTCTCTCGGGTTTGTAAACTATGTAAATATTCCATTCTCCATCTTTTCCAAAAAGATTGCACTAATTTATCAAGCAGAGAATGTCTCTGAAGCAAGTTGAGATTATCTGATTCTACTTCAGGCGCGGGCAATGAGAGTAAAGGAGCGGTATGCAAGAAATGACCTGGCGTTAACGCGGTAGGTTCTGCGGGATCGGCACTCAGAACCGTAAGAGGCCGAGAATTTAACAAACACTCGATCTGAACGAGCACTGTAACTAGCTCTTCGTAAGAGAGAAGCTGTTGACCGATGACCTTGAAAAGGTGCGTCTTGACAACCTTCACCATACTCTCCCAACATCCGCCAAAATGTGGGGCGGCCGGACAGTTAAACTTCCATGTGATACGGTTTTCAGCAAGCTCTTCTTCGAAGCGAGAGCGGAACTCGACATTATTAAGAAATTTATATAAGTCGCGTAAATAAGAATTAGCGCCTACAAAATTAGTGCCTCTGTCCGAGTGCATTACTTGGACAGGGCCCCTGCGAGACAAGAACCGTTTAAGTGCAGCTAAAAAACTGGCGGTGCTAAGATCAGTGGCTACTTCAATATGTAGCGCGCGAGTTGTGAGACAAGTGAACACGCAAATATATGCTTTCAAAGCCTTTGCACCCCGACGGCGAATGGGAGTATAAGATATAGGACCTGCGTAATCACAGCCCGTGTGAGTAAACGGCTTAATAACCTGACGCGTCCGACAGTCCGGCAAATCAGCCATGAGCGGGAAGACGGGACGCGGTCGAGCGCGGAAACAAATATTACAATCGTGAACTACCTTACGAATAGCACGACGAGCGGACAGTATCCAGTATTTCTGCCATAAGAGTGACATGAGCTGTTCAGGCCCAGCGTGTAAATATTTCTTATGATAATATTCAATTAATAAGTTAACAAAAAAGTCATGGCTTGGCAGAAGTACCGGGTGCTGCTGTGAGTAACTTAGATCAGAATGGGTGAGACGTCCACCAACTCTGATTAAATCGTTATGTAAAAACGGTCTTAATTTATTAAGAGACGATGAAACCTGCGTGTTCAGTTTTAATTTTAAAATTTCTTTATTGAAACGTTTATTTTGGATGAGTTTCAGCAATTTGTTTTCTGCAAAACTCAAATCAGCTGCGGTTATATGTACGGAATCGCGACGTGGTAACAAATTAGCGAATCTATAAATGTAAACAATCGTACGGAGTATTTTACTCCATGACAAAAGGCGGCAAAGAGTATCATAAACATAAGAATCGTCAGCGGGAATGAAAACAGCGTGAACGAGTTTCTTTTGTTCAGGTATCTCGTCCAACGAGAGCGGTTCCGTACCTTCAGTAATATGCCACTGCGACGGATGTAACGTTAGCCAGGGGGGCCATTGGGACCACGGAGGGTGGTCTTTAGGATTAAAACGATAAAGAATTCTCTGATAACGTCGATCAGATTCGCGAATCATAATTTGTAAAAACATTTGTTTACAGTCAGCGGTTATCGCTACAGAGTGTAGACGAAAATTTGAAATAATTTTGAATAAATTACCCTGTAGGTTGGGCCCACTGTGCAGCAAATCATTTAACGAAACACCGGACGATGTTTTGCAGCTGCCATCCAGCACGGGACGCAACCTAGACGAAGACTTGTCAGGGCGGGGAACCCCATGATGCGGGATTATATAAGTAGGGTACACATCTGCAGTTTCATGCGGAAGAACTGAGACGGGCGAGATATAACCTTTAGAAAGGTAATCATTTAAAACTTCGTCATAAACGGCGCGTAGCTCAGGTGAAGCTTCAAGCTTCCTCTCTAAGCATAAAAAACGTCTACGAGCGATATTGAATGAGTCACCCAGTGTGAACACATCCTTATCAAACGGTAGATCCACGGTATAGCGACCAGTAACTGGGTCCCGTTGCGTAGTTGAATGATAAAAATATTCACATTCAGCATCAGCAGGATGCGGAACGGGCGGGCCAGGAACTTCTTCAAGTTCCCAGAAGCGGGGAATCAAATTGTTATCCATAGGCGAAGGGACTATGGCGCAGCACGATGTGACACATGCTGGGCGGTTACTGAGTGTAGGTACGACCCCCATGAGTACGTAGCCTAACACCGTATTGACAGCGGTGGGCACTGACGGGCCACCAGGAACCACGTCAGGCAAAAGTAAATGCGGGAACAGCGATGCTCCAATCAAAATATCAATTTTACTTGGAATAGCGAAACTATCATCAGCGAACTGAAGTTTATTCGAGTAAGGTAGGGCCTTAATATCAACAAAAGCGGAAGGTAAGTTGTCCGTAATTTGATCAACTACTAACGAGTCAATATCAAATCGGATATTTTTGTTAAAGCGTGAAAATATACGTAAATTTACTGTCCCGAACGACGTCCTCTCTGTGCCTCCAAAACCTCTTACGGTCGTAGACCGTGTATTGTTTTGACGTAAACGTAAAAGTTCACAACATTCCCTAGTAATGAAGTGACTTTGCGAGGCGGAATCGAGTAAAATTCTTATTAAATGCTCACGCCCATCACTATCGTACGCGACGACTTGAGCAGTCGCGAGCAAAACGGTAGTATGCGAATCATATTGCGGCGTCTCGCTGCAAGCGGCATTAGAGGAAACAGAACGCGGAGCGTCAACGGACATCGAACACAAAGCTACATCAGGCTGCGTGGCGGAGCGCACCGGCTCGGACGCGGGCACGGGTGCGAAATGGACGACAGCAGCGTTCGCTTGGGATGACGTCACCGTATCGGGCTGCGGCGCAGGCATAGTGGAACTCGCCGCTTCCGCGGTCCGTGGGTTCGAATCCCTAGTAAAATGTAATAGTGAATGGTGACGTTGTTTACACGCTCTACAGCTAGATGCGGATTGACAACTCGATATTTTATGTTTAATACTTAGACAATTAACGCAACCGTTAATTTTCCTAACAACCTGTAAGCGTTCATACGGAGTTGATTTATGAAAATCAGGACATTTAAATAAGTGTTGATGTGTGAAATTAGTACACAAACATTTATCTGTTGAATCAGATTCGACCGTGCTTATATACGCGTTATAACGCGGGGAAGACTGCGGTTTTTTACTATCATTAGAACTGCGGGAGCGATCAGCTGATTTTGCGGAATTATGTGATTGCGTGCCGGCTGTTAAAGCGTTAGCGCGATACAATATTTTACTCTGTTTATTAACGAAATCGACTAAATCATTAAATAAAGGAATATCAGACTGATCCTGACTGTTTTCAAAGTTACGAACAGTTTCACTGTCTAACTTGGTAATAGCTATTTGTACGAAAATTAAATTCAATAAATCTGGAATTTTTAAATGTTGTAAGGCACGGACGGCGTTAACAAACTTATCATTAAAAATGTCTAAATTATCGGAAGTAACGGAAGTTAACGGTTTAAAATCTATGATCTGTTTTAAATAAGTGGCCGCTAGTGTGCGTTTGTCTTCATACCGATTCACTAGCGTATTGAAAATGAGTTCGTAATTCTCAGCGGTAGGTACAATGCCGGCGCATGCGGCTAGCGCTTTACCGGTCAATTTGCCCTGTAAATAATGTAATTTTTGATGATCCGAGAGAGATGGATTATCATGAACAGCGGATTTATAATTTGAGTAAAACAATGGCCATGAACGAATGTCACCGTTAAAACTCATTAATTCAATCGGCGGTAACTTAATGAAAGAAGATTTTTTCTCTAAGATGGACGGAATGACGTCTGCATTGGTAGAAGCAACCAAACGTTTTAAGCGACTATATATTTGTTCAAACGAAACCAGCGCCTTGTAGTCAGCGCGCGCAGTGGGGTCAGCTGTCAGTAGACAGTTATTATACTGATCCATAACTTCATGAAATTCGGAACGAATAGCGTCAATGTTTGAGCTAGCGTCCAGAAAAGCCTCTTTCGCATCATCTCCCGTGCCTATGTCTTTAGATAAATCGTAGGCAGACTGTAAACACTCGAATAAAGCATTCCGTTTGGCTTCCAACGCCAACAACGAAAACTCCGTACTACCAGACTTAATAGCTTTCTTCATTATGAAATGAGAATTTTAAATTGAAGGTAACAAAATAATTTATTTGTGAGTTTGCGAGTAATATAAAAGTACAAGTGGGTACTTCTAAAAAAGGTAAATCTCAGCGAAAATGATCGAAATAGAACCTTATTTCGCGAATACCACTGAGAATATGAATATTACAGCGAATAATAAGATGAAATATTAGTATGACAGCGGGAAAAATAAGTATTTAGTGTTAAGCGGTAACAAATTAAATAAATGCCTTCGCGGTACGCTTGCGAGCGTAATGGCGGAGGTTACTTTTTCTAGGCTAACAAAAACCTAAAAACGGCGGGTTTTAACACTAAATCTCCTATTAGGTGACCTAAAAGGGGCGGAAACTGTATCAGTACGGTTCGAAGGACCACAATAATGGTAGGGCTCCGACGGAAGGCAAAATTAGGTACCTTCGACGCGGACAGAAAAACTTTAAAACGCAAGTGTCGTGCCTAGGGGGTTAAGGGATGAGGGAAACCGTGCACCTACCTCCTCGTGAAACCGTTCGATCCTCCAGCAGAATCTCCGAGCTCCGGAGTCTTCGCAGAGTTCGGCTACCACGTGTCGAACCAAGTCCAGAGGCACTACACAGCACTTCAGTACAACCGTCGAAGCCACAAATACACCACTATTGAAACAGCGGGACTGCTATGAACTTATAATATCCATATTATATCGTTCTGCGATAAATTAACACAGCGGGTAAGAAAAACACAGCGGGAAAACGATGACGGCGGAGTCCATATTTGAACTGTTATAATGTCCCTTCCAAGCGAGCCATAAAGAAGGCGACGCTCATTGGCGAGAAGGTGCACGGTGCTGATTGGCGGATAAATGATTAGCTTGACATCTTGCGTAATAGTTTAGCAAAACAAAATAGATGGCGCTAACACTCCTCCTTTAATCCAATTATGAAATGAAATGTTTCAATGTCCCGTACCTATATTAATCTGAATTTGATAAGCCGCGAAAATGAACTTTCGTAACTATTAAATACGACTAAACTGAGTCAAAATTAAAAAACTTTCTACGAAAAAAAAAAAACAACCGTCTTCCTAAAAACAAAACACTGCAAAGTCAAAATTAACTTTAATTTCGAAAGTCGGTGTTTTAGGATCTGTACTTGGGTCGTGGGGCTTTCGGGACCAGGACCGCGGTCCTAGATTCCACCTAAAATACAATTATTATTTTGCAGTAGTATTTTGGGACCACAAGAAAAATGAAGTTAAATTACAGTGCACAAAATAATTTTTTGATTTTCTCATATATTTGGTGTGTCAGTTACAAAATGCGTTATGCCTTTGAAGTACCAGGTTGTCATGACTTAGGAGGAGCTTACCAAACATAGGAGTGTCAGCTAGAAATCGCTTTATGCCTTCGAAGTACCAGATGGTCATAACTCGGTAGGAGCTTAACTAACAAGAGTGGGTATACGCATTATGCCTTCGAAGTACCAGGTTGTCATAACTTGATAGGAGCCTAATAAGTTATCACATCATTTATTGATTCTAAGGCAGTACAAAGTTCCCTGGGTTAGCTAGTATATTAAGATAGCATTTTTTTTTAAATGTCAATTGATTAGTTTATAAAAATAGTAATGATATTCAATAATTGTAATGATTAATAATGACTACTGCTGACGTGTCTAATTTCGATAGTGAAGTTTTTTAAGAGTTTATTGTTACGTTTCGATGGGTGATTACGGGGACGATAGATGATTTAAACACTTAATATTACTTTTTTTTTAATTGTAGGTATTTTGTATTCTTTTTTGTGTAGCAGGCTGCCATTGTTGAAATAAAATAAATATTGGTACCGATTCCCTTGTTCACAAACTAAACTAAATTTAAGTTCAGTGCATCTCTTTCTTTGTATTTCATTAAGAAAAGGACAAAAGAAAAATTTTGGTTTAGTCCTGTCAAATTAATCAGCGCCTGTCACTACTCCATACAAGTTTAGACGTGATTAAAAACTTGCCTACTAAAATTATGTCAATTTACGTCAAGCGCTGATTAATTTGACAGGACTAAACTAAAATTTATCTTCTGTCCGGTCCTTCTGTCTGGTCCGTACGCAAAATACGCGCTCAGACGTGGAGTTGCGGACACCAGCCCGTTCTACCTAACTTCAAATTTTTTTGTTGACTGTACTTTTCCATGACATAACTTTGTTCATTTTACTTGTGGTCCCAAACTACTACTAAAAATATTTATTATATTAATAGGTGGAATCTAGGACCGCGGTCCCGGTCCCGAAAGCCCCACGACCCCTGTATTTAAGGTTTTTGCCACCGGCTTCCGAAATTAAAGTTATTTTAGACTTTGTAGTGTTTTTTTTAAGGAAGTTGGTTGTTATTTTTTGTAAAAAGCTTTTATTTTTAACTTTTTCGTTATGGTAGATACTCCGCACTAATCTAATCGCGTTATTCGTTCATTTGCCATTGCCGCGCAAATACTTAATGCAAATCTAAGACATGGTTTTCACATGAACCCCATTGTCTGAATGGAACCAAATTACAATGGGACCATTCGGAAAGCACCAGCTTTCAAATAAAAAAAATCGGTAAACCCAGCCAAAAGTTATGAGCTAACAAACATAAAAAAATAAATTTACAAAAACAGACGAATTGTTAACCTCCTCCTTTTTTGAAGTCGGTCAACAAAATCAGGGGAAGATCCTAAGTCCCTGTCAACGGAAATGAATATCAGATTGATCATAAACCCAAACTAGTTCAGGTTTTTGATCAAAAATCTGGATTGTTACAGGTTTATGATGAAATTGAGTTTAAAATGTGTCATCTTCCGGATTTTCATCAATAATCTAGATTTTTGATCAAAAACCTAATTTTATGAAAAACCTGCGACATATATATATCTATACTCTATACAAATAAATAAAATTGGAGTGTCTGTTTGTAATATTAAAATAACCGCTTTTTGATAAGTGTATATGGATGTATACACGGTACATACACCAAAACAACATTTTTTTTAAATTTTGTCTGTCTGTCTTTCTGTCTGTCTGTCTGTTTGTTCCGGCTAATCTCTGAAATGGCTGGACCAATTTTGACGGGACTTTCACTGGCAGATAGCTGATGTAACAAGGAGTAATTTAGGCTACTTTTATTTTAGAAAAAATCTTTTATTTCAGAAAAATGCCTGCGTTAATTTCCGACATCCACGCGGGCGAAGCCGTCGGCAAAAGCTAGTCCATACTAATATTATACATGGGAAAGTGTGTGTGTCTGTTTGTCCGTCTTTCACGGCAAAACGGAGCGACGAATTGACGTGATTTTTTAAGTGGAGATAGTTGAAGGGATGGAGAGTGACTATAGGCTACTTTTTGTCTCTTTCGAACCCCCCACTTCCCTAAAATGGGGGGTGGAATGCGTTAATCTCAAGAACTACTGGTTCGAATTGAAAAATGCTTTTTAGAAGGCTATATAATATCACACTACGTTCAAAAGGAGCGGAGCAGCAACAAAAAAATGGATGAAAACTGGCAGGCTGCGATGCGACGGGAAGGGTCAGGGGAGCAAATATTTGACGCGGACGAAGTCGCCGGCAGAAGCTAGTAATACATACGTATTGAACTTACACATACATAATTATAAAACCTACATGTTCTATAGAAGCAGGGACGAGGAGCTAGTTAGACATAATTTGCTTTACAAACAGTAAGTGACTTTAAATAAGGCTTAGTTTAGTGGAACTTATCTAAAGCTAAGAAGAACAATATTTTCTTTAATCTAAGTTTAACACAAGAACTTTAATTTTACTGCGAAAACCACATGATTATTCACTGTTTGATCATTATTTAATATTTGTTCTATCAGAACTTACTTGAGGCTGATTATTTCAGAGATTTTTATGCAAATTTAGAACGTACGCGTTGTGAAGAAAAACAACAAAGAACGGGTTCAATGACTCTTGTTTGTTAAGGTTCATTTTCGTACTTGTATTTTATAGCTGACTCGTTGCTCTAGTGGTTGCAAGCTCTTCTGTTGAGCATGAGACCCTTTTTTTTTTTTAGGATGGGAATTCATCAAATGACTTCTCCCGCTCTGGGTGGAGCGGGAGGGCGTGTCAGACTTTTACTGACTAAAACCCACCCGTGTTCCATCATTTGCCCATGTGCCAGGGTCACGGTATCTCTTTCGAACAATCACGCGACCCCGGCAGGCATCGGTCCTAGTAGACCCCTACACTGCTGCTGACATCTCTTTGAGGCGCGCGTGGAACACTGCGCGCCGTCGACCCGAGCTTGGTCCTTACCGGGCGGCGAGCTACCCATTGCTCGCCACCCGCAAGCTCGCGCCTACGGTGGCCGGGAGTCCGCAATCGACTCCCGACGCCCGGGGCGTCTCCTCCTGCGGCGGCTAGGGACGTGAGGGCGCAGAGACTGCCACTCCCTCACGCGCCCCGCCTCCTCCTTCGCGAGCATTACTGCTTCGCAGAAGGAGGTGACGGCTTCCCATTCTCTCTCGCTCCGTACCATGGCTCGCACCAGGGCCGGACGCGAGAGGTCGCCGCCGCCGATCGCCTCCACGAGGACACGGCGGTGCTCCGCCCAGGCAGGGCACACCTCCACCGTATGTTCCACCGTGTCCTCCAGACGATCCTCGCAATGGAAACACCCGGACGTATCCTCCCGCTTTATTCTGAACAGGAACCCACCGAAGCACCCATGCCCGGTGAGAACCTGCGTCAGGCGGAAGGTGAGGACGCCGTGACGCCTCTCTATCCACTCCTCAAAGAGGGGACTTACCGCCGCAATTGTGGCGTGCCCAAGCATGAGACCCTGGATTTGATTCTCAGGTCTAGAAAAGTTTTGTTGGGTTTTTCTGTTTGGAAATTCTCAGTAACAGCCTGGAGTTTAGTTGAGTGCCTAGTTGATGGCAATAGGCTTGCCCCCTGCCCCCCACTATCACATGGGGTTTAAACATTAATGACGAACCTTTAGAGGAACGAAGACGTGTTATGTTGTTGTAGCGACACGTCCCTGGACTTCTAAAGCAAAAAGTCTTCTAAAGCAAAAAGTCCGTAGTTTCAGCCGAGCTTATGGGCAATTCCTACTCCGAATAAGTTCGGGACATAAGATTAGTTCAGTTTCCTAACTAATCCGCATCAAATTCCGTTGCTTATTTTAAAAGAACAACGTGGTACTCAGACAGACACGAAAATAAAACTTTTATTTATAATATAATACGTATTGATTGATAGTAGTAATCAATCTTTCATAGTAGTTATTAAATTTCTCCAAGGAGACAGGTCTTGAAAGATTAACACCGTCAAAGTGCAGACTAGATATTATCGAAGACCTTACGAAGTTTGTACTACAGCTTTTTTGTGGAGTGCAACGCCTCTTCAGTCTGTATAGTTCCATTAACCCTTTAGTGAACCAAAATAAAGGTCAAGTTCGGAAAATTACCCTTTCAATCATCGACGGCGTCTTGAATTTAGAAGCGTGGGTGGTAGATATATCTGCATAATATAATGTTGCTTATCATTCTTTAATCAAATTAACTGAAAGCTATGCATTGCCTTTTTTTTCTGGATGGGAAATCATCAGATGACTCTACTCTGGGCGGAGCGGGAGGGCGTGTCAGACTTTTACTGACTAAAACCCACCCGTATTTCTTCAGTTGCCCATGTGCCGGGGCCACGGTATCTCTTTCGAACAATCACGCGACCCCGGCTGGCATCGGTCCTAGCAGACCCCTTGAGCGCTGCTGACATCTCTTTGAGGCGCGCGTGGAACACTACACGCCGTCGACCCGAGCCTGGTCCTTACTGGGCGGCAAGCTACCCATTGCTCGCCACCAGCAAGCTCGCGCCTACGGTGGCCGGGAGTCCGCTATCGACTCCCGACGCCCGTCTCCTCCTGCGGCGGCTAGGGACGTGCCCTCTCGCTCCGTACCATGGCTCGCACCAGGGCCGGACGCGAGAGGTCGTCGCCGCCGATCGCCTCCACGAGGACATGGCGGTGCTCCACCCAGGCAGGGCACACTTCCACCGTATGCTCCACCGTATCCTCTAGACGATCCTCACAATGGAAACACCCGGGCGTATCCTCCCGCTTTATCCTGAACAGGAACCCACCGAAGCACCCATGCCCGGTGAGAACCTGCGTCAGGCGGAAGGTGAGGACGCCGTGGCGCCTCTTTATCCACTCCTCAAAGAGGGGAATTACCGCCGCAATTGTGGCGTGCCCAGCTATACAGTGCCTTAAATTACGTACAATAGACAATTAGCATTTTTGTAATTGTATGCAACACAAGTTATGAAAAGAGGGATGTGTGGTGTTACACAAATGGATAGAATAAGAAATGAGTAAATAAGAGGAAGTCTGAAAGTGGCACCGGTAACTGAAAAGTGGTGTGGAAACCGGTTGTCGTGGTATGAGCACGTGTCATGGAGGAAGAGGACAATGTCGTGACTAAAGTTTTGAGTATGAATGTCGATGGCTATTAGAGTAGAGGGAGACCAAAGAAACGATGGATGGACTGTGTGAATGATGATATGACAACTGACAAGTCATGAAAAAAGCTAACTGCAAGTACAGACAATAAAGTGTATAAAAATCAAAACGTGCCAATTGCCTAATACGTATTTGTACTCGATATGTCGATTCGCCCACGATGAAATACTATTTTCGTGCAAGTCACCTATAGAAAATAATATAGTATTTTAAAGACGACCCGGCCCAATTTAGGCGAGTTATGCAAATTGACAAAGAATGGGAGACCAATTTGCTCACATTTTGTCAGATCGACAGTAGCGTTTGGGAAACTTCGTCAAGTCTTCTCGTCGCCTATTTCGCAATGTGTGAAAACGAAGGTCTTCCATCAGTGCGTCTTGTCTGTGAAAGTTGGACTGGTCCACAAATTCAAGGTCTCTCAGCGCACTATGGAGCGGGCTATGCTCGTAGTTTCTTTGAAGGACAAAATCAGAATTGAAATTATCCAGAACAAAACCGGAGTTACCAACATAGCTCGCAGAGTAAGCAAGCTGAAGTGGCAGTGGGCTGGCCATGTCTGTCGAATCCTGGAGTGGAAACCACGTATCGGCAAGCGTAGCGTGGGTCACCCTCCAGCTAGGTGGACCGACGACCAAAAGAAAGTGGCTGGGAAAGACTGGATGTGAAAGGCGGAGGACAAAATCAAAATCAAAAATCAAAATCAAAAGTCATTTATTCAAACTAGGCTGAGAGTCAGCACTTTTTGAACGTCAAAGTTACAAAAGACAGTCCCCCAAAACGCCCGCCCTTCGACACTTCCTAGTGCTTTAGCTGGGAAGAAGAAGTGGCGGAACAAACTCCCCAGCAGCACAGCTGTCTGTTAAGTTAGAAGAACTTGATTCTATACAATTGTAAGGAGGTAACATTACGAGACACAAAATATTAAATTAAATGATTTGCCTTATGTCAGCTAGCCAACCCAATATTCCAAGAAATAAACTGAAATCTATACTCAAGCAAAAGCAAAAAATATTTTTATAAAGTAAATAAAAGTACCAAATAAAAGCCTCCTGGCATAAAGGGCGTGACAGCTTACATATGCAATGCTGAATCACGTTCACATAGCTGTTACGACCCGAGTTACAAGTCGAGGCCACAAAATGACAAACTAGGACCATCGGCGTAAAAACTAATAAACAGGTAGGTAATTAACAACAATACCAACATCAAGGTCAGCAAGACGACCAGTCACCACAAGCAGCACCCGTTCACGAGCATAACGCAAAGATCAGCCATTACCCCCTCGCCTTATTTGAGGGAAGGGGGTAACCCGACCCCTGACGCTACCGCAAGCATTGACATCTAAGGGAGCATGACGAACTTTCTGCCGGTTGCTCAGGCAAGAATTGAATGACAACTTGTCGAGGTCGCTAGCTAATCATTTTATGCAATACTAATCATTATAATATGTCAAAGCATAGAACATGTCAAAACCAATAAATACACAAAAAAAATTACTAACACAGTAAAAAATAATAATGTAATAACAATTATATTACAGCTATATAACCCATCACTAGGTACGCTAGTACTGGAGAAAGAACACAAACATTGTCTTGAGTTAATCACAGCGACCAACTAGTTTTGTCATTTAAATAGTCGTTGATGGAATAGTATGTCTTTAGACAAAGGTTGGATTTTACTTCAGCTTTAAACTCATTAAAAGGTAATTCTAGTAAAGAAGGTGGTAGCTTGTTGTAAAATGTTATACCAAGCCCAACAAATGAGTTATGTACCTTATGAAGCCGGTGAAAGGGAACACGTAGTTTGTCCTTATTTCTAGTGTTAACAGTGTGAAAATCACTGTTTTTAGCATGTAAGTGTAAATTTTGCCTAATTTATAAGATGTTGGCGAAGATGAATTGTGATGCTACCGTAAGAATACCAATATATTTAAAAAAGTCCCTTAAAGAAACTCTGGCACCTAGCTGGTAAATTGCTCGAACAGCTCGTTTCTGAAGGACAAAAATATTTTGAATATCAGCGGCTTTGCCCCACAGTAGAATACCGTAAGACATAACGCTGTGAAAATAACTAAAATAGACTAACCGAGCTGTATCAACGTCAGTATACTGTCTTACTTTTCTGACGGCGTAGGCGGCTGAACTGAGCCTCCCCGCTAGACTTGAAATATGTGGGCCCCACTTTAGTTTGCCATCCACTGCTATGCCCAGGAAAACTGTCGAGTCTACAGTTTTAAGAACCTCTTTATCTAAGACGATTTCGGGACCTAGATTTCTAACATTCGGTAAGGCGAACTTCACACATTTCGTTTTCTTGGCATTGAGAACTAAGTTATTTGCCGTAAACCAATCCGTAACCATTGAGAGTGCACTGTTTACGTCTTCGACAGGGTGTTATGGTGCAACGTGGGAGAGACCTATGTTTAGCAGTGGACTGCGACAGCCTGAGTTGATTGATTGGTTGTCAGATACTTTTTGGACAGACTATAGCAAGATAAGTATTTCATATTCGCAGCATCAACTTGATATAAATGGAGTAACTCCGTACGCTGTGCATACTACACTATAATAACCAAACTATTACCAGGTTTAAGCACGTCGACCTCAACTTCGGGCTAATTTACCGTGCCTAAGTAATTAAGCTAACACCTGTGTAGTAGTATACCTACTGTTTATTATATCTATATTTGAGTTAAGTTTTTAGCATAGTCATTTGGTAAATGGACTGTATAATGTAGGTCGGTTTACGTTTTATCAAATTACTAGCTTATAATTAACCAAACTGCGGCTTCGACTGCGTAGATGTTAGAGATTATACCACGGAGACGTACTACGTATAGGGTTACAAGTATCCTATGTGCCTAGGCTGGTTATAGACTATCTGTGTGTCAAATTACAGTCAAATCCGATCAGTTTTTGTGTGATTCAGTAACAAATATCCAAACATTTAAACATCCTAGCTTTCACATCACTACATAGTATAAAACAAAGTCGCTTCCCTCTGTCTGTCCCTGTGTATACTTAGATCTTTAAAACTACTCAACGGATTTTGATGCGGTTTTTTTTAATAGATAGGGTGATTCAAGACTAAGGTTTATACGTATAAGACGCGGGCGAAGCCGCTGGCAAAAGCCTACGAAAAAATTACTTTCGCTTATTAGAGTTATTGGCAGCTGGAAATCAACTTCTACCTCGAAGCCTGGCTACAAGCAACTGGTATGTAAGCCTTTATCATAAGTTTCAGGGCCTGATTCATATCCGAAAGTATTATAAGTTTACTGCCTCCAGCCTCGTTGGTCTAAGGTCACAAGCGATGCTGCTGACCCAGTGGTTCTGGGTTTGTTCCCGGGTGAGGCCAAGGTGTATTCGGTTTTCCTTTCCGGAGTCTGAATTTATGCCCCGTTTGATGGGAATAGGCTCGCCCTCTACTACATGGTATGGTGGTTACCTAGTGTGCCTAACCCTTTGGCAAAACAAGGTGTGATGTTATGTTAGAAGTTAACGTCTAGAAGAACTTAAAAATCAGCTAATCACGATGACCAGTTCCCCCAACTTTAAACTCATTTAACTCTTACATCTCAGACGGACAACTGAAAAAACAAATTCTCTGTTCCCGCTATCCGCTGAGCAAAAACTAGGTAATGTTCTTTAGATGTTTACGGTCCGGCAGCGCTGTGTGCACGCGCCGATCGGTCAACGTAACGGGACTGTATGTACCATGCTTTATTGGAGTGATACTACTTAACGTCGTATCAAGCTGAGGCTGAGTTTATTAAAGTGACGAGAGAGGAATATAATTTACTAGCACTTCGCCCGCGACTTCGTCCGCGTGACTCACAGGAACTGTGCATTTTTTCGAGATAAAATATAGTCTATGTTACTTGGTGATAATACAGCTTTCCATAGGTGAGAGAATTTTTAAAATCGGTTCTGTAGTTTTTGAGTTTATCCATTACAAACATACATACAAAAAATCAAATCCTTTTTTTTTTTGTGCGTGGGTAATCATCAAATGACGTCTCCCGCTCTGGGTGTATTGGGAGGGCGTGTCAGACTTTTACTGACTGAAAACCACCCGTGTTCCTTCAGTTGCCTATATGCCAGGGCCACGGTACCTCTTTCGAACAGTTCTCGCGACCCTGGCAGAACAAAAAGCCAACATCACACGGTGATCCCAGGCGGTCACCCATCCAAGTACTGAACGCGCCCGATGTTGCTTTAAATTCGGTGATCGGAGGAGAACTGGTGTTTTCAACATGGTATGGACGTTGACAAATCTTTCCTCTTTATAATTTTAGTTTAGATTATTTGTGTTTACTTATTAGAGCAGTGGTGGCCCGGTGGTATCGACCCCTACTTCCGAATTGTAAGTCGTGGGTTCCAACCCAGGCAGGCGATTTACTTTGTATAAATATTATCATCACCAAAACGGTGAAGGAAAACATCGTGAGGAAACCGACATGTCCTAGAACCAAAAAATCGAAGACATGTGACATCTACTAACTGGCACTGGGCGTGCAGATTACGGCCCACTTCCCTCTCACCGAGAGGAAGCCTGTGTCCCAGCAGTGGGAACAATATATTCTGGTTATGATGATGATTTGCTCTCAAGAACATCACATATATCACAATATTTGTATTACTAACAGGCGCGCGGTCGACATTTACCAAATCATAGAAAAATGACAGGTTTAGATCGTGTCTTAGATGTCCAATGAAAAGTAATATACAATTTGATATACAGTAACACATTATAATAATAACTAGCTACTTGGTATTTACGACTTGACAAACCGATAAATCCTTTGATATGTCACAGTTACATGGCGACAGGAAATCGACGAGCAAACGATTATCACGAAATCATTACAAGACTTTTAACACTTTAACTGTCATGATGAAAATCAGAAAAAGTAAAATATTGAGTGTTATTTCACTTTAAATAGTTTATTTATGCCATAAAAACATATTTATCATATTTATAACATTATACAGGATAAGTTTTTATCCAGTGCGTAAATTGTAACCATGAATTCAGCATATCATTCTAAATCCCCTTGCGCAAAAATTTATCGTCGGTTTTGCAAAAAAAAACTGCTGTTTCATAGAAAAATGCAATAGTAAGTAGGGAGTCAAAATGTTTGGAACAGCTGATTTTTTTTTGTATAACCGACGAACATTTTCTACGCTGGGGGACTAGAATGATATAATGTTATGCTGAATTACGATTTGCGCACTGGATGAAAACTGATCAGATACAGCCTATTTTCATAATTTAATTCCTTACTTTAATTTTGACTTCATACTTTCCAAATAGTGTATGAGAGTATTTACTCTCATACACATTTTGAAAAGTTATATTGACACAGTGGTTTTTGTGCTCTACGGGAGACTTAATACAGTTGAAAGAGTAATAAACATGGCCGCCATGCAACAGCAACACGTTCAGATTTGGTATGTGTTGTCGGTCATATAGTCCGACAAGGCCTGAATAGAACAAAAAGTGTCGGACACAGTCCGACATGGCAGTTAACGTGTTAATATTTGTACGCTTCCCCCATTTCTTCCCGTGGGTGTCGTAAGAGCCGACTAAAGGACTTACTATAGAATGGGCAGCAGCGTTCTCTATGTATTTTTCCACCATACTGCGATTGCCAACCCGCCTGCCAAGCGTGGCGATTATGGCAAAGCCCCCCAAATTGAGGGAGGCCTGTGTCTAGCACTGGACGTCTTTCGGCTGAAGTTATGATGATGACTAGTAGCAGTACCAGCTCGTGATCAATAGTAGCAGTCCGTTGTCTACATTTGTGATCGGTTGGTGGCAATCTATATATAAGGTGTATCTATTCATACACGAAATATTTTAAGAGGTACACCTGTAGGTGGTAAAGAAGCTATAGCAACGAAAAAAAAATATTTAAGGTTTTTTTTTTAATTTATTATTTATTTGACGCACATAAGAAATATTGGCTCCTTCTTATTTTTTACGGCCCGAGACACCACGGCCATGCTCGTGCCGTGCTGTCGTCGCCCTCGCAGCGTCAGGCGGGCCATTCATAGAATTTGTAGTAAAGGTTTTATGCAAAACGTCTCAAGTAGTTTTAAAATTATAATAATTACGAAAATTCAAAAACGCTTAGATAAAGAAATCTTTTTGCTTCTATAGCTTCTTTACCACCTACAGGTGTACCTCTTAAAATATTTCGTGTATGAATAGATACACCATCTATACCTATAATAAAGTTTTATTATAGGAATAGATGGTGTATCTATTCATACACGAAATATAGTATAGAATATAGTAGAGAGGTCAATTCTGTCTGTCTGTATGTGCACGCATGGGTCAAAAAATACTGTAGGGATTTAAACCAAACTTAATACGATTGTAGTCCATACTCCTGGGCAGGTTATAGGCTATATAACATAACGCTAAGACACATAGAAGCTAGACCAATGCTAGCTAGAGCAATGACGATATATTTGTACCCTCTGGGTATGTGTCAGGTAGAAAACGCTTTATGGGCACGACGTACCAGGTTATCATAACTTTGCAGGAGCTTACCAAACAAAGGAGTGTCAGCTAGCTTTATGGCGACGACATACCAGAGGGGTAATTGCGGAACTTTTTATCGGTAGGAATTGGTTTAATATTCATAGTTAAACAACATTCATTGCGTTGTTTACGTTGCTGAGCCACAATCTATTCGAACAAATGACGCAATGGTTTAGAAATAATCTTCAATCCCATTCAGATTCTGATAAATTGTGCGTTTCGCAATTAGGGTGCAGGTTATCATAACTTTGCAGGAGCTTACCAAACAAAGGAGTGTCAGCTAGATAACGCTTTTTTGCCTTTGAAGTCCCAGGTTATCATAACTTGGTAGGAGCTAACCAAACATATGAGTGTCAGCTAGAAAACTCTTACCAGACCACCAACGCGTACTAGGTTGTCAAACTTGGTAGGGTTATTACAACGTTTATTGAACCTGAGGCGATACGAAGTTCGCTGGGTCAGCTAGTAAATATATAAAATTCAAAGTCCTGAGTAACTGACTGATATATCAATGCCCTAAACCGTTGGTCGTAGAGACGTGAAATTTGGAGGGTGTGTTCTTTGTGAATAGTAGGTTGAATTTTCTGTGAAACTTTTTGTTCTCTGGGTCGATTGACAAACATGAGACTTAAACATAACTGGCGAAATATGGGTGTACAATAGGGTACACTTCTGCCAAATCCTTCGAGAATTACAGGCGACATGTTATGTTTATGTTATAAGTAGATTAATTAAGAAAATGTTTTTACTATACTTGCTTACATCGGCACCAAATTTTAGGTAAGTGTCGAATTTAACAATAAAATATTAGAAAGATATGCCATGGTCACTATAAAATGTACAAGTCGATAGTCTCCGCATGACCTCAGGGTCAGTTGAGAGGAACGCCATATTGAAAGTGTTTGCAAGCAATAGGGGATAACCCTTCTCAATTTTTATGGTCCTTTGAGATTTTAAAGCTTTTATTTTATTGTCTGTTTGAAGGTCTGAAGGCTATGCACTTAACATTGAAAGCACAGAAAATGGAAATTACAATATTATGTTCATGAAACATAACTGGTGCGCACCTATGTCTATTTTCATGGAATAAGAAATTACACAAAAATACTACTTCGAAATACTGTTTCAAGAAATGTACTTAGTAGTGTATTATTGGGCATTCTATACCACTATCGGCAAGTAGCTCGGCGAGTGCGCCTCGCTGCCGACAGTGGTATAGAATGCCCAATAATCGACACTCGACTCGACTCTCCACTCGACCGATAAACTCGAACGAGACAGTTTGTTGTACCGTGTACTTGATTAGGAACGATTTACTCGACCAATGACTAGTAACTTGCTCCTTACCACTATCTTCCATACGGCTGGTCAGTATGCCGCGTTTCGGAGCACGATGAACAATCAACCATTTACTTACCACTGCACTTAACCGGTCACTCGAGTTGCATTTACTGTTAACATAGAATGGTGAACGAGTTGATGATTGTAACAAACCAACGAAATTACAAGTACCTAGTGAAAAAGCGTTAACGGGTTATTATTGTAAATAAAAAACAACTGTAAGGTACGGTATTTGGTTTAATTATCATAAAATGTTGGTTTGCCTGGAAACAAGATAACAGCCGCACGCACGAGCTCTTGTAATTTTCGCCACTGAGGAGAATCCGCGTCAGTCTGGAACTTGATTCGGACGAGCGCCTTCTTCCACAGCTCGGCGGAGTCGGTAAGGCGAGCGTCGTCAGCCTTGTACACCTTGCAGTCGATGTAGTATTTGCCAAACTTCTTGGCAGTATATGGTTAGGTATAAATGAGACCAAAGATGTAGTATAGTCTGGTTATAATTATCCAAAGGTGCATCTTATATACTAACGACTACGTGTTGATAACAGATAGTAGAAACATTTAATAGATATTGAACGTGCGATAAAGAACATAAGATTGCGATGTAGATTGTAGATACAGCACAAAGATATTGTACTGCAACATAGTACTCTCCGTCGGTGCTCGTTGCTCGGCGCTCGCAGCCGCTGGCTACCCGGTTCACAAAGAATGAAGTTAGGTGATCCGATGCATCTTCTTTGTGTGGGATGTCGCGGTTGTTACTGATGCCGAATATGTCGATGCCAGTATTCACTTTTTTACTGAAACAATAACAGAAACTGTAATTAGTTAATCTTTAGAACGAGAGATGCATACGCCAAGAAAAACCTTCTGCTGTAAAAAAATATAACAACTGACTCGGCTTTGATCAATACTGTAATCGATTAAATCAATCCATCGATTCAAACAATAACCAAGTGAACCTGCACTTGTTTTAAAATAATATGTAATAGTAATTGCACGATTATAATTTAGTCAGTAGATATGTGGCTAGAGTAAGTAGATAATTAATTTACCTGGCACGAGCTACGGTTGTTGATTGTGACTGCATCTTGCGTTTCCCATTGCTGTCTGCAGACGGTTTGCGGCTGCACTTCACTTTTTGCCCGGTGACCGATGCTTGCGAGTAATCACACTCAGAGTCTGACCTGAAATAAAGATAGGGAAAATTTAGTCACACAATTATTATTAATTATCTCAATGGAGTAGTGTCCATTGCGCAGGGCATACTATACAACACAAGTGTGTGCGCAAACATTGGTTCTCCTACATGCCCATGGGATAGCAAACCCATAGAGAGATTGGGTGCAGGATCGATGGCTTTACATGCTGTTCAAAGCACAGAAGACTGGATGAAAAATAATGACTCCTTCGAGGGATCGACCTCGACATACTATGAGCAGCTCGGGTGATCTGTGAAGTAACGCGCCCACACACAAACATAACTGTAAATTACAAGCGGATCACAAGTGTGAGCCATGACAACGAACAGAATATTTAATAAGACTTACATTTTTCAATCAGAAGTTCCACTCGGTTTGATGACTTGGTTGGTGATGGCGGCAGCGGGTGGCTATCGACAATGTCGTCGCTGATATTGTAGACAACACAGACTGTTTGTATACCGATGATAACAGAGCACTTCGTTGCACTTGCAGACTGCGAATACTTTGTACCGAATACTTGTAGCTTATAAGTTAAAATCAAATTATAAATAAAGCATGTTAAAAACACTTCAATCAATTTAGCATTGTTGTGTTGAAGTAACTTTTTCTATAGTCGGATTATACATGCACGTAAAATGTAGACGAAAGAAAATTTTATGCTGCATCGAATGTCGATGCAGCGAAATTAGCCAGGGCTGACTAAATGATAGCGAGCACGGAATCGTTACACTACATTGATGTAATTATTTTATAGAAGTAAATAAATATTTCTAAGGTAGGTACTTATTTTATCATCTACGTTTAGGTCTTGTGTAGAAAATATGAACTTATTGCCGTCAACCTAGTACTTTTCTAGACTTCCTGAAATAAATACATAATATAGTTCTCATAACTACACTAACAGCCATGAGTCAAACCATGGAAATCCATATCTGTCGATACGCTATGATATATTTTAATCGTAACAATGCATTGTGTAAATTTTGTATTTTGCTGATACATAGAATGATACTAAGTTATTGTCAACCCTAACTAAAATAGCTGATTATTGTGAATGTGAAATAAATAATTAGGTAAGCACACGTGTAACAATTGCGCAAAAACAAATTTTATGATGAAATATTTTTAGGCAAAAAATATAATTTAAAATATTATTTATTACTTCAAAGGTCTCTCGGAGTGAGCACCTTTCTAAACTGTCACCGAAAAATTAAGTCAATTATTAAAAATAAATATTTTATTGATCACACCCCAGAAAGTACATACGAACGATTTCATCAGGAGTAACGCTGTTCGGTATATCGTGGGGGCCTGAAATACACCTGTTTGGATAAAGCAGATCATTTCATATTGTATAGGTAATTATCAAATATATTTTTTTAATTTCAATTAACATAATAGTATGACTCTTTTTCAACCCAGAATTTACAATTATATGTCTGATTCTTTATCGGTACCTAATAATCATTTTTTTTATTTCAGATTCATTCTGCCTAAACAAAATATTAATTACCGACTGGTCTGTGAAGAATTATTTAATTACCTGAAATATATCTCCATATTTGGATCACGTAGATACACATTCCTATGTATAAATCATTTTACATTTTGCAGGTAATTATTATCTATATTTTTCTCTCCAGATTATACTATTATCTATGTAATTAGATTATGTGTCTAATGCATCCAATTTTTTATTATTTCAGATACATTCTGCCTAAACAAAATATTAATTACCGACTGGTCTGTGAAGAATTATTTAATTACCTGAAATATATCTCCATATTTGGATCACGTAGATACACATTCCTATGTATAAATCATTTTACATTTTGCAGGTAATTATTATCTATATTTTTCTCTCCAGATTATACTATTATCTATGTAATTAGATTATGTGTCTAATGCATCCAATTTTCTATTATTTCAGAAACATTCTGCCTGAACATAATTACCGACTTACCTGAGAAGAAATTACACAAGGGATCTTGGAACGAACATAAAATAGTCCTGATCAAGTTGTACTAATTACCTATATAAAATATTTTGTTACTGGTATACCTAAGATCGTGAATAATAGTTGTAAGTATTATCTAATCTAATTTTATTGAAATTGTTAGTGTTCCTTTTTGTTAGTGATTTCAACAATAACATAATGCCTCACTGTTCTGGTTGCAAAGTATTTGTAGATAATCGCCGATGGTCTGGTCATTTACGTAGCAATGTACATAAAAACAATAGTTCAACTCCTATTTATGATAATGTGGCAATTATTAATTCTTCTTTTAAAGAACGAATCAAAAGTTATAAAATCACCGCGACAGGCGAACAAATACATAGTTTTCCTGAAATGTTCCTCAATAGTATTAGTCCACAAATTAAACATTTAATAGATAGTTCAATACAGAAACACACCTCTGTCAAAATAAACTTCGAACTGTTTGCTTCCTTTCTTATGTTTAAAAATGATCAACAAGAAATAAAATCATTCCGAACAAAAAATTTTATTACACTAATTAATTACGATTTTGATTCTACTTACAAATCAGCTGTTAATGTACTACTATAAAAAATTGAAGAATTTGAGGAAAGAGATAGTGGTTGGACATTTTTAAGTAATTCACATTTAGAATTAAATATTAATAAATATCAACCACTCAGCGGATCTAAATTTTTAACTTTGCCGAAATTCATAAAGGCTAAAAGAGCTTGTTTGAATATTCGAAACAATGATGAGTATTGCTTTTTGTGGTGTGTTGTGGCGGCATTGTACCCCACAAACAGACATCCCGATAGGATTTCGTCTTATCCATACTTTCAGGAAGTTTTGAATGTTAATAATTTAACATTTACAATTACATTCTCGGACATAGCTATCTTTAAGAGAAATAATCCTTCTCTCAATATATTTGTATATGGTTTAAAAAATGAGAAAACAATTATTGGGCCATTGTATACAACTTTGAATGACAAGTCTAATAAAAGTATCCATCTACTGTTTTTAGAAAATAATAATAATTCTCATTACTGTCTCATCAAAGATTTATCTCGTTTAGTTAGAAATCAGATGACCAAACATCATGGTAAACTATATTTCTGTGAAACATGTTTATTGTTTTTTCCAACGCTTAGTCAAATTGAATCCCACTTGTGTGGGGGGATTGTCACTGTTTTACCGGAAAAAGGGTCATTTTTAAAATTTAAAAATTATGATAGAAAACAAAATATTCCATTCGTCATATATGCTGACTTTGAAACGTTACTTGAACCAATTTCCGGCGCTGAATTCAACACCGCTAACACGTCATACTTAAAACGCCACGTGCCAGCGGCATTCGCTTACAATGTCGTGTCATCAAATAAAAATGCCACCGTTGAGGGCTATAGAAGTTATCGAGGTAATGATTGTGTTTCGAAATTTATACATTTTCTTACTGAGGACGTAAAATAAATACATAAAATTATATCCAAAAGCGAGCCTATGATATTCACTGATGAAAATTCTCGTGATTTTAAACGTGCCGTTAAGTGTCATATTTGCGACAATTTACTCTTAACCGATAAAGTAAGAGATCATTGTCATATTACAGGTCTATATCGAGGTGCAGCACATCGACACTGTAATTTACAGCATAAAGTACCGAAATTTATTCCAATATTTTTTCACAATTTATCCGGATACGATAGTCATATTTATAAAAAAGTTAGGTGAAATTCCAGGTTCAATTAAAATAATCCCTAAGACTAAAGAAAAATATGTAGCATTTACTAAATTTATTCCTATTGCCGATAACGAGTACATTTGTATAAGGTTTCTAGATTCCTTCAACTTTTTGGGAACAAGTTTAGACAAGCTCGCTAAAACATTGCAGGTGGAAGATTTCGTTAATCTACGGTCTCATTTTTCTAAAGAAAGACAGTTTAATTTATTGAGAAGAAAAGGTGTTTATCCATATGATTACATGACCACTTGGGGATGTTACGATCAAATATTTTTGCCGTCTAAGGATAATTTTTATAATTCTTTGACTAACGAAGTCATTAGTGATGAAGATTATAATCACGCGCAGGCTGTTTGGGCTGAATTCAATATTAATAACCTAGGCGAGTATACGGATCTATACTTAAAAACGGATGTGCTTTTGTTAACAGACATATTCCAAAATTTTCGGAAAACCTGTAAACAATATTACAGTCTTGACCCCGCGTTTTACATTACTGCACCCAGTTTATCTTTCGATGCGATGTTGCTAAAAACAGGCGTTCAGTTAGAGCTAGTGTCGGACTTAGCTATCGTCAGAATGATACAAAGCGGTATACGCGGTGGTTTGTGCATGTGTTCCCATCGGCATGCTAGAGCTAATCACAAGTACATGCCTGAATATAACCCATCACAACCTGAGAGTTTCATAGTATACTTAGATTGTAATAATCTTTACGGTTTCAGCATGTGTCAGTATTTACCATACTCTAGTTTCAGATTTTTAGGTGATAACGAATTAGCTAATTTTGATGTTACCGCTATAGAAGATAACGCAAAATGGGGCTTCATATTAGAAGTCGATCTATTGTATCCCGAAAATTTACATAATCATCATAATGACTTACCATTTTGTCCTGAAAAATGTGTACCCCCGGGAGGTAAAACCAAGAAACTCATAGCAAATTTGTATAATAAGTACAACTATGTGATTCATTACGTACATTTAAAAAAATGTTTGGAACATGGTTTAATTTTACGTAAAATTCATAGAGCTATTACTTTTAGACAGGCTCCATATTTAAAACAATACATAGAGTTAAATACTCAATTAAGACAAAAAGCAAAAAGTTCCTTCGAACAAGACTTTTTTAAGTTATTAAATAACAGTGTTTTTGGAAAGACATTAGAAAATACTGAAAATAGAGTAACCGTGCATTTAGTTAATCAATGGTGCGACCAGTCCAATCGAACTAAGAAATTTATATCCGCTGAGAAACTTATAGCCAACCCCTATTTCCACAGTGCATCTATTTTATCTGAAAACTTAGTTGCGATACAAATGAAACCTGACCAAATTATTTTAGATAAGCCTATCTACATAGGTTTCACTGTGTTGAAACTTTCAAAAGCACACATGTATTACTTTCATTACGATATTGTAAAGCCTTTTTATAAAGATCGAGTGCAGCTATGTTACACAGATACCGATTCCTTTGTTTATAAAATAGACACTAACGATTTTTACCATGATTTGAAATATAACTTTTTACAATATTTTGACAGCAGTAACTATGAAGCCGCAAATGAATTACAGATACCGCTAAAAATAAAAAGGTACCCGGTCTCTTTAAAGATGAAATGGGAGGAAAATATATATCTGATTTTGTTGGCTTGAGATCGAAACTTTACTCTATAAAATATATTTGCTGATGCACATATTTACTGTAGTCGATCATTTTTTTCTTCTGAGATGCAAATACAGCTGCACTTCTTCACCGCGCAAGTTTATTAAGCGGTTATTTATATCTAACAGCCTGATATGTATTCAGCTAATGTTGTTTTGGTTGATTGGAAAGTATATCGCGTTTTTCGGAATTTCTATAATCCTATATCCGGGAGGAACGTTGAGTGCAAATTCGTGGATAATGTGGCTCGGTTCTCCGTTTGTGTACGAGCCGCTTACAATATCACATTCGATCCTGATCACAGTTGTAGGTAAAATGTTGACCGGCAACTGTGACTCATGCCATTTATTTGCTTTCAAGATTTGTTTATTAAACCCTAATAAATTCCTGAAAGTACCTTCTTTATTAAAATTTATGTACTTTGTACAATATACAGCAGCTTTTAAAGTATTGTTATTGCACTGTAGTTTGATTGAGGCATCTTTCATTTCAGATTTTAAATAATCATTAATATCTTGCAATTCATAGGTGCCCTCCGGTATTTCAATAACTTCGTTAGAGCCATAATAGAATTTATTATTCGTTTTGTCAATGTTTGGAATCGAATTAAATGTTGCGAAATGCAATAAGGCACACTCATACTGTTCATATAGTTGCAACGTGTTGGGATAGTAAGTTGATAAAGTCGACGAGTTTCCAGTTATCGATAATGTGAGTGACATCTTGCAAATGATTGAAATAAAAGAAAATCATAAATTTTATATGTTTTTATTCCAAAAAGTCCACAGATATTCTAAACATAAGTGTCCACAATTTACAGTGTTGAATTTCTGATATCTTGTATAATTATAAAAAACATTACAATTCTTAAAATATCGTATTAATTCCATTGGAGGCTTCAAATTTCCAAAGCTATCAAAATATTCACAATAATTGCCTACTTTTACATAAGCTACCCAATGCGTCCCTTCGTCCTTATAATCGTCCAAGTTAACGATACCACATTCAATCGGATTTGGCGTTCTTGGTAATTGATCCCTCATGTACACTCCTCGAAAGTGAGGGATGTCGCGTGCATACCTTTGGATGTCTACATTAGTTAGAGGACGATTAGGTAGCTTATTTTTCAGTTTTTTGAAGATTTCACGAATAAACCTTTTCCATTTTTATGTGACTTAATGTATAAACCCTGCCCTAACTTTAAAGACTCCATAGCCCTATTATGTCGTTGTGTTTCTAGTAAATTTTGCTGACCAGCTTTGTAATCGTTAACAGTTTTTGCAATACCAGCCGCACCACCAGCTAAAGTTCCTAATGCTGATAAGCCCGCAAAAATCGGGATTAAGGGTAGAATACCTCCAGTCTTCGGTAAGGGTATCACTCGAGGTACTCGAATTTTCTGAATGTTAGGAAATATTTTTATTGCTGCTGAGTAAGCAGCGTTAATTAAAGTTTTACTGTCCTTTGGTTTCAGTTTCTTTATCCTCGCTCTTATTTTTGATACGAAACTTTTAAACGTTTTAACGCCGGCACCAGATTTCAGTTTGGCTTTCATAACTTTGCTCACTAACCACGAACTAAGTTTTTCACCTTTCCCTGCATCGTTCGATTTAAGTCTTTGTTTAGCCATATTAAGTAGTTGTAAATCAGCTTTGTGACGATTGGGTAAGTCTGTATGGTTTGCATATGCAATGTCGTGATGCATGCAAGCTTCGTCTAGCTTATTTACACCTCGGTCACCTCGTAGTAAACGTTTCTGGAGTTTTGTTCCCGGGCCGCAATAATTGTAGCCTGGTAAATGAAGTTCGAACGGCAGATTATTAATTAGGGTATTAACAAGTTCACCTCCTTGCATTGTCTAAAGTGTAATAAAAGAAATAATGCAAAATTAACTGTTATATAATTATTTTATTCCACTATTGCAGTTTTGTTGATCCAACTGTTTTCTTCGTTGTTTAGACCCAACCATTTCACAAACATTTTTGTTCCTTTCCTTTTTAAAACCTTTTCTACCAAATAAATACCCGGATAGTAAGATTTTTGAAGTTCTTGCTCGTAAAAAGTTCCCAATATGGCTTGCTTTCGCTGATCCTGTATATGATATGTTACTGGTATGGTATGATTTATTTTTTTTATAGTAAATATTTCAGTTGACCAATTAGGTGTGTAACCTTTTTCAAAATTGTGTTTGTATTTACTGATACGAACAAAGTCACCTACTTTGAACTTAGGTTTTCTACGAATGGTTACATGATTTAATGTTTTTTTAATATTTTCTTTTATAACTGACCCACTAGATTTATTAACTTCAATTGGCTTAAATTTAATAGTCCGATGTTTTGTGTTGTTATAAGTCTTTAACGTAACTTCTAATGGTATACCTAACCATTTATAGTTTCCATTCAGACTAAAATATTTATATAATTTATTTTTAAGTGTTTTAATCAGTCGCTCCACGATCGAAGCTTTTTTGCTAGAAAACGTTGAGTAATGGTTAATATTATACGTCTTCATAAGCGTTTGAAATGAGTTGTTATAAAATTCTGTTCCCTTATCAGTTTGTAAATTAACAGGTTTGCGATTGCTGTTAATCAGTATTCGTTTAAATGCATGAGTAACATCAAGTTTATTTTTTGATTTTAATGACTCTGCCCAAGCGTACTTTGAGAAGCAGTCAATCACCACTAGAATGTAATTATAACCTTTATTATATTTTCTCAGGTTTTGCATGTCCATTAGATCAGTTTGCCACAAGTCATCGACCCCTTTTAGAATGACGGAACGTCGAAGGAAATTTCTTCTTGCTGCTTTGTGTAGTTCATTAACAATTTGCTGTTTTGCCATTATGGAGATTTATTTTGAAGTAATTTATCTACCTCTGCTTTAGTATAAAACTTATCTTGCAAATGAGTTAAAACCTCAGGTATCTTTGCTTTTAAAGTAGCCTGTACTGTACCCTTTGTGTCTTTTATGATTTGAGAACGCAATGATCCAATCATATTATTAAATTCTTTTAACATATTAGCATTCAAACGATCTACATAATCCTTGTTCACAGCATCGTCTGCTTCTACTGGAGATCTAATTCCTCTCAGTCTTGAAGTTTTTAAATCAAAATCTCCGTTTTCTAATTTTAACAAAGCATTCTCATTAAACTCAAATAACTCAGCAAAACGCATTCTTTTGTGAATGTAGTGTCCGAATTTGTCTACGTTCATGTTTAAGGTGTATTGTATCGAGAGGTTAATAATAAAATAAACACATTTTAAATTATTTATTAATTTATAACTTTACTTTCACGCAATTCTTCAATGATAGATATAATTTCATTATCTAATCCTGTGTTACCAGCATCTCGAGATGCAATCAACAATTTTAATCTATCCACCAGTTCATTGGGATCGTCCTAATATACAAAATCTACGTTTTTCTTCCACGTTTTTGTTAAAGGTAGTAGTCCTTTTCCCTTCGATTGGTGCTCCTGAATTATACTTCGTAGTTGGAACAGCGGCTTTATAATTTGCAAATATTTTTGTCCTTTATTACTTTTTATTGGTTTATTAGGTTCATAGTCTCGTCGATGTGCATTTGTATCAAGTAACATCGACTTATAATGTTTCATATCACTCTCTGTAACCATGCTCAAATCTACGTTCTTTTTCAGCAGCAATTGTTTTAAACCAGGCGTATTTCGGTATTTGCGTCCAGCCACGATGATATACTCGTCGCTGATCGTTATACGCGCAGACCCTAACATCAATTTGCCGCTCTCTACTCGGACACCAAACGGAATATCTTTCAGTGCTTCTGAGGACACTGACCAGGATGACATATCACATCTCTGGTTGTTTTCAGTTAATGATTTATACGAAGAATCACTTTCGATATCAGATTCATATTCGTCTTCATTGTCGTTGTTATCATTGCTTTCTGAACTAATAGGGACTTCTTTTTGCAAAGTTTTATCGATAAACGGAACATCGGTTTCTTCATTTGCTATATTATGCAGGAGAGAAGCCTGCTTACTGACATTAGCAATTTGGTTGAGTGGTTCTGTTACCGGCTTGAACACTGATTCCAGCACTTGCTGATTGTTATTCTCAACATCTCTCATCTTTCGCACTTTCTTTTTAACAGCTTCTGCAGCTTCGACTATTTGTCTTTTCAGTGATTTCTCCATAATAACAAAAAAAAGTTCGTGACTGATTAAGCGTTGCCTGAAGAATAATATTATCGCGAGGGTACCGGTCTTAAATATTAGTATTTTTAATCAAAGACAACAAAAGTGTCAAATTTATTTCTGTAACATCCTTTATTTTTGGAGCAATCCTTATTAATTACTACATAATTGAAAGGCTCACTCCATATTTTCGAACACATTTCACGAATTTCAATCCATGACATATCAGTGTTGACATGTTCTTCATAAATATGACGTAAATTTATTTCATCTTGTTTAAAAAGTATGATTAAGTTCGCATTGTCTCTTACTAACTGCTTAGGGATTTTACTATACGTTTGGTTTAGATAGAAACAATCAATGCACTTGTGTCTTCCCATCGCAAAATAATCACGCATGTTACTCTGATTTTCACAAGCAACATCATCAAAAATAATCACCGAGTTGGGTTTTGCGTCCTGAACGCTTAGTACTTCCTCATTTCCTTGATATTTCTGGAGGGAAACACCAGGCACCCGTTGCAAAACACTTTCTAAAAAAATGTACTTAGGTTGGTGCAGAGTTTTTGAATAAACATTTTCAAATCTTAATCCGTTTTCGTGTATTAGAAGACCGATTAATAAATTAGTTTTTCCACAATTGGACGGACCGCAAATAATACACCGTACTGAGTTAGGCAATAATTCTCCGTGGCGAAAACTTGTCTTACAAATATCATCGCAGACTGTATTAACATGCAGCGATTGCGGTTGTTTTACAAATTTCATGATTACTGTCGGAAATGAACCAATTGAAAATGAGTGAATGTATTTAGAACGTTAACATTTATAAATTTACCACAACCTCTTTTGCGTTACTGGTCAGTGATCGAGTCGATTGTTCATTATTGAGCATTCTGTACCACCTTTCAGAGCGATAGCGAGCTCGCATGATCATTGGTCGTGTACAGTATACACTACAGTCGAGTTGATAGTTGATTGTTCATACTGACCCGCCATAATATGGAAGTTACTAGTCGTTGGTTGAGTAAATCGTTCCTTATCAAGTACACGGTGCAACAAACTGTATCGTTCGAGTTTATTGGTCGAGTGGAGAGTCGAGTCGAGCGTCGATTATTGGGCATTCTATACCACTGTCGGCAGCGAGGCGCACTCGCCGAGCTACTTGCCGATAGTGGTATAGAATGCCCAATAATACACTACTGTACTTATTGCTCAACAAGATCATACCAAGACGGTACCGTGTGGTGCCGGACGTAAAGAATAACACCACCCCATTCCTTCCCGTCGTCATCATCATCATCATCATTTCAGCCGCAAGACGTCCACTGCTGGACATGGGCCTCCCCCAAGCACCGCCAATTTGACCGGCACAATTTTTGGGGAGATTTGCCATAATCGCCACGCTTGGCAGGCGGGTTGGCGATCGCAGTATGGTGGTAAAATGCATAGAGAACGCTGCTGCCCAATCTCTAGTAAGTCCCTTAGACGCCTCCTTCCCGTGGGTGTCGTAAAAGGCGACTAAGGGACTACGTAATACGCCCCCCCCCCCCCCCCTGGTAAGACGGGTTGTCAGACTTTTGGACTTAGGACGATCCACAACGATTGTCAAAGCTCCACAAATGACAGGTAAGACCAACGGCCTAAAATACTTTCAGAGGCACGGAGAGGTTTCCATATGGAATGGATGGTCACACATCCACAAAACGACCGCTGCAAGATTACCTTAACCTACTGCCATGAGGCTGTTAATACTCAATTCTTTATTGCATTCCATATGTTACATAGATGGTCACTCACATAAAAACACAAAAATACCAAGAAATTAAATTCCCAAACAAACAGCCCTCAAAATAACCTCAAAATACAAACACACGAAGAGATAAAGACCCTAATGGGTCATACTCAGAAAAAGTGTACATTTTAATTTTGTAACTAAACTGATAGGTAACGATACTGAAAGTCTCCGTCACGAAACGGATGTAATAAGGTATAGTACACATGGATTGAAAGAAATAAAACAAGTGATTATATTTGGCTTCTCAGACTTATTTAGAATAATTAAAACAAACTTTATAACATTTTTTTTTAATAACTGCTTTTTCCTTATGTGTCGTACCTCCGTATACTGAGCTGATAGACTCGGAAAGAATTTCAAGTTCAGAAGGTGTGGAAGGCTGCTATCTTCTTTGTCTTTCGGCATTTGACACAGGAGTCATGAAACTTCTATAAGTTCTTTGACTTGTGTTACAAACTATGTTTTTTTGTGTTATTTGTTTTTAAAGTAAAGGTAAAGACAGAAAACTTAAGTATTTGTGATCACTACACTGACATACCTATGGATAAGTATATAGGTATATATTTAGGTATATTTCCATCCCCACTACAATATCATTCGCCAACTTACGTACCCGTGACTATAGTTACGTACTTTTTGATTATGTGTACTAAGCTTAACAATTTCTCAGTTTCGTAGCGTAATGCAATATAACGAAAATGAGAATGAAATATGAGAAATCATAAACTCTAAAAATATTTTTAAGTTAGTTAGTTTTGCTTTGACCACGTGTTTAAAACGCAAACATTGAGCGTATTCGTTAAAATAATACAAAAATAAGAAAACAAAACAGTAAGTAAACAAAAAATATATTCACTTACCACAATACTAGTCGTTTATCACCCTGAGGTTTTTTTTTTGTAAATATTCAATTGATACATGTCTTGACTTCACGACTACGGCGAAAACATAATGGCTGTCACGACAGTGATTTTAACATAAGTAATATTGATGCCAGAATAGGAAAAAACAGTTTCTACCACTTTAAATAATTGCGTTTATAATTTTATTGCGTATTACTAACCCTGTGTAACGAAACGCCACAATTTTGGGACAAAAATTGTTTAATTAAATAAAAAAATCTGTGAAAAAAATTACGAATATTCATTCAAGAGAGAACTAAAAAAAATGCTAATTAGTAAGGGTTGTTATAATGTTACGGAGTTCTTGAATGACAAATTTTGATTTATCATAATCTAATATTCTGTTTTGTTTTAGTTGAAGTGATTTTATTGTACTAATTATTTTAATTTTATTGTTTTAGTTATTTTAATTTTATTGTTTTAACTATTTTGAATTTCTTGACAATATTTTTGTAATTGACTATAATTACGTATTTGAATTGATTTAATTTTGACATTTATTTCCTACTATAACTATTTTGTACGCCGAATATGGCAAAACATGTTGAACCAGCAAAAACTCTTCCATCCTTATGTGCATATTTCTGTATCATGTTACACATGTTCATACAAATAAATACATCTTTATCTTTAATAAAATTGGTCCTACTTAGTTAATTGATTCATCAAGAATAATAAAACCACAGTCAATGATTAATAAAGCGATGTATATTCGTAACAATTTATCTCTGAAAATGTGAAATGGTCATTGGGACACTAAAAAATTGTATGGGGAGATTTTTAACAATGCTTTGACATTCAAAAAATATACTCTTTTAATGAAAACTAAAGCTCAAATACTAGAAAACTCTTCGTATTAAAAGACGAATATAGCAAAAACGCCGGAAAAAAGAGAAAATATCACAATATAAGATATTTACATAATTATGAAGTAGCGAGACAAGAAAAGATACCAAATGTACACTTTTTCTGAGTATGACCCTAATAAAGATGCAAGAACACCTGCATTAAAAATCGCACCTGCCTTCAAATTATGGCGGAATTATACTTTACTTCGTTAAAATATACGGCTCGAAGGACCGTTTGAGGCCCTTTTCGGGCTACGGATTGTGAAGCGTTTTTGCTCGACCCGACCCGCTAACGAAGGGTAATGGTTTGAGGTTGTTCTGTTTAGGTTTTGGGTGTACTGCTTAGTTGTATTTGTTTAATTTTTTTGTGTCAACATGAATATGTTTGCTTTAGTGTAAATTATTTTTAGTTTATGGAAGTAAGTGCCATATAAATATTATGAAACTAGGATAAACAATAGTAGCTTAAATATAATGATATATAGGAATAGAATAATTAATTGTCATATAAGATCATAGACATTTATTGAAACTAGTCAACGGCTTCGCCCGCGTGGATGTCAGAAATTATCCCACGGGAACGTGCTACCGAGATAAAAGTAGGGGATTAACCGGAACAAACAGACAGTCAGACAAAAAAAATGCATTTTTTATATAGGTAAGTAGCTTTATACTTTTATTCGTTTGTATTTATTAAAAAGCTGTTATTTTGATATTGTTGAAGTAAACATATACTTTCATTTTCTGAAAGGTACAGATTGAAAACAGTGAGCGTTGAAGAAGTACTACAACAGCTTGGTGCAGTCTGCCCTTAGTTTTATCCTATATTTTTTTGAAAAACCTTCAAATGCTTAATTAAGAGCAAGTCCAAGATTATACGTTCATTAGCGTTTATTCGGAATGAAATGATTCGGAATAGCGTGCTTCTAAACTAATATTATAAAGCTGAAGAGTTTGTTTGTTTGTTTGCTTGACCGCGGTAATCTCAGGAACTACTTACTGGTCCGAATTGAAAAAATATTTTTGTGTTGGGTAGCCTATTTATTGAGGAAGGCTATAGGCTATATAACATCACGCTACAATCAAAAGGAGCGGAGGAGCAACGAAAAATGGACGAAAACTGGCAGGCAATTCGAGGAGCAAAAATTTGGCGCGGACGAAGTCGCAGGCAGAAGCTAGCTTGTGATAAAGTGATTCTAGATAGTGCTCATTCGGGATGACATGATTTGAAATAGCGTACATTCGGGATGAAGTGATTCGGTATAGCATTCTTTCGGGGTAAAATGATTCGTAGTAATGTTTATTTGGGATAAAGTGATTCGGAACAGCGCGCATTCGGGACAAAGTTATTCAGAACAGCGTTAATTTGGGATGAAGCAATTCGGAATAGATTTCATTCGGGATAAAGAATTGCATTCTTTCGGGATACAGTTATTCGTGATTTTGAGGTTCGGTGTAACTTATAGATACGAGTCGATTTAGCAAAATGATGAATAATGTCATCTGATTACATTTTATGTTTAACATTTATTTGCATCTTTCGAAACGAGCGATAACCTATTCCCTCTCTATTCCTCGATACATGGCCTTCGGCTAGGTATTGTTAGCTAGGCACTACGGTCACTAATAAGCCAAACATTTCAATTTAATTATTCATAGGTTAATCAAAATTAATGATCATGACCTATACAGGATAATTTATAAATGCTAGCTGTTAGATTTATAGCGGTAGATTCTGATTTGTGGCACACTTTTGGTATCAAAACATTTGAATAATTGTGTTGAATTTTTAATGTAGCTAATGATTGTGTCATATTTTCGAGCTTCTCGAGTAGAGGGCATTTTGTTATCATCATCATCGTTTCAACCGAAAGACGTCCACTGCTGGAGATAGGCCTTCCCATGTTATCATTCGATGGATGAAGGTCAATGTCCGCAATCGATCAGCTGTTTTTATAATATTTTGAAGAACACAAATATTTTTTACAAATTTCTAAAAATCTAAACATAACATTGGTTTGGTTGCATTGATATATGATAATGATAAATGATTTTATTTCTGTAAGTAGGTTTTTACAATCAAATACTTTTTACATATAAGTGTCAATTAAACATTTGAACAAAGTTGGAATAATGTATTTTATTTTTAATTTATTGTTTGTTCTTTATTTTATTGTGTTTCTATATCGATAAACAACACCTGTATACAGAATTGCCAGTTATTTTATTTTATTTCTTTCACTGTCTTACTGTCATGATACTTAAATACAACTTCAACAATCAAAAATCCTCAATCATGTCCGACATGTAACTTCTTTTGCCACCAAAAGTTATCAGATGTTTTGCATAAGCAAAGTATCAAAACTCTGCAATTAACTTAGCTAAGTTAAGCTTAACTAAATAAGTTGTGTTGACGTCAAACCAAACTTAGAGCTGCCATCCATCTTTGTTATCTATGTTTTTGAGGTATCTATTTTTAAATATGTCATCTCTTATTGGGTGAAGTAGGGGGGCATCCTATATTGATGAATGTAGTAAGTGGATGGGATTTTGTGCTGCTAGACGCAGTTACGTCTTCGCTTCGTTAGATTGACATTTTTTTAGTCATTTCTCATAAACAGTATCCGCTGCTATAAACAAGTTGTCAAAATTGGTTACAGAACTTAGCGATGGAAAGATCAAAGACCACAACAAACGTGTCATTATCAAAAAGCACATTATAAGATAAAAGACTACGTTCAAGACAAGGAAGTTTGGCAATAATTACTTCTGCACATGTGGCTTCCCTGGTACCTCATTAACGACATAACTATGTAAATGTCTATTAACTGCTCCCAAATAACGATATACATTTTTTATTTTTATTTTTTTACATACTATTTTGACATAATCTACTCATTATTTGACAATAAATCTAAACTAATCTAAACTAATATTATAAATGCAAAAGTAACTCTGTCTGTCTGTCAGTCTGTTTGTCTGTCTGTCTGTCTGTCTCGCTTTCCTGCTAAAACTACTGAACCGATTTAAATGAAATTTGGCATACAGATAGTTTAGAGCCTGAGAAAGGACATAGGATACTTTTTATCCCGGTAGTATGTTCCCGCGGGATAATTTCCGACCTCCACGCGGGCGAAGCCGCTGGCAAAAGCTAGTAATCTATAAATCCAATTTGAACTTTTTATTATTGGTTGTCATAACAGTTATGAAATAGGTTACATTTTATTTATCTATTATTTCTTAAATGTAAGAAAAGAATGTAAGAATGTTATAGACCTTGTAGACTCTGGGACATTTTCCATTTTATGAAGAACTTGGTACTTGTTGACAGGCCTACACTGTCCTCCATTAACACTGTAATTTAAAACCATTGTAAAAACCAATTATTTTAGAAAGAGTGACCGTGGAGTTTCATGCCGGCTCTTCTCCATAAGAATCAACAAATTGGAACCGTGCACCTAGCTACTGACATTTCATATCTAGATTTTATAAATATTATTTTGAGTGCCCATGTAGGTTTATGTGAAATTAAATGTTTTGATTTGATTGATATGTGCAATTTTTTTCTAAAACCATTTGCAAGTCCTCTCTCTCGAGTATGTAAAATAGGTACGCGCTTTGGCTAAAGCACTAGGAAATGGTGAAGGGTGGGCTTTTAGGGGACTGTCTTATGTAATTTTGACGTTCGAAAAGTGCTGACTCTCAGCCTAATTTGAATAAATGACTTTTTCATCCCACCGGACAGTGGAATGAAAAGTTACGTGTTGCACTTGAGTGCAAAGATTTTTCAACTCGTGCTCTTTTGATTCCCTCGCTAACGCTCAGGATTCTAATTTTGAATCACTCGCTGCGCTCGTGATTCAATTTTAGAATCCTTCGCTTGCTCGGTCATCAAAATTGAGCACGCGGTTAAAAAGCAACTTTGCACTCTTGTATAACAAATAACTATTGATTTTGACGTGCACTATCGGATACCTTCCTATTACTTAAGTGTTCTTTCAACAGTCGACTGTTTATGTAGAACTTAGTTTGCGCAGTTTTATAGAAACTTTAAAATGGGCTTTAGAACTAGATGAAAGAAAAGATATTTTTTTGTTCTATTGTATATATATTATATATAAAAGATCAGGTAGTGCCTAAATTTTAAAATGTTGCAATGATTTTAAACCAACCACTGTCTTCGTAGGGTCATGGAAAGCTAAGTTTAGCACGATTTTGATCAATGTTTAATTTGATTTGGTAATTAATTTGATTTGGTAATTACGAACGTCTGCATTTACCCATAATCATACAATTCGTAGCCACATTCCTTTGAATAAATGTTTTTATCAAAAGTCGAATCGTGAAACGGCAAACGTAAGGTACATAGGTAGGTTGGCTAGGTACAGCGATGATCTTCGCAGGGTGGCTGGTATGGGCACGCCACAATTGCGGCGGTAAGTCCCCTCTTTGAGGAGTGGATAGAGAGGCGTCACGGCGTCCTCACCTTCCGCCTGACGCAGGTTCTCACCGGGCATGGGTGCTTCGGTGGGTTCCTGTTCAGGATAAAGCGGGAGGATACGTCCGGGTGTTTCCATTGCGAGGATCGTCTGGAGGACACGGTGGAGCATACGGTGGAGGTGTGCTCTGCCTGGGCGGAGCACCGCCGTGTCCTCGTGGAGGCGATCGGCGGCGGCGACCTCTCGCGTCCGGCCCTGGTGCGAGCCATGGTACGGAGCGAGAGGAAATGGGAAGCCATCACCTCCTTCTGCGAAGCAGTAATGCTCGCGAAGGAGGAGGCGGGGTGCGTGAGGGAGTGGCAGTCTCTGCGCCCTCACGTCCCTAGCCGCCGCAGGAGGAGACGCCCCGGGCGTCGGGAGTCAATAGCGGACTCCCGGCCACCGTAGGCGCGAGCTTGCGGGTGGCGAGCAATGGGTAGCTCGCCGCCCGGTAAGGACCAAGCTCGGGTCGACGGCGCGCAGTGTTCCACGCGCGCCTCAAAGAGATGTGAGCAGCAGTGTAGGGGTCTACTAGGACCGATGCCTGCCAGGGTCGCGTGATTGTTCGAAAGAGATACCGTGACCCTGGCACATGGGCAACTGATGGAACACGGGTGGGTTTTAGTCAGTAAAAGTCTGACACGCCCTCCCGCTCCGCCCAGAGCGGGAGAAGTCATTTGATGATTTCCCATCCTGAAAAAAAAAAAAAAAAAAAGGGTGGCTGGTAGAAGTTGGATGAGAGTTGCCGAAAATTGAGCTAAATAGCTTGCAATTGGAGTGGCTTATGTCCAGTAGTGGACTGCTATGGGCTGAGGCTCACCAAGACGAGGGCGTCTTCGTGAGTAAAGGTGGTCACCCATCCACGAACCAACAGCGGTAACAGTAACTCAACCTGATTGTAAACTAACCTCTTCAAATCATATACTTAACCTGTTGAATGCCGCTAATTATAGACACAATTAAAAACCAGTGTGTCTCGCGTATATCTACGTTCACGGCATATGAAAGGTTAAACTAGCTTCTGCCCGCGACTTCGTCCGCGTTAAATTTCTTGATTCCCCGACACTTCCCGTCGCGTCGAATCGCCTACCCGTGCGATTTTCCCCGTCTTTGCAACATTTTTCATTACTGCTCCGCTCCTCTTGGTTATAGCGTGATGTTATATAGCCTATAGCCTTTCTCGATAAATAGGCTACCCAACACAATAAGATTTTCTCAATTCGGACCAGCAGTTCCTGAGATTAGCGCGTTCAATCTAACAAACAAACAAACAAACTCTTCAGCTTTATAATATTAATATATAGTATAGATGTATATCAAACAGTGGACTTGCTAAATAATAAACACCACTTTTGTTAAAATCAAAGCACGCTAGAATCGAGAGAGAACCACACTTTTGAACAACACAAAAAATTGTAGGCGAAGATAAAAAAAAACAAAACACAACTCAATATTCTGTATCAGCAGGAACGCTTCCCGTGTGTTTTAGGGTTCCGTACCCAAAGGGTGCCAACGGACCCCTTTAACTAAGCCTCCGCTGTTCGTCGGTCCGTATGCCTGCCAGTCAGCGGGCTGTATCTCTAAACCGCAATAGGGATATAGTTGAAATTTTTGCTAAATGTGTGCTGTTATTAAAAAACCAGCAAATAATAAAAATGGAGGGAGTATGTTAAGGATCGTAGCAGGTAACTTTCTGTAGTTTCTGCCTACCCCCTGAGATAAAGGCGTGAATTTATGGATGTGTAATGAAAACAAAACAAAGTAAGAAATTAAAATTTTTAAAAGAGTAAACGTGGAGTTTTTGCCGGCTCTTCTCCATAAGAATCAATAAATTAGAACCATGCACCTAGCACCAGCTTCATAAATCCTTTGTAGGTTTATGTGAATTCAAATATTTTAATTTTTTTAGCGTTTTTTGCATCAGGCATTAACCGTAATAGGCAGGCAACTGAAAGGACAATGCCAGAAACTCTATAGAGCTTTGACCCATAAAATAAAAGTTGGTTACAAGCATGAAAAATGTAACATTCTATTGCTGCTTTATTAGAGATATCTAAATTATGTCTAAATGCCTTTAGAACTTGCTGTGTCTGTTTAAATCTGCAATGCTTATTATTTAGGATTTTTCACTACGGTCAAATCCGAGCAATAAATACCGTAGTATTTACATACCTGTTACAACAATTGCCATGTTGCAACAACATATCTTAGCATCCTGTCGACGCTCAAATGACCATTTATGCACCTCGACATCGTTACCCAACTCGAGCATTGTTCAAAATGGAAGCAATAATCAGAATCCGTGGCAAATAGTAAAAAGTCGGCGAATAGGCGAGATCGAGTCCGTGTACAAGAGCAAAAGTCGTCGGGATAATGTAACAGTAATAATATTGATCACGTTGAGATTAGGGAGCGTAAAATACAAACAGCAATGCAACGGCAAACAGAACAGAGCTAATGTCAAAAACTCAAAGAATGACTTTTTGTAGTGGTGGGCTTTACGACAACGAACCGTTTCCGAAGACCGTTTTATGTTTTGCAACGATGAAACTGTTTTTACGTCCTGGGTCCAAACAGTCTTCGTTGCACAAACTAGTCTTCGAATTACTAGATGCGATTATTTATTTTACAGCTAAGAAAATACGGTCGAGAACCCATTGATTCAACTATCACACTCGTCGCGTAGTCGTCCTTAGTCCGTTCCAAAGACCGTTTTATGTTCTGCGACGACTACGACGATGAAACTGTTTTTACGTCTTGGATCCAAATAGTATTCGTTACACAAACCAGTCTTAGAATTACTTGATGCGATTTTTTATTTTACTGCTAAGAAAATACGGTCGAGAACGCATTGATTCAAATCGTCACGACGTCGTCCTTAGCGTACCGCGTTCGTTCACAAAACAGTTCTTACAGTAAAAAGTGAACTTTTTGTCAGTGGTATAAAGTCTTTATTTTATTACTACTTCTCTATACTGTCGTTCATGATAGGACGGTCAAACCTGTGTAAGCTTATTAGCTTAACCGTTAAGTGCAAAATCGCCCAGCATATTGAATTGGGATGATAGGTAAATGAATATCCTGGAATCCGAGCCGGTGAGCGCGTCATATAGATCTTGTTTCACGTGACGAAAACGCAATTCTATTCCATATTCGATAAGTTTCGTCTTTTACAAAAGGGTCGTCGTCGCAACAAGTGGTTTGAAGGCGGCGGCGGCTCTTCAAACCAGTTGCGACGACAACCGTTTTCTGCAACCGTTTCCGTCGTCGGAAAAACGGTTGCGCTTCGTTCATCAAAAATTCGACAACGACCCACCACTAACATTTTGAAATTACCATTAGCTCGTCAATGACGTTTCATTACACCTTAACCTACTAGTGCTCAAATGCGAAACATTTTTCATTATAATATTATATAGGTATTCCAAAGATTATTTTCATTAGCTGTGTGTAATTTAACCAAATATATATTAAAATCCGTATATAGTAAATTAATAGACATTATTTTTTAAATTAAATAACTGTTTTTGTTCCGCGTGTGTGCGTACTAAGTAACGCAGATGGTCGCGATTAAAACAGGAAATACGTCTTGGGTTTTTAAATTCCTTTTTATCGCTATCTTATTATCCGCAAGTGTAACAGAATAATGGTTAAGCAACAAAGGGTCATAATTTCTTGTGATATTTTTGATTAAGTTACATTCCCGGTACGGTGGTGAAGGGTGGGGCAGGATCTAGCATTGTCATTTTCACAAAGTGCATTTCCATTGTCGCCATAACAACAAATAATAAAATAAAGTCAATAAAAATTGTATAGCGCCAAATAAGAAACGTGTTTTTATTGGAGTTTTTTTAATTTGTGATACGGAACCCTTCAATTGCGAGGCCGACTCGCACTTGGCCGGTTTTTTTATTCAGCTCAGTTCGATGCAGCAAAAAGTTTAAATGGTGGTCCCAATCCCAACTTGCGTTTTTTGCACGCCCACTGGGAAATGATGGCCGTGACGGTTACGTGGCACAAGTCACCTTCGGAATTAAACTTATTAGCTCTGTTCGTTTGAGGTTTGGCAAATTAAAACACTGTGCGAAATACCGTTGTTATTTTTTGTAAAGAATTAATTAATTTTTGGCGCAGTGTGGCGTGTGTGTGACGTGTTTTGTTTTATTTGTTGGGGGTGTGATATATTGGATGTTGTATAATGTATAGAATTTTACTCTGCCTCGTTGGTCCAGAAGTTGAAAGCGCTCCCCAAGGCGTGGGTTCGATTTTCAGATCGGGTGTTATTGGGTTTTTAAATCAGGAATTTTTCAGTAGCGAGTTGTTGTCTGGAGTTTCACCTGGTGCTCCTTTGCTTAATCCTTCGGGGAAATAATACAAAGAAACCGCAGGTTCCTTTACGCAGCTTCCGGTAGAAGAAACCTAATAGAAATTTTTATGTAATGAAAAAGCGGTAATAGTAGTAGCGACTTTTTAATACACCTAATAGAAAGGGACAGAGAAAGATATAGTTTTCATAGTTTTCAAGGGTACTTATACCCTTCAGCGAAGTGTAAATAAAGTTTGAGTATTTTTTAAATAAAGAAAACGAAGTTTCTTTCGGACTTGAAGAAAAAGCATAACTAACTTCGTTTTGAAAAAGCGCGGGAATCATCGAATTTGGCGGGCGTGATTTTTCTTTCGTTTTCTTTTAAATACTAAAAAACGTTTACGATTGGAGATAAGTTGTGTAGATTTATGTAAATATTCATTAGATTAGTTAATTTAATTGTTTGTAGATATAATTCTTCATATATAGGGTAAGTTTTTTATATTTTATTTTTTCTGGCCAGTGGCCACAATGGACAACGAACCACCTGATCCGGGGGGCACAGTCCCCTCGGTCGGGCTTAATATTACTATTCTAGAATCCAGTATGGATACCGACTCGTCCATAACCAGATCGGAGCGGAAAAGGACTAGAGCTCCACGTAAAGTATGCAAAAATTGCAATAAAAGAAGGCGAAATAATCATTCACACACTTTATCTGAAATAAATAAAGGAACTCATTGCCATTGCGATAATGAATCAGTCACATTCAGTCAAAGTTCAATTGTAGTTCAGCAAGAATCCACTCCACGCTCTGTGGATGGACCCCAGACTGAAAACCTCATTAAGTCTGATCTTCCCCAGAAGGCGCCACAGGTTACTAGGGCTTTGTACGAAGCCACAGACCTGTCGCCATACGTTGTACACATCCAAAAAATTTCTGATACTCAAAACTCGGCCCTAACATTACACCCAATAACTTTAGGACATTTTCTTAAAAAACGCAGTTTCAATAATATAATTAACGGTTCATTAAAACGCATTGGTCGTAATAGAATATCATTGAGCTTCTCTCGTTACGTAGATGCCAATTCTTTTATAGATGACCCAAGTTTGGCCAAAGAGAAATTGAAGGCATTTGTTCCATCAATTAATGTGTGTCGCATTGGTATTGTTAAAGGCGTACCTACCGAATGGTCTCCGGAGGAAATAATTGAAAATATATCTGTCCCTGCTGGATGCGGGAAGGTTATCAAGGCAAGGCGTCTCAATTATAAAGTGCACGAACCGACCCCTGTGTGGAAACCATCGCAAACAGTCGTGCTCACCTTTGACGGACAAACTTTACCAAAACGTGTGTTTTGTTGTTACAATTCCATGCCAGTGGAATTGTATACATTCCCAACAATTCAGTGCTATAATTGTTGTCGTTTTGGCCATACAAAGGTACAATGCAGGTCGAACCCTCAGTGCTTCAAGTGTGGGGAGAAGCATTCTGCTGACACTTGCAGGATTGAAGATGAGAGTAGTAGTAAGTGCTGTCATTGCGGTGGCATTCATTACGCCATCAATAAAAAATGCCCAGAATTTGAGAGGCAAAAATCAATTAAGCATTATATGGCCCATAGCTGCGTGTCGTATGCTGAAGCGTCTCAGCTACATCCACCTATATCAAAATTGTATGCAGATGTGGTAACATCTGACCCATCACATACCACTAAAAATTCATTCTATTCGCAACCTTCGCCCCAATCACGTAACCCACCAATTGTCTCCTCACAAAGAAAAACGGTATTCCTTAAACCTCGGGATCCCCCAAAAACAGCTAAGGGGTATGACCGTACAGCTCATCAAGCATTAGTCAATAACGAAGTTTCTGTGTCAGGGAATGGTGTTGCATTCCAAAATAAAACAACAAATAATAGTGAAAGTCAAATTTTAAATTTAATAATCATGTTAATTACCACATTATCTAAAAATAATAATATTGAACCGTCCAACGTTGCCACTGTAATTGATACGCTGTTTAACTTGTTTAATCTTAATCATAATGGATCCAAATCTATCCAAGATTGTTCAGTGGAACAGTCGCAGCATTCTGAATAAAAAATCTGATCTGTCCTACATAATGAACAAATACGATCCCTTTGCAGTCGCTCTCTGTGAGACATGGCTTAAACCAGGGTTCTCTTTTAGAATTCCTGGCTATGCGTGTCTAAGAACAGACAGAAGCGATGGGTATGGCGGTGTCGCCATACTTATTAAAAACAACTTGCCTTTTCAATCTTTTCCTCTTCCAAGTCTCAGTGATGATATATCTGCTGTCGCTGCTATTGTAAATAAAATCTGTTTAGTATGTATATATTATTCTCGTCCCACTGTAAATATCCTTTCTGAAATAAGTAATCTTCTTTCAATTTTACCTAAACCGTTTTTGGTAATGGGCGACTTTAACTCACAACATCAGTCTTGGGGTAGTTCTAGTTCCAATTACTATGGGGAAAAGTTATTGGAAATTCTAGACTCTAATAATTTGTGTATTTTAAATACATGTCTCCCAACACGCCAAACGAATCCAGATGAGGGAATAAGCGCCCCTGACCTCTCAATCTGCACACCTGATTTAGCATCAACATTATCCTGGTCTCCTTTAACGTCTTCTTATGGTAGTGATCATTACCCTTTAATCATTTCTTTTCCACATCAAAAACCAGCTGCTTGCATTCCAACACCACGATTAAAGTACAGACTTCAAAATGCAGATTGGGATACATATAAAAATTGTGTAGAAGAAAGAATGCTTGCCTTATCTGATTCTTTACAACTACATGACCCTCAGTTATTATCTAATCAAATTACAAGAGTTTTAATAGAGGTGGCAGATAATACTTTCCCTATTAAGAATGGTGCTACAGGCAAAATTCCTTCACCACCTTGGTGGGATGCTGAATGTACTCAAGCCATTAAAAAAAGAAAAGAAGCAGAAAAAAATTATGGTCATACTATGACTCGCCACAATTTTCAGATATACCTAGAAGCTGCTCGAACAACTCGTAAGCTCCTTAGGAAAAAGAAATTTGAAGGTTGGCAAAGATTCTGTGCATCTATCTCGCCAGAAGTTAATGCATCTCTAGTATGGCAAAATATTAGGCGATTCAGGTCAGCATTCAGCGACACAACAGCCTCAAAACTACCATTAGAATTAGCCAATGAATTTATGGATAATTTAGCTCCCCCTTCAGTCCCAGAACAAAGATCTTTAATCCACCTTCCATATGTTCCTATTCCTAATTCTAAGTTGAATTCCCTGTTCACACTAAGTGAGTTGAAAGGAGTCCTTTCACATGTTAAGGATTCAGCCCCTGGTGAAGATGGTATACCATATTCATTTATAGCTAATCTGTCTGACTCTGTTCTTTTAATTTATTTAAATCTCATCAATACAGCTTTGATATCTGGCAGCATTCCATCAAGTTGGAAGTCTCAAACGATTATTCCCATTCTAAAACCAAACAAACCTTCTTCTAATGTTACTTCTTATCGACCAATTGCACTTTCTACAGTTCTTGCAAAAATTGTTGAACACCTCATTAAGAATCGTTTGGAATGGTATTTGGAGAGCAAAAACTTGCTAGGCACATCACAGTTTGGTTTTAGGAAGGGTAGAAGTACGATGGACAGCCTTAGTGTGTTCACAACTGATATTCGTTTAGCTTTCTCTTCCCATAACTCTGTAATTGCTGCCTTCCTGGATATTAGCTCAGCTTACGATAATGTCCTGGTATCAGTCCTGGAACAAAAGCTGAATTCATTACAAGTTCCAAAAATGCTGTCTAACTTCATAATTAACATGCTTTCAGAGAGATCTTTAAATCTTCATATTGAAGGGTATACATTTACCCGTTTAGTATGGAAAGGTCTCCCCCAAGGTTCCGTACTTAGTCCAATTCTCTACAATATTTACACTTATGATTTGGAATCCTCTTTAAATGAGTCAGTACAAGTCCTTCAATATGCGGATGATTTACTTCTTTATTTATCTGGTCATTCTGTTGAAAATATTTGTACTTCCTTAACCTCTTCTTTATGTTTACTGAAGACTTGGCTAGAAACCAATGGTCTACACCTGTCAATTGATAAAAGCAACATTGTCTTGTTTACAAGGATGCGTAAGCCTCCTATAGTTACAGTACAGTATAATAATATCCCTATGCCTGTTAAAAACCAGGTTAAATTTTTAGGCCTTATTTTGGATACACATCTTACTGGTTTACCACACTGTGATTATATAACTGCTAAATGTGAACGAAATATCAACATAATTAGATGTCTTTCTGGTGTTTGGTGGGGTGCACATCCCTTTTCATTAAAACTACTTTATAACACCTTGATTAGAAGCGTATTGGACTATGGCACCTTTTTGCTGGAGCCTGCTAATGTTGCTGGTCTTAAGAAACTTGACAGTGTTCAGTCCAAGGCACTTAGAGTGGTTTCAGGTGCAATGAAAAGCAGTCCTATTAATTGTCTACAGGTGGAATGTGGAGACCCTCCACTTCATTTACGACGTCAATTTTTAGCTGATAGATTTATGGCTCGGTGTTTGCAATTTACATGTCATCCTTTGCGAAATAAACTTTCCATTCTCTCTGAAGAAGTAATTTCGTCCACTTACTGGAGGCACAAAGATACTCCGTGTTTAGTTAAAAGCTTTAGAAAATACAATTTAATTGAAGCTCCCTGTCACCAATCTCAATTTCTTCCTATATTTCACTGTAATTACAGTTCATTAATTATGTCACCAAATATATACTATAACCTTAACATTTACCGAGATGACATATGTCATAATATTAACTTCAACTTCACTATGGATAGAGACTGGAAGGGCTGTCAGCTCTTGTTTACAGATGCTTCGAAGCATGGAAGAGACTCATGCGTGGGAGTAGGTGTATTCCACTCCCAATATAATATAGTTCAAAAAATAAAGCTCCCGCCCGAGTCATCTGTATTTACGGGAGAATGTTACGGTCTATTCAAAGCTGTCGAATATATACTTATGATGGGCTTACGAAATTCACTCATTTTAACTGATGCAAGGAGTGCCTTACAATCTTTGGCCAGATTCCCTTTCTATTCTCATAATCCTCATATTATATTTGAAACACGTGAACTCCTTTATAGGTGTTCTATTAAGGGGTATTCAGTGTATTTTGCGTGGATACCCTCGCATTGTGGCATTTTAGGTAATGAGAGAGCTGACCAGTTGGCTAATGATGCCGTATTGTGTGGAGATGTATTTCCGTACAAAAATAACTCCCAAGATCTGGCAGCTCTGCCCAAGGTTTACCTACAGGAATCCTGGGGTAAGCTTTGGTCCGAGCAATCAGTGAAAGGGAAATTTTATCGCACTATTCAGCCATCCATTTTTGTAAAACCTTGGTTTAGCAAGTACAAGCTAAGCAAAAAGATTACAACAATATTCATACGTATGCGATTGGGTCACGTGTGCACTCCTGCTCATCTTGCCAGGCTTGGCATTGTGCAGAACCCTGCGTGTGAATGTTGCGCTGAGGTGGGAGATCTGAACCATCTTATTTTTTCCTGCCCCCTTTATGACCACTCCTCACTTTTCCAAAGTCTTGTTTCCCTCCGAGTCCCTTTTCCCACTTCTATTTCGTGTATTTTATTTAATTTCAATGTAGATATTTATAAAACCATAGCTCTTTTCTTTGTAAATAATGATATAGCTATCTAAATATTAGTTTATAAACTGTATATAAGTACTTAATTTACCATGTAGTTCTTAGGTAATTCTTAGTTTATGCACGAGTCGGCCTATTTGTTGGGCCACCTTGTGGCGTTCATGTTTTTTTTTTTTTTTGTTTTTATTTATAACCTACTGATAAAACTTGTTATATTTTTTTTTGTATATAATATATATTATATTAGCAACCTATTTCCTTTCTATTTCCAAATTTCCCGTTGTACTTATATATAATTTCGCGAGTACTTGATTCCTACGTTTTGTTATTATATAAAACTATATAAAATATTGTCAGTGGCAATAAGCACGAATAGTGCAACGCCATAAACAAAAAAAAAAAAAAAAAAAAACTTCGTTTTTGACTGGAGTCCCCCCCCCCCCCTTTTCTTTTTGTTTTGTTTATTAAACTTAGTAGACATAATTGTTTTTGGTGTAGCTAAGTATACATTTGAAATTAAAGAATCTGTCTAGCTTTTTCCCAACTATGTTGAGTTCAGCTTCTAGTCTAACCGGATGTAGGTGAATACCAGTATTTTTCATTGACCAACTGCCTTACTAAGCGCCACAACTCAGAAACAGACCCAGTGGGTAACACGATACCACCTTTTTAATACATTAGCTTTTGCCAGCGGCTTCGCCCGCGTGGAGGTCGGAAATTATCCCGTGGGAACATACTACCGGGATAAAATGCCATATCCAGGTCGTAAACTATCAGGTGCCAAATTTCATTCATAGTTTTACGTATGGATGTTTTTGGAGTGACTTTCACATTTACAATAATATATGCCTCGTTGGTCTAGTGGTAGCAAGCGCTACTGCTGAGCTTGAGGTCCTGGGTTCAATTCCCAGGTCGGGCAAAGTGATATTGGGTTTTTCCATCTGGAATTTCTTAGTACCAGAGCGGAGTCTGGATTTTTGCCCGGTTGATGGCATTAGGCTCGCCCCCTATTACATGGAACTTAAACATAACTGGCGAAGTGTGGGTGTACTATAGGTACACCTCTACCCAACCCTTCGGGGAAACAAGGCGTGATGTTATGTTATCTAATATTATAGAGGGTTTTATCAATACAAAATTGCACCGTTACAAAATTGACGGCAATACGTATATGAATGACAAAATCAAGCTATACACGAGCATTCCTAACATACTTCGTTATTAGAACATAAGGATTCTGTTGCATCTGCGCCTGCGCCGAAAGCTCAGTCACAAGGTCTCCCTTCGCTCTCGCGGGCCACTTAGTCATCAATAATGTGCATTGCAAGCTATGCCATTCTAAAATAATGGTTACTTATGATTTTATCAGCTGTTCGGCTTAGTAAGTTAGCACGTTAGAATGTTGTAGACCTTATAGACTGTAGACAATTTTCTATTTTATCAACCGACGAAAAAAAAAGGAGGAGGTTATCAATTCGACGCGTATATTTTTTTTTATTTTTTTATTTATGATCACGCATAACTTTGTACATGGTAGTCCGATTGTAATAATTCTTTTTTTATTGGAAAGGGTATACTCCCAAGGTGGTCCCATATAAATTTGGAATACAAAATCGAACCCTAAGGGTCGGAAACCAGGGGATGATTGATTGTTCACTCACTGATTGTAATGTATAACCACGCATAACTTCATACAGAGTAGTCCGATTTTGATAATTTTTTTTTCATTGGATGGGGTATACCTTGCCAAGTATTATTAGTACATTCAAGCCACAAAAAAATATAAAATAAAAACTTTTTAACAAAAAATTAAACCGCCGAAAAAACTGAAAAGCAAAAAATAATAAACCTTAAAATTTTGAGTCGGCGATGAAAAACTTTTTAACAAAAAATTAAACCGCCGAAAAACTGAAAAGCATAAAATAATAAACCTTAAAATTATGAGTCGGCGCTTTGAGTGATCCTTGTTCATTGATTTTTCAGCGCCGACTCAAAATTTTAAGGTTTATTATTTTTTGCTTTTCAGTTTTTTCGGCGGTTTAATTTTTTGTTAAAAAGTTTTTATTTTTAAGTACCTGGTACTTGTTGACAGGCCTACACTGTCCTCCCATTTTTTTTTTTTCGGATGGGAAATCATCAAATGACTTCTCCCGCTCTGGGCGGAGCGGGAGGGCATGTCAGACTTTTACTGACTAAAACCCACCCGTGTTCCTTCAGTTGCCCATGTGCCAGGGTCACGGTATCTCTTTCGAACAATCTATGAACACTGTAAGGGGCTGTCCATTAATCACGTGAGGCTCGAAGGGGGGGGAGGGGTCCATAAAAAATCACGAAATATCACAAGGGGGACGGGGGGGTGTAGACATATATAACGTGTATTTATTTTTTCGGCAAACGCGCGATACTGAACCGAAAAGCGGCGTTACGTGTATTTATTTTTTCGCCAAATGCGTACAAAATCGAAAGCGGCTTGTAGTGAACTTTATAAATAATAAAAAAAATAAGATTTTTTGTAGGTACTAAAAATACACGTGATATGGGTGGGGGTAGTCGTAAACCTCACAATGTACCACCAAGGGGGAGGGGGGGTTAAAAAATGGCAAAATAAACATCACGTGATTAATGGACGGATCCTTATTTGAAACCGTTGTAAAAACTAATTATTTTCAAAAGAGTAACCATGGAGTTTCCTGCCGGCCCTACTCCATAGGAACCAACAATTTGGAACCTTGCACCTAGCTTCTGACGATTAATAGCTGCCCATGTAGGTTTATGTGAAATAAAATATTTTGATTTATTGATTGATCACCAATTTAATTCACATGTTTGAAAGCATACATATTGGTTCTGGAGTATTTTATATGGTAATTCTAATTTAATTCTATTTTTTGTACCTATCGATTTAGGAGCAGTGGTGGTCCCATGGTCCCGAAGTCTGCCGGGGTCGCGTGATTGTTCGAAAGAGATACCGTGACCCTGGCACATGGGCAACTGATGGCACAGAGGCACAGAGAAGTCTCCAAATGTAATCGATGGTTAACCATCCTCAAATCGACCGCGCCAAGCGTTGCTTAACCTTAGATCGACCTGAGCGGCTGGTATCATTTAGCCACGCGCTTCTCCGTGCTAATTACCTATCCTATAATCACGCTCTCGTATTATATATTATAATTGCCTAGAAACGGAACATTGTATTTATTCTATAAACTTATCTACATATTTTGTGGTTTGGAAATCCTCGAATGACGTCTCCCGCTCTGGGTAGAGCGGAAGGGCGTTTCAGACTTTTACTGACTAAAATCCACCCGGGTTAATTCAGTTGCCTAGGTATATGCCAGGGCCATGGTAACTCTTACGAACAGTTCCGCGACCTTGCTTATCTACATACCTAACTCACGAATGCAGATATTACCGGGCAATTCGCTGAATTCCTAATATAAATTACCTAGTTACTTCACAGGCGTATAATATTCAATACAAATATTTGCCAAGGTCCTTTCCCTTCGCTGTGGCAGCTGGACATAATGGCGGTGTTACACGGGCAATTTAAATTGCACAGTTTTAATCGCCCTTGCTTACCGCAAGCCGGCAATTTTGATAACATAGCTAAACATTGTAAAATAGCGCAAAATTCATCATCATCATCATCATCAGCATCATCATTTCAGTCGAAAGACATCCACTGCTGGACATAAGCCTCCTTCAAGCTCCGCTACTTCGACTGATTCTGTGCTTCTTGCATCCACCACCAGGTCATCGGTTCATCTTGTGGGAGGCCTTTCCAACGCCACGTCTTCCAGTACGCAGTCGCTACTCCAGAACCTTCCGGCCCCATCGGGCATCTGTTCTGCGAGCAATGTGCCCTGCCCACTGCCATTCAAGTTTGACAATTCTCCGGGCTATGTCAGTTACCTTGCTTCTCCCACTGATCTTTTCATTTCTGATTCGTTCATGTAGGGAACTTCAAGCATAGCCCTGAAAGTATCAGAGTAGCCCACGTAAATAATTTTTCTTAAGTTTTTGACTATTTCATGAGAAAGACTTTCAGAGAGTGGTTCAGCCTGACACTGACCTGTAAATTTTAAAGAACGTAAAAAAAAAATATATTCGCGCGCCACCTTAGGTTATCGTCCATAAGAAAAATGGTTTATCTCATTCCCGCTATATGTCTGCTGCAAATGAAACCGGGCATAATCACAAGGGCGGATCCAGCTTTAGTGCCAGGGGGGGGTCACATAGTCGTGGTCAAGTCACAAGAAGTTATAATTTAATTTTCTTCTTCTTCTTCTTCTTGGCGTATCGATAGCAATCTAAATAGAGTTAGCCCAGAATTTGGCTACGACTGCTACGAGCTTAGCATTTTCAGTAGCGTCCATCAACTCCTGTGGCGTGCAAACAACAGGACATGCTGGACAAGATATCAAGTGCCTCATCGTTTGTGGGATAGCACCACATTTACACTCCAGGGCTGAGTCATCTATAAATCTCCACCTGTACAGGTTTTCTTTACTGCGGCCTACCTGAGTCCGGAGTCTATTTAAAGACTTCCATGAAAGCCAAGGCAATTCGTGTCCAGTTGCGAGATGTTCGCCTTGTTGCCACAGGTCTAGTCTTTCCTTAGACTGTTCGCCAGTAAGCGGGAGAACACACTTCAGAAAGCTGTTGTGGCTTTTCAGTCTTTGTGACACGAGGATTTTGTCGTGCATAGGGTGTCGTGTGTCAGAAACCATCTTGGCTCTTTCAGTTGAGCTTGCCACTGCTCTGCGGATTTTTGGTGGTGCTATTCCAGGCAATGGATTTAGAATTTGCACCGGGGTCGGTTTGAGGCACCCGGTAATGTTCCGGCACGTTTCATTCAGAGCTGTATACACTAACTTTGCATGGGCTGAACGACTCCACACAGCGCAGGTGAATTCACCTGCAGAAAAAGATAACGCCAGCCCAGTAGTCTGCAAAACGTCAGGCAAAGCACCGCACTCTGACAAGTCGCTGTAGGAGATTGTTGCGAGAGTTCTGCTTGATGTTCTTGCAGTTTTTGCTGAATGTTAAAGACCTATCCAGAGTAACGCCAAGATATTTTGGGGAGTTGCTGTGCTCAATGGGCACCCCACCCCAAACTATGTTAAGTTTGCGACACGTTTCTCTGTTGCGAAGATGCAATACGCAAGACTGCGTTTTGCTCGGATTTGGTTTCAGAGAGTTTGTGTGGTAGTATGACGTTAAGTCACTAACAGCTTCTGAGAAGTGAACCTCGGCGTTTTCAAAGGTGTTGGCCTGAGAGGTGAGGGCAAGATCGTCTGCATAGAGGAAGTGGAACGTATTTGGGCTCGATGGTTGGTCGTTCGTTTAAATATTAAAGAGGAGCGGTGCCACGACACTACCTGGCGGTAGGCCGTTTTAAAATTTAATTGAAATATAATAAATTTAATTTTTATATTACATAAAAGTGAAAAGTAGGTATTTTGTTAATGTATGTATAGTCTGGCAAAAACGGGTAGAAACGGCAACTAAAAGGGCATTGACCAACTTCTATGGGACTTTGTCCACTTATAAACAAACAGTTCAGCTAATAATATATGATTGATTTAATAGTTCTTATCAGTAAGAATTCCAATATAAACCTAGTTTTTATATAAAAATTTATATTTAGATAATTTTTAACATTTTATTAAAATTGTTTATGCTTATAAAAAACCTTCCTTTAGATTTGCCAAGTTCATCAGGCTGAACCTTGGTCCATGAAAGTGCCGGGGTCATCAGAGAATCCATTTAGAAACAGCCAAAGTAATCGCAATAAAACTTACAAAACAGCACTCACGATGCAAAAAAAAAAGTGAATGAAGTTATCATTCACTTTGTTTTTTTTTTGCACTCGTCATTTTGACAATTAACACAACGTTTTTAAAACACTGTGTTGCCAAATATTAAAAAAAAAGATAATTCTATCGATACATAATTATGTAATCGATTATTGTTTTATAAGTTCTTCAGGTATAATGCACTCTTCAATTCATCATTTTTAACTCTTTAATTATTTATATCGTATAATATTGTATTTTTTAATTATATGATTAAATGAAACCTGCGTTAAATACAGTGGAGAGATTGCCACTTTAAATCGATTTGAATTTATTGTTTATGCAGTTTTTTGGCAACACTGAAGTCATCATAAAAAATACCAAAAAAAAAAGATTTTTTACAGTGCTTATTCATACAAAGTTATTAGCATCAGATATTTACTAAAATAGAATTAAAATTATTGATCGAAAAGCTGCTATACAAAAATGTAATTTCATTTTTGTATAGCAGCGTGTTTAAAAATGGCCAAGTTTGGACAATTCCCTTTGTTTGGGAGTTCGTCACTGTTCTTTTCGATGCGTTCGTTCCAGAATAATGCGTTTTTATACAAAATATGAATTTATAATAAAATTGATGAAATATTGGTGCCGATTCTGTTGTACACGAACTAAACTAACTAAACTACCTCTAAAATTCCTTACTTTTGGCTATGAGAATTGTAACGCTATTCTGCAAGAAAAAATCTCTAAATTTAAAAATTATTTTGACACGACTAAAATTGAATTTGACAATCGCGAATCAACGTGGTATTTTTTTTCTTTTGGCTTCGCAACGTAGTACTTGTGTGCGCTACGCAATGAATTTTTTGAGAGATGAAGGCGCGCGGAAGGGGGCAGCCTGGACGTGTTTTATATGGAATTTTTCACTTTTTGTTTGAAAAATATAAAAAAAATATTACCCACGTGTTGAGATTTATATGTATAGGGGTTTAATAAAGGGGGTCGAAAATGTCATTATTTTTGCGATAGGAAACGCCATTTTCGAGATTTAAGCAAAAGAAAAGGAAAAAATACAGTCCTGTTTTTGCACGTGAAGGTGAGGTGTTAGTTTGAATTTTAGTTCATGACCACTAGTTTTATTCCACACCTTTTTAATCGCGATTAAAACTTAGTTAAAATAAATTATTATAGTCAACATTTTTGGTGAAAACCGGCAAACTCAGAATAGCAAAATTGTCATTTTCACTAAACTAATAACTCAGTGCAATCTTAGTGCTGTAAAACTAAAATATAGTTAAGTTGTGTCACTTTAGTCTATTTTAGAATAGGAAGTCGTCGTTTGACAGGAATAAACCAAATTTTAGTGATTTTTAGTTTAGTTTAGAGAATTTTGTAACAACAGAATCGGCACCATTGAAGGTATTTACATAAAAGCGTGGTATTGTGACAAAAAATACATCCTTACTTAAAACCATTACCTATGTTTAACAATTTTAAATAATGGTCCACGGTGGACCCAGCCCAGGGGGGGGTCATGACCCCCATGACCCACCCCCTGGATCCGCCCTTGCATAATCACTTGACAATGCAACAAGCAAAGTATTTTTAGTTGTCACAACGGGCAACTAAAGGTTGGTCGTTTAGGTACTGCAACAACGTTTAGCGAAAAAGATGACTAAATTATAGGTACATATCGGGCTATGAAGTCATCGGGTTTTTTGTTTACAGCTTGCTCTCTGGCCGCAAATTGTTGTAAATTGGTTAAACACAAGCAGATTCAGATGAATTACTGTGTTTAAATTGTTCGTTTTTTTTCACGCCGTGGTCATCTTGATGACTTTAGTTTTATTTCTCATGTCAATTTTATAAGAATTTATTTTATTTTTGGTGTCAGTTTTATAAATTCTTGTATGAAGCAATTGAGGAAAAACTACACACGTTTTGTTTATACGACGTTGAAGATACGTCTGACTGCTAATTTCAAATAGGTACCTACCTAACCTCCCTACCTAAAAGTATACCTTTTTTTAGTGGAATTTAGCTCTCAATCGATTGCGTACCCAAGTAGGCCGCTGTAGACATAATTGGCAAAAGTGGAAGATAACGGACTCATTCAACACCCAGTGCGAGTGCGGTACATCAGATCAGATCATGCCCCACCTGCTGGAGTGTCCCCAGTGCCCGTTCACCGGCACCTCAGATGATCTAAATAATTCCACTGTTGCTGCAATAAAGGTGGCCACCTATTGGGCTCAAACTATACAAAATAAAGAAGGTGTTCGAGTACCATCGACACAAAAAGAAGCAGAAGTTGAATTTAGAGACGATTTTGAGATGAATACGAAGTAATAGTTAGTATTTATTACTTGGTTTGTTGATAAATTATTTGTCGTATCTAAATCGATATTGTGCGAGAGATTTGGTTCCATGCGTTTTATTAAATCTACAATTTTGTTTACGTATGTAGTTAAGTAGGTGTTTAGTCAAATTATACCAAGATTTGAAGTTAAAGAATTCCAAGATACATTACAGATTAAGTACAGCTTCTTATGATTACAGATACGATTAGGTCGTATCTGTAATCATCAAAAAACCGTAAGCTATTATTATTAGTCCTGTTATGCATGCTCATTTCACTCGACAAGCCTACCTAAGGCTAGTCATACATGCGTGAGGACGTAAGGCGCGAGGGACGCGGGAGTGTCGCGGGAGGGGGACGGGAGGTCGTTCGACGACCCGCGTAGGTGGCGCGGTCTAGCTATGTGCAGCCTTTGAATGCGACACGCTATGCCTCGCGGCGACTGTGCGTGGAATCGGTAAGTACACGTCAGTGGCTGACGTGGTTTGTGTGGCTCACATGCGAAACCGAGTCCTAAGCCAAGACCCTAAAACAATGCTATCGGCCGCGACATACGAGTTATTAGTTGTAAGTTCGACCCCAGATAGGCGCTTGTGTCTATGATCCCTGGGGGCCGATTCTACTAACAAATTTGTGCAAAAATCGCAATAGCACCGCGACTGGATCACGACTTTTAAGGGTTTTCTCATTCTGCTAATGAACAACGATCCAACTGCGGCTACGTTTTAGTGGACGCCAACGATCGATCGAAACAATGTAAAAATCTATTCTGCTAACAAAGTCGTACATGAGCGTGACGTTTAGTCACATTCTGCTATTATTTTGACACTCGCTATAATCGAATCAAAGCTGAATTTCGGCATTTCATCTGTCAAAATTTGCGGTTGAACATAAGTCAGTAAAATGCAACTTTTATCGCATCGATCTAGGACTGCTTTAGTTTTATTTCCTAAAAATATAATGTTTATACAGATTTCGTTGAACTTGCCCATGTGGGTGACGTTGGAAAGGTAAGAGGAAGAAATTTTGCGTCAAGAGTATGCAGTAATGCTTTGGCCCTTACGGATCGTCAGTGCGTTACGACATACCACATACCAATTCTCCAGAGACCTCTTATGAGCTTTGATTGACGAGATCAGTGACCACACATGCCCTTCAATCTTCGTTTTTACGGTATTGATGACGGAAAAGGTAACATAGTTACAGTGTGTTACTACGTGAAACTCTATTGACTCAATCTTGGACCGCAACTTGCACCGGCTTTTTATGTACCTGGTTCGTACCAAACACTGATAGACCAGCCGCAATGTATATGCAGTGTCAAAACTTTTAATTTCTTGAGTTTTAGTAATAAACTAGCTACTGTCCACAACTTCATCAGTGTCTAATTTTGCTCCTCTGAACCTTCCCGTCGCACCGCATTGCCTGTCAGTTTTCGTCCATTTTTTGTTGCTGCTCCGCTCCTTTTGATTGTAGCGTAATGTTATATAGCCTATAGCCTTCCTCAATAAATAGGCTACCCAATACAAAAAGAATTGTTCGATTCGGATCAGTCGTTCCTGAGATTACTGCGTTTAACCAAATAAACCAACTCTACAGCTTTATAATATTATAGTATAGATATAATGGAATATTTGGTAGTTAAAAAAACACAAATTTACAGACTGTCCTTGTAACATATTACGCCTATGTCTATGCATGGCTTAGTTACGGCATAATAATGTGGGGAAACAGTACAGATGCACCAACATTAGCAAACGTTTAAGTGATAAATCCCTGAAATGCAGTTAGAATGCCCAAAGCATGTTTTTTATTTAATTTGATTTTAGAATAAGTTAGATTATAAGTCCTACTCCTACTACTATATTTCTTTTGATGTGCCCGACAGGGTCCCACAATTGTAACTAAATCCAATGTTTACCACCTAAGCATATACATTGTGAAATGCAATAAAGTATTGAGTATTGGAATGGTTCATGAAATCAAAAAACAAATAATGGAATAAAGCATTTTTATTACTATAAGTATATCAATTTTAACGTCAGACCACTTGAGAAGTAGATACTTAGTATTTCATCTAAAATAGTAGGGTCGTTTCACCACTCATGTTGATACCGTGTGCCAGATAGAAATACATAATATATTAATACTGCATGCTCAACATTATAAGTGCACAACAGTCAACAGAATGTCTGCCTACCAAAAAATTGACCGACCACAATCAACTCTTAAGTCAGAAATTGATTTTTGGGTGTACCTAAGTAATGTTTCTGAAAAAATATATATTTATGTTAAAAGTGGCAAACTAATATTATTATTTTTCTCATCGGTGTGCTGGTACCTACTGCAAAATAATGTTTTTTCCCCACTGAGTCAACAGGTATAGGTAGTATGTTTTTGTTTTGCAGATTGCCATGGAATGTAAATATTCCTGTACCCAGATTTCCATATTGAATAAACAGTTTAAATTCTTCTTGCATCATCAATACACACTTTCCTCAAACTGCATCTAAATGGTTTTACTGAAGACAGGGAAACATTCATAAGTTATTTCAAATCTGGAACAGTCTCGGGCAACATCTTCACACATTGTGTTGAAATCTTACTGAACAGTTAACAGCACATTATAAATCAATTAAAACTCTGAACTTGAACTAAAGTAAATAGTGTTGCTGTCAGTTGACAGTTGACACTTCTCAATAAGCTATGTCAGGTAGTGATGCGATTCGATTTTGTTTAACTCGTTACTCGAGTAACTAAAGGCTCGTGATCATTTTATTTATTTATTTTCTCACGCGTTGTCACTCGATGTATAGCTTGGCAAAAAAGTCTGGAAAAAATGAGGGCACCTGCTTAGCAGGTATGGCCACCTTGTATACTAGGACTAAAAGTGATAAGATACTTACTGTTTTAATCCACAAACATGAGATCCCGGAAATTCTCATCAATCAAGATTTCAAGACTTGATAGGCACACAGTCTTTTACTTTCATTGTATTTAGTAGATTGCGCATTATTTCGCTGGAATAACCTTATAACTAAGAGCGATTTTGCCATCATAATAACATAGTGAAAACTTATTTAGTTTAAAAATTAATTAAATTACACTCAGGGATTGCCGATTGAACCCAATACACAAGACATAACGTTCAGCAATCGCATTTGCGGTCACCACCTAGAGTACTCACAACCATTCGATGGTTGGTATGCCTGTATCAAATTGGACATGAATGATGCTGAATGAATTCTGTTAATGCTGACAATTTATAGTCGACAAGGTGACTTACAGCTGCTTACTGTCGGAAACTAATCGGAAGTCAGAGAGTACCTATAACATGTCGCATTCGAAAGGTACGGGTAATATGGAATAAACTTGAACAGTTGACTAATGAAGGCGTCAGGTATGTCTATGTGGGGTACATAACATTATCACTATTCACATGACAATGAAAATGAAATAACACGCTAAAATGTTAGATTTTATTTAAAAAGAAAAACGTGACATAACATCATTCTTGTATTCCTTTTCGGTGCTATGATAGATTTTTTTCCATTAACACTGATGTGTCAGTTTTACATTTCTTATTTATGAAATCTAAATAGTGTAAAAATCTTTCTTACACATTTACGGCTCCCATTGCAACCCATCTCCTCAAACTATAGGTAATATATTACGTGGAATAGGCACCTGAAAAATAATAAATATAAATTATACTTTTTTTACTGTGGTATGCGATAATGGCATGAACAAAAAAAAAAATACTTGCCTGTTTCTTTATAGTGTTGAACTTTTTGTCTAATTGCACACAGATCAAAATCGTCTAATTCTTTCTTCCGCCAACTGTTTTGGTGTTCTTCCAGGTGTAGAAAAAATCCTTAATTTTTTTCACCTTCATTAACAATTTCTCTAATTGTACTGTGAGATTTACCTTGAAAAAAACATAAAGACAATCATATTAATTCCATGTAGGTACATTTTTCAATTTCAAGTATCAAACATCAAGAGTTAACGTACACGCGATTTGTCAAACTAGAAAATATAACCTCAATAATCTATTAGTAAATAAAATAATAAAATCGCTTGAAACTTATAATACTGATAAAACTTAGTATGAGAAAGGAAAAACAATGACTGGTATTGAATAAAAGATAAATTTCTTGGATAAATACCTGTCGTGTCGGCAGTTCTTTCGTAAACATTGTCAATCGGAGACAAAATTTGTTCCGCTTCAGATTCCGCCAAAGGCCCTATAAGCATAGTGAATTTGCCCTTGAAAGATATTGGCACAATACTTAGAGAATTTTTAGATATTAACAAGATAATAAGATCCTGAAAGTTTCAGATCTCTAACCCATTTGGTTTTTGAGAAAAAGAAAAAAAAAGAAAAATCTGACAAAATCAGAAAAAAATAATTTTCTCAAGAACGCGTGAATCGATTGATTTGAATTTTGGATATGTTTTGGGGGCTGATAGTAGCTTCTAGGAAAAAAATTAACATCTTTAACGGTTGATAAGAACCTTGAAAAAAATTGCACTTTTTTTTTACATTCGATTTTTAACTATGATACGATTCTGGCACAATCATGAAACTATTTTTTTTGAATTTTCCATTCATTTTTCTATAGCCTTACATGCTTTTAAGATTTTAAAAAAAGGTACGCCATATTGCAAAAAAATAAAAACCATTTTTTGTGCAAATATTTACTTTACGTATTTTAAGCCTGTATCTTTATTTGTGTCGCTTGTTTAAGTCTTTTATTCTTATTTGAAGTAGACATGTCTAAACCAATAGTTAAATCTTAAAATATCAGTGAATTTCAACTAAAATGTTATAAACATTGTACGCACGGCGACAAATCATGCGATAGCAGCAATGCTTGATGAAACAGGTAATCATACCATTCAATACGTAAAAGACCAGTCAAACATACGCGAAGCTCAAATTCAGTCTCGTCATATCAATAAGAAGGTTTATAGATGTTTTATTGAGTATAAAAAAAAACGCTATTGGTCCCAAAAGCATATTGAGGCATATCTGTGAGTGGGCAAATGGTCTAAGAACAATTAGATGCTACTCTCACGTTGCTGGTATTGTTTATTATTTGTCACACGAAAGATATTTGAACAGATTCTGAGGCCTGCTCAAATTATTTGATGCAGACAATGTTTCGCCTGTGTTTTTTTTGTTTGTGGCAAATCATCAAATGACGTCACCCGCTCTGGGCGGAAAGGCGTGTCAGACTTTTACTAACTAAAACCCATCCCCTTCAATTGCCCATGTGCCAGGGCCACGGTATCTCTTTCGAATTTCAAATCTCGCGACCCTGGCAGGTCGCCTGTGATTGAAGATGAAGATGACAGTGATGAAGACCGCTAAAATGTGATTATAAACTTTTTTTGCAAATATACCTAATGTTTGAACATTTGTTGTTTTTATTTATAATTTATCAATTAAAATCTGTTTCTTATTTTAGAAGTGCTACATATCAAGCTATACATTTCCAGTTTTAGCTGACCTCCTATTGTATAGGCTTTTCGTACAATGAGAAGTCCACTTTGACTGGAAATGCTCGATTTGTCCCTTTGTGTACAATATTTATAGTATTTTAGTTGATATTCACTGATATTTTAAGATTTATCTATTGGTTTAGACATGTCTACTTCAAATAAGAATAAAAGTCTTAAACGAGCGACACAAATAAAGATACAGGCTTAAAATACGTAAAGTAAATATTTGCACAAAAAATGGTTTTTATTTTTTTGCAATATGGCGTACCTTTTTTTAAAATCTTAAAAGCATGTAAGTCTATAGAAAAATGAATGGAGAATTCAAAAAAAATAGTTTCATGATTGTGCCTGAATCGTATCATAGTTAAAAATCGAAATTTAAAAAAAAGTGCAATTTTTTTCAAGGTTCTTATCAACCGTTAAAGGTGTTAATTTTTTTCCTAGAAGCTACTATCAGCCCCCAAAACATATCCAAAATTCAAATCAATCGATTCACGCGTTCTTGAGAAAATTATTTTTTTCTGATTTTGCCAGATTTTTCTTTTTTTTTCTTTTTCTCAAAAACCAAATGGGTTAGAGATCTGAAACTTTCAGGATCTTATTATCTTGTTAATACCTAAAAATCCTCTAAGTATCGTGCCAATATTTTTCAAGGGCAAATTCACTATGCTTATACCCCTAGGGCCTTTCTTACGAAAACTTAGTATATCACAGCTCACACCACTACTCCTTATTGTTTTATTCATTTTTTATATGTTCAAAAGCATTAATAATTGATAGTTAATTAGAAATAAGTAAAATACAATTATGAACATAACGCAATGACAGATTAGCTACTTGTTGATGATAAACAAAGCAGTGCTGCCACCAAAAAAATATTTTAGTTCCAATGGTTACCACGACAGACTCTTTTTTGCCAAGCTATAGTCGTGTTTAGATAAGTATCACGGAGTCTTCAACAACTTCACCAGTTCATAATTCAATATTAATAATATCGTGTAAAAAACTGTCAAAGTAATGTGATGTACTGAATCACGGATGTTCTAAATAAGAGTGATTATGCATTACATTGTTCTGTAAGTATTAGTCAGTTGATAACGTGTATAGCTTGGCAAAAAAGAGTCTGGAAAAAATGAGGGCGCCTGCTTAGCAGGTATGGCCACCCTGTATACTAGGACTAAAAGTGATAAGATACTTGTTGTTTTAATCCACAAACACGAGATCCCGGAAATTCTCATCAGTCAAGATTTCAAGACTTGATAGGCACACAGTCTTTTACTTTCATTGTATTTAGTAGGTTTCGCATTATTTCGCTAGAATAACCTTTTATCTAAGAGTGCCATCATAATAACATAATGCAAACTTATTCAGTTTAAAAATTTATTTATTTGTGCACAATTTATTAGCTTAAGATAGTGTTCACATTACAATATACATATAAAGCCGTCATCGTCAGTAACAGTCACAATACCCCCATACTAGTTGATACTGTATTACAGTGGGGTCTTATTCCTCATTGCTGTGACCTGTATAGTAACAAACGAGTGAGAAATTAAGATAATAGACTCCATAAGAAAGAAAAAAGTAACAAATGAAAAAACTTACAATAATTTAGCAATGAAATGAATACACTTATTACTATTTTGGCTTGTCTGTGATTGTGATGTTTGATAGTGTGTCTGTATGTATGAATGTATGTATGTATGGAGTTTGCTACTTCAGAATTATTAATGTGTCTTCAGTGCTATTATAATCTAAGCAGAGTAAGTGGTTTCGTAAAATCTTTTTAAATATGTGAGAATTATATTTCCGAAACCCTAGAGTTACATTAAATTTATTACAAATATATGGAGCTAAAAAGAAAAGAAAACGCTGGGCAAATTTTGTCCTATGTATAGGTTGTTTGTAGACTTTGTAATTAATTAAATTACACTCAGGGATTGCCGATTGAACCCGATACACAAGACAATGTTCAGCAATCGCATTTGCGGCCACCATCTAGGGTATTCACAACCATTCGATGGTTGGTATGCCTGTATCAAATTTGACATGAATGAAACTGAACGAGTCCTTTTAATGCTGACAGTTTATAGTCGACAAGAAGGTGACTTACAGCTGCTGCTGTCGCATTCGAAAGGTACGGGCAATATCGAATAAACTTGAACAGTTGACTAATGAAGGTGTCAGGTATGTCTATGTGGGGTACATAACATTATCACTATTCACATGACAATGAAAATGAAATAACACGCTAAAATTTAGATTTTATTTAAAAAGAAAAACGTGACATAACATCATTCTTGAATTCCTTTTCAGTGCTATGATAGATTTTTTCCATTAACACTGATGTGTCAGTTTTACATTTCTTATTTATGAAATCTAAATATTGTAAAAATCTTTCTTACACGTTTACGGCTCCCATTACAACCTGTCTCCTCAAACTATAGGTAATATATTACGTAGAATAGGCACCTGAAAAATAATAAATATAAATTATACTTTTATTACTGTGGCATACGATTAACAAAAAAAAAAAAAAAATTCTTGCCGGTTTCGTTAGAGTGTTGAGCTTTTTGTCTAATTGCACACAGATCAAAATCGTCTAATTCTTTCTTCCGCCAACTGTTTTGGTGTTCCTCCAGGTGTAGAAAAAATCCTTAATTTTTGTCACCTTCATTAGCAATTTCTCTAATTGTACTGTGAGATTTACCTTGAAAAAAACATAAAGACAATCATATTAATTCCATGTAGGTACATTTTTCAATTTCAAGTATCAAACATCAAGAGTTAACGTACACGCGATTTGTCAAACTAGAAAACATAACCTCAATAATCTATTAGTAAATAAAACAATAAAATGGCTTGAAACTTATAATACCGATAAAACTTAGTATTAGAAAGGAAAAACAATGACTGGCATTGAATAAAAGATAAATTTCTTGGATAAATACCTGTCGTGTCGGCAGTTCTTTCGTAAACATTGTCAATCGGAGACAAAATTTGTTCCGCTTCAGATTCCGCCAAATTTCTTACGAAAACTTAGTATATCATAGCTCACACCACTACTCCTTATTGTTTTATTCATTTTTTTATATGTACAAAAGCATTAATCATTGATAGTTAATTAGAAATAAGTAAAATACAACTAGGAACATTACACAATGACAGATTAGCTACTTGTTGATGATAAACAAAGCAGTGCTGCCACCAAAAAAATATTTTAGTTCCAATGGTTACCACGACAGACTCTTTTTTGCCAACCTATAATTCTCCCCAAACAGCAAGAGTCGATTGTAGCCCTAATATTGATTGGATGCCGCATTTTGAATTTTGCTATGATTATTTTCTTTTAAGTTATTATTTAATGTCTCGTTTTTAACTAACAAAGCTGCTAGAAACCTCCCTAAAGGGAGGTACCTACTTTAGATTCAACTTGAAATAAATTGAGAAAATCAGTGCCTGACGATTTATAATTAGTAGTGGTAACATCACTAGCCAAACTGATAAGCCACCAAAAACTTCAATCCGTTTCACGAAGATTTTTAACCACTTTATGCGAGAGTAAGCGAACTTAAAAACGGGATTAAACACCTGGACCGTCATTATTATTTTTTTTAAATCAAAACAGATTAGGTTACTACCTCGATCTGTAAATAGGTACATATATACTAAAGAAAATCATAACATCGTTAAAAACGCTTCAATAAATGAATTTTTAAGTAAAATACGATTAACAGAAATACTCTTCGAGTCTTTAACATAACCGAAGGGTTTGATTTCGTAGCTTTAGCTAGTTAGGGACGTAGAACGAAACGTTCTTCTGAATTTTTGTTATTTAATAAGTTAAAATGTTGTATTATTGTAACAAAAAAATATCAGTACAAAACTATAATTATGGTCAAGATATCTTTTTATATTAGAAAATCCTTTATTGCCACTTATTCGTGTTTAGTGACATTTTTAGATTCAACTTTTTTCTTTGTGGTAATAATAAAACATACTATTTGGCATGTTGGTAACACAGGAAGCCCACTCGTGTGTTCTCGTAACGAGTCAGTTGCGGTTTGGCGTAAGTTTAGTTTCCCTTGTGCTTATCAAATAGTAGAATGACTTTATAGGACATCATCGACCTGCGGTCGAAATCTAACCGTTGTGAAAACACAATTGAACGTGTAACTTTGCAAATTAGTAGAATCGCCCCCCTGGTCCTGGCCATCACCATCCCGCCAGTGAACCTTCTCCACAGTAGTACAGTCAACAATTTGTCTATAGTGTTACTGAATGTCAATTATAACCATATTATTTTTTTTATATTTATTATTATCTATATTTTTTCATTTAATAATGTATTTCTATTCAAATGAAGTATGGTTGAATTTCGACCAATGGGCGATCACTAGCAATAATAAAGACACATAAGTCATACTTTATTTTTATACTGTGTACTTTCTTTTTTCTTAACAATGTACTTTAATTGCAAGAAAAAAAAGGTGGCAACCTTAGTTCGGACTCACACAGACGCCTTAAAATATTTTGTGATAGATAATAATTTTCTATCGCCACTGCTCTCAAAATGGCGAAGTAAAACCTCGTAGAACCAATAACTAGAAGACATGTGACAACTACCTCTCTCTCTCGAAGACATTACTTAGGTTTGATTCCCAGAAGTGGGAATACAGGCTGATGATGATGAACTTTGTCTGGATTAGATAGATAACTGATAATTTCATTTCAATAATCATAAGCTTCTGGTTTTAAATGAATCGACCCGAATTCTGGTGATAACTGGGGTATATCTAAGATTTTTATCAGATTGTAAGTGGATTTATAGGTAGGTACAGACGCCAGTACTTAAAGCTAAAAGATCAAATTAAAAAAAAAAAACAAACATTCAATTCAGCTGTCAAATTTCTTTAATAGATTTTCAACTTTATCGCCGAAGTGTTAAGTTTAAGATTGATTGGGAAAATTTGGCAGTTTCGGGTAGCATGATGTGCTGGCGTTTTTAATTTTCAGAAATAACTAGTACGTAAGTTAGGTACTAGATACCTACCGTGAATTGATGATTTTGGTAAGCACATCGGTGAATAATGTCGTAGTCAAAACGCACCAAAAACAATAAGTACATAAATACAATAGACTCCTACCGACATCTTGTCTGAAGACCACCTTTTACTTCAGCATGAAGGTAATACCTACTAGGTACCTTTATAAACTTTTATTCAAACTTCGCTATGTGTTTTCATGTTATATTTTTATGACATGTTTCAAACTACACACGTCATTGCAAAAGCAGTCAGTTTCGTGCAGGTGCACACTTTTATCCCTGATAGTGCACTACTTGAATGAATGTTCATATTTTACTAAAATAAAAGCTCGTTGAAAAATTATTGTTATTATTAGCGCCATCTATTGGCTAATAGCAGAAATATATAACAATGCCATCTATGGGTACATAGTCGAATCACTAATTTATAATATCGTAACTAGATGGCGCTACCTTACTAAACGCAGGGAAAAAAAATTTTTTTACAACATAAACACGTATAGAATAAACGTGATTCGGTTTTAATGGCCGAATTGTTGTATTTTTTTAAATTTTAAGTGTTATTCCTTTAAAATATAAAAAATTAGTACGGTGTAAAGCTGCCATCTGCATGCATAAAACATAGATGGCGCTGTACCGTTCTGAATCGCGCCGTCGTTTGTTTACAAGCGTTTGGTCGGGTGTGGAGGAAAATGTTGCGTATTTGCAGGTATTTTGAAGTATTTTAAACAAAACTCCGGTATATTCTCATGTCTAAAAAAAATAGAGAACAAAATGAAAAGTCAGCTGAGAGTCAGCACTTTTTGAACGTCAAATTTACTGACAGTCCCCTAAAACGCCCGCCCTTCACCACTTCCTAGTGCTTTACATTGCCTAGTGCTAACAAATTTGGAAAGTAGTTAGTAAGTTACAAAGTAAAGAGTGACATCAGCGGAGCGGCATGGTGGCCTCCAGCAAACGAGGTGCTTGCGCTGCAGAATCCCGAGCCGGATGTAAACACCGAAGGATAGGGTCAAAAATCAGTGTAGGAAACATAAACAAGAGCAACGTTGCGAACATTCTTATACAGAGACTAGGGGAGGGCTGCCGGGGTCGCGTGATTGTTCGAAAGAGATACCGTGACCCTGGCACATGGGCAACTGATGGAACACGGGTGGGTTTTAGTCAGTAAAAGTCTGACACGCCCTCCCACTCCGCCCAGAGCGGGAGAAGTCATTAGATGATTTCCCATCCTGAAAAGAAAAAAAAAAAGACTAGGGGAGGGGGGACTTTCTGATAGACTGCTGTAAGAGGCAGTCGTTTCATGTATTCAATATTTTCCTTGTCATTCGGTCTTTATTTTATAAATAGAAGTTATTATATTGTTAAAAGTACAAAGTGCTTTCAGTTAATAGTTGATATTATCTAAATACATAATAAGTTAAAGGTACCTATTTGACTGTAATATGAATAAAATTTAAAATTTAAAAAACCCCCGACACAAAAACCTAATTTCCCTTAAAATGTTGAAAAATGTCAATGTCCGCTGATGTCAAGTTTTTCAGTTCTCTACTATTTAAATAGTTAAAATCATTTTGACGCGGTTTCTATAAGAGTTTCAATTTTTTTTAAACAATTCTATACCAGTAATATTAATAAATAATCAATAGCCAAATCACGGAGACCTTCGCTCAACTTCCCGATAAACTGACCCCAATTTTTGACATTTCAAAAGGGCGTGCAAATGTTTTAAATGAAATAAATTAGGTATTCTAGTTTGAAATAGGTACCTATAGGAGGACTTCCTAATTCCATGCCTACTACGTAGTAAAAAAAAAAAAAAATATATAGCCAAAAAAAATATATATATTTGTACTGGAAAAAGTGTACCCGAGGCTCCCAGGCATCAGGCATCAAGGCGCAAGGGCTGCGCCAGGCACGCGTGCCCCGGCGCAAGGGCTGCGCTAGGCACGCGCGCCCCGGCGCCCTAGGCCCGTACGTCTGCGGCGCAGCTGTCAAGCTGACAAGTGAAGTGTCCGACAGATAATTTCTAGTGTGTTTTTATCAGTGTTACGTTTATTTTTATTGTTTATTGTTCTGAATTGTTATTTTAGTTATAGGTAAGTGCTCATGCAAAATGCCGGCTGTAGCGACGCCGGAATCAGTGCTAGTCAACCTGCTACATCGCTCGCTGTTCAGCGGGCCTAGACAAATGGCCATCGCTACCAAACGATAAACGTTCACGCTCAGTAGTCGTTAATAGATTTTCAACTTTAAACCCTTGAGCATAAAGTTGAAAATCTATTACAGATTGCGGAGCGTTAACCACCGGTACGAGCGAAAATGCTCTGTAATCTTTAATAGATTTCCAACTTTATACTCTAGAACATAAAGTTGAAAATGTATTGAAGACTTCTGAGCGTTTGCTCTTAACGTTTGGTAGCGATGGCCATTTGTCTAGGCCCCCTGGTGAGATGTCCCCATTGCTCCCAGCCACGCTTTTTTAAAGGTGAACGGGGGCTACGGATACACTATGGCAAGGTTCACAAACCTCATAGTGTACCCTTGTGCCCCCCAGCCACAGCTCCAATTCAGCCGGACCAAACCCTTTGGAAAACACTTTCAAATTTAAAAAATTCTACCCCAATATTGAAGAGAATTCCCCGTGGCGCAAGGCGGTCTGTTGCTTTAAATTTGGCGCAATGTCTCCGCGTTGCGACCCAGGAGAATTCTTATAGCGCCTGGGAGCAACTACTTACGTTCCCCTATCGGATTCTGCATGTCCACAAAAGTTTGGCAACTACAAAAACATTAACAAACCAAATTAAAGATAACTGCAACAATTCGACCCCCATTTTAGATCCAAAATTACCAGTTTTCAATAAACCTTCACGGAGAGGCATATGTTCATATGTAGAATCCAAAATTAATGATGGTGACATCAGGGGAGCGGCCAGGCTGCTGTTCAGTAGCGATGTGGTGGCGCCCTACTCTCCAGAAACTCTTTCAGCCCTGGAGAGTAAACATCCAGCGCCTGCGGATTGTCTCACCTTTCCCGACTCTCCCTTCTCTCCTGACCCGGTTTCAACCCGGATTCCGTTTAATATTACTACCCCCCAGTTGATTGCAGCCGTGAGCTCCTTCCGAAGTGGTTCCGCCAGCGGCCTCGATGGCCTGACTCCTCAGCATTTAAAAGATTTATTGAGTTCAGGCTCCGGGGAAGCTGGTGAGTCACTTTTGAAGGAGCTTGCGTCTTTAATCAACCTGATGCTCAACGGCGATGTAAGTGATGCCGTCGTCGATGTTTTGTACGGGGCTAACTTATGCGCCCTACGCAAGAGAGACGGCGGCATTCGACCCATTGCCGTTGGGTGCACCTATAGGCGTACGGCAGCCAAAATATGCTGCAAACTGTACACTGAAAAATTGAGCAACAAGTTTCAGCCCGTACAGCTCGGCTTTGGATCCAAAGGGGGCTGCGAAGCTGCCGTACATGCCCTTTCTAGTTTTTTAAATGACAGGAAAGGTGAGGTTATCCTCAAGGTTGACGTTAAGAACGCCTTCAACTCCGTTAACAGGGACACTTTGTTGGCTGAAGTTAAAAAGGAGTTGCCTGAAATCTACCGTTTTATTTGGCAGTGCTACAGGCATCCTTCAAAATTATTATATAAAGACAACGTCATAGAATCTGCAGTCGGATGTCAACAAGGTGACCCTCTCGGGCCAGTCATTTTCAGTTTGGCTATCCATCCCATAATACAACAATTAGATTCAAAATTCAATGTGTGGTATTTAGACGATGGAACACTAGGAGGTGCCGTAGACACTGTTCTAAAAGATTTTCAATTCTTAAAGCAGCAGTTCCAATCCATCGGCCTTGACCTTAATTACTCAAAATGTGAATTATACCTTTGTGACAATACCAACAGACAATCAACTATACAGAAATTTAATTCAATAGCCCCAGACATCAAACTTTTGGAAAAAAAAACACTGCACCTCCTAGGTTCCCCAATTCTCGAAGACAGTTTTTCACCTTTCATTGACGAAAAAATTCAACATTTTAACGATATTTCGGATAGACTTTCCAAAATTAATTTACATTCGGCATTCACCCTTATCAGATACTGCTGTTTCGGTCCAAATTTCATGTATTATCTACGCTCTTCCTCTTTATGGAAGCACCCAAACCTTTTAGACAAAGTCGATCAAATTCTTAAAAGCACTCTAACATCCATTTTAAATGTGACATTGGACGACCGCTCGTGGCTACAAGCCACACTACCGATTCGTTTTGGTGGGCTCGGCGTCCGCAAAATTTCTAGTGTAAGCTTACCGGCGTTCCTGTCCTCGGTCCACGGCACTGAAAAGTTAATCACGAAAATCTTAGCTTCTTCTCAGGTTCACTCGGAAGTGCCGTGCTTGACTGATGCCATGAATGCCTGGAAGGTGGCTTGTCCGGATACGGCTCAGCCCGAGAACCTGTCTTCCCAGAGACAGTGGGATGAGCCGCTCTGCAGGTTGGTACGGAATAATCTCATTAATACGTCCACCAATACTGCTGAGCGTGCTCGCCTGCTGGCTGTGGGAGAATGGGAGTCGGGCTTATGGCTTCAGGCGCTACCGTCACCTAATATAGGAACTATGTTGGGTGACTCTACTTTCCGCCTCGCTGCAAGTCTGCGTCTGGGTGCTCCTTGCGTGGCTCCGCATCGGTGTCAGTGCGGTGAAGCGGTTGACCGTCTCGGACACCATGGCCTTGCTTGCAGCAAGAGCGCTGGCCGGCTGGCACGGCACGCCAGCATTAATGACATCATCCGTCGAGCTCTTGTCACCGCCGGGGTGCCAGCAGTCTTAGAACCCAATGGCTTGGCACGCGACGATGGGAAGAGGCCAGACGGAATGACCATAATGCCTTGGAAGTTGGGTAGGCCTTTGGTGTGGGATGCAACCTGTGTCGACACCCTTGCGCCATCCCATCTTCTTAGCACGGCAGGCGGTGCTGGGGCGGCTGCTGCAGGTGCAGAAAACCTCAAACGGCGCAAATATAACAACCTTATTGGGAGCTATATGTTTGAGCCGTTTGGGGTTGAAACACTAGGGCCGTGGGGTCCGAGTGCCCATCGAGTATTCCGGGATATCGCCAAGCGGTTGGCCGAATCTTCACGTGACCAGAGGGCTGGCCTATTTTTAGGTCAAAGAATCAGCATTGCCATCCAACGTGGCAATGCTGCCAGCCTTCTGGGCACTTTTCCCACCGACAGCGATGCGGACGAATTCTTTGATGCCCAGTGAGCTCTTTTCTTCTTTTTTTTTCCCTTTTATTTAATTGTACATAATATATTTATTTAAGTGTTAGTTTGTATATTATATTGTTATTTAAGTATAGATAATTGAACAGTTAATAAAAACCTATAATTTCCCTTTAAAAAGTAAAAAATAATAACAAAACTCAATCTTAAAGTACCTAAGTAGGTATTAATATTTCAAAAAAATTACGTCGCGTTGGGGGACCGCTCCAGACCTAACAATTTATTTACAAATACATAGTCTATTACCTAACTAATTAAGAAAAGAAAACTTTTATAAAATTACTTGACAATATTGCATTTAGGATACGACCGTCAACGTCTGCCCTCGCGGAGCGGTCCCCCTACGCGACATATTTTTTTTGAAATATTAGTACCTACTTAGGTACTTTAAGATTGAGTTTTTTTATTATTTTTTACTTTTTAAAGGGAAAGTAGGTTTTTGTGTCGGGGGTTTTTTAAATTTTTTAAACCCCCAGAAGATTCAGTATCATTTTCATTTGATGAGATTCATTATCTTGCCCTTGTCCAAATTATTTGGGTTCGGTCATTTTGGTAGACTGAATTTTCTGAATTTTCTGTTCTCCGTTATTTTATTTTATATAACATTGTAAGAAAATAACCCACTTTATCCAAAGGAGATAAGGCAGATTTTCTTACAAGCTTACCATAAGCGCCTCTACAAAGCAATTTAAACCTTATCGGTCTTATTACAAAAAACTAAATAAGCCTTGGTTTAAACCTAAACTATCAAGTCCAAGCTCATCTGTAAAACCATGGTCTAAACTTGTTCGTATTACAAAACATTTTTAGATCGTGGTCTTCTTAATACCGTCATTTAAACCATTATCTTAATATCAACCACAGATTAACACAAATATCACTCATTCGTCATGATATCATTCTATTGCAACGTTCCGTATCCCAAGAAAAGAAAACGTTTTGATAGTATTATCAATGATTTAATTATGTAAGGAACATTCAAAATATTGAGACTTTGTTATTTTGCATGGACATTAATATTACTTATCGATTGCAGTTTTGTTTAGGTTTAATCACATTACTAATGTATTAGGTAGTAGTACATCTAAGTTCGTGTAACGAAACGTAATATTTTCGGGCGTTTTAAGAAAACAAAATTTATTTATGCGTTTCTTCGACTTGCGATACTTTTGTATAAATTTTGTTTTCTACTTTTGCCTGAAATCTTCATCGGATAACTCAATGAAGGGATTGACTCGAACCCGATTTCTGTTGAATCGGCGTGACCTTTCTAATGACTGAATAGCTTCAATATCCTGATTATCAATTAAATCTACCATGTTAATGTCCATTTTTGGATAAAAACAACACAACACAACGAAATAAATGATAATCTAAAAGTGGAAACTTAACAGATGCGACTTAGACCCATCGATAAACCAGGGGTCGCCCAGGTTTAACGTTAAACAAAGGTTTAGTGTATGGTTTATAGCAAAACCTTTTTTGTAATAAAACTTAAACTTAAACCATTCTTTAATGAGGTTTAAACCTGGGTTTTTAGTTAAACTGCTTTTTATAATGAGACCGTATAAGTCTGAAAATAAGGGTTTTGGTTGTGTAGTTGCATTGTTTGCCAGCAAGGACCTTGCATTTTTGTGCGCTTAGATATGTTATATCAGTCACTGGGTTAAATGAGAAACAAATATTTGCATTTTGATAAGAATGACGTTTTTGGCCAAATTGATGAGTGTCAAGAAACTTATGTTTCACATGAATAGTCTTGGCAAGGGGGCATGTGGCTAAGTAATAACAGCTGTAAGGATCGATCGCTCAGAAAGGGAGATATCTTTCGCTGACCCGGCCCGCAGCAGGCGCACCGGGCGTCGGCGTAGGGCGGATAAAGCCCTCTTCCAGCTCCCTTAAATGGGTCCAGGGGTGATGGATCCGGGGTCATCCGTCGCCTCCTACTCCTTAGGACCCGAGATGACGGTGCGTAGTGTTCCACGCGAACCTCCCTGTGATGTACGGGGGGGAGTTTAAAGCCTCAGTTCCCCCCTAACGTGAGGAGGCCCGCAGAGGCGGGCCAACACTATTCGGGGATCGTGGAAGACGCATTAGATCGCGTGGTCCCTGACGTAGGTGTGAGAGGGAACACCGGGGTAGTTTTAGTCAGTTACAGTCGGACAGACCCCTCCGCCCATCCCAGGGTAAAGGAAATCCATGAGGATTTCCACCTCGAGATAAAAAAAAAGGTGGATGACGGCAGATTCAACTTGACAAAAAAAAAAAAAAAAAACGGATATCAAAAAAAAAACTAGTGTTCCATAGAAAATTCCAATACCTACGCAAAATACATGGAACAGTAATTTTATTGTAGTGTGCGAAGATGCGTGCTTTCATGTGTGTGCGAGGGTGAAATGTCTTTATAGAAGAAGGTCAAAAGTGCGGCTGGTTATGATGCTATACAGTTTGACTTAATCTTTTTAATTTCTGTGCATTGTACGGAGTCGGTCTTCTGTACTTTCTCCCATTATGTGGTCACACGGATATCACTATGCATGTTGTTTTTATCGTTTAGCTTTACGCGGATCTAGGACTCATTCTGCACAGGAGTCACGTCTAGTTAATATCGTTGTCGTTAATCTAACGATGTTAATCGTAAAAGTGAAACTTAGTAACTAGAATTATACTGAACTTATCAGGTCTATGACGCAAGCTCTATTCCTTGCCTAAGATAGAGCACACCAGAGTCTAAAACAGTTTTGTCTTTTGTAGACAGAATATTTTTACCACTTAAATTTACAGAGAGGTTTTTTTATACTTTTGTCAGCATAAGGAAATCCGAATTGAGTAGAAATTCCTACGGGAAAACTGTTTTAGCAACCGTTACGTACCAAGTTAATGGTACCTAAGACAAAAAGTAGTAGTGAAACTTATGACTGTAGCCGAGTATTCCAACTCCAGCAATTTCAAAATTCAGCGTTACCGACCGACTGGAGCCCGGCCGTATACCCGATTCACTCGGGTCGGTAACACTCGGGCCGAGTGTTACAGTTCATCTTCCGAAAGAGAGCATTGTGTGCCTCAAGAACTTTTCACTTTAATACAAGAATTTGTAGATTGTTTTGTTGCGGGACATCATTGTTTTCATAACGCATAAGTCAGTATTTCCAAATAGAGTTCAGAGTCAAGAGATAGCGCCTAAGTCCTAGGTTAAATCCGGTCAACTTAATTGTTATCACGTAACTCAACCCAGGCAGACCTCCTACAAGATAACCTTGTGAAGGTTGCAGGAATTCCCTGGATGCGAGAACCACCGAACCGGTCAAAGTGGCGGAGCGCTGAGCAGGCCTATGTCCAGCTGTGGACACTTTTCGGCTGAAATAATGATGATGATGATGAAATCTACTGACGGTCTGAAATTCTAGTCGATGATAAACCCTTTTTTTCTTTTTTCTGGATGGGAAATCTTCAAATGACTTCTCCCGCTCAGGGCGGAGCGGGAGGGCGTGTCAGACTTTTACTGACTAAAACCCACCCATGTTCCATCAGTTGCCCATGTGCCAGGGTCACGGTATCTCTTTCGAACAATCACGCGACCCCGGCAGGATGATAAACCCTTCATAAAAAAAACCGTAATAAGATTCCCTGCAGTTGAGTAAAATAATACTATTTTAGAAACAGCTCTTTGTCAGGTCAGTTAACTGGAAAGCTTTTTCAAACCGTTTATATATATATATATATTTTTTTTTTTTGTTGTCAGGGCCGCCATCGAATAGTGTTTGGTCCCGTTTAAAGTAGTTTCGGAACGCGCCGTCGAACGGAATGACATCTGACTTGACGTTTTGATTTTGACACTTGACAGGGCCTCTTGATTTGCCGCTAGGAAGGTCCGTCGCCTTTTGGAACCCCGTGACGTGTTTTGTTGAAATTAATCCTTTTAAATCGATCCGTTTGTGACAATTAGTCGTGATCCAATTGTTTTGTTTGTAAATAACCCCAATTTGGTGTAATAATACGGGTTTAGTTTCTTGACATTGAAATAATTTGGAGGTTAAGTGTTTGAACCGCATGTTGGAGTGAATCTCTGGCGAGTTGCAGCGGCCTGGTGTTCTGGAAAACCCACTTACACGTTACTACACGATACATATACACTCACTTACATACATAACTCCAGGTTGGCACCAGAGCAGTGTCCTTCAACTAACAGGTAAGTTCTTTTGTTGTATTGTAGGTGAGTTGTTCTCGTATAAATTGTCTGCTCCGCGTACGGCGGACTAGTTTCGCTCGCCACTCTTGTCTCCTGGACCCCACCATAATATCTTCCACTGCGCTATTGAAATGCTATTGTAGGGGTCTAGCCTGGCAGCATACAAATAGTATTGTTTACTAAGTAAATCAAATCAAGTGTCCTTGGACCTTATATTAAACAGGATTTTATTTCTCAATTGAAATCTTTCTATTTTGGAATTAGTTAATGTCTACACGCGAAGAGCATCACAGCAACTACTATCAATCATGACACTGTTGGTTGAGTAAATAGTGTTTGATAGAATATTGAAAAAGAAAAGCTGGAGGAAAACCTGCTCAGGTAGAGATTCACAGAGGACTCCACCCTGGAGTCACCTGGATGTCTGTACTATCCCACAAACAGCATTATCTACATAGCCTATCCCCAACTATGCCGGGGGTTGGTTTCGAGTCAAACCAGATGCAGCAAAATACCAGTATTCCAACCCAGTAACTGGGTAATACGAAAAGACTCATGGTTGTCAGACTTGTGGCCTTTTGACGACCCGTAACGACTTGCAAGAATCCATGAATGACAGCCGGGACAGTTTAACGTGCTTTCCGAGGCATGGAAGGGTCTTGGTATGTGAAAATGATCAACCGTCCACGGACTTACTTTATCTGATCGATCGGTCCATGCGGCTGTTATTACTTATCCACAAGCCTCTCTATTTAACAAACAATGGGGCACTTAATATCGCATCCAGCGTGTCACGTCTGCTCACTACAGGAGCTGATGGACACTACTGAAGGAGCCAAGGTCGTAGACAAATTCTGGGTTGACTCTATTAAGATAACCATCAACACGCTGAGAAGACTTCGATTCGCATCCAGTACACTCGATCCATTTTTCCTTCCTGACCGATTAGCCATGCCTATGCGTATCTTCCTTCACTCCGACAATTATTTTTGATCCATTCAAAATATTCGTTATCAAAATAAATAAAAATGCTATTTGAATCAAACAACAACCCAACATACTTAAATATTTTATTTATAGATTTAAACAAATTATTGGTCGAAACTCAACTTTTTTATACTTATTTAATTTATTTCTAATGAATTTAAAAAATGTATAATATTGATTCTCTGCACTTCTTTTCAAAATAAAGTTTAACTGTATACATCCACGTAATGTTTTTTTCGTAAAAAGGGGTACAAAGTTTTGCTTCCCGTATTAGTAATAGATAAATAATTGAAATATAACTCAAGTCACGTCAGACGTCAAAAAATCGATTGTCAAATGTTTTAGTTACGTCTGTGGTGACATCGAATTGTCGCCGTCGATGTGGATGTTAGAGTTGTATTTGACGTGGGGTTTCACTGATAACGTAGCAAGTACCTATATGAATCAAAAGCAGGTTTTTTTTTTGGAAATGACATCTTGCAAGTCAACCTAGGTATGAGGTTGTTGTCTGCTTAACCAGATTTGCCTGTGGCTTAATAAATTTAGGTCTCCAGCCAGAGCTTAAAAACTTAAAACTCGCGCGGCTCTAGTTTTGTGTCCTGTGGGCTAAGAACCTCGACTTAGGGCATCGCTGGTAGAGTGTAGCAAGAGAAGGGCTGGATCGGGATGTAGAAAAAAGATGTAAAAACGATAGTTTTATACTTGTGCGCATTTGCTACTTTGCAGGTATGAGGAACAGGGTGTAAAACTCACTCAACCTCCGCAGAACCAGACCAGACGGGTCTCGTGTTTGGTGGGCTATTGCTTAACGATTTATGTCGGGACGTTGTATACATGCTAGTTGCGCGATGCAAGATTTTGTTTTTAATCGCTTATATTCGTATTCAATCTATAATGTTCCCATGACAGGGAAACAGGCCTCTTTGTGAGAAAGCTAACACTAGGGGGATACTAGGTACCTATCTTAAATTTAAAAACTGCTTGAAGCGAGTCAATGTGCGAAAAAAATCGCTGTAAGTGATACCCTACCACTGCAGCGGCAATTGCGGCGGCATCAAAGAGTTACATATAACAGTTTTATTTAATTCTGACGTAAGTAATCGTGTCACGTTGCTAGGGTGACAATGCGTTTTGTCTATAATTTTCGGACATCCTTGGACCAATTAAATTCATTCTTATCGTATTTGCACACCTTATTAGGTAATGATACATAGTACTTTATATTCTTTGTAACATCTGTTTATACCTACCTGTAATAAGATAATAAATAATTTGATTTGATTCTTAAAAACTACAAATTATGATTAAAGAAAAAATGCATTGTATTTTTTTTTGAGACCACGGTTTCTAAAAAGAATTTATTTTCTAATATTTTAGGTGCCATATTAACTTATGACCGCTTTTTTTAGGTAGGTAGTTAACGTAGGTTACGTTAGTTAACCGTATTAATAATAATAATTTTAAGAATATCCAAATAAGTAAGTAATGCATTGAAAACATAAATTTAGAAAGTCAAAGAAAGATTTATTGAGCGCGTAATTTAAATAATAGATGTGAATTTATTTTTTTACCCATTTCAGAATAATTTATTTAGTATCGTCTATCCATTGAAGACAAAATATGTGCACTTTCTCTGTTTATTATTCTTTATTTTTAAGCGGCATAAAATCATGGCTCAATAGCAAAATAGCTAGCAAAATATTAGCAAATATCTGGCAAAATTATACCTTATGTTTTCTTCATTTAAAATGAAAACGCATAGGCTAGATATATCCTTACATTTTCCTACCATCTACTATTATTTAGTTGATACATGATTTTTTAATCATATCAATCATCGTCATTTCAGCCGAAAACCTTCCACTGCTGGACATGGCCCAAGCACCGCCATTTCAACAGGCTCTGCTACTCTTCACCTACGGCCTTCACTTTGACGTCATCAGTGAAGGCCACTGACTTTGAGCCAGAACGGTGATCTTCTTCATCTCATCATCATCATAACAGCCGAAAGACGTGCACTGCTACACATAAGCTTCCCACAAAGGGGGGTATTGCCATAATCACCAAACTAGGCAGGCGGGTTGGCGATCGCATGGTGCATCTTGCATAGAGATCGCTACTGCCCATTTTCTAGTATTTCACATAGTCGCCTTCTGCGACACCTACGGGAAGAAATGGTATGGTATTATTTACGTCGTACGGATTACGGAACCTCTTCTTCATCTATACACGAGGAAAATGTCCATCCAAATTCATAGCCACCTCCAAGCGCCAGTAACTCACGCGGGTCGTAAAAGAAAACGTTTCGTTGCATCACACGTCAGAATTGTTATTGGAACCCAAATTAACTCATGGTCTATATATATTGCACGCAGTTGCATTTCTTAGTCAGCGACCTTGCATACAATGTTGATAGTAACCTTATTCTGGAGCTGATCAGCTATTCGGAGTAATGAAGTCAAGCAGTGATGCATTGCGGTTTCATTGATATTAACTATGTGGAATTAAATGTCGTGGTGATTCTGATTAATTAATCATTGACACGTGTGGTGACGGAAGACAATAGGCATGTTAGGTATACAATGAAGTCGTTTGATAGGAACCTTCAGAGTAATAGTGACAAGACCATCATCACAAATTACAAAGTAAAAAATATATTTTATTTCTTTTGTAATTTTAATTGTATTTTCGTTTATTTTATGCCACCGACTTCTCTCTTTGTCTTCGATTTTTCATTTTGTAGCGATTTTTACTTACACTACGTAATTTGTTTTCAGCAGTTTTGCAACACCAAACTTCTTGTAATCTGTTGAAATATTTTAACTGGATCTCATTACTAGCCACTGGCCGAAGCAATGGGCTTGGATTCGATCCCACGCAGGTGAATAGGTAGGCACTTAGGGTGAAACCGTCAGGTTAGCTCGAGGACTTATTTTCTTACTTATTTTGCAATTTGTAGGTCACTGTCAGGTTGGATGTTGATTAAAATATGATCCACGACCGTCACACATATGTAATTATACAACGGAGAACGTTGAAGAATCACTAATATTTCTGATTTAGATATGATTTTAGTATTATGAAAGACTGTATTTTTCTTAAGTTGTAAATAAAATATAAAAATCACTTTTTTACAACATGCTTTTTTACACTTAGGTAATTAGTGTCCGAAAGAGTAAAGCCAATGTGGCTTTCGACCCACTCTTCTTCTTCTGTGGCATCATTAGAGGCTGATTATGACGCAGGCAAGAAATTATTTATTTTCTTAATACGTATGTTTTAATATAAATACCAAAAGTTTTCTTAACCGCGTATCCCCAACGTATTCTGTTTACAAACAATACGAGTGGGAAACCCAAGCTCCCCCTTATCTTACCCATTGTGGTATAACGGAGTGTTGTTCAAACGTTTTTGATATTAAGTTACTCCAAACAGTTATGCGGTGCGATAATACGCTTGCAACTCAGACTGTATGATAAGCCAGTGTGCATACCAACTCTAGCAAACCATTACTTGTTTGCTAGAGTTGGTATGCACACTGGCTAAAATATGGCATACTGGCATAAACGCATAAAACGTTAAAAAAAATAACACTGCTTTATAAATTAAACTTTATATTTCGACAAACAAAGGATCATAAACAGAACAAAAAAAAAACACATACAACCGTACGCCAAATACGCGCTCAGACGTAGAGTTGCGGACACCAACCCATCAGTGGCGCAGGTAACTAATAAGCCCATTCCTGTCGGCTTCCCTTACGAAATTATGACAGTCAGGAGTTCTCAGCAGTGTTTAATAATCACACTGAATGTATTTAATCTTACACCATAAAATTAAAGTATTCCAAACCCCAACCTACATAAAAAAATATTTGTCTTTATATTCCAACGAAAACAAAACATTTAAAGTGCGCGCGGCACCGCGCGTCAACATTTTTCTGCAGTGAACTCGCTTACAACGCCGGCTTATGAAGTACATCAATTTCTATACAAGATCATCTCGTCATGACGTCACTTCAGGTCACGTGCCACAAATTTTTTATAGGCCTTGGCAAGCCACTAGACGTCGGGTTATCCGAACGAACTGGAGTAGCAATATCGTCCTTTCGTTGAATTTCGTAAGTGTTCGGGCCCTTCCCCCGCCCCTTTGAGCCCCGCCCGGTCGACGCGACAGTACTTTATCATTTTAAATGTTTGTTTGACCATTGACGTCAATAGAATTATAACCTTAAAACAAACCTTTTATTTTGTTGATATTTGTGGTAAATTGTGCGTTCGCAATTAGTAATTTGTGGTAAGTCCTAAGTTTTGAAAATAAGAAACACGTAATTAGGTTAGGTCATAATTCATTATTGTGTGATACTTTTCCACAAATTACAACATTATCTATACTAATATTATGAAGCTGAAGACTTTGTTTGTTTGTTTGTTTGATTGAACGCGCTAATCTCAGGAACTACTGGTCCGAATTGAAAAAAATATTTTTGTGTTGGGTAGCTTATTTATCGAGGAAGGAACACCACGCTGCAACCAAGAGGAGCGGAGCAGTAATGAAAAATGTTGCAAAAACGGGGAAAATCGCACGGGTAGGCAATTCGACGCGACAGGAAGGGTCTGGGGAACAAGAAATTTAACGCGGATGAAGTCGCGGGCAGAAGCTGTAGTATATTTTTGACACTTCCCGTTACAGTTGCATCCGCGGAGAGGTCGTTTTCGGCTTTGAAGTGAATTCATACGTACATGCGTAATTCTCAAAAACAAGAACGATTATCTGATCTACCCATTTTTTCTATAGAAAAACATTTATTGTTAAAAATTAAGAAGCATCTCGGCTTTTATGATAATGTCTTAGCGCACTTTGTACTAAAGAATAGACGAATAGCTTTAGAGTATAAGTCGTTTTATAAGTAGAATAAGGCAGTAGTCTTGTAGTTAAGTAGTTTTTTCTAGTAGACATCATACGTCAACATCACACTGATCACACCACAAACGGCTTTTTTCAAAGCCGCTTTTATTATACTTGCAAGACACTGTTTCAATCACCAGTGCTTACACGTATAGTAAAGGTGGACTGAAGACATCTGCTTGTAGAAGACTGAAGCCAGGAAGTCAGTCACAGATTTTAAGTAACTGGACTACGTGCGCCACGTCCGGCCTAGGTAAGCATTTTTCTTGCTCCGGCTTACCTCTCTAATAAAATCACCCTTCGCCACTGCAGCCCATTCTACCTAAAACACATACAAATGCTAAAAATTCTACACAAAACGTTCTACTGCATTCGGTTGCTCAGTATAGCCTAAAGCCACGGTAAAGATATCCTTTACCGTGCTAAAGCGGTAAGCGGTTGTTATAGCCTATTCATCTTCTTCTACTTAGCGTGTCGATAGCACTCTGAACTTGGCTACGAGCTTAGCACTTTCAGTAGCGTCCATCAACTCCTGTAGCGTGCAAACAACAGGACACGCTGGATAAAATATCAAGTGCCGCATTGTTCGTGGAACAGCACCACATTAAAAGCCTTTGAAAAATCGGAAAAAAATCCGTCCTGCGTTTGTTTTGAACACTAATTACCTAAGTGTAAAAAAGCATGTTGTAAAAAAGTGATTTTAATATTTTATTTACAACTTATGAAAAATACAGTCTTTCATAATACTAAAATCATATCTAAATCAGAAATATTAGTGATTCTTCAACGTTCTCCGTTGTATAATTACATATGTGTAACGGTCGCAGATCATATTTTGATCAACATCCAACCTGACACTGACCTACAAATTGCAAAATACGTAAGAAAATAAGTCCTCGAGCTAACCTGACAGTTCCACCCTAAGGGCTCACCTACGAACCTGCGTGGGATTGAACCCAAGCCTACTGCTTCCTTCGGCCAGCGGCTAGTAATGAGATTCAGTCAAAATATTTCAACATTTTCAACAGATTACAAGAAGTTTGGTGTTGCAAAACTGCTGAAAACAAATTACGTAGTGTAAGTAAAAATCGTAACATCGTGAGTTTGTAAGTGTTGAGAGTTATTGATGATCTTGTTGGCGATTTAATAGGAGGAATCATTTCTCCTAGCACTTCTGATAATTATCTGTTTAAAAATGGAGCAGAGATCTGGGTTTATATACAAAAAGGACGTTGGTAACCAATCAACACTTGAGTCTCTTTCGCACCGAAAGACGCGGTGTTACGGTGCTTTCGGCAGAAATCGCACGAAAACTACGATATCTCAAAAATTACGGATCGTAGTTCCACAAAATTACTGTCATTGAATTGATATGAAATAAGCTATCTGATTATGAAGGTTTAGTACAGTTTTGCCTTGTAATATATTGCTAATTCGACGTTGAAAATAGTTTGAGTGACTTCTTCCCAGTTTTTTTACCAAACGTCGTCATATTCATGTGCATAATATACAAATACATGTAGATCTTGTAACTAGCCATAAAATCAGAAAGAAGATAGATAGAGAGCTTTCAGTTGTATTGTGCTACATGTTTGTAAATATGAAATCTGTTGTTTAAAACTTATTTCTTCGTATGAAGAATAATAAAGATAATATATTCTGCCTAGCCTTTTTCCATTCAGTTTACATAAAATACTGGTATTTAGGTGCATCCGGTATGACTAAAAGTCGACCCTAAGACAAATGGAAAAGGCTATGTAGATGCTATATGATCATATTTCATTATTTTACAAGTCTCTGCAACATAAATTACTCAACAACACACGATATTCGGCAAATAATTTTTCGCCTGCTTCAACAAAATTCGCATTCACACGCGTTTATTAATAAAAGTATGATTAGGAAATCCAACTGAAATTAAAAATTACTCATTCATGAGCTGGCAAGTGTTGGCCCAATTTTTGTGAAAATATTCAGGTCGAATGGAGACCATCCATCGCTAGCGACGCTACTGAGATGACACGATGAGTATCATAGAGATTGTGCCTGACGGATTTATTAATTTATTTGTTTACTTTGGGTTTGTGTATCATAGAGGTGACTAAAAGGTATGGCTAAGTTATTGGGGTTAAGCAAAATATGTGACTAGACAGTGAATCCGTATATGATGGTGACGTGGACCATGTGCTACCCCAGATTAGGGAAAAGACTGTCGAAGTGCGAGTCGGACTCCTAATTGAATTTTATTTATGCAATGACATCAACTTTTAAAGTATTATATTGTTTTAATTAATATGAATGTGAAGACTAAGTGTTTTTGGTTTCTTTTTCTTCTTATTTAGTTTTTGTCATAGTCTGCCAGTTTAAGTAATTTTTGCGGCCGACAAAAATGTCCTTTCTTTGGTATTGTTCATCACTTTGTTGAGCTCCTTAAGTTCTGAGTTGAGCTGTAGGTTACTTACTGTATAAATGCGTGCACTGATTGGACAGTTCCGCTCAATCTGTGTGGCTCTTTGCTCAAAAGACTATTTCAGACAACAATCCACACGGTCTTCACATGATCTGACCAAGATTATGTCTGGACTTTAATAGAGACTGTGACCCCTAATTTTGTTTCGGCCTTTCTTCTCAGAGTAGACAGATAGGAAACGCCAACCCCATCTAGTTTAAAAAAAAATATGACTGACGTGTAAAAGTTTTTAAGCAAACCTACTTGCAGAAATAAAATCATTCATCATTTATAATCGAATGGTTCCATACCACAGTATAATATTTAAAATAAAAATGCAGTTTCTCGTTCTCCCAAACCTACTTGCAGAAATAAAATCATTCATCATTTATAATCGAATGGTTCCATACCACAGTATAATATTTAAAATAAAAAAAGCAGTTTCTCGTTCTCCTTTAATTTTGAACTTTAGTTTTATTTTTATTACTTGTTGTTGTAGGTGAGTCTTCTTTTTTCTCTTACCACGTAGCTAAGTAGTACCTAGGTACTTATACAAATTGTAATAAAGGGTATTTAATATAATAATCTCAGATAAAACCGACCTTGTATAGGGCCTTACGTTACATCAAATATAACGTCTGCCTACTAATAAAAAGCCTTATCTGATTATTAAAATACCTTTGTCAAGGCTTAGATATGACGTATGAGAGTTCTGGTAAGTAATTAGAATTTTAATATCGTTAAAATTAATTTCTTCATTAAAGATGATCAACCGAGCTAAATGCTGCAATCATCATCATCATCATTTCAACTGTAAGACGTCCACTGCTGGACATAGGCCTCCCCCAATTTGGGGGTTTTGCCATAATCGCCACGCTTGGCAGGCGGATTGGCGATTGCAGTATGGTGGTAAAATACATAGAGAACGCTGCTGCCCGTTCTCTAGTAAGTCCCTTTTTTTTTGATGGGAAATCCTCAAATGAATTCTCCCGCTCTGGGCGGAGCGGGAGGGCGTGTCAGACTTTTACGGACTAAAACCCACCCGTGTTCCATCAGTTGCCCATGTGCCGGGGTCACGGTATCTCTTTCGAACAATCACGCGACCCCGGCAGGCATCGGTCCTATCAGATCCCTTCAGTTTCGCTGACATCTCTTTGAGGCGCGCGTGGAACACTACGCGCCGTCGACTCGAGCTTGGTCTTTACCTTGCAAGCTCGCGCCTACGGTGGCCGGGAGTCCGCTATCGACTCCCGACGCCCGGGGTCTAATAAGTCCCTTAGTCGCCTATTACGACACACACGGGAAGAAATGGGATGGAAGATGGGTGAGACATGATGTGATGGGTGTACTGTGGTGGTAGTGAGATTTACGGATCCTATCCTTAAGAACAAAGAAGCATTCAAAACCTGTCTTGCACAGAAAATCTTCATTAATTTGGTGATCCTTTCCAATTAAGTGTAATAGTTTAACTTAAATTGAATTGCTTTTTCTTCTGCAGGGACAGAGATCTTGGTGATCTCTTTGCGCTCAAAGTATAATCAGCCTATAACGTTCCCACTGTTGGGCCTCAGGCCTCCTCTGTGAGAGACAGTGGGACATTATCCAGCACGCGGGCCCAGTGCGGGTTGGTAGACGTCACATGTCTCTGAATTTTTGGTTCTAGGACATGCCGGCTTCCTCATGATGTTTTGGGTCACCCCGTTTAGAAAACAGTTGTCATGAAATTATTATTCACACAAATTCTCTGCTCTCTCGCTCTCTCAAATTATGTCAATCAATCAAGTCATCCTGTCACCGTAGCATATTTCAGAAGCCTGAAATGATTTTAACATATTATTACAAGCTTTTATATACATAGTTCACCTGGTGCCTGTGATGAAATCTCACAAGTTAAATTTGACCTACTTCACGGTTTCCGATTGAGCTGAAATTTTGCATGCATGTGTAAATTGGATGACAATGTAATTATATTATCATAATCAGCCTTTATTGTTCCCATTGCTGGGACACAGGCCTCCTCTAGGTGAGAGGGAGTGGGCCGTAATCCACCACGCGGCCAACTGCGGGTTGGTAGATGTGCGACGATGTAATATTAGGTATTATGAAATGAAGCTGAACTGATGATCCTGCCAGGGTCACGCGATTAGTTCGAAAGAGATACCGTGGCCCTGGTATATAGGCAACTGAAGGAACACGGGTGGGTTTCAGTCAGTAAAAGTCTGACACGCCCTCCCACTCCGTCCAGAGCGGGAGACGTCATTTGATGATTTCCGACTCACAAAAAAAAATCTGTACTGATGATGGAGCTGGAAGGTGGACATGGGAACTCTGTAATAAAACGACGCCACCGACAAGTTTGATTAGTCTCTACAAGGACTCTGGTTCTCAGTAACAAAAAACAAAAACACCAATTTAATGAAATGACCATATTAGTTATTTAACATCATAAATTTTATACAAAAATGTAATAAAAATAACAATTAATTTTGTAAAATAATAAAAAATCGTTTATTAATTTAGGGGAGCCTTCTGGGAATCAGCTGATCCTTGCTATCTAACAAAACCTAGTACCTAATTGTATGCTGAACTGGTTGTATATCTAATCATCTACTGACAAGAGTATCTCAATTACGATATTTTTTATTTTGCTGCATATTTTTCATTACCGCTCTTGCGGCCTTGCGGTTCGCTCATTACAACTGGCCAAAATGCTAAACGCACCTGATAACAAACTTGTTTATAAAGGAGCCGGTAAACAAAACAAAACAACTTCACACTATAAATCGATACATCGACGAAAAATCGGAACAGCTGATACAACTGCATACTCCACTATATACAGCCCGCTGGGACACCGATGGCCTGAAGTCGAAAGCGATTTCATGGGCTTGCTCGCGGCCCCGAGGCGGTCGGCGCGAACTGACAGACAGTCGACAGCACCCAACCGCGGCGCGCACACGTGCCTACACGCTCCGTCTCACACTCCCCGACACAAACACCATCCAACAAATTCGCGAACGATTTTTCAACACAGTTCCCTAGTTTTCCAACTGATTGTGCTACATTAGTGTTACCGTGCTGTGCTCTCGGCAGGTCCGGCGTTGCTAAGGTAAATAAACCGGCACTTATCCGCAACTTATCGGACGTTTAGTGTGTTAAGTTATCGCTTAAGATGAAATTTACAATTGTTTTTAAATTATGCTTGAATTTATAGGAATTTTCTTTTCAGTAAATGGATTTTTGATGTAAGAAATTACGGGTTTCATTCATGTTATTTTAAATTTCGATACGCCGATTATAAATTTGTTTGATAATTTTCATTGGCATAACGACATCTATAAAGATTTTCAGGTGTAAATCGTTGTGCATTCTTTCCAGTAGAAAAACGTTCATTCTAGTAGTTGTAAAATCTGAAAAAAATGTTACGTAGTATTTTTCAGTCATGAAAATATATTTGACTTTTTGAAAAAATTACACCAAACAGATTTCTCCCAAACAAATGTAAGAACAATTAAGACGGAATCCAATTAAGAAGCCACAAATAGAATAACCTATTAAAACACGCAAATACGATGAAAATAAACCATGTTTATTGAACAAATCGGTAGCTATTAGCATAACCAAGACCTGCTAACAACAAGTTAGCGGCGAGACCACCTGTTACAGACACCTCGGTGAAATATGGTACAATACTTCAAGCATTTACGAAGATTATGTAAGCAAATATGACAAGGATAATCTTCGAGGGATTCTTTCGTTAGTAATGTGGCAATGGACATGTTCGGTGTGGTAGACTCGTATTATCTATAAGTGGCTGCTGTTGAGGGAAGGATATCTTCAAAAGATGAAGGGAAGTTATAAGAAGTGGTTTTTTCTTTTATCTTGTATTAGACTACAATAGGTTGTGTAAAGGGCAACTGATGAAAGATCAAATCTTATGAGATTCAAATTAAAACTCTAAACAAATACACTTTGGTTTAAAGAATTTATATTCTCAAAAATAACATAAAATAGGTAATTTCACATAGTGAGATATACAATTAAATCATGCAGTTATAATACTGCAATGATTCCGTGATTTGATAAGGAAATACAATTTTTTTAATATTACGCTTCTACAATTTTTAATTTCATTCAAACGTTATTTTTACGCTTCTTGTATTTGTACAATGAACAAGTCACATGTTACTTTATTTGCGTAAAACACGTGGTTTCCATATTTCTGTCTTGATTAAAGTTTAATTAGATTTTACATAGTGCCTCAATAAATTAGCTAAGTTCTTTGATTTCCGACTCCTTGATATTTCGACTCCTGACGATGATTACATCAGTATCATTATTCATAGTCTTGTTATCATATCAGGTTCTTACTTCAGTAACATAATTCAGAAGATATATTATGCAAGCAAATATGATAATCAGAAACTTTAAAGATATGCTGGAATTTTAATAAAAACGGTTTGCAAGGTGCTTCCTTTAATTGTGTATTGACCTGTCAAAAATGTCATTTATATCATTGTGAAGCAATAGTATATGCATGTTTAGTGTGTTTGCATGCCGCTCGTGTTATATTTTAATATTCTTTATTTAATTAATCACCTACAATTTGTGTTTTAAATATTACAATATAAAATTATAAATCATATAAAAATACAAAAAAAAAATCCGTAATACACCACGCGATTATTGTGCGTTTTGGTATATGTCATATGTCTTAGAATTTTTAGTTTTCGGCATGTCAGTTTCTCACCATGTTTTACTTCACCGTTTTGAGAGCTATGGTGATGAAATAATATACTCAAAGTAAAATGCCAATCTGGGTTAGAATTTACGACCCGTCGCGGTTGTTATCACTGGACTTCAACTAAAACAATGTCCACTCTGTTATTTACCAAAAATTTGTTAGAAAGAAGTAAGTCTGTCATTAAAGAAGCAAAATGCGAAGAGGTTGAGCAGCTAAATGCCCGCATGAATGAGACGAATCGATCGATTCAATACTTGATTCGCAAGAACCGGTAGGTACAAGAATTTTAGCGGTATGGTGCCAAATTAGTACAACCGAATACGTCTGCGGATTTTGATAGCAAGTTTGATGATTTTAAAGATATAGTTGTACGTTTACTCAGTCATTTGAAAGTAAGAAACAACTAAAATTAATCCTATTTTCTTAAATTGTGACAGTCAAAAGTGCGTTTTATGTGCCTATCTATATTTCTATAATTTAATAATGCTGAAGAATTTGTTTGCTTTTTGTTTGAAATAAAAAATCGAAATATCTCTGGTACGACCAGTTGGATTAAAAAAATATTTTGAGAAAGGCTTACAGGTTAATCACGCTAGGATCATTTCAGGGGGTGGGTAGGAGGTACAAGAAATTTCACGCAGACGAAGCTAGTCTGAAAGAAATTATTTGACTTTGGACTAAAAGTATGTGAAAGACGAAAGATATTTCATAAAGCATCATTTTTATCCGCGCTACGGATGAAGTCGCTCAATTTTTCGGGCCACTTTAAAATGCAAAACATAGTTCTTATAACAGTAAAATATTTCCTCACCGGTTTCTGGCTTGCATCGACATTTTTATTTTCAACTCGTATTTCTTGAGTGCTCTTAATTTTGTGATGTTTGACCGTGACTTTGACAACGTGAATACTGAAAAGAAATGCATTATTATTAAATTATCTTCGGTAGCTATATTTTAGGATATTAGTGTTGATAAGTCTGATGTCCCAGTAACTGGGTTGTGGAGGTCAGATAGGCAGTCGCTCCATGTATGCAGTTAGGTTAGACTGGGATACGACCCAACATACTTAGGAAATGGCTAAGCAGATGATGATGATAAAGTCTGATGTCGCAAACATTAGCCATGACCTAGATACGAGTAGAAGTCATGGTCATGGACATCGGTTATGACTGGGTGCTGCGCGCCGACCTCCCTAGCGGCGTCAGCGTAGCACGCTGGTCCTTGCGCAGGGGAGGTCGTACGAGGCGGCGGCCGAATTAATGACACGCGGGGTTGCGACAATCGTCGATAGGATCCGGCAATTGGGACTCGAGGTGGCATTGCACAAGTCCGAGGCCATGGGTTTTCATGGTCCTCGGAACGCGCCACCTGCGGGTTCCCAACTTACGGTAGGAGGGGTTCACATCGGCGTCGAGTCGACGATGAAGTACCTGGGACTTGTCCTCGACAGCCGGTGGAACTTCGTTGAGCATTTCCGACGTTTGGCTCCCAGACTGGAGCGGGCTGGGGCTGCACTAAAGCGGCTCCTGCCCAATCTGGGGGGTCCAAACGCCTCCTGCCGGAGGCTCTACACGGGGATCGTGCGGTCCATGGCCCTCTACGGGGCACCGGTGTGGGCACCCTCATTGAGGCTGCGCCCAGCGCGCCGATTGTTTGCGGCCCAGAGGGTCATGGCCATCCGGTTAATCCGGGGATACCGCACGGTCTCGTGCGAGGCGGCGAGCCTCCTTGCCGGAGTGCCGCCATGGGATCTGGAGGCAAAGGTCCTCGCGCACATGTGGGAGTGGCGCGAGGAGGTGAAACGCCGGGGCGAAACTCCGCTGCCGCGACAAATCGCGGCACGGCGGACAGAGCTCCGGTGTTATCTCATGGCGACATGGCGGGTACGATTGTCGCAACCCAGTGCTGGGCACGCCACAATTGCGGCGGTAAGTCCCCTCTTTGAGGAGTGGATAGAGAGGCGTCACGGCGTCCTCACCTTCCGCCTGACGCAGGTTCTCACCGGGCATGGGTGCTTCGGTGGGTTCCTGTTCAGGATAAAGCGGGAGGATACGTCCGGGTGTTTCCATTGCGAGGATCGTCTGGAGGACACGGTGGAGCATACGATGGAGGTGTGCCCTGCCTGGGCGGAGCACCGCCGTGTCCTCGTGGAGGCGATCGGCGGCGGCGACCTCTCGCGTCCGGCCTTGGTGCGAGCCATGGTACGGAGCGAGAGGGAATGGGAAGCCGTCACCTCCTTCTGCGAAGCAGTAATGCTCGCGAAGGAGGAGGCGGGGCGCGTGAGGGAGTGGCAGTCTCTGCGCCCTCACGCCCCTAGCCGCCGCAGGAGGAGACGCCCCGGGCGTCGGGAGTCGATTGCGGACTCCCGGCCACCGTAGGCGCGAGCTTGCGGGTGGCGAGCAATGGGTAGCTCGCCGCCCGGTAAGGACCAGGCTCTGGTCGACGGCGCGCAGTGTTCCACGCGCGCCTCAAAGAGATGTCAGCAGCAGTGTAGGGGTCTACTAGGACCGATGCCTGCCGGGGTCGCGTGATTATTCGAAAGAGATACCGTGACCCTGGCACATGGGCAACTGATGGAATACGGGTGGGTTTTAGTCAGTAAAAGTCTGACACGCCCTCCCGCTCCGCCCAGAGCGGGAGAAGTCATTTGATGATTCCCCATACTGAAAAAAAAAAAAAAAAAATGGTCAATCTTCATTTAAACTTATCAAAACTGTTTAAGAATGTCTGCTTAATTGGTTGATATATCAACTATCTCCTAGGGACTTTGGGTTCAACTCGTTGGAGGTAAGAAGAGGCGTTGATCAGCTCACCGTAGCTTGTAAGACCCTCAACGGTCGTATCGACTGCCCTGAGCTCCATGGCCTTTTCTGTCGACTATTTGTGCCCGACAAATACGGCCACCGCCTGAGTCGCCGACACAATCTGTTCGCGCAACTGCCTTGCAGAACAGTAGCCAGAGCTGAATCGCCTGTATGTCGTACATTGAGGATGCTCAATGCCCTCCTGACGGCCAACCCTGATTTTGATGTGTTTGCGGACGAATGGAGTAGAATTATGCGCGTATGTCTGATGTTTTGTGAGAAACAGTATGCCACTGTTCCATGTTAGTAAGTAGATTGTTAATTGTATAATTTTATTTTCTTTATGTTTCTATGTTAATTAATGTAATTGGTACTGTACCGTGTTAATTAACTATAAATAAATAAATAATAAACTTGGGGACATAAAGACGAGATCCCATAGACTGTTATTACTGACGATCTTTAGATACTGCTGCAAACACTAATAATAAATGAAGAGGTAGGAGTATACCATCTTAAAACATAGCTGTAACCCAACCATCCGAAATGCTCTAAAATAACATTTTAAGACACTCTTGGGAGGAAAAGCTTTTAGCTTTTCTTTGCAAAGAGATTTTATACTCTACAAGAATTTTCAAAGTTGAATTTCTAAACGTTAAGGTAAAGTAGTTCGCTCAGACGGTGATGTCATGTGTTATGTATTGTCAGTTGTGTGGATATGTAAATATGTATCATTGTGTAAACACGGCGTTATCTCCATGTGAGTACTTGTTTCAACAATACTCTAGTTACAGTTTAGTTCCGAGACCTTATTAATGAAAGATGTGTCTAGTTTCTTGGTATAATATCTATCTATAATTGTTCGTCGCTTTCGGGACTTATTGTTTGATTATCATGGGTTTATCCCGTCTACTGTTACTCTTTTCTCGGTACTGCTATTACTGTTATGAAAAAGGTCACTTACTGTAAAAGTAAATGATGACATGATTAGGAAATGATCTGTAATTTTAACCTAAAAATATGTCACATTAGAATGTTTTAAATTGATGATCGCCTTATACACCATGATAGCACACGGTCAACAGAAAATAAAAGTGTTGTAAAATGTTTCTAAAATCGTATTCAGGTAAAAATAAACGAATTCCAATCTGATTCAATTCCGCGCTTTTTACATTATTTGCACCATTTTCAATGCCAAATGAATCAATGCCAGAATGCCAGTGCAAACTGAGTGTGCAACCTAAAACTTGGCACGAATTTAACGAGACCATTATTAATTGTGATAACACTTTGAGAAAGTCTGGAGCAACTAAATGGAACACTATTATTATAACAATCTAATAATAAAACCATCCGAGTGGAAATAATTGCGAACGCCAGTGAAAATGGAAATAATATACCCAAAGTAAGAGTAAATATACTTACTTTAGTATGTGTAAAGTAGAGCAGAAAAGTGCAGTTAAACTAAAAGGCAGGAAGTAGGAACAGAAAGTGAAACTCTTTACAGACACTACAATAGAGAAAACAGTGTTTGTAGCGTTTATCATTATGTACCATGACAAGACTATACACAAGCAAAATATTACAGATTTTCGCTACACATAATTCTATAGCAGTCAAAACCTTTAAATTCCTTCTCAGAATCAGGTTTAAGATAATTTATTGCATTTCAACAACTCACTTACAACCTATTGTTTATTCCAAGACGATTCTCAGAACCAAATGAGTGGGTTCCTTTATAATATCAGGCTCCATATTCAGATTTTTTAAGCCATCTTCGGTTATATCATTAGCTTTTCATGACTTATCGCTCCGGTACTTATGTTATCTTCATTTTGATGATCGGCAGAACAGATGGCCATTATAACCCGTCTTGTTTTAACTTTATTGGTTTATAATTTAAACAAGTTTGTTGTTGAAGTCTAAAACTGAAGGATTAAATAATATGATTGGAGTTTATAAGTACGATACTGTGTCTTGAGAGGCGAAGGAATGTTTATGATCCACGAGTAAATAGTTTATTCATTGCGGGATGTAAGCAAGAAATATTTGCGTCTAGATCAATTTATAATTGCAACTCTTCGATTGTACATTGCCATTTTCTTTTACATACAATATCGTATCATTGTCAACATTTTCTTTGATACTAACTCTAATTTCAAGACCGATAGTTTTAGCTTTAGTAATTAGCTCTAGTAAATTCATTCAATTCACTCATGAACTTATCCTATCCAGTTGAAAGGTATGCAGTCACCTAAAACAACAAAATTAGGTCGTGCTACTAAAATTGATTGATCGTGTACTCGTGGGTGCTTTGTTTTAGAGCCTACCGTTTGTGTCATGTCGTGTTTTCACTTCCCCTGATGATGTTATGTTCCGGCCAACAATTTGCGCTGCAATAAAAATAAGGGACTCCACAATATTGTGACATTCGCGCGCATTAATCTTTGTGTTGGCAATGACACAAGAATCCATTGCATCATATCGCGTAACTAATACTAGTTTATATTGGCGTGACTACTATTACTGAGTAACGTCTAGAATATGTATTGACTTGGTCTTCTAGTTTCTGTACATGCATTTTGTGTTGCTCTCTTGTTGGTTGAAAGTGCTAGGTACAAGGAATTTTGCATATGAGACTTTCATGCAAGAGCTGACTTTAAAAAAGTCTTTGAAAATAATGTTACATTTGCAAGTAGTGTTGAGTCGTTATCTAATAGAGCATAGGTTCATTATGTTTTCGTTCTTCTTTAAACTCAAAAATATGTTTGTCGCGTTTCGTGTGTGAATTTCGTTTCAATCATAATGTATAGCGTTTGCTCAATTAAACTACCCTGCCTACTTTCACACAATATATAATAATAAATTTAATTCATTAAGATTTGTGAGATATGAAATATCGTCTCTCAAATGGAGAGCACGGCGTACATAAAATATGTTCACAGTTAACACCAGATATGACAACCTTCAAGTCTTACCAAGGGGTATGGTATTGTACTACTACCCAGTTTGTGGAGGTCAGACAGGTAGTCGTTCCGCGTTAAATACTGGTATTCAGCTGCATTCGGTAAGACTGGAAGCTGACCCCAAAATAGTTGGGAAAGGCGAGACAGATGATGATAAGTTGACACCAGCTAATTAATATGGCATTTACATACAGAAATTAGTAATTATTTCAGCTTGAATGTTGCACCCATTATCACATGACAAATCGGTTGAAGTTCGAAGAATTAATTATTTGTAGGATTATAACGGTGCAAATATTACCGTCGACTCGGTTCGCAGTGGAATTTCTTTTTATAACGAAGACATATTCGTGCATACGTCAAAACTGCGAGAAATCGATAATAAACGATTTTGTTTGTTAAATCGGGCACGGAATATCGGAACCGTTCAAGTGTGCAGTAATTTAAATAAGAAAATATGTACCGCATACTTACTGAGTGTAGAATATTTGTGTGGCTTGATTATTCGCGAAATCTCCCGTAATGTTTGTTTTGCGTTTTTAATATGTTCGGCAGTAAATATTTTCGACCGAGTTCGAGGTCGTAGGTTCGTACTCAGACAGGAGCTTTGAGTGAATTATTTCGTCACCACTGCTCTCAAAACGGTAAAAAAAAACATCGTGAGGAAACCGGCATGTCCGAGAAGCAAAAATTTGAAGACATGTGACATCTACCAACCCGCACTGGGCCCGCGTATTCAGCACGCGGTCCCTGTACCGTACAGCCCTCTTCCTCTCATCGAGAAGAGACCTGTATCCCATCTCGCCTGTACCCCAGCTGTGGAAACATTATAGGCTGATTATGTGTGATGAAAATATTGTATTCATCAATGCTTAAATCGAAACTAGTACCTGCCTCGTTGGTTTAGTGGTCGAAGGCCTACAGCTTTGAGGAGTGGATAGAGAGGCGTCACGGCGTCCTCACCTTCCGTCTGACACAGGTTCTCACCGGGCATGGGTGCTTCGGTGGGTTCCTGTTTAGGATAAAGCGGGAGGAAACGCCCGGGTGTTTCCATTGCTCGGATCGTCTGGAGGACACGGTGGAGCATACGGTGGAGGTGTGCCTTGCCTGGGCGGAGCACCACCGTGTCCTCGTGGAGGCGATCGGTGGCGGTGACCTCTCGCGTCCGGCCCTGGTGCGAGCCATGGTACGGAGCGAGAGGGCATGGGAAGCCGTCATCTCCTTCTGCGAAGCAATAATGCTCGCGAAGGAGGAGGCGGGGCGCGTGAGGGAGTGGCAGTCTCTGCGCCCTCACGTCCCTAGCCACCGCAGGAGGAGACGCCCCGGGCGTCGGGAGTCGATCGCAGACTCCCGGCCACCGTAGGCGCGGGCTTGCGGGCGGCGAGCAATGGGTAGCTCGCCGCCCGGTAAGGACCAGGCCCGTGTCGACGGCGCGTAGTGTTCCACGTGCGCCTCAAAAAGATGTCAGGAGCATTGAAGGGGTCTGCTAGGATCGGTCCTAGCAGACCTGCTAGGGTCGCGAGATTGCTGGAAAGAGATACCGTGACCCTGGCACATGGGCAACTGAAGGAACACGGGTGGGTTTTAGTCAGTAAAAGTCTGACACGCCCTCCCGCTCCGCCCAGAGCGGGAGAAGTCATTTGATGATTTCCCATAAAAAAAAACCCTACAGCTCAGCATGAGGTCCTGGCGGGTCGGACTAAGTGTTATTAGATTTTTCTATCTGTAATTTTTCAGTCGAAGCCCGGAGTCTGGATCGTTGTCAGATTGATGGCAATAGGCACGCACTCTATAACATTATGTGACTTTAACATAACTGGCGATATGTGGGTGTAGCTACTTACAGAGTAAACCTCTGCCTAACCATTCGGGAAATTCAATTTTGAGGTTTATTTGTTACTTTTTCTTTTTTATTTGTGCTTTTGCCAGCGGCATTGCCCGCGTCTTATACCTACATGTATATTAACCTTCCTCTTGAATCACACTGTTTATAAAATAAAATAAAAAAACGCATTGAAATCCGTTGCGTAGTTCTAAAAAGATCTAAGCATACATAGGGACAGACAGCGGGAAGCGACTTTGTTTTATACTATGTAGTGATTCTGAATGACCCTGTAATCTTCGTAATTATTAATTATTTCAGTACCAGACCAAAGACCTTTTCATAATAACTACAGAAATTGAACTCTGTATTAATTAATAGAAACCGAAGAACCAGAACAATGAAACCAATAACCATATCGTAACCCTTGACGATAATTAAACTCTCGAATATTCTATTACGTTATTACCACAAGTAAACAATAGGCTGGTTTCTACGTAAGCGAAATTAATAATTAACTAGGATATAATCCACAATATTGGCTACATTTTAACGAAGTGTGTCGACAATCTGTGTCGTAAATGTTTTACGTGTTTGAACTATGTTACTGTCTAAATAAAACCGCCATGTAATGTAAGAGAACAAACGCCGTGAAGGTTGCTTATGTAATTTATGTAAACCTTTGGTTCATATTTAATACTTAAGTTTTTTTAGGTTACAAATAGAAAATGACAGAAAGTAAAATCGTGATGTTATTTTTTTTACCTTTGCTACTATTTTGGGCCTTAAAATACCTCTCTTTTATGAATAGTATCATATACGGTGATTTTTTCTAGATTCCCTAACGTAGAAAATTTTCATCAAATAGTACTTTTCTATGGATTATTTCTTTGTTAGGTGATATAGAATCATAATAGCACAAACAAATTAGACCTTACCATAATATTATTAGTATAAATGTTGTTTAAAGAGAGATGAAGAACTTAAATGCCTGTTAGTTCGGGGACTCCACAAGTCTACGAGACCATTTACACTTTGTTTTACCTTTCTCGATCAGCTCCTCATGAAGATATTTATTTATCAATGGTTTTTGAGAACACCTCAAAGACGCTGTATGTTCTTCGAGATTCAGGAATATTTTTCCTGGTACATTCTGCAAATATGTACATCCCGGTCAAGTTACTAAAGCTATTACGTTATGTACGAGTACTTAGCAAAAACTCATTGGTCAGAACAGAAGCACCAAACAAAACAGCAATTCTTTGGAGTCGAACTCCAAGTCGGGGAAACTGAGAATTTGCTTACGTTTTAGCCTGAGGATGGACACTGGTCAGTCTAATATATCCACTAAGACCTTAGACAACTTTTAAACAATTATGTCAACTCCAAAAACTACTAACATCACCATTTATAGTGATTAAAATGCAGATACTGCAAATAACAAAACATAATATATAGAGTATACGGGATTCCCGAAGGGTTAGGAAGACACCTAAGGTAAGCTAGGTAAGCACCTAAAGTAAGCCCATATTTCGCCAGTTATGTTAAGTCAGTTTATTGTCATCATCATGTATCATCATCAACATTCAGCCGAAAAACATCCACTTCATCCCTCCCCCCAATTTTAGGGGTTTTTCATAATCGCCACGCTTGGCAGGCGGGCTGGCGATCGCAGAATGGTGGTAAAATGAATCGGACTCGGGGTTGCTACTAAGAAATTTAAGCTGAAAGAACCTAATAAGAGGCCCCTAGTGAGACGAAGAAACTAAAACACAATAAAAAATTAAAACAATATTATCAGACGTGACATACCACTTAGTAACACACTCAATATTTATCATATCGGAACTTGTCAAAGATCACATTATTAAATCGCTAGCTTCTGGCCGCGACTTCGTCCGCGCCAAATTTTTTACTCCCCCGATCTACCCTTTTTTTTGTGGGTGGGAAATCATCAAATGACTTCTCCCGCTCTTGGGCGGAGCGGGAGGGTGTGTCAGACTTTTACTGACTAAAACCCGCCCACGTTCCTTCAGTTGCCCATGTGCCAGGGTCACGGTGTCTCTTTCGAACAATCTCGCGACCCTGGCAGGCATCGGTCCTAGCAGACCCCTTCAGTTCTGCTGACATCTCTTTGAGGCGCGCGTGGAACACTACGCGCCGTCGACCCGAGCTTGGTCCTTACCGGACGGCGAGCTACCCATTGCTCGCCACCCGCAAGCTCGCGCCTACGGTGGCCGGGAGTCCGCTATTGACTCCCACCCCTCCCTACCCTGACACATCGAATCGCCTGCTCGGTCGTTAGCGTGATGTTATATAGCCCAACTAGCTTTTGCCAGCGGCTTCGCCCGCGTGGAGGTCGGAAAATATCCCGCGGAAACGTACTACCGGGATAAAAAGTAGCCTATGTGTTAATCCAGGTTATAAACTAACTGTGTTCCAAATTTCATTCAAATCCGTTCAGTAGTTTTTGCGTGAAAGAGTAACAAACATCCACACATCCACACATCCGCACATCCATACATCCATACATACAAACTTTCGCATTTATAATATTAGTAGGATAGTAGGAATAGCTTTTCTCGATAAATGGGCTATCCAACACTAAAACATTTTTTCAATTCAAACCAACAGTTCCTGAGATTAGCGCGTTAAACCAAACAAACTCTTCAGCTTTATATCATTAGTATAGATAGATATCAGATTATTTTGCACTTGAGTTAGGAACATCCTTTTACGCGTATGTTGGTAGGTATGTCACCGTAGTTATTTATGTATCAAGGTTGTCTGATAAACGGATGAAAGCATATCCTGTGTGTTGGCTGATAATAAATGACATTGATTGGAAGTCTTTGTATTGAAATAGAATGTAGGTACTATCTCCCGGGAATAACATCGGACATGACTGATAAGATTATACCTACCGGAATGAAGACAGGAATCCGCTGAATGCAAGAAGCACAGGATCAGTCGAAATGGCGGTGCTTGGGGGAGGCCTATGTCCAGCAGTGGACGTCTATTGGCTGAAATGATGATATAGAGACAGATTAAAAAACGCAAGAACCGAATAGAGAAGAAAATTGGGTGTGTGTAGTAATCGTATCCATCTGATCTTTTGAAAGAACTTCACCAATAAGATCTGAAACATTTAAAAGGATATTGCTTCATCTGTTCGTAAAAATTGTCTATTCAATAACGTAAATAAAGCAATCAATGTTGTTTATGTCTTACATTAACATGCGGTGGAGCATTTTCAACCTTATGTTGGTCAAGTGTTTTAAGAAACTCACCGAAGAGTTCCAGCTATCTTTCAGACATCCTTGAAAGTTGTGCATTATTTCCTACACAGACTTTTATTGGATATACATTACTAATAATTGCGTCTGTTGTCAACCGTTTTGTGCAACCCGTTCCAAGCGTAGGTGACCGTCCACGCTATTAACCGACCCTGAACTTTTACTTATTAGACGTCGCATTGAGAATTCCTTAAGTTTTATGCATTTTAAAATTCACTGTGTATAAAAACAAATATTCTGTTAGGTATGATGAATTCAATTTTTTTCTCCAGGTAGATTTTATTAGGTATAGTGAGCAGTGGTAGCCCAGTGGTACCAGCCCCAACTTAAGAGTTGTAGTCTTAGTTCGAACCCAAACAAGCACTTTGCTTTATGTACTTAATTTCATCAAAATTGCTATCAAAACGGTGAAGAAAAACATCGTGACGAAACCGGCATGTCCTAGAACCAAAAAATCTAAGACATGTGACATCGAGCAACTCGCACTGGGTTGGTTCCTATAATGTACCCAGAGCTGAGATCCACGCATCCTTTCTGAGAGAAGTAGGTTAGTAGTGAAGCAGTATCTGATAGATAAAACTGGTAAAAGATAGAAATAAGCCATATAATCTGCGTATATATCGCCAGTGTATCTAAGCACTTAAATAATTCACTTGAAAAGTTTGTTAATCTTTAGAACTACAACTTAAAATTGCTTTTGGTAGCTCTATTCATGAGGAACCTTTATATGCTATTTGACATCATGGACCACTCTTAGGAGCCGAGCTAAAAAAAAGTCCACAGAACGCTAGCCGAAAACGAAGTTTATGCGCGAGCAGGCGATGCGATCCGCCGGGGTGGGTCGAAAAGAAATTTCACGCGCTAGTAGAATAGATTTGATCGACGGCTATGCCACACTTACTCAATGTGACCTTGAAAGAAAAATAAAAATTATATAACGAGTTTTTTAAAATAAGTATTAAAATGAGAATAGACTGAAATTCATAGTTTAATATTTAGAATAGTATTTTTATAGATAGCCGTGGTTTATTTAATGGCATTTTGTTAAATTTCTCGTTTCCATTTAAATAATAAACTTTGAGTAACTCTGCAAGAAGATAGGTAGATAGATTTAATAGGAAACCGTGTGACATAAATTTGAAGTCGCTAAATCACTAAAATTCCGTCATTCGAAAACTGACATTTGTCATAGACGAAACCGTTAGGAGTACCAGGCTGTCATAACATCTAAAGGGGCAATCCCATCACTAATCCATAAACTACAATAGTCATGATGACTCATCACATCCTTAACGATTCTCTATACAGTTACAAGCACCGAAATTAGCCCACTTGCAAGCAGGGTACTCTCAATAACGTAATTATTTGTGACGTCATGACTCCAAAAATCATTACACCAGCACCGTTAGCTGTCAAAGTAGATAATTGATTTATGACAGTTTGCGACATTGACTCGCATATCAACTCATTGATGACTATTTGGTGAAGGTTGGCTTCGTAGTACTGTCGTATGTCCGAGGATAATGGTAAAGATGACCCATTTTATAAAAATAAAGAAAACAATTATATTCTTTCTAGTGCTGTAAATTTAGAAATGTTTTTTCTGTAGATTTAGAGAGATTACTCACAAATGCAAGCGCTGATTAGATAGATCCACTTAATATGTGTGGTTCTTTCTTCCAAAACAGTAGACACCAGTCTACATGATGTGACCAAGATTTTGTCTGGATTTTAAAATAAAAAAGACTGTGACCGCTGGGTTTGTTTCAGCTTTTCTTTTGAGAGTAGTAAGATTGCATATACGAGTAGTTTTACCATGCGTTCTCATAATAAGATCTTTACTACGAATTTTCATCATAATATGCCTTTTACACAATGTGAATTCACGTTAACATAAGATAATATGATGCCGTTTATATTACAATATATCGCCTCACCCTTCTATTAGATCACAATTTTACTAACTACCGAGAATCGAGTAAACACAGCCTTGAATTAGTTTATTATTTCTTCAATACAATTAAGGTTAGTAAGGTGGTACCAGCCCCAACTTAAGAGTTGTAGTCTTAGTTCGAACCCAAACAAGCACTTTGCTTTATGTACTTAATTTCATCACCACCGCTATCAAAACGGTGAAGGAAAACATCGTGACGAAACCGCCATGTCCTAGAACCAAAAAATCCACCAACACCCACCAACTCGCACTGGGTTGGTTCCTATAATGTTCTGAGAGAAGAAGTTAGTAGTGAAGCAGTACTTGATAGATAAAACTGGTAACAGATAGAAATGAGCTATATAATCAGCGTATATATCGCCAGTGTATCTAAACACTTAAATAATTCACTTGAAAAGTTTGTTAATCTTTAGAACTACAACTTAAAATTGCTTATGGTAGCTCTATTCATGAGGAACCTCTATATGCTATTTGACATCCTGTTACACTCTTAGGAGCCGAAAACGAATGCGATGCGATGCGTCGGGGTGGGTCAACAAGAAATTTCACGCGGGCGAAGTCGTAGGCAGAAGTTAGTAGAATTATTATTATTTGATCGACGACTATGCCACACTTACATTGTGGCCTTGAAAGAAAAATAAAACTTATGTAACCTCTATGTAACGAGTTTTTTTAAATAAATATTAAAATGAAAATATAATAGACTGGAGTTCATAGTTTAATATTTAGAATAGTATTTTTATAGATAGCCGTGGTTTATTTAATGGCATTTTGTTAAATTTCTCGTTTCCATTTAAATAATAACCTTTGAGTTACTCTACAAGAAGATAAAAATGTAAATAGCTTTAAGAGAAAACCGTCTGTAAACATAAGATAATATGATGCCGTTTATATTACAATATATCGCCTCACCCTTCTATTAGATCACAATTTTACTAACTACCGAGAATCGAGTAAACCTTGAATTAGTTTATTATTTCTTCAATACAATTAAGGTTTTTCTATCTTATTCTTACGTTAATAACAGTACCCTGCTATTTCCGTAGTGTTTAACAAATCTCTATTTTCACTGGCCTAAGAATGTCATTCAAAATTATTGTCATATTTTTTGTTCAAGAAAACTATTCCATACAGTGCCTTAACGAAATTAAATGCACAATAATATTAATTGGAAAATTAAATGAAAAAGGTAACGAAAAATCCTAAGAAATGAAATGAAATCTTTGCAATCGGCCCAGCCCTTTCCCAACTATTTTTAGGTCGGCTTCCAGTCTCAGTTTGACGGGCCTGTTGGTCTAGTGGTTAGTGACCCTCACTGCTATGCCGGAGGTCGTGGGTTCGATTCCCACCCAGGACAAATGTTTGTGTGATGAGCACGATCATTTGTTCTGTGTCTGGGTGTAATTTATCTATAATATGTATGTATTTAGAAATATATAAGTATGTTTATCAGCTGTCTGGTACAGGAGGGTGGGACTAGATGGCGTTGTGTGATAGTTGTGGAATATTATATATTATAGTCTAATTGAATGTCTTTAATGAAATGAAATTGTTCATTCTCCCGACATACACCCAACTTAAACAGTCAAGGCTGTACTTCACTTAAGATTGTACTGCACTTGACGATTCCAATTGAATTTCTGAGTAACATCAATTGATTGGTTGACCTCTCAATTGGCGACGCGACACCATTGTCGAGAAATGAGACTGTAATTATGATATATGATTATGATACTTGTGTGGACCTATCAGAATGGCATTTAGAGGGACGCTTCTGTGAAGAAAGTGGGTTACTTTTTTAAACGATTTTGTTTGTTTTGTATCTCATCATCATCTGCCAAGTCATTTCCCAACTAGTGGATGGTTTCCAGTCTAACCGGATGCATTATTATTTTACATGAAACGACGGCCTATGTGACCTCCACAACTCAGTTACTGGGTAATACGATACCCTTTGGTAAGACTGTTTGTCAGATTCTCGGATTTCTGACGACCCGTAACGACTGTGAAATAACACGAATGATTGCCGAGACCAACGACTTAACATGCTTTGCGAGGCACGGATGGCTCTTGATACATAAAGAGGGCCCATCTAACGTGGCCAACCGATACAAGCGTAGCTTGCACTGATCATTTTATCTTACATTCATCCGCGTTAAATTTCTTGTTCCCCCGACCGTTCCCGTCGCGTAGAATCGCCTACCCGTGCATTTTTCCCCGTTTTTGCAACATTTTTCATTACTGCTCCGCTCCTTATCGTTTTAGCGTAATGTTATATAGCTTATAGCCTACTTCAATAAATAGGCTGCTCAACACAAAAATAATTTTTCAATTCGGACCAGTAGTTCCTGAGATTAGCGCGTTCAATCAAACAAACAAACATACAAACAAACAAACTCTTCAGCTTTATAATATTAGTATAGATTAGGCACATAACCGTCAGTTTTACTCGTGTATAGCGCTTGAAAGTTGTAAATATTGTTTAGGATTTATTCAAAATAGATTTTAGAATATTTTCTCTGGCGAAAAACTTAATACAATTCACACCAAATTCTTTAAACCGTTTTGCATTCCGTTATACAATTCTATGGGTAGGACATAATATGGCAGAAAAGCCCAATGAACCTAAAAGTAAATATTTGTATCTAGAATGTCTTCTATCAGTCACAGCAAAGCAAGGATCTTATAGTACATACTAATTCCATGCATCAAAGTGAGATGACAGATGGATGACGCACAGAACAAAAACAAAACTGTTCTAAACTCAAGCCGTAATAAACATAAACACACACGCACAATAAAACCCACATACAAATAAAATCTAACAGCTCCCATTAATTTCATAGAAATCCCTTCTCGCGTTTCAATACCAACAATATTGCAATACAACACCCTGGAGAGTGGGCCATTCAACAGTGGGCCATTAGTCGCCAATGTCCCGGTTATATTGACATCCGGACCTCTAGCACCAACAGATGTTGTTGTCCCTATAAAAGTTGCAATTGTTCTAGTAATTTGTGCGTTGTGTGCGATAACATTTATCGCGTGACTGTGACCGTAATCTGCCCCCTTTTACTGCATTTGATTTTGTTTGCTTATGCTTAAGAATATAAAGATCAGATTACTTTACGTATTTGATATTTATTTATTAAACTTATTAATGTTCTTTAAAATGGCGTCGTGGCTAAATGATAACACCAGCTCGAGTCCATCAAAGGTTGAGCTACGGTTGCTGCGGTCATTTCATGGATGGGTGACCATCCATTACGTATCGAGACACATCTGAACCTCGGAAAGATTCATAGATTTTTGAGAGTGCTTACCGGTAGTCCGAGGTCCAAAATATCTGACAATCTGTCTTACCAAGGGGTATCGATTTGCCGTGTTACCATGTCGGTGATGTGGAGGACAGATGTCAGTCGCTCCACTCCATGTCATCATCATGATCATTTCAGCCTTAAGACGTCATAAGACGATGTTAACATAGGCCTCCCCCAATATGGGGGTTCTGCCATAATCGCCACGCTTGGCAGGCGGGTTGGCGAACGCAGTATAATGGTGAAATACATAGAGAACGCTGCTGCCTATTCTCTAGTAAGTCCTTTAGTCGCCTTTTACGACACCCTTGTAAAATACTGATTCAGGTGCATCTGGATATTATATCATGGATTCAAAATTTTAGCAATATTATTGTAAATCATATTCTACCAAACCAAATAAATACGCGATGAATAAATTAAATCGGGTAGATGTTTTTAATGGTCTAAAATGGGAAGTCACGAATAAAATGCACGAAAAGAATGTCGTACATTTGAATCACTGACTAACAAATTAATGATGATGAAGCAATACGACTCTTAAAAAAATAATTAAATTTCTATTGTTATTTTCGTTAATTTCGCCAAACTGTCGCCCCTCTAAAGCCATTAACTGCAAATTTAATCCACATCAACAAAACCGCTGCAACTATTTGTCGTCTAATGTTGGTCGTATTCCCATTAGCACCCTCTGAAACAGATGTCCCTTTCACTAATGAAAACATTAACTATGAAATAGAACTCTGCAACATGCAGTCGAGCGAAGTGATCAGTATTAATTTCTCCTCTGTATTTACCACTAGCTTCTGCCCTCGACTTCGTCCGCGTTAAATTTTTGCTCCTGTGACCCTTCCCGTCGCATCGAATTGCCGGCCAGTTTTCGTACAATTTTCGTTGCTCCTCCGCTCCTTTTGAACGTAGCGTGATGTTACATCACGTTAAATAGGTTAATTAGGCTATCATCATCATCATCATCATTTCAGCCGTAAGACGTCCACTGCTGGACTTAGGCCTCCCCAAATTTGGGGGGCTTTGCCATAATCGCCACGCTTGGCAGGCGGGTTGGCGATCGCAGTATGGTGGTAAAATGCATAGAGAACGCTGCTGCCCATTCTCTAGTAAGTCCCTTAGTCGCCTTTTACGACACCCACAGAAAGAAATGGGGCATAGGGAATGGGGAATGGGGGAATTAGGCTAACTTATACAAAAGTAATTTTTCAATTCGGACCAGTACTTCCTGAGATTAGCGCGTTCTGTTTGATTGAACGCGCTAATATCAGGAACTACTGGTAACAAAACAAACAAACAAACTCTTCAGCTTTATAATATTAGTGTAGAAGTATAGATAGTAAGTATAGATTACACAGCCACACAAAAAAAAATCTGACCTGGAGGTCTCACTATGTGTACTATATGTTTATGGGGTCGCTGAATCCGAATCTGGGGTCAGTTTTATTCCAGCACATCTGGGTTCGGCCATAACCTCAAAATATACCCTCAAATTTGCTAAATTTGGTTAAACTGCTAACCGTATGGCTTTAAAACCTTATAATCCTCTATTACAGTAGCTCGATGACCTCTTGCTTAAATAACTACATAACCCATAGTCCCATAACCCCCGTCCCATCGAGTTACTGTATTATGGGATTATGAGGTTTTAGAGCCATAGGGTTAGCAGTTTAACGAAATATAGCAAATTCGAAGGTATATTTTGGGGTTATGGCCGAACCTAAACGTGCTGGAATGGAAATGACCCCGGATTCAGATTCAGCGACCCCAAAAACACATAGTACACATTTTCAGGCCCCCACGTCAGAAACTTCGTTATTGGGTTTAAGGGTTATGTTGGTAAGGGGTTATAAGGTTATGTAGTTATGGGACTATGGGTTATGTAGTTATTTAAGCAAGAGGTCATCAAGCTACTGTAATAGAGGATTATAAGGTTTTAAAGCCATACGGTTAGCAGTTTAACCAAATTTTGCAAATTTGAGGTTATTGCCGAACCCAGATGTGCTGGAATAAAACTGACCCCAGATTCGGATTCAGCGACCCCAAAAACATATAATACACATAGTGCGACCTCCAGGTCAGTTTTTTTTTTTTTTTGTGTGGCTGTGTTATTTGCCCAAATCATAATCTACCTAGACTTATTTATTATTGTATAGAATCAAATAATTCTAACTCAAGTTTACTTGTTCAATAGGGTGAAACTTATCAATAACACGTTTGCAGGTTTTATCTTAAGATTCTTGTCTTAATTTTCGCGATGGTATTTGACCTTAATTACACCCTTTTTTGGACGGGAAATCATCAAATGAACTCTCTCTGCTTAGATTTGACTGACTAAAACCTACCCGTGTTCTTTCAGTTGTCTGTGTCAAAGCCAAGGTAACTCTTTCAAACAAATCCGCAACCCTGGCAGGTCCTTAATTATACCCTTATTGCGTAACAGACTATCAATCTCTCGAATCTGAATAATTTTGATGGATATTGCTAGTCCATTGTTTTTTATGTTCCAAAAATTAGTCTGTTCAACAATGTCAATAACACAATGAATGTTGTAGAACTGTCAATATAAAATCCAAAACCCGTCTGGTGCTTCTAAATTTAAAAACAAATAAAAAATATTGAGTCTGTTTCGTGACTGCCATCGAGCACATTATGCTTGTACATAATGCTGTTAATGCAAAGGGGTCACCCTACAAATCATTATCCTCTGCTTCTATTCACGCGATCAGACACGACGAGACAATTTGTCGCCAACTGTCGTTTGACACCAGCACATGACACCCCTCTAATGGTAGGACATCTGTCCTTCTGTCCATTGTTCATAAATCACGAAGTTCCGATCAGCTGCCGGTATGAACTTGACACGCAAACCTTTTTTATTTACCTTTTTTAGGGTTCCGATGCCAAATGGCAAAAAACGGAACCCTTATAGATTCGTCATGTCTGTCTGTCTGTCTGTCTGTCTGTCTGTCCGTCCGTCCGTATGTCACAGCCACTTTCCTCCGAAACTATAAGAGCTACGCTGTTGAAACTTGGTAAGTAGATGTATTCTGTGAACCGCATCAAGATTTTTACACTAAAATAGAGAAAAAATAATAAATTTTGGGGTTCTCCATACTTAGAACTAAAAGTTAAAAAAAATTTTTTCATCAAACCCATACGTGTGAGGTATCTATGAATAGGTCTTCAAAAATGGTATTGAGGTTTTTATTATAATTTTCTTCTAAACTGAATAGTTTGCGCGAGAGACGCTTCCAAAGTGGTAAAATGTGTGTGCCCCCCCCCCCCCCGTAACTTCTAAAATAAGAGAATGATTAAACTCAAAAAAATATATGATGTACATAACCATGTAAACTACCACCGAAAATTGGTTTGAACGAGATCCAGTACGTAGTTTTTTTTTAATACGTCATAAATCGTAAACCGCAATTTACCTTTCATTCAATCAACTCAAATATAAAAATTAAAAAAAAAAACATTTAAGTTCATAAGCATAAACCTTATACATAAACCGAGGATCCCTACAGGTTTGTACGGAACCCTCGGTGCGCTAGTCCGACTCGCACTTGGCCGGTTTTTTTTTAGTATAGAGTTGCATTTGTTTTTTTTTTCTGTACAAGGTATCAGTGACATCGATCAAAAATTTCTACACTAGGGATAGCGAAGATATGTAGAAATTATTCGTCGGTAATAAAAAAAGAAAATCGGCTATTTTATAAGAAAACGCTACAAAGTGAAAAAAAACTTTAATTTCGGAAGACGGTGTCTTAGGATCTGTATTTAAGGTTTTTTTGCCGCCGACTTCCGGAATTAAAGGTATTTTTCACGTTGTAGTGGTTTTTTTTAAGGAAGTCGGTTGTTATTTTTTTAAAGTTTTTATTTTTAACTTTTTGGTTATGGTATGTACCCCGCACTAATCTAATCGCGTTATTCGTCCATTTGAGATAATTATCATAAATATAGATATAGGTGTCGTGTGGTGCCGGAAGTAAAGAATAGCATCACCCCATTTCTTCCCGTGGGTGTCGTAAAAGGCGACTAAGGGACTTACTAGAGAATGGGCAGCAGCGTTCTCTATGCATTTTACCACTATACTGCGATCGCCAACCCGCCTGCCAAGCGTGGCGATTATGGCAAAGCCTCCTAAATTAGGGGAGGCCTATGTCCAGTAGTGGACGTCTTACGGCTGTAATGATGATGATGATGATATAGATACCATACCTGAAGAGTTAAAAATAAAACCTTTTTTCAGAAAAATAACCGACTTCCTTAAAATCACTACAAAGTGAAAAATAACTTTAATTTCGGAAGTCGGTAGCAAAAAAAACTTTAATATAGATCCTAAGACACCGACTTCCGAAATTAAAGTTCACGTAGTGTTTTTAAGGAAGTCGGTTGTTATATTTTTGTAAACAGTTTTTTTTTTTTAAATCTATGGAATGGTTTTTACTTATTGTAACACCTACCTACTATTTATTTTAATATACACGGCATTTAGAACCTTTTTAAATTTCATACCGTTGTGACAAGGGCCATAATTAACATAAGAAATTCACCAGCCTGTACGTTGTACACTGAATGCAATTATTTAGAAACTTTTGTATCAATTCACCAGGCACACCAAGATGCAATTAATCAAATATGAGTAATTGCACATGTTGTTAAACCAACGTGCTGTATAATCTCTAACACTTGAAACATGATCTTCTAGTATAGGATTACAAAGCGATAATTTCATGTCACTGAAACATACAAATATCATAATGATTCTATGGTCAAACCTAAGGAGACTAGGAGGAGGTACTTAAGGAGACTAGTCTAAAGTAGGTATGCCGTGAAGTCGAAATTTTCTAACGTTTTTTCGCAATTTGTAGGTCAGTGTCAGATCGTATGTTGGAGGAGCTCGTATTAACAGTCTCACAGGTCGATCAAAGGTTAAGCTACACTTGCCACGGTTGTTTCGTGGATGGGTGACCGTTCATAACATTATCGAGATGTACTATAAATAACAGGACATTGGTCCCGGGTTTGTAAGTACTTACAAACCCGGGACCAATGTCCTGTTATTTGCAAGTCTTTGACAGCCCTTACGGGTAGTCAGAAGTCGGAAAGTCTGACAACTAGTCTTATACTAAGGGGTATCCTATTATACAGTAACTGGGTTATAGAAGTCAGATGGATAGTCGCTCCAAGTTTAATACAGCTGCATCTGGTTAGACTGGAAGCTGACCCCAAGATAGTAGGGAAAAGGTTAGGCAGATTGATTTTGTCAGGTGATAAGATATTAATTAAAATATGATTCGTAAACGTAACAAATATGGCTTTACAGAATTCATCATAATAATTTCAGCCGAAGGACGTCCACTGCTGGACATAGGCCTCCCCAAAAAAAATTGGGAGTTTGCCATAATCACCACGCTTGGCAGGCAGGTTGGCGATCGCAGTATGGTGGTAAAATGCATAGAGAACGTTACTACCCATTCTGTAGTAAGCGTCATTAAAATCCGTGGTGCTGGCCTATCCCCCTTAATATGTTACAAACGCAATTCTTGTTTATAATCGATTACCGCTACAACTGTAATAGAATATTAGTTCGTCTCTTCATAATTTTACGTCTTTATTACTGAATTAACTTACGAGATGTTTCGCAAGTTCATCTAAGCTAACTTTCTAATTAACAAAGTACTGTAAATTAATTGAAAGGGACCCAGCGACCTAATTGAGTTACAAACTTGTAGGTAAGGACAATTGATATTTCTTTCATCATCATCATCATCATCATAATTTCAGCCAAAAGATGTCCACTGCTGCACATGGGCCTCAACATTTGGGGGAGTTTGTCATAATCGCCACGCTTGGCAGGCGGGTTGGCGGTCGCAGTATGGTGGTAAAATGCATAGAGAACGCTGCTGCCCACTCTCTAGTAAGTCCCTTAGTCGCCTTTTACGACACCCACGGGAAGAAATGGGTTGGCGCTATTCTTTACGTAATTGGGAAAGGCCTATGTTCAGCAGTGGACGTCTTTTGACTGAAATGATGGTGATGATGAAGTCCTAACGTTTTTATGGCGTGGTCGGTTCGCCCACAAATAAACTTAATTCGGACCAATAGCTTACAGAAAAAAGATACTTAAAAGTATCGATTCGGCCGTTTCGACCGAGTAAATTCATGCGAATCAACTAATCTATACTTTTCTACATATACTTTATATAATATTATAAAGCTGAAGAGTTTGTTTGTTTCTTTGTTTGTTTGATTGAACGCGCTAATCTCAGGAACTACTGGTCCGAATTGAAAAATTCTTTTTGTGTTGAGTAGCCTATTTATCGAGGGAGGCTATAGGCTATATAACATTACGCTACAACTAAGAGGAGCGGAGCAGTAATGAAAAATGTTGCAAAAACGGGGAAAATTTATTCCTTTTGAGAGTTTCCGTTGCGTGCGCTGCGTAAACGGTTAAAGTAACGCAAAAATCATGTATCACGGAATTGTTCCTTTTAAAAAGTTCTAAAAAAAGTCCGTGAGAGCATATGTCTATCTTTTAAGGTTGACTCACTATAACTCAAAAGGAGTGAGCAGCAACGAAAAATGGACGAAAACTAGCAGGCAAATCGATGCGACGGGAAGGGTCAGGGGAGCAAAAATTTGACGCGGACGAAGTCGCGGGCAGAAGATAGTAAGCCATAAAATCTCGCCTCACAGAGGTAACCACTCACATTTCGCCTTTAACCGGGCAAAGGGTGGCTACTGAGAAACTCCTGATAAGTAGACAAAACCCCAAAAAACTTTACATGAAAACCAAAACAAAAGAAATCGCATTGTTCTACTTCTATTCATGAATGAACTCATAAATAGCACATTGAGATGGAAAACAAATCATTTACGCTATACCTACCTATGTATGTTGTAATTCTACGTTGTTTATACATTCTGAAGAGACAAATCAATGACAGGCCCGTTTGCAAGTCAATGAAAACTTTTTCATTGAGAATATAAAACTGAATTGGGCAATGCTGGAGTTATCAATGAAACTGGTTTATTATACTTTTTTTATAATCAGGTGGCCTACTTTTTGGATTAATATTTTTAATTTCTATTTTTATAATTAAGTAAGTGTTATTTTTATTTCTTAACTTTTTTTTTTCTTCTTGATGTTACGCAGCGTTTTTGCACTAGTTTGGTTTTAGTTTCGTTTAGAATATTGTTTAGTTTAGTATTTCAAGGCAGGAGTTTATATTCCCGGTAGTAAAGAAGTTCCATGGGATATTTTCAAAAGCAAATATGACACTACATACATTTTTCTGTAATTAAAGTAAAGGTTACACAATCGCGGTTACCCAACATTTTATGTCAAGGCAAATATTGTATTATTATGAACGAGTTATTTATATTATAAGAAATAATATATAATAAGCTATAAAGTAGTACAGACGCCAGCACATAAAACTATTACAATCTGTCAAACTACAATTGATTTTCAACTTACAATCTGTCACATTTCCACAATCGATTTTCAACTTTATCGCTGAAGTGTTAGGTTTAAGATTGATTGGGAAGATTTGACAGTTTAGGGTAGCTTGATGTGCTGGCGTCTGTACATGCCTACCTACCTTACTTAATACATAAATGTATTAAGTAATAAAAATGAATTGCTTTAGCAGAGATCTTTAAAATATGCGATGTTCATTTGCTAAAGTTCGTAAGGTCTAATTTTGATCAATTGTGAAGTAAAACATCATATGCCTAGCGTTTTCTCAACTATGTTGAGGTCAGCTTCCAGTCTACCCGGATGCACCTGAATACCAGTATTTTACATGGCGCGAATGCCTATCTAACCTCTAAAACCCAGTTATTAGGTAATACGATACCCCTTGGTAAGACTGGCTTCTGACGACTCTAAATGACTGTCAAAGATCCACAAATGACAGGAGGTACTAACAGCTTAACATGCTTTCCAAGGCACGAAGGGGTCTTGGTGTATAAAGATGGTCAGTCATCCAGCAATTATGCTTTAAATATTTACCGTGTAAACTTAGGACATTGTGCAAAACGCCGGTCTATCTAAACCTACTTAATATCTACATACTAAGCACTGAATTATTTCGAGATATTCTTTACTTGAACAATGCTATTGAAGCAACGGATTATATAAGGTGTATCTATTCATACACGAAATATTTTAAGGGGTACACCTGTAGGTGGTAAAGAAGCTATAGAAGCAACAAGAACATTTTTATCTAAGCGCTTTTGAATTTTCGTAATTATTATAATTTTAAAACTACTTGAGACGTTTTGCATAAAACCTTTACTCCAAATTCTATGAATGGCCCGCCTGACGCTGCGAGGGCGACGACCGGACGGCACCAGCATGGCCGCGGTGTCTCGGGCCGTAAAAAATAAGAAGGAGCCAGTATTTCTTATGTAAGTCAAATAATTTATAAATATTAAGTTTTGAAAAAAATACATTTACAAAAAAAAAAAATTACACCTTATATATCAATATCGTTCAAAATGTCTGTTACGCAATAGAGACTGTTCTTAGTGGATTTTCTTGAAATCACTAGGTACCTAAATCATCATTTCAACCGAAACACGTCCACTGTTGGACATAAGGCTCCCCTAATTTGAGGGATTTGACATAATCGCCACGCTTGGCAGACGGGTTGGCGATTGCAGTATGGTGGTAAAATGCATAGGGAACGCTGCTGCTATTCTCTTGTAAGTCCTTTAGTCGCATCTTAGGACCCCTGGGGAAAAAATGGATTGGTGCGGGTTGGTGATATTGTCGTCCGGCGCCACACGGTACACGGTACATAGTCGCAGGCAAATTCTTAAAAACGCCCAAATTATTAAGTCCTTATCCCTATCATGGAAGAGCGGTTTTTGTTTTAATATTTACGATATATTGCATAATTAAGGCCTGCAGATAAAAACAACTTATTTTAATTGATCAATAATAAAATAATATAAATTTAGCTAAATTTAGTTTCAGAATAGCGTCTATAAAAAAATTATAGGGACTTATAGGACAGGAAAGTAGGCACAACTTATTTTAATAAGTTTAGTTAAATATTTATTTGTAATGCCTTAATTTAACATTAATATGTAATGGGTTAATTTTGCATTAATTTCTTTTTATAGTTTAATAGTTATTAAGAAATTTACAGTCGATTTAAATGTAACTGCAGCAATAAAAACTGCAATCTAATTAAAGATATTCAAGTATCAAAATAATTATACATTTAAATAATACTAATTATTATAATCTGCAGAACGAAAATTAAGTCTTTCTCAACCTGCCTGCAAAGTTTACGATGATTGTGAAAAACAAAAGGTTACTCATCATAACAAATACGCAAGTTACATCACTAACCAATTCTAACCAAACAATGACAATAACTTACTAAAGAAAGTTTCCCCAACAAACAGGATGTGGTAATAGATACCACCGTCCTCAAAAGCTTACAAAAGGAAACTGCATCTCTTCGTGTTTTTTCTCCAACCACAATCTCATTGAAGATCATTCATTCAAAGTTTCTGAACCGCAACCACAGCCAACAATATACCAAAAAAAAAGTCCTTTCAATTCCAAAAACCGCAAACGATGCAAGAAAAAAACTGAATGTTACCAAAAACAGTCGATACAAGAGAGACCACAAGGCTGTATAATGCCTTGCCTTTGCCTTACGATGGTCACGAATCCCATTGTTTCCTTGGCCAATAAAACATCAAAGGGTCGCTGGTGTGTACCACTTTGGACTTTTTCATTGATTCCTGTGTTGTTCAATTTTTAAACAGGTGTAGTGTTTTTATTGGGTGTTTTTTGTTATAATTTTTGGTTTGCGTGTTTTGGCTAAGAAACGGGAGAAGAAAAAAATATACAGTTATTTTTGAACTTTTTTTTTCTTATGGTTTTATTGTGGTATGGCTTAATACGTTCGGTTTCTGCAATAAAATTATTTAAGCACCTAATTCCCTTCTATTAGGTAACCTGCAACATCAACAAGTATATACATATTTAGAACCGAACGCAGAGTGCTAAAATTCTTGTTTATCAATTTATAGCCTTTTACAACATAGTTTAATGGCTCAATAAAAGAGGCAATATAAATTGATCCCAGTTAAAATGTTCGCAACATTTTTATTGTATTTATTTATGAAATATAGGTAATTAATGCAAATCGGATTATGATCCGGATCACATGTTGCGCTGTTTCGGGTCACTGGCACATCCGTTAACGTCATCTTACTGTCTCACCTACTAACATTAATGTAAAAACGAGCAAAAATCGTAAAATAGTTTAAGTTTTGTTTATGAAATGTCTGAAATTGATTTAATATTTAGCACAAATTGTAGGAATGCTAATTGATTTCTGAAAACGAATAGATTTTAGCTTTCGCTGCTTTCAATGTTCAAGTAAGCCAAACTATGCCTACTTTTTGTATATACTCCCATTACAGTACTTACATAAGATATTTAAGGTATGTACACACAAGCGAAGCCTTTCTTAAATACCTATGAATTATAACTATAAACCGTAAACCATCAATTTACAATACTGAAGTCTTGTAAGGAGTCTAATAACTGTACATTTAGTTCTCGTGGTGTTTACGCTAAAATAGTAATAATCTTTAGCCTGAATCGCTTCCGTGAGGAGAGGCATGTCCAAGCTCCTTGTACAAACACTTGGCTTAGGGAACAGGCTTTAGTTAAGCTTGTAGGTGGTTAAAATAATAGTTTAGGTGATAATTTTAATCCCTAATGTGTGGTCAGAGATCTTAGCTCCGGAAATGGAATAAATACATAATGCATGCATTCATACTTAAGAAACAAACACAAAGCTGTTCTTGCAACCAGGCTCAAGAAAATAGGTGGCTCGTTCAGATACCAATGTATACGTCTTTATAATAAAAATAACAGACTCATTCAAGACCTAAGGCTAAATAAGTTCAAATCTTTTATAAAGGTTTGATTATCTGATACGGTGTTAATTTTTAAAAGTGAAGACCGATCGTAGATTTTTCTTAACAAGGCTAATCTATAGATACCTACCAACTTAATTACATAAAGACCGGCAACGATAGATTTAAAGTTATTTGCAAGTAGTAGAAACACAAATCTGTAAGAACAATTTATAGAAATTCATTGCGGGTTTTAAATTAAATATTTATATTTCCTGTACATTTATATTAGTCTACAGAAATGCAAAAGGTTAAATAGTAAACAACTAAAAAGTTACAAAAGGAACACACTCAAACCTTGATGAGCCTGCTCATTTATTTAAAAAATAAAACAGCGTATCTTGTTCCAATTATAAAATTTTAATTTCGAACAGTGAATGAGAATGAATCACGCGGTGACTAGGTCGAACTTCATTCATTCTTTCAAGTTATTTGTGTTCTTTATTTAAAATATGTGTTACTGGGCCATCTTTTGAAGTTTGATAGCTGATATTCATTTCGAAGAATTTTCATTGACAACATATTTTTTTTTTCTTTAGAAAATTAATCTGACATGATTAATGAAGGGCTTGTGCAGGTTGAGTCAATAAAGAAATGATTCGGGAAACAACTCTTTTTCGTGGCTTTTCGCCAATTTACAGTGAGTGAATTATAATAGGAAAAATCGCACCTGACTACAAAACTAGGCCAGTCCGTTTTCTTTTACCGTCCTATCATGTGACAGAAAAACTTGTTTCGGCGACTTGAAGTCGCCGAAACAAGTTTTTCTGTCAGACATACAAAAGAAAGCGTGTAAATTGTCAGCCATATTGATAAAATTGCATGTATTTTGATCGATATATGGTTACAATATCGAGGCTTGTCCGCGTTAACCTTTGAAATATATAAATAGTATAATATGTTTTATTTTTAAAAACTCTGATAATACGACTTAAAAAATGACTACATGATGACTACATGATATCGGCCATTTATTAATAAGATTTTTTTTACTTTTTACAGGTAAACTCCACCCACTCATTGACAGGATTACCAAAAAACAAGGTAAAGGGATAACATAAGATAATTAATCAATAATTGGCACAAACATGGGTACAATATAAATAACTTTAAAGGACTCATTACTCAAAACTTCTATTCCATTCCAATGTATGTATGTATTCTTAGGTGGTAAACTTATAATTAGATCATACGGACCAGGGACGTTAGGGAGCTCCGTAACCGTAACCGAAACTATCGGATATCCGATATAAAAATTTATCCGTAACCGTAACCGAATCCGAAATAAAAGTTTCGGATAGTATCGGATTTGTTATTACATTATTATTTTACGTAGATTAGATAACACTCAATTTATATTTATAATCATTTTTATTTTAAATAGCTGTAATAATCACTCACAGACTGATTGTAATTCCTACCAAATGGTGACATATAAATAAAACCATTTTATTAACTATTTGTATTTTACTTTTTAAATTCCTTAAAAGTTTAATATCCGTAACTGAAATTATCCGAAACTAACGGATAATTCGAAATATATTCATATCCGTATCCGTATCCGTAACCGGTATAATAATCATTCCTACATCCGTAACAAATCCGTATCCGAAATTTCATATCCATAACATCCCTAATACGGACCCTGTCGGGCACAGCAAAATAGGCGAATTATAAGAGAGGAAGCACTAGTATCATCAATCTGACAATCTGCATAGCCTATTGCCATCTACATACGTTGGATCGGCATCCAGTTTAACCTGATACAGCCGAATTCCAGGTTTTTTCAATGGAACAACTGCCTACCTGATCACCATAACTCAGTAACTGGGTAATAAGATACCCCTTGGTAAGTCAGGTTGTCAGACTTTTGGACTGACTGCCGGATGTTGAGCAGTGGTGGCCGTGTGGTACCGGCCTTGTTTACACGTGGTCGTGGGTCCGAATCCACACAAGTGTTTTACTTTGAGTAAATAATTTCATCACCACTGCTCTCAAAACGGTGACGGAAAACATCATGGGGTAACCAGCATGTCCTAGAATCAAAAATTCGAAGACATACGACATCTACCAACCTTTCTACTCTCTCTTACAAAGAGGAAGCCTGTCCAGCATTGGGGACTTGATAGGCTGATTCTGGACCTGCCGCTGACTGCGTTTTGTTGCCACAGACTGCCATAGATCGTTAGACAACCATCGTAAACAAAATAATTCATTGCCGGTGGTCATTATTACAGCCATTATTTGCTGCACTTACTGCTCAAGGTCGAGCTCATCATGTAGGTACACAAAAATGGCTGGTTTTATGACTGCAATAAATGCAACCCCAAGGCTAGGTGAGATCATTCGGCGGAAATTAATTGTGTGAAAGTTTGGTGCTATGGTACAGGCAGTCGCGGGGCGGTTGCATAAGAGATCGGAATCGCTCTTCGGTGAAAACTTCCTTGCTGATATTTCGACGTGTCGTTGGCTTCTAGTATATGATGCTGGAATCGCACCGACGCCGGACAGCATGTTTGTGTATTGGAATTAATATTGCGCATACACCATCATCATTTTAGCAGAAAGACGTCCACAGCTGGACATATGGCGGCATATGTCCAGCTGTGGACGTCTTTCTGCTACCAAGAACTGTTCCTTTAGCCGGTTAATTTTTGGGAGGGTTTCCCATAATCGCCACGCTTGTCAGGAAGGTTGGCAATCGCAGTATGTTGATAAAATGCATAGAGAACACTGCGTTTGACAGTTCAACAACATTCATTGAGTGATTTACGTTGTTGAGCAGACAAATCTTTAGAACGTATGAATGAATAAGAGGATTATCCTAAAATGTTGTATTCAGATGCTGATGAAAAGTGTGTTCCTCAATAAGGGTGCTGAACCACGTCCACGGACCAACGTCGATTAATGCAAACAATTTACATGAAAACTGAATGAAACTTGATATATTAGAGTCACGACGCGCCTACGGGAACCTTAATAGTGACGTAGTTATTGAAAGAAAACACTTTTATTTGCGTCAAAAATGACGTACAAAAAGACTAAACACAACAAAAATATATAAAAAGGTTGGGGAAAACATGAACAGTGTACCTTTATTTATCACAACTGTCAAAACAGCAGTAGCATTCCCACGCTTTACTCTTCTAACTTGTACCACACGTTTACTAATGTTCAGTACAGTGTCACCAGCCGCAGATTTACGAGCGAACCCCACATGTTCCCATTTTATGGTCGCCGGTGACATATTCGCACTATGATCGTCTATTCCAACACTTTACCTACCAACGTTATTATCATTATTATAGCAGGTTTTAATTGAAATAGCTCCGTTTATTGGACATAACGGATCACGGACGGCACTTTATAGGTTACATGGTACATGGAAAAGGAGTGGTTGGTCGTTTCTGTTAGTGGTTTATCTTGTTAATTTACTATTTTCTGGTTGTTCTTGCATAGAAGGGTTTGTTAAATGGTTTTCTGTATATTTGTTTGCACATATTCAGGGCCTTCACGGCTGGATCTTAGAGGAACGAGAAGTTATTGGGGTCTTAAAAAATATAAGTATTATTTCCGAAGATATGTACGTCGTTTGAAGTGCCTGTTTGTGGTATCTTAATAACAGCTTTTTACTAAATTCATACGCTAGTCATAGCGCGTATGGTATTTATAACAAAAAATAAAACAGTTTTTTTTTTCATGTTTGTCTTTCTGTCTGCCTGTTTGTTTCGGCTGATCTCCGATACAGCTGGACCGATTTTGATAGAAAATAGCTGATGTTATTAGGAGTAACATAGGCTTTATCCTGGTAGTAGATTCCCATGGTATGATTTTCATTCCACCTTAAAACCAGATTTTTTTCTAAACTTCTCATACAATATTTTTGTCGGCGCTGCTGAATTGTACTCTCCCATTAAGTACTATTTATTGTGTGTCCTTATTACAGACTTTTAATTCACTGTCATTAAATACACATCATGTCTCTTGCCCTTGTCCTACTTAAAAAGCCACGGGTCCTTGATTCCTTCCACACTTAAAGAGATCGTCAGTCGAGTTCAAATGACATATTCTAGTTTTTCACCTGTTTGGTATAATTCCTTGCGCCAACTCATACCAGTTTTTCTGTCATTTTTATCTTTCTAAATTTATTATTTCCGCTATCATCAACAGCACGGACCACACACCAAAAAAGTCGTTACAGCGCCATCTAGTTTTAAAATATTGACCACAAAATATTGAAGTGAAGTGTCTCTACTTACAATAGACATAAATAAACATTTCAGTTCTGTCAAACTCCCGAAATACCACATTCTGAACGGTACCAAAACAATAAACCTAATGAATATTAAAACTGCCTTAGAAGGCAAAGCGTGACATTTTTATTTAACTAGTAACCCTTACAATGCTAAGTGCATCTGTGTCAATACGCATGCGTACAGGACAAAAGATTGGACCAACATTCTGCCTCTACGTCACGTGCGAAGCTATGCATGTTATTCTAATGTTGTATTTTGTGACATTCATTTTGGTATGTTGGTCTTTACAGGAGTAAAGATTTTGGAGTTCTTTTATCAGTCAGAAACATAGCTGAAGCTTTATTTCACAAACACACCATGCTTTATTTCTTCGAAGAGTTGGGCAGAGGTATTCTTATAGTACACCCACATTTCACCAGTTATGTTTAAGTCCCGTGTAATAAGGGAAGAGCCAATTGAACATCAACCAGGCACGAATCTAGACTCCGGGCTGCTTCTGAAAAAATCCAGATAGAAAACCCAATATCACTTTTCTCGACTTCGGTATTGAACACGGTTGTTAGCTCTATTTTAGTTTATACTTTTAAACTTTTGCAGTATTGCAAGATAAAAAAAACATAACAGGTACTTACTACCTATCTAAAACGACTCTGGATGAATTAATAAAGTTGTTCGTAGATTGACCATCACTCACACTTATATATTCCCTACTGTAAATGGATTAGGCAAAAAATAAAAATTTAAATTTATTGGCAAAAATCCTCGAAACATAGACATGTGCGGTGTCTCGCAGGGCATGATGAGAACCAACCGTTTAAATTAAATTTATAGCCGAAACTTCATTACCAATTCACGCCATGTCCATAAAAGTAGCAAAAAATGATGAATCTAACAACTAATTGATGATGTCAATATAAAATTCCAAGGTTAATAATAAAATATTTACTGAAATGTAAACGCATTGTCTTCCCAACCCACGTTTCGTCATTTTAGTTAATAACAGTTGCCTACACACACCTTTTGAAGGCAAACGAAAATACGCACCAAAATACGAAACAAAAAAACACCCATTGACACCTTTGAAGGACTTGTCAAATTTTGAAATACACATTAATTCAACGGTTGAAGAATTGATAAACATGCAAATATGAGCCTTGTAGCTATATTTGAAGGTATTATTTAAAATTGATTGACTGCAAATATAAAAATGCAAAGGTCAACCGTTGACTGCCACCGTCATGTCAAGTTCGGTCAATTTCGTAATCGATGAGTCAGCTGTCATTTATGTCATATTCGCGTTATGTCATTTCATAATAACATTCAATTTATAAAATTCACGTCATCGTGGATTTTATAGTTGGTCTGTGATGATTTAATTTGCATAACGTTTCCATTTTCGTTTTAAATTGTTCGTCATGAATATTGATGAAGGTTTAACTCATGCGTTTAGCTCAACGGTTTCCAGATGGAAATAAATGAAAATGAGAATTTGTAATAAACGTTTTACATACATGGAGGCTTAAGGGTTTTAAAGCATGGATAATTTATTTTGGCTTTTAGGGGTAGATACGTGAATATTTATCGTTTCAAAAGTAGACATATAGGTACATACGTATTTCCTCTTAATATTCTGACTTTTTAAATACCGTTTTCTTTAAATAATATAACATTGAGTTAATTATGTCTCCAGTACATCCCTGCCTAGGTATAAGAAGTGTGTCGGAAAGCAGACGCACAAACCTGGTAGCTGTAATTTTGTAAACTAAGGTTTTTATTGTAGTTTTCATCATCCTTATTATTGTTGTTGTAGTAACCATGTTGTGTGACTGATTACGCTTTGGGTGATAATCAGATCGAAACATATTTCGTGTACCTAAATAAATACTGATGGCTACTTGTTGCAGTTGCCTTGTGAATAAATACATACATGAATTACAGTTTCAGTTCTAACAGTAAGTATTATTAAGTACTTATAAAACCCAAAAAATTTTGGTTGTACACATTAAAATTCACTCAGAAAAAATAAAATGCTTTTGTTAATTACCGGCTTAAACTTAATTACTACCATCCTAGCTGTTATACCGGTATAATTTACAGCAATTACTGCTACTTTTTACATCATTATCACATTTAACACCCCCCGTAAACATGTATTACAAAAATGTACACCGAAATATTATGGCTTCTGTCACCATGAAAGGCAAATATTTTCCCCTGTTTATTAACAAAAGATGTGTGTCAGGGCATTGTACTAGTGTCAACATGTCACTAGTGTACTAATTAGTTTCGAGGTGACGAACCGACTGACAGATTGTCAGTATTCTAGTGAAAGTGATGACATATTGCGTCACTGTCAAAACTTATTAGGCCTTTGTGAAAGATAACTTTTATGAACGTCATTAATTTTAGAACGAATTTTACGACGCCGGCGTTCTAGGGTTAGTGTGGGTAATTTATAGATGGATAAATTTAGTACGCTGTGATTTATGTGGATATTTTAAATTTTTGAATTTATTTTAATGGCAGCGTGACATTATTATCACTAAAATAATTTTAGATGAGGATAATTAATTTAAATCACTTGTTTTTTCTTCAGAAAAGAAAAACATCTAATGTTTAGCTAAACCCTTGAACTAAATCCGAACCAGAAAAAACATCACGTCAGCTTCAATTAATTCCCACATATTGACAGAAAGCTCTATCTACCTTTAAATATCAAAATTATTATTCAACAAAAAGTGAGCATTTTCATTAATAAAACGATTGATTTATTAATAGTAATTGCATCTGACGGTACTACCTACGATACATGCAGCCATGACCCACAATCGATGACGTCACGGCCTGACGGACCACATGACTTAAGTTACACACAGACCAATAAATCAGCAAGCCTTGCACGCTTGCACCTGTTGGGAAGATGATTGATGCTCAAATTACAAGCGAAATTAAGTTTTTACGACGTTTTGTAAAAGAGACAGGTGGTTGTCGTTTTTAAATTTATGTAAGTGGAAGAAGATTAATTCTGTGCTTTTTTCCATATGCATCTAATATTTAATTAATAATACGACATAATGATAAATATTGGTATTTGTTTCTAATTTCTAATCATAGTTTTATGGCTACTTCTGTGGTTTTTAATCATAATAAAATATGATTTAATTGAACCATTTATCGTAGACAAATATTTATCACATAAATACCCTAAATAATAATCCAACAACACTAAAAACTTCCGCGATGTCATTATCTACGCCACCCAAGTCGAATTTTCATCTTGAGAAACGATTTACACAAATCAAAGACACAAAACCGTTTCCGGGAACGACAATGCTAAATAAATAAAACATTTCAATCGGCCTCGTCTCTATTCTATACATATAATAAAATAGTAACGAATAATTTTTGTCCCTTTGTGTGTTGGTCTAGATGTATATTCCGGATTGGCGCAAAAACGGCTAAACGGATTTGGCTGAAATTTTGCACACAGATAGGCAGACAGAAAACCTAATTTAAACGCAGAAAACCTAATTGACTCTCTCTTTTTATTTTCTTCACCTCGCATACTATAAGTGTTGACTATAATTATGATGCAATTTTAGTTAAAACACCAAATTAAAAAGTTATATTTATGACTTCCGTTGGATCCTTTAATTTAAAGCTTCAAAAGCCTCAAATTAAAGGATCGAACAGAAGTTAGATTAAGAAATGGTTTGATAAGTCTTTAATTCTTTTATTTCAAAAATAAGTAAAGTGACAGATATGACTCAAAATTGGCTAATTTTTTTCTGAACGGACAGTATATTTCAACTCACTGATTAAACAAATACGCTCATATTATTGAGAAATAATTTATTTATAGGTAAGAAGAATACTCCCAAGTTAGAGAATTGGCCATTCAGAATTAAGCTTTCAGAGCATTGGTCATTCAGAGAATTAGGCTTTTAGAAAATTTACCATTTTGAGAACTAGTCCTTTCTCCTTTTGCGACTCTGTTGCCATTTCGGCTTCTGCGACTAAATCCGTAGATAGTTTTTACCTGGAGAAACAGTACTTTTAATCCCAGTAATACGTTTCCGTGGGATATTTTCCCACATTAACGCAGGAGAAGCCGCGGCTAAAAGCAAATGCAAAATAAATAAAACATTTCAATCGGTGTCGCCTGGAATAAATAACATTTTGCCAACGGTTGGAGACACCTGTCCCATACTCATTTATCTTTACAGTTTCACCGACCGAAGATACCGGTGTAATGTTGTGTTTTTTTAACTATATTCTGTCATGTGCAGCGGGGTTTTCTTTTAATTAAAATAACTGGATAAGAGGAAGTGAATTGTTTTTTTTTTTGCTGCTTTTAATAACTACTTAGCGGTCAGATATGGTGGTTTGGATATTAATTGGTGTATTTACTATTATGCCTGCTATTTTTTTTTATTACTGCACCAGAATCTGTCTAGATTAAAGCAATTTTTATTGTTCGGATAGGATTAGTTGCGAGGGAAACTAGGTGCGTCATAATATGCTACATTGTTGTTAATTCATTAAAATACCTGGGTGAATAATAATAAATTATTTTAAGCACACATTAAAATTTAATTACTTTGTGGCATTATATTCTCTTCCTAACCTTCAAATTGCTTAATTTAAAATACCTATAAATTATTCTGAGTCAGGTTTCACACACACTGAATACATTTTATCTAGACACTACAAATATGCAACTTATATTCGATGAATTATTTATTTAATTTAAATAAAATTATCCGATATACTAAAAAAATAATATTTAGGTTTAGTATGCTAAACTTAGGAATTTTATTTAATATTCAATAAATCAAATAACTAATAAGATTATTATCAGAACATGTTTGGTAGGTACTTATTACTATTTAAATAAAATTCTTATTCTTAAAAAAAAAACAATCATTATACTTCGGTGTTAGATAGATAAAATAAACTGAAACGCAAGCAGAACCTGATAGTTCACATGTTAATGAATTTTAAAAAGCTATTTCTATTATATATTCTACAACCAAAGGACAAAAGCAAATTTTATCAATATAACAAAAATAACTTCATTCACTGCAAATAACTGTCAAAGTAAACGACTTCATTACTCTCAACAAAGGTCGCTGGCCACACCACCCCGCCGTATGTCACTCACTCATTGTGAATCTAGTGTACGCTGATGGATATCTAAAACGTTTTATTTATCGTATAATTTGTGTTACAAACTAGCGTATCATTCACAATGGCCGCCGATACATAATGTTGTGACCAGAATACATGAACGAGTGAAGGACTCGTGCGAGTATTTTTAATAAGAGATTGTGATAGTGGAATAGGGAGATTTTGGGAAGTTGATTTCTGAAGCCAAGAAACAATAGAGAGAAAATAGGAAAATAATAGAGGATCAGTTGTCAGATGAGAATTTAATCCATAGTTTTGTCAGCGGTACTAAAGTAACAAAAAGTATTTCATCCCGAATTTCATCCAAATCCGTTCAGCCGTTTAGGCGTGATTGGGTAAGAACCATAGTAAGATTAAAATTGTATACCTGCAGATGAACACGATCCTACTACACTTTGGAATGGGCAACTATAACTTCATCTATAAGCCTGACCGACTCCCTGGCAGTTCAACAATACATACATACACAATCAATATTACACGCAGCCCAGTGCGGGTTGGTAGATGGTATATGTCTTCGAATTTTTGGTTCTAGGACATGCCGGTTTCCTCACGATGTTTTCCTTCACCGTTTTGTATAATTAAAGGTATTTGCCAGCACACACGGGTGAATGAAGGACACTTAATCATCCAGATCTTTTACGATTAATAAAATATTCCAAGGAGGAGGCGATTTGTTAACCCTACACCTGCGCAAAATAACCCTTTTCAGAGCATACTGCCAGTCTTTTTACACGTGCAGTCTGTGGGTCGGGTATACGCTGAGGGCATACAACGCCTTGCGTGTCCAGTATAACAATATATTCAGGATGCTGTTGGGTCTACCACGGTATTGTAGCGCTTCCGGAATGTTCACCGAGGCCAGGGTTGATGGATTTCATGCCATTATACGGAAGCGGTGCGCGTCTATTCTCGGTCGAATACGTGCTAGCTCCCACAGCATCCTGAGTGTATTGTGTGATAAGTGGGACAGCCCCATGCTGGCTCACTGGATACGGCTGCACACATAAGTGTCAGTTGTCCTAATTTTGTTCAACAGTGTTTTAAATTTTTCTTTTTTACTAACATATGGTTAAGACTTTTTATTAACAACATATGGATAATTTGGTCTGAAATAAATGTTTATTATTATTATAATTCATTGTCACTAGTAATGTCAACGTCAGCACTCACAGTTAAGACATATTTTAGATATGAATATTGCACTAATTACAATATATTATCTACTACATACGTACGTAGAGGTGTACATATGGTACACCCAACTTTCGCGATTTATGTTTAAGTCCCATGTAATAAGGGGCGAGCTTATTACCATGAACTGGGCACAAATCTAGACTCCGGGCTGCTACTAAGAAATTTCAGATATAAAAAGTCAAGAGCACTACCCGACCTGGGAATCGAACCCAGGACCTCCTTCTCAGCAGTAGCGCTTGCGACCACTAGACCAACGAGGTAGACAATATATACTATACCTACTCACATATTCCCACACCTTCGAGGATAATCACAAAACTCTTGTCTGTCAGCTTTAAGTAATGAAACGTCATTCCATTCGAGTTTACTTGACACTTTCAAAACGTAAAATGCTGAGCCCTAGATGACGTTTAAGATGACAGCTGCTAGAAAAGTAATTTTTGCAATATGACATAAAAATAATGTTCCTATTAAATGTCTGTCTCTTCTTAATTTAGCAGTTATTTAACAATGTACGTGAAGGATATATAGCGTGAAATGGTTATAATAAATAAAACATACATTCTGAATGTCTTGTTGATATTATTTCAGCAAAACATTTTTTCTAAATCACTTTTTCTTAAAACGTGTGTGTATTTTTTGTAATCTAATTTCGATGAGTGCCGAGCACCCTAAAAATAAAAAGTTTTGATAAATGACTTTTTTAGCAAATGTCAAATTGACATTTCAGAAATCTTAAACCTTATTTTTGTTATCTGTGTGTCACGTCCGCCGTCATAGGCACGTGTTCGTAAAAAAATTTGGGTGTCGTTTTTTGCGAACAGTATTATGTCAAATAGGCCATTTTGTAACCGAATCTCGTAACAGAGATGCTTATTAACTGACAAAAGGTTGTTTTTATTGGCAAGCTGTTTTTCTTAGAATCTATTTAATTTTACACAAACGATTTGTTCAACTATTTCAATTTATTAAATGTTTGAAGCTAAAAATGTTTGGTTGTAGCGTTTTATTTTCGCGTTCGGATACGTTAGTTTTGTTAGTGTTCAGGGAAAGTATGTAGAATTGTACCAAATACTTAGTGAAAGGGTTTCAGTAATGAATACTGCAATTTTGGTATAGAAACAAACATTCATTTAATTAGATGTACTGCTAAATCTTTGTTGTACTAGCTGTGTCGACGCTTATGTTACTCCTTATAATATCAGCTACCTGTCAGTGAAAGTCCCGTAAAATTTCCTTTAGTCGTTCCTGACATTAGCCGGAACAAACAGACGACCGTTTTTTTTTTAAATTTTAGTAGTACTTTATTATACTTTCTCATGCATTTAGTTAAATGCTGTTATTTTGACATGCTTTTGCTGTTATGCTGTTATTTTATAAACACACTTCAATTTTATTTATTTGTGCAGATTACAAAAAAAAAGGATTTATCATTAGTTCATTACTGACTCTCCTCTATTTTGAACAAGCAAACTATTATTACCATATGCTAACACTGAAACATAACAAAGTGCATGTTACCACATCTCTATTTGTCTGAGTCCTAATTTACATAGCGTCAAACGTGGTTGAGCTGTAAACCATTACTCATGGGACCGCAGCCTTATTTACCTTTTGTCTGGTTACATCGTAAACCGGTGACTAAGTACTGATGCAAAGTACTTAAGATAAGATGCATGCAATTTGTTACTACATCCTTGTATTGTTATAAATCTGGGAAGATGGTATTTATGTGTTGCTGTAAGAAAATTAATGATTTTCTGTCAATTTTGTTGGCAAGACAGTGATTTACAATGAATGTTCAGCATATTGTCTAGACCAGAGATTCCCAAACATATTTTCCTCGTAGACTACTTTCAAAATTTTACCGGTTTCAGTAGACCCTCCGCTGCTACTTTACTGCAACATTGCCAAAACTCATTAAAAAATGTGAAGATTAGGACCAACGTAGACCCCTATCGAGGCTCCCTGGGAGTCCACCTGGACCACTTTGGGAATCATTGGTCTACCCTTTACCATAACCAGACTATAATGGTCACTCTCATTGCTAGTACACAGGCCTGCTCTCGGTGAGATGGACGTTGGTTGTAATCCACCAAGCGGACCCAGTACGGGTTGGTAGATGTCACATGTCTATAATTTTTTTTGTCTGGGACGTGCCGTTTTCCTCACAATGTTTGCTTTGCTTTTGTCAGCAATCATCGTCATATTTCAGCCAATTTACACAAAACCTCGATAAATAATACATTTAAATATTTCTCATGAAGCACCTCATCATTGGTGATATCCGTAAGAAAACCCGTTCGGTAGTTTTGGGTTTATCGCGTTCAAACAAACAGATAAACGCATCGAAGGGACTTTGTTTTTATTTAATATGCAGTGAGACTTATGGTTTTGGGTCAAAACCAATATTGACGAAGAAGTGAATGTACTCTTCATACTCGTCCGAAAACAATTTTTTATTTTAATACTTTGATAATGTTTCAAAAAATAAAATGACTAATGTACCATATTACTATGCAAAGTATCGCCGTGTTCAGCGTTAAACCACTTCACAAGTTGCCCAAACAGCTGCAACCTTGTGATCATTGTCGAATCTTCCAGGATATCTCGCAACCTTGCAGGCTCCCAATAAGTCACAGTGCACTTTTTTGTGCATAAATTGCACTTGATCTAAAACATTTTGAAGATGTTTTTCCGTCCTGATTTTACTGTGTTATCAAAAGTGGGATACTTACTGTGCAGTACAGTTAAAATACTCCATTCCTATAAGTTTTTATACTCATACATGAAAGATTGATTGATGTTAGGTGATGCTATGCCTGTTTATTAATTAAACGGAATTTTATAAAAAATAAAAAACCGTCATTTGCCTATAGCATTCTACTGCTAGATATAAGCCTCTCCAATAATATTACGTGCCAATTAATTCGACTTTCGGCAACCCTCATACAGCTACTACCCACCCTGCAAAGACCGTCACTCTACCTAGTCTGAGGGCATCCTACCTTCTTTGCCGGATCACATTCTCCACTCAAACACGTTTACGCTAAAATTTAATATATTATATTATTTAAATATTTTTCATACTTATTTTTTCATTCATTTTCTTATGCAGATGCACTGAACAAATTCATCATTCCAGCCGATTACTAGAAACTGAAAAATTGACTCAAGTAAAAACGTTAGCATTTGTAAATTCTAAAGACTGGAAGATAATTTTTACTTACTTTAAACATATTTAAACAATATTGTCACACTTCAGTGCTCTATTCATCAGCTAGAATCTAGAGTGACACCAAAACCGATGACGGAAATTCATCAAAAAGTTGCAAATTTTTCAGTCATTATTTTTCCAAGACTCGTCTAGACAAAACAAGAACTAGAACATGAAAAATATAAGTCATACACTTACGTCATAGTGCAGAAAATCGTGACAAAAGCCCAGTCTACCCGTTGCATATAAACCAAGATTTGTCACAAAAGATTACGTGATGTGAGTTGCATTTCCATACAAACGAACAATGATTTGTCACAAAAAATTACTTGCTATGATAATGTATCTGGCTGGACGTTCAAATGACAGTTATTGCATTTTTTATTAGCTGTGATAACGCATGACGATGATCAATCTTTTTAGGTTGTATGTGTGGGTTTTTTTAACTTGGTTGATTTACATAAGCTAGAAACGATATCCCTAGGTTTTATGGTGTGTTTTTTGAGACTACTATACAACATTAATTTTTGTTTATGCGAAACCCGAAACACGGGTCTAGTATTTTTATGTAAAGAATCTATGAAAAAAAATTAAAACTGTATCATTATTAATCACAAAGTTATAAGCTTGATAAGTTACCTGGTTGTCCACGCAAAAACATATGCAGATCACCACAAACAGCTAGTGTACGTACCATCTCCGTGTAATGGACGTTTGAATACGAGAAAGACATGATAATTTTAAAATCGAAACAAAACACTAAGGCCCGCGACTTGGAAGCGTAATTAAATATTTTTGGTACAAAATATAACATGGTGTAAAAATTATTGGAATCGATACAGTTACTGATTCTGAACAAACTATATTCAGGTTTCGCATATACTAAAAATAATCTTGTAAATTCACTTTTATCTTCTGATTTTTTTTAAATTTAAAATATTCAAAATATATCTCTTAAATATATTAATACTTGAATTAAAAGCTTTGTAGGTACCCCATTTCACGAAAATGACTCGGACGGAGGAGTATGAAGTTTGCCACAATTAAATTTTATATGGCGAAGGGATGCAGAAAGCTAATATTTTATATCATAAAGCGTTAGACATACATTTAGTTTTATATGAGTTTTGGTCGAATTTCGACAACTACACGATCACTAGTTATAAATTTTTGCCGTCTAACTCTTAAAATATGGTTGACCGGGCAAACTTACTAAGCTAGCTAAATAGATCGTTTATTACGAGCACACAAAACACATAACACAACATATAAAGCACGATGTAATAATTACATGAACGTGATTACTAATTTAGTTCTTCAATTGTTGCATGTGTTGCCGGACGTAAAGAAAAGCACCACCCCATTTGTTCCCGTGGGTGTCGTAAGAGGCGACTAAGGGACTTCTAGAGAATGGGCAGTAGCGTTTCTCTATTCATTTTATCACCATACTGCGATAAACCGCGGCAAGCGTGGCGATTATGGCAAATAGAGGCCTGAAATGACGATGATGATGATTAATAATTAGCGAAGTAGATACGTACAAGGTACCAATACACAATGAAAGAACGCTAAACATTTAAAATTAAAATTAAAAATAAATTTGCATTTTCATTTGTTTTTTAGAAAATTTGCGATCTGTTTAAAGATGGGAATTTACCTGAGTGGTAATAAATTAAGAATCACGAATGAATAGAATATAACGGTGCTATATGTATCACTCAAAATCTAACATGTGAAAATCCTCCTTTTCGTTTTCATGCATTCTCATAAAGTTTTCACGAAAATAATTTATGGAAATGTTGACATCACCCAGCGTAAGTTACGAGCCCATTCAGCATTGTATTGTAATTAGTTTTACGAGTAAAACCAACATTATCGAGAATTAAAACAAACGTCTTTAATATTTTCGTTATTCTGAGAACATAACCTTAAAACCAATACCTACTTCTATTTGTAAACGGCTTCTCAGAAACGGTGACAACACGATTAGGCTTACATACAGAAACATTAACTACCTAAATGTAAGCCAAGATCCGAAACACGTACTCACATAAAGCTGGGTATACACCTATCTACCATGTTGGCGAATCAACTGTGCTCCACACGACTTGGAAGTCCTCTTCGTCCTAGTAGAAGTCAAACTACCATAAAATATATATAGAAATAACTATAACCCGTCATGTTTCCCAAAGAAAATCTACCTAGTTGAAGTCGATGTTTCCTATCTATGACTTCCCCTGACAATAATTGGCGAAACAAACTTAGCAGCCAGGGGGTCTCTTTTATAGGCCACATATTTATAATCAAATAATACAGTATGGCGTCCGGACCAGCATTGAAATAGAATTTATTGTGTATGGTATAAGGTGCGCATCAGCATCTGCACGAATCTACGGACGGCAGGCATGCATCGGCCGAGTGAGATCAGCCATATCAACGACCGACAATACATTACAGATTACTTCTTACAACCGTACATACATAAATTCAAGCTTTCGGTCACAGAATTTTGAAAATATTTACAAAAATCATTTAGATAAAGTAAAAGCATGGAGCTCAGTTTATGCGTGAACTCAGTGGAAACCCAGCTTTAGAATTGATCGCTAATCCGTGCTTTGAAGGGATATCTTAGGAAACGCGCCATTGTAATATATTCTAGTCATGTTTTCAGCCTTTGGTACTGGTGATGATGAGGTGGCAGCAATGAGGATCATCATTGTGGATAAGTACATCATCACTATGACATAGCTACATAATATAGCAATGACAACATCGCTTAACTTATTACTGTCACGGAGTTTCCCTCCCAAGTTGGGAAGCAGTGATTTTAATTAATTACATGAATCCAGCTCTAGGGAAAGAGCCCCAAATCAGAGTTTGTCACATTTATTGATAACCTTTCGTCCAACTAGTCTGTACCTGACCTTTTCTTTTAAAGTCCGCTTCCTATTGCTCCAGGTTTAAAGGTCAATAACGAATCCCACTAACCAATAGCTGTACCTACCATTCCAACAACGTCTAGATTCACGTACCAAAGAACATGATCGTTAAAGTTCCGTTTATGCTTACGGATACTCCGTGTCGATACATACTAAGTATTAGCCTTTCAACAAATGGCCTGACATCTTAGTCACTGTGTCACTGACTCATGCACTTCAGGATTACGCCAGTAACAACTTATAATTCTGAACGCAGATCTGTATCAGGAGAGCTCGTGTCTGACTTGAATTTTACGTGGTATACGTGATCCGTGTCAGTTCGAAGTTCGTTGTGAAATTCGTGAGTCAATTAGGTTTTTAACGAAATCTAGACTTTCGTGCTTTCTTTCCGTCGTTGTTATTGAAGGATTTTTTCCTTGTGGCTATAAAATATAAAACAATTTGAAAACCGACAACACACAGACGATTTAAAAAAAAACGATTGTCAAATATTTTTCTTTCTCTACATTTATTGTAGCGGTTTTTGTGTATATGTATCATGGCATCTATCTCACAGAAAAACTAGGCGATAGCAGAAACTTAAGTTTTACCTCTGAGTTTATTCCGGTCTTTTTCTCAGAGTAATCAGATGTGTAACTCGACTTTGCCAAGCAGTGGGACAGTTCAGGCTTACGGCATAAAATAACGTTTGTAACGTATTAGGTAATTTGTACTGTACTTTACGGGGATTTTGGCTAAAGTATAGTGTGCATTTTATGTATCTTTTTTATTACTCGTAATGTGCGTTTTGTTTGTGCAGAATAAGCAACATTACTTTCTTTAAATTGGTTCAAATTACTTTTTACAATTAAAAGGAATAACAATAATTTATCATTATTAAAACACTACCTAACAACATATTCATGGTAGGTCCATGACTTTTACTGTTTTTACCGAATTTATCAAGATGTACTAGTAAGGTTTCAAATTATCCTCGTACCACAGGAAATATAAAATGTCGGGTTACTTGTCCCGGCTAATTTGACATTTGTGAATTGCATTAGAATGTCAAATAAGGTAAAGTAGCATTTTATCTGTTTGGCACTATTGCGAATGACGCGATCGACGCACCCAGCACCAAAGGGCCTAGACACGATGTCTCATAGCTGCGAGCATTATACGACTTACGTATACCATGCAGAATAAAGATTCTTTGGGCAATGTCCATAAGAAACTCTTTAATATGTCGATGTCCTCTTCTGGTGCAAGATGCACTTCTTCTGACACATCTCTATTTTCCATCATCACAGAAGTCTCCTCCATTCTACCCACACCATCTCATTTCAAACCATGTATAGCTGTAGAAGTAAAACAAATCGTCCTAAAATTAATATGTTTTACTCTAAATCAGTCACCTCAAAAACTCGAAAGAATGAAGCAAATGTGATACCTCTTAAATATTTAACTAAACAACCTACCAATGAAATCGATTGCTGTCAAATTGGAATGTTTGCTCAAACGATTTTAATTTATTACCGATGAAAGGATTCAAGAACAAAGTAGCTCAGTACCTACCTGTTTTAATAACACAATTAAATTATTATTTCGTTTTGAAAACGTTTATTGTTTAGATATGAAAAGTATTGTATCGATGATTAATAAGGTGATCCACTTATTTCTGACAGCAGTAGTGGCTCAGTGGTACCAGCTGCGAACCCTGACAGGGGCTTTACTTTTGTAAATGATTTCATCACCACTATTCTCTCTCTATTTAAATGTCCTGCAGATCTGGTAGCGTCTTGTGACGGGTCGTTGAGCTCCCTAAAATAGGGTTGAGCTACACGATGACTGATACATACATGCCGTCTGCTGGGACAGGTCAGCTCAAAGCTGCAATGGCTTTTTCTTCAAAAGGCTCTTCCAGACATTGCCCTGCATTGTTAGACTCACATAAAATAATACAATGTTTGGACTTTAAAAGAGACTATGACCTCTGAGTTTGTTTCGTCGTTTCTTCTCAGGGAACAGGCAGCTAGTAAATGCCGGCGCCATCTAGTTTTAAAAAAACATCAAAAAAATGTTGACGTATAAGATCTACTTACAGAAATAAACATTTCATTTCATTTCTCATAACTGAGAAAGAAAACATTATAAAGAACTGACATGTACTAGAACCAAAAATTCGAAGACACGTGACATCTACCAACTCACACTGGACCTGCGCGGTGGATTACGACCCACTCCCTCTCACCGAGAACAGGTCTGTGTACCAGCGGTAGGAACATTATAGGCTGATTTTGCTATGCTTATGCTACTCCTTCCTAGATGATGTCCAACTAGGGTTACCGAACTTCTCAAAAACAACGATTAAACCTCTTTCGTCTGATATTTAGCCACATACAGTGCACACAAGAGTAAGCAAGATGCTGATCTTTAAAATGCAGTACTTACGTGGTGATGTCATAATTAAAAATACTCCTGAAATTGTAATCTACTTTGCATCTTCTTTATTCTCATTCTCTCATAGTCTATATTTAATAATATAGCTTATTAATTGATTCAAGCTAAATAGCTACAAAAATACGATTATCATAATTTCAGCCGTTAATACGTCCGCTGCTAAATTTGGGGGTTTTGTCATAATCGCCATGCTTGGCAGGCGGGTTGGCGCTCACTGTATGGTGGTAAAATGCATAGAGAATACTGCTGCTCCTTTTCTAGTAAGTCCCTCAGTTGTCTTTTACGACACCCACGGGGAGACATGGGTTTATGTTATTCTTTACGTCTGGCACCACACGAACATAATTATATTATCATTAATTGTCATAAAAGTTTCATTAAAACAATCTAGTCACCATTAAATTTATTTACATAACCAATCACAACATTGATCATTACAATTTCCGGGTGTCTAAAGAGATTTATAAATAATTACCGTTTGACCTAGTTGCTGTGTATGGTGCATTATTGCACCATGTGATGCAACATGCGCAGGAGTCGCTTCCTAGTAACTCGATACGTGAACACCTTGTGTTTGGCCCTTTGATCTGAGTGATGGACCTGGACGCGGGAAGAAATGTTGGTATTTTTGGGTGATTCGAAAAGAAATATTTGTTTGAAAGGAAAGTCAAAATATTTGAAATGGTAGAGAATTTTCTGAACGACTAATGTAAACTTAACGCACATGCAATGCGAGTTTGAAGTTGTAGTGTATCTATTTAATAGATGTGTAAACACTGTCTCATGCACACAAGCGGAGGCGGCTGCTGTCATTAATGTCATCTGTCAGTCACGAGAAAATGGCGAGGAACAGAGACAGTGAAGCAAGTCAGCACGGTAGCGCTTGATGTGGTGGTGAGCCAGTGAAGAGATATTATTCTACTTAAATACGGAATTAACAGGATTCTACAGAAGTAAAGAAATACTCAAACATTTGGTGTATACATCACAAGAGAGAAAATTCGTTTAATAAAAGTAAAATTACTACATATACTCGAAGAAATATGCAATAACAAAGAAACCCACATCATTCTTTATCACGAACAAGTGCATTACAGACGCTGAAATCACGTGCCAATGCATACAGGAGTCCTTATTATAATAGTTTTACAAAGTTTTATTGTCTTCTAACACAATACGCTTAGTCGTAAACACGAATTGTAATATTCCATAGTTTTCTGCTGCCTCCACCGTCATGACTCTCTGTGAAGATTTCTCTAATGCCTTTAATGCCGTCAGCCACGATATTCTTCTTTCTATCCTTTCTCATCTTATGGTTTCGCCCGAGGCTCTGGAATGGTTCTCTTCTTATCTTCGGGGACGTCAGCAGTCAGTTCGCGTTGATGAGAATTCGTCGAGTTGGCGTGATCTGGATGCTGGTGTTCCACAAGGCGGTATTCTTTCTCCATTGTTATTCTCCATCTTCATTAGTTTTATAACTCACTGTCTTCGGTGTTCGTATCATCTTTATGCTGATGATCTACATTTGTATACAGCCGAACGGGTAGAAAGTTTACCAGACGCTATAGCGGATATAAACCGAAACTTAGATGCAATAAAAAAGTGGTCTGATATTTTGAAGTGTCAGTAAACCCTTCAAAGTGTCAGGCCATTGTTATTGGAAGCTTGCGCATGATGGGTAGGGTGGCGCTTAGCTCTCTTCCTCCTCTCATGTTCAATGGTACCGTCATACCCATGACGTCTACGGTGAAAGATCTCGGTTTGCATCTTGACTCGACGCTGAGCTGGCAACGTCAGGTTCCAGGCGATCCTTGTATCGTCTAAGGAACTTTTTGCCCGCTAAAACGAAAACCATGCTTGTGCAGACTTTGATTTTCCCAATCATCGACTATGGTGACGTGTGCTACTTTGACTTGAATGCGGTTTTTCTGGATAAACTCGACAGATTGCTCAATAATTGTATCCGTTTCATATTTAACCTCAGGAAGTATGATCATGTGTCAAGCTATAGGTCTGAGCTCAAATGGATGTCTATTCGCCAAAGAAGAAGTTTGCGCGCTTTAACTACGCTTTTCTCCCTTCTCAACTCTCCCACTCCTCCTTCTTATCTTATGTCTCTTTTCCAATATCTATGTTCTTCTCACACTAAGAATCTGCGTTCTTCTAACAATCTTCTTTTACTTTGTCCTTCTCATTCTTCTGACTTTGTTCATTCTTCCTTTCATATTCAGTCCATTCTTCTTTGGAATGCGCTTCCTCTCGATATCAGGACGGTACCAGTCGGTTTGCAATTAAGCGTAAATTGCAGAGTTATTTTCGTAACAAATAGCGTAGAGTCATCACAAAACTTCTTCTCTACCTTTTTTTTTTTTTCAGGATGGGAAATCATCAAATGACTTCTCCCGCTCTGGGCGGAGCGGGAGGGCGTGTCAGACTTTTACTGACTAAAACCCACCCGTGTTCCATCAGTTGCCCATGTGCCAGGGTCACGGTATCTCTTTCGAGCAATCACGCGACCCCGGCAGGCATCGGTCCTAGTAGACCCCTACACTGCTGCTGACATCTCTTTGAGGCGCGCGTGGAACACTGCGCGCCGTCGACCCGAGCCTGGTCCTTACCGGGCGGCGAGCTACCCATTGCTCGCCACCCGCAAGCTCGCGCCTACGGTGGCCGGGAGTCCGCAATCGACTCCCGACGCCCGGGGCGTCTCCTCCTGCGGCGGCTAGGGGCGTGAGGGCGCAGAGACTGCCACTCCCTCACGCGCCCCGCCTCCTCCTTCGTGAGCATTACTGCTTCGCAGAAGGAGGTAACGGCTTCCCATTCCCTCTCGCTCCGTACCATGGCTCGCACCAGGGCCGGACGCGAGAGGTCGCCGCCGCCGATCGCCTCCACGAGGACACGGCGGTGCTCCGCCCAGGCAGGGCACACCTCCACCGTATGCTCCACCGTGTCCTCCAGACGATCCTCGCAATGGAAACACCCGGACGTATCCTCCCGCTTTATCCTGAACAGGAACCCACCGTTCTTCTCTACCTTGAATTTGTATCTGTAGATTTATATATAAGACTAGCTTTTGCCAGCGGCTTCGCCCGCGTGGAGGTCGGAAATTATCCCGCGGGAACATACTACCGGGATAAAAAGTAGCCTATGTCCTTTCTCAGGCTCTAAACTATCTGGGTACCAAAATTCATTTAAATCGGTTCAGTAGTTTTAGCAGGAAAGCGAGACAGACAGACAGACAGAGTTACTTTTGCTTTTATAATATTAGTGTGGAAGTGTGGATTATAAATGCGAAAGTTTGTGAGGATGGATGTATGTGTATGTGTATGTTTATTACCCTTTCACGAAAAAAATTACTGGACGGATTTGGATACCATTTGGAATACAGTTAGTTTATAACCTGGATTAACACGTAGGCTACTTTTTATCCCGGTAGTTCATTCCCGCGGGATATTTTCCGACCTCCACGCGGGCGAAGCCGCTGGCGAAAGCTAGTAAAAAAATAAATGACGGCCTATAATATCTTTTGTATATTCGCATCATCATCATTCACAGCCCGACGTCGCACATTGCTGGGCCTAGGCCTCTTTTTTCTTATGCCAATCCACACGCGCCTGTGCCAGGCTCATCCGTGTTTTGCCCGAGATGGCAACAATGTCTTCCGCCTATCGAAATGTCGGTCGTACGGTTCACCGTCTCCATCTCGTCTTCCAGTCCTTAGAGGCCACTTTGTCACAGCTTTACTCCATCTGTCATCACTGAGCCTTGCCAGGTGTCCTGCCCAACTCTATTTGAGTTCTATAATATGCTTTCCTATATCGAGATGTGCTCCCGGCTGTCAGTTTTGGATCTTTGACAGTTGGTACGGGTCGACAGAATTCCGAAATTCTGACAACTAGATGTATCATCATTTCAGCCGCAAGACATCCACTGCTGGATATAGGCCTCCCCCAATTTGGGGGGCTTTGCCATAATCGCCACGCTTGGCAGGTGGGTTGGCGATCGCAGTATGGTGGCAAAATGCATAGAGAACGCTGCTGCCCATTCTCTGATAAGTCCCTTAGTCGTCTTTTACGACACCCACGGGAAGAATGGGATGGTGCTATTCTTTACGTCCGGCACCACACGGTACTTAGATACTTCCGCGACTTCGATCACCTACCCGTGCGATTTTCCCTGTTTTTGCAACATTTTTCATTACTGCTCCGCGCCTCTTGGTTATAGCGTGATGTTATATAGCCTATAGCCTTTCTCGATAAATAGGCTACCCAACACCAAAAAAAAACTATTCGGACCAGTAGTTCCTGAGATTAGCGCGTTCAATCAAACATAGACACAAACTCTTCAGCTTTATAATATTAATATATAGTATAGATTACCTAGCAACTGCGTGAGTTGCGAGTTTAAATAGGCAATCGGTCCATTTGAAATACTGATATTCAGGTGCATCCTGTTTCACTGGAAGTCAACCGCAACATAGTGGGGAAATGCTAGGCAGATAATGATGGTATGATGCTTGCTTAGCTGTAATAATTATTTCTCTTAGTAAATGCTGCTAGCCTTTTGGGTACTTTTCCCACTGACAGCGATGCGGTTGAGTTTTTCGATGCCCTGTGATTATTTTCTGTCTGTTTTTACAATGTACAAATTATTAATATTATTACTGTAATTGATAATCAAAATAATTAATTTAATGAATTAATAAATAAACAACTTGTTCGAAAAGAAAATTGAAAACTTAATAAATGAACATAATTACCTATATTCTATCACGGTTATAATAATATCCGATACCCTGTACTTAATTAAATAAGTGAACAACGAAAAGACGCGTTAACTTTAACCACGATCAATCATAACTACGGTTAATGTGACGTGATGATGTCACATGGTATCATGAATGAGTGAACATGTTCATTCATTCAGATGATCCGTCAACGTTCATTCATCATCAACTTGACGGGTGTCAATCGGTTTATCAATTTAATTATGTTTGAGGTCAAGTTTGATGTGGTTTGGGTTAACTTATTCTCATGGTAGTCAGTTGATGGATTAATATCGAGTTAAGATGCTTGTCAACTTAATTGAAGTGACGATGATCAAACAAACTGATGACAGACATGTGTATAAATGCACCCTGTATTCAAATCAAGCATCTAGTTCATAGAGTTCAAAATGAACTTAAATTTTTCAAATCGCTCGAGTGTGATATTAAGCAGTATATAACTATAAGTGTATATATGTACTAATTATGTATAGGGAAGGGTTTCAATAAGTAAAGCACAGAAAGACAAGACTAGACCTTTATTTCAATTAGGCTTGTCAGCAATTAATCAGAAAGCTAGTCGTCCGTTCCAAAACTAGGTCTTCATGGAGAAGAAGAACAAGAAACTCCATGGAAACAGTATTGAAGTATTATATCAACACATTTCTTACATTGCCATACATTATCATTATCCAAGAGAACTCAGAATAATATCAATATAACCAAATATAACAATAATATCTAGGAAAAGAATATGAATATTCCATTTATAGAATTTAAAACATTTGCAATATTGGCAACACTATAAACAGTACAACAACAATGTCATAATAGGCAATAATTACGATATAATATCAATTACTTAACTTACGTGACCTCTGGTCGATCCTTCCACACAACAACAGCACTAGAACTAGCCAACTGAACATCTGCCAAGCAACTGACAGTTTCACTGTGGCTCCGGCCTTTTATACCCGTTAACAAACAAATATGATTCAAAAACTGACAGCTTGAGTCAAATCAGTGTTTGACTTATACAAAAATAAGTTTATAATAAAAATCATTTACTAATTCCATAATTCAATATTAGACACATAATAATTACATATAATAATTACATATATCAAGTGCAAAAAAAACAGTATGGTATTTTAGGACTAAACTGTATAAAAAACACACGACAGTAGGTATTAAATTATTCTTCTTGTGAAAAAACCTACGGTATTTCTAGAAGACAAGCACAAACCAAGCTAAAAACACAAATGCCCTATTATTTGCAGATGTGCCTGCTAATACGACTCAAATGGCTTACATTCGTTGTTCCATGTACCAACATACCACATAGACACATTATACATAAATGGGTACCGCATAAACACGAACGGAGCAACAAAGGAACAAATGCTTTCGGTATTTCTTTGTCCTCTCTCTCACATTCACTAAAGCGTTTAATCCAATACTTGATCCTAAAGAAAGCGCTGCCTATATATTGGATCGATATTATCCGGAGCTTAACCGAAGAAAGAAGTACCTGACCTTAGTACATAATCCTTGCCAAATATTTCCCTTTTATCTTTGAATATTTTCCTATTCTTTGAACTTGAGGCTTAAATATATTAACATTGTATAAACACAGTAGGGTTATAAAAAATGCTTTTCTATCTGTTGATTTGAAGATGAATGAATTTCCTACTGAAGATGAGAAACGACACATAAGACTATATTAATTTATGTCAGATGATGGAAGCGATGCAAAGGATGCATCATAAGCGGCCATAATCCTGTGACTAACGAGTCATTGCACTGAAATGGCCCATCTGCCAGTTCCGGTAAAATAGAACTCATGCATTCTGATACAATGGAATCTCAGCCAATGTTGGACCACCCAGGACAATCTGTGGTATCCACAGCTATTTGCATAACAAAATAATTAACGATATCAGCAGTAACAAGATCAACACCTTTTACCGTTCTCAAAATCGATATATTTATTGAACAATCCCTTTCTCTTGAGCAAAGGTCTTCGAGTATTTCAAGCAGCTTTACATTGGGAAAGCCAATTAAATTTACCCTTTCGGCTTATCGGGTTAACCCGAATAAATTATGAAAGTGCCATTGGCGTGTTCTCACATATGTACGATTAATATATGCTGGCTCAGATATCTTTCGAGTAACGACATGCCTTTAGCGATCTGATTATGGAACCCGATTATTTTACAGTTTCTGCTGAAGATAATAAGGTCTGATAAATCTATGGCACTAAAGGCTGGTTATCTAGTAGTTGTTATAGTTTGTCTTTTATCGTCTTCGTGGTTGGATAATGATACAGTTTCTGTCAGAGCGTTTATTTTATCTTTGTTCGGAATGTTATTAGAATCTTAACCAGTAGTACTGTATAAAACCCACTGGCTGGTCCTAAATCTAAAAATTCGAAGACTAGTGACATGTGAGCCCGCATTGGGTCCCCTTGGTGGATTACGGCTCACTCCCTCTCAGCGAGAAGAGTGTGTGGCTGATAATGACTTTCTCATTGCTTGTTAAAACTCTTTCCATAGCCTCTTTTTTTTTTGGATGGGAAATCATCAAATGACTTCTCCCGCTCTTGACGGAGCGGGAAGGCGTGTCAGACTTTTACTGACTAAAACCCACCCGTGTTCCTTCAGTTGCCTATGTGCCGGGGTCACTGTGTCTCTTTCGAACGATCTCGTGACCCTGGCAGGCATCGGTCCTTGCAGGCCCTTTCAGTTCTGCTGACATCTCTTTGAGGCGCGCGTGGAACACTACGCGCCGTCGACCCGAACTTGGTCCTTACCGGGCGGCGAGCTACCCATTGCTCGCCGCTCGCAAGCTCGCGCCTACGGTGGCCGGGAGTTCGCTATCGATTCACGATGCCCGGGGCGTCTGCTCCTGCGGCGGGTGAGGACGCAGAGACTGCCACTCCCTCACGCGCCCCGCCTCCTCCTTCGCGAGCATTACTGCTTCGCAGAAAGAGGTGACGGCTTCCCATGCCCTCTCGCTTCCATTGCCTCCAGTCTACTTTTGGTTTTTAGCTTTTTTGGAAAATTCGTATTAAACACATGTTTTCTTCTCAGATAACCACAAAATATCTTCTTTTTTTTACGAATGTGATAATAAAATGGACGCTTCTGTTACTCATTGAAATAGGATTTCCGTTACCTTGTATCCTTAAGTGCTTTGGTAAGATCTGGTCGTTAACTATTCTATTCATTCCACTTTTGCAATTTATTCGCGAAGTATCACGTCATTAAGTTGGCTTACCTCCAAAAACCACACCTTTGCTAGCTCACCTAATTTTACTAAAACCAAGGAAAATAAATTGTATAATTGTGATAGTTCAAGGAAGACTTGCGAAATCACGTCAGAACTAAGTTTTCTATTTCTGAATTGATCTGACTGACATAAACATTCACAGGTGCGAATTTAGATTAAACATCGAATACTAAGAGCTGCAAAATATCTAGGAATAGGTACTGATAATAATATTAGATCAGACAAAACTCGTTTTCAAAGTTTTATCTCCAGCATATTGAGCACAGTGCAGTCCAAATATAGTCATTATAATCCTTTAAAATCTACAAGCGAAACTTGTTAGCAAGACGTCAAATATAAGATGTATATCAGTCATATTATCATCAATCAATAAATGACTTATTACGTTTTTTTACAGTATTTTTTGTTCGTATGATTCAGATGTATTAACAAGTTCAAGGTCACGCTAAGTGTAGTAAATTGCTAACAGATTACTCACAAAAAGGAAATTAAGCTATATATGTTCATAGTGTTTTATCCTTCTAGGCTTTAAAACTTCCGCAAGGAGGTAAATATTATTTCAAAAGAACCCTTTAGTATTTTGAAGATTTATTATAATGTTGAAACTGGAAAGTAAACGGTAACATTGACGACCCTTTCAAAGAATTATATACGAAGGAATCTGTAAACGATGAAACTGTAAATATGAGAAGGAGGTCAACTTTTGATACGGCTGTCAAATAAAATAAACTGCCAAAACTTTCGATAATCATAAATGAATGAAATAATGTAAGAAACACACATTGCCCTTTAGTAAGTGTGGGTTTAGCTGGACATAAAATTGTTTTGATTGATAACATGGTACCTGTTTCTCCTGGGACCGGTTGCTATGGCTAAATTTCAGCGTATAACAGTTATTAAATGCACTTCAGAATAAAGTTGGTAGGACTAGGATCAATACGATAATTTGAAAACACGTGCATCGTATAATTATATGTTAGTGATTCTAAGCATATCTTAATATTTCCAGCAATCAATCAACTCGTAATGTAGTTGCACTAGATTTAACTACTCAACTATATGAGTGTAACAATTTTTTATTTTTTATCATATTCTGTCCCACTACTGAGCAAAGGGTTCCCTCAATTCTTTCCAGCGATTATTTCCCGCGCACATCGAAATAACCGTTGTTGGACGCGTCCAGTGACACCATTTTTGGGGCCGACTGCGGCAGCGCCGACCATCTTCAGGCAACCTTTATGTGGATTTTTTTTCCCAAATATTATTATCAGCACATACCTACAAACACATCTATTAAATAGTTTCCATTGGTAAGATAATTTAAATTATAATTAAATAAACAATTGAATGGTTAGTGATAACGCTGTGCTTACTCTTAGAAAATTATTATAAGACTTGTAGTAAATCTATTTAAACATCTTGGAGGTCAATTAGCAGAAATTAAAACGAATGGGACAGTCACAGATAACGTGGAAACAGGTAAAGTTCATGCTAATGTAATCACTGGCAAAGTCGCTAGAAAATGTAAATTTAAAATTTTTCTGTGACTATGAGTTTTATAACATACACTTTGAATAAAAAGATTGACTGAATGATTTGAATTCTGCACACAACAAAGTGTCTCAAAGGTAAAGCTGTTGCTACTTATCCATATTTATGACGGTAATGGTAAGAAGAAAACACAACCAAATCTTGGAAGTCTTAAACTAATCCAAAAACTTTACAATAGACATGACCGCAAATATAAAGCACTTAGCGTCACACAAACAGAGGAACATTAGCAATGCAGTACACGTTTTATATATTGTAAAAAGTGTTTTAGAAGACATCCTGGTTGGCAATTAGATGACCGGCGCCTCAGAGGTCGATGGACAAATAACTGTATTAGACACCAATGTTCTATCCTTTGAAATAAAAACAGAGACACTCCTCCATTGAATTTAACGTCTGTTTGTAGATTAAGTAAATGCTCCCGAGGCAAGACAGGTTTCATTAGAGCAAAAAATGCTTTGAACTTGTTTCCACGTGCTATGTTTTAAATTGGTGATTTTGATCCTTTGGTGATTGAAGAATTCAAAGATGATTAAGTAATTACAACTATATTGATTAATAAAGACAAGATAAATAACTTCAATTACTTAAATAACTAATTTGTTTTTGTTGATAAACCAAAGGTTCATAAAATTTTTACTAAGCCAGAGGACTACTTCGACTAAATGATTTATCAACTGTATCTCATAAAACAGGCCGTAAAAATTCCAACATAATTTCACCAACATTTACTATCGAAAGCAAATCGCTAATTGGCCGTGAAGCACCAATAATTATTAGCTTATATTACTCAAAGATAACTGTTCATCCTGACCCCGGAACCAGGTTGAAGATTATACGGCGTATGCCAAAGAACAGTGTTTTGGCGTGATGCGAAAACGTGTTCCATTCTGTTACATTGATTACGGGATGGAAATTGTAGGGACGATCGGATGATACATCTAGACGTTGCAAGATTGAATTACGTAAACGATGGTCTGGGAGTTCATCAACTCCATGTTTCCCTGATAAAATATATTCACTAAATCAAGTAGAGGATGTTTCAAATAAAGGTTAGATTTTAATCGCAATAAGAAATAAGAATTAATAGACAGAGCTAAGAAGAGGAATCTTGCAATATTCGATAATATCTGCATGTTATGTAAAACTGGATCTATTTTATTGTTTTTGCTGCTAAAAGGCAATAAACCTCAATTTGGCGACCAAAAATCCTTTGAAATGACAAAGAAACCAACAACATCGCAAATTCCTCTCCAGCATTAACATAATGCTGAGATATATCTCGGAACACAAACAGAACAATTCCATTGTACGGAATCCACTGGAATTTCACATTCAGAATTCATAATGTCATCTAGATAAACCAAATCTAGTTCTGGTCTAATCCTAAAACGTGAAGAGCGATGCAACAAAAAATGTCGTTGTTGCAAAATGTTTATTCATAATGTAAGTTCATTACACCGGTTATGTTTGCGGAATAAGCGATAATAATAACAATGATAATGCTTATATTCTTAATTGTTGTACCTACACTTGACCGTGTCTGTTGGTTCATGGCCGAATGTTCCAATCTTTTTTAGGTGTTTAAATAAAGAGTTATTTGCGTTCGAGGTAATCTTGTTAATGAATGAAATAATACTTTGACATTTGTATCTGATTGAATGGACTCATTTATTTTCATATAAAGTACCTTTATCTCTTTCACTACGTTCGTTCTTAATGTCTGTTAGGAGGTATAACACTACCTCACATTATTTAAGTGTAGTACTGGCGTCACTTCCTCTTGACCGGAATGATAGTACTCCTGTAACAACTAATCGCAATATCATAATCGAAGTATTACTTACCTACCAGTGGGCTTATTCCATATATCCTGACCTACCTCCCAGAAGACGTTGCACCTACAGCCGGTCCTCGCGGTGTTAATCATACATTTGGTTACAATGTCTTGCATCATCAACACAATATACTCGTCCGTTGGCTTGTCATGTCATAATTAAGCCTATCCTGTCTCTCAACTAGCATACTTATCCACACTTATCAGTTATCATACTAATCAACACTACAAAGTAAACGCTAATAAGCTTTCCCGAGCCGGCACCATCGCGTGACGATCATAATGAAACAACTAGAACATGGGGGATCCACAATTATCCTAACGGCTGCTTGTTCCACTGATGTTATCTTCCTCGTTCCTTAATTTCAATGATGGCTACTTAATGGGATTTTTAACATCACAAATTATATGATAGCTACAACCATGGTGTGTGGAGCTTCTATGTTTTGTTCGGTTTTACGGTCAATTATCGTGTAAATTGATGTGTATCGCTGTTTTCTTGCGGTGGGTGTTAAACAATTATGTGTGTAGGTGTCCGAGTAATTAATAATGGAATAAATTGTTTGGTAAATTATTATTTATTAACTTGGCAATGGTAAATTGTAGCAATTTGTTGGTAGTTATGCACTTGCAAAGTGCATAATCATATATTTCGTTGATATTAAGGTGACGTAGCGAGATAAACGTGCTTTTTCTTTTTAGCGTACCTTTCTTACCGTATGGCATCCGTACTTAATCTTTTAGTGTATGTTTTTTGACTATATGATCTAGTATCCTGTAAAAGGAATACACGATACGATGAAATTTTCTCGATACAAAAAAATCGCAAAGTTCTATCTATGATTGTGATTTTTTTAGCCTCAACGCGCGATGTGTATGTATTATTAAACATAGTTTACTTTAAAACATTGATTATAATTGTATCTAAGTTTTTGTAAAAGAGTTTTCGTATTAATAATACTTTTCATTCATAAAAAACGGCGATTCGTTTTGGCACATACGTTATTTTATTCCAAGCGCACACACATTATCGCCATCTCTTCTTTTGCCTATCATAAGTAGTGTCATCACTCTCGTTCGTTCATAAATCAGTCGCCCAGTAGGGCTCATCGACGACGAACCTATGTCACTTTTTTACAAATCGGTGCGATTAAAATTACGTTTTTTAAATATTTGTGTTCACAGAAAAAGGTAGTAGTTAAGCATTTTGCTGTAATGATTTAATATAATAAGTGTTGGCTTTCCAAATAACTTTGTATTTCGAATGTATATGTGTCTATTTTTATGACTGTGAACAATATAACATTCTTTTTCTATTACCATTTAGAGACGACCTAAATTATGTATGAAAATGGGAAGAACCATAAACCAAAACTGAACAGTACCTTCAAGGTTAGGAGTGCCTGCACAGGGCAATTAATTTATTCATTTTGCAAGAATGAAATACCAATAAGATGTTCATAACAGTAAATCGAATTCACCACCTTCACTAAGGCATTACAGCAACAATCTATTCTCACTTTGTAAAGTAATATTGAGTAAACACCTAATTTTCTAGAGAATAACGTCTGTTTTATCCCAAAAACTTATAATAATCATGCATTTAGAAATAAAATAAAATATAATTTGTTTTTAGGTTTGAAGTATGTCAACAATATATCTATATGTGAAGTACTGTCACTTCAAATACAGCACAACAAATGAATGGAGTAGCATTAGAATTGTAAAAAAGGTGAGGTTTTACTTGACAGCAGCTCAAAGAAGGGTAATGATTTAAACAGGCTGTGTCAAACACAGAACTAGTTTAAAAAAATATCATTGGCATGTAAAAGTGTTTGTACAAACCTACTTACAGAACTAAAATCATTTATCATTTATAGCAGATGTGAAGTTTTATTGAAAATATAAATTTTAATTTCATGTATCAATCAATCAATCAAATCAGTTTATTTCGGACTACAAAGACCCAAATCATAATACCATACAGAGTATCATACATACAAAAAAAACCACGTAAACATAACTATTGTACACGAAGTGACGGCGACGTGTTGCGCTGCGTAGTATCGCGTAGCCTTCCACGGAATCGCCAATACACGACACCCTTCGGCCAAAACTCTTCCTTGAGGAAGGTCTCGATTTGATGAGTTGGAACTCGGACCACGAATGACTTGAAGTTTGTGTTGTGGCACGGTTCCAACTTCTCGACCCTCAAGGTCCAGTTGGAATTAACACGTACAAACTCCACGATCTCCTCAACCTTCGTGGTGTAATGTTGACGGGACACATAGAGCTGCGTCGTTAGTGTAGCTGGACGCAGCAGCATACTGAGTCCTGCTAGCGCGGTCCCACACTGGTTCCGACTACGAAGCTTCTTCCTCTCTACCTTCTCGAAGCCATCCTTGTCAGGCACGTGGCCTGAAGCCGAGCCTAGCTGTTTCGAACCCTATATGTACCGTGTTTGATACCTAATCATTAGCAGCCTATAACGTTCCCACTGCTGGGATACAGGCCTCCTCTCGGTGAGAGAGAGTGGGACATAATCCACCACGCGGGCCCAGTGCGGGTTGGTAGATGTCACATGTCTTCATTTTTTAGTTCTAAGACATGTTTACTCACGATGTTTTCCTTCACAGTTTTGAGAACAGTGGTGTTGAAATAATTTACACAGAGTAAAGCGTCTGCTCGGGTTCGAACTCGTAAGTAGTAGCCGTTGCCACTGAGCCACCACTGCTTCTCGATATCTAATTGATATCTAATCAAAGCACTCTTGTAGACAAGAGTGCTTTCTGAAAACATACCTATTGGCTATTTATAATTTTTCATTCCTACAAGATTTTATGGATGATCAAAACAATGGTGTTTTACTCTGTTTTGAATAACACTAAACATACTTCTATAACCTTATGAAGACTGTTTAGCAAAATATTTGTGTACTCCATCTCTGAATTACCCCTCACCCCAAAATAACTGTAATGAAAAATAAAATTAATAAAAGAACAAACATACATACGAGTTAATAGGCTGATAAACACATTGCCCTCTGCAGTCGGGTAAAACACCCAAATAAAAAGATATAATCTAGACATAGTTACAAAATATCGGCAATAATATCGGTTTTGATTTTCTAACCGCAGTCACACGAAATTACTAAAATATGTATGTATAAGTCAAGTAATTTTAACATTTATCATACACATTGCCATACGAAATTGACCTTGAAGGAAATATAAATAACTTGTAAAATAAGGTAAAAAAATACTCATAACTAGTATTTCGTAATGGACGAAGTCTATGTAAAATATTGTAATTGTCATTTACCAAATAAATGTATAGTAATCGGTGAAATGAAATTGTTATTAATCTCTTAAACACCATCATATATTTTATTCATAGACCTCTAGAAGATTAATTCGTTATTTTTAATTTCATGTTGTAAATCTATATATTAATACGTGAAGCGAAAAATTTGGAACCCTTTTTACGAAAATTGGGTGGACGGAGGAGTATGAAATTTCGCACACATATAGTTTATACAGAGAAGAAGTGACGAATGCTATTTTTTTTTAATAATGCGTAAAAATACATTATTTTCATTATTTTCAATATTAATACCATGTTATTTTTTATATTCTTTTATTTCATTGTACAAACATATAAATTATATTTTTAAATATTAAAATAACAAAAATTATAAAAACATTTAAAAATATAAAAAATAGTAGCACACCGGTATCGGGAACAGGGTCCAAGCTACCGGCGGTCAGGGCTCCAGAGAGGGGAACCTCCTGACAATACGAGCCATATCCAGAAGTACCGCTTTCTGAATCAAGCCCTTGATCCAGGTGCCTAACGAGAGCCTCCTTAGATGTTGGTCGAGGCTCTTGGCTATCAAGCCGTTGACTATCGGCACAATGATCGCTGAATCCACATCCCACATATCGACAACCTCGCGAGCTAAGTCAAGATACTTGATCTGTTTATCTTTCTCAGCTTTCACGAGGTTTTCGTCATGTGGGACCGTTATGTCAACAATCATTGTGCGCCGCTCTACTCGATCCACCACCACTATATCACGCTTATTTGCAACAATAGTCCTGTCAGTGATGATGGATCGATCCCAGTACAATGTGATAATTCCATTTTCGAGAACTGGGTCGGGCACATACCTGTAGTACGGCACCTCTGATTCCACAAGACTGTATTTCAGAGCAAGTTGCTGGTGGATAATCCTAGCTACTAGGTTGTGCCTATGCAAGCATTCTTCGTTAGCTAGTCGAGAACACCCAGAAATTATGTGTCTAATTGATTCTCCTGGACGGTGGCATACCCGACAGATGTCAACCGTACCATCTTTCACAATAAATCTCCGGTAGTTGTTCGTCATCATAACTTCGTCCATAATTGCACAGACAAAACCTTCGGTTTCCCCAAAGAGGTGACTGAAACGCAGCCAGGCTACGGACGCTAGTAGATCTACATCGGATCCATGTAAGGCCCGGTACCATAGATACTTATTATTATTACCTCCTTTATATTTTTTATTATATATTTTTAATTATTTTGAGTTAAACAATCTCGTATTACCCAACATCGGTACATAAATATTAGCTAGCTTTTCCCACGACTTCGTCTGCGTAAATCTTACGTTACGCGGACGCAGGTGAAGTCGCGGAATTAATAGGGTTAATGGGTAACGAATAAGGTTTAGTCGTGAAAGCGTGACAGACAGACAGAGTTAGTTTCGCATTTATAATATTACGTATAGATAAAGAAGATAATTTATTGCTGTAAGATAGTTTTATTGCTTATAATTAAATATTTGTATTATTTGTCTACTCCATAGCACGCTATGTGCAAAAATTTCATAGACCGACTAAATTTATGCTACTTTCACGTAATTTTTTCTAAGATGTTTCCGTCTCTACCTTGCTATTGTAGTTTGACACATGTGCAACAGTGACAGGAATAGTGCTTACAGCAAGGCTATGCTAAATTAGTAACGGTTTTTTATTTCGAGACATTTTCTGTCATTAGTTCAACTTTTGGCCGCTGGTTTTCCTATTCTCTATAAACGGTTCAGATATAAGTTTGTGGCGGCCGGCCACTTTAGGTTGACCCGTCATAAACCACGCCCATCCTACTATCATTCACTTTGAAGGTGGGCCCTTAATGGCTTTTATTAGAATCGTTGGCAGTTTCATGACAACAATTGGATGAGCCTGAATAAACTTAATTACTAATTATTGTATGATTAACGTTCTGTGGCAAGTTTTGGTTATTATTAGCTTTTAATTGTCCCATGGCAGAGGAAATGCTTTAACATATCTTTAACCCCCTTTTGGGGCAATCAGGTAAGACAATCTTAAAACATTTCCAGTTTCAGATTACGGTTACTTATACGTACAGTTGCATATATTATTGATGATAAAAGTAACATTCCGGTAAACTACGTGTCAAAGACCCGTTTACACACAAAACAACAAATTACTGTTGATTTCCAGTAATATGCGTGATTAAACTTAATTCTGGAGCTTTTTTACTAAATCAGAAAGCACAGGCGTATATGTTAAAACATTAAAATGTATTTCGTTCATGTTAGTGTAGTGATGTGGATTGATAGCTTGATGAGTTTTGTCAGTCACGTGGCCTTTCTGTGTATCGTTTTGCATAACTTAAACATAATTTGTATTTAAATTGAAATTATGAGTGTCTTCTTTGCCTGTGAATGAGTTTTTGAGTGTGAATTCATCTGGTTTATGCCTCGGGCCGTTATATTTAAATTTTGTTTACGTTCTACAACTGTTCAAATGCGATTGATCGCACTTTATGGTACCGAGAATATGTATATTACACTGTTGTTTTATATATCTTACTATGGAATTAACCGTCCAATGATTTCTAGTCTTTAATTGACAATTGTGTGCTATATGCTAGAATGCTTCGTTGGTCTAGTGGGCGCAAGCACTACTGCTAAGCATGAAGTCCTGAGTTCGACTCCCAGGTCGGTCAAAGTGTTATTGGGCTTTGCTATCTGGAATTTCTCAATAACAGCCTGTACCTTTTTTTTTTTTTTCAGGATGGGAAATCATCAAATGACTTCTCCCGCTCTGGGCGGAGCGGGAGGGCGTGTCAGACTTTTACTGACTAAAACCCACCCGTGTTCCATCAGTTGCCCATGTGCCAGGGTCACGGTATCTCTTTCGAACAATCACGCGACCCCGGCAGGCATCGGTCCTAGTAGACCCCTACACTGCTGCTGACATCTCTTTGAGGCGCGCGTGGAACACTGCGCGCCGTCGACCCGAGCCTGGTCCTTACCGGGCGGCGAGCTACCCATTGCTCGCCACCCGCAAGCTCGCGCCTACGGTAGCCGGGAGTCCGCTATTGACTCCCGACGCCCGGGGCGTCTCCTCCTGCGGCGGCTAGGGACGTGAGGGCGCAGAGACTGCCACTCCCTCACGCGCCCCGCCTCCTCCTTCGCGAGCATTACTGCTTCGCAGAAGGAGGTGACGGCTTCCCATGTCCTCTCGCTCCGTACCATGGCTCGCCCCAGGGCCGGACGCGAGAGGTCGCCGCCGCCGATCGCCTCCACGAGGACACGGCGGTGCCCCGCCCAGGCAGGGCACACCTCCACCGTATGCTCCACCGTGTCCTCCAGACGATCCTCGCAATGGAAACACCCGGACGTATCCTCCCGCTTTATCCTGAACAGGAACCCACCGAAGCACCCATGCCCGGTGAGAACCTGCGTCAAACAGCCTGTACCTTGGAGACTGGATTTGGCCTGGTTGATAGCAATAGGCTCGCCACCTATTATATGAGACTTAAACATAACTGGCAAAATGTGGGTGTACTATAGATATACCTCAGTCCACCCTTCGGGAGAACAAGGAGGGTTGTTACGTGTGCTATATCTCCAATTTCATAAGATTCATGTTATTCTTCATCATTGACCCATATTCGATTGCCAAAATTATCTGTTCCCTCATAAATAATCTTATTGCATTTCTCGCAAGTGTCAATGGCATATGAAATTAATTGGACAGGGGATTAAACTTTAATAATAACTTCGGTTATATTCGTGAATACTCGGAATCTCAGATTTCTTGCGTTAATCCTTGCGTGTTGGTCCATCGTCGCTGCATATAAATGTTTAATCAATGTTTTTCTATTCGTTTCAGGTAAATGTTCGAGTGTTTACATTGTGAGACACGATATAGAATTAACAGGTATTTGAGAGAAACTTATCTGGAATTGGTTCGTTGATCGCAACATTTATTTATAGGTGCAATTCATCAAGTACTTTTTATTGATAAGTATTTGCTAGATTACAATTCTCCGCAAGAAAACAGATACAAATATTTCCTTTAAGGGCGCGGCAGGCCTTTCATGCATATCCATACATTTATACAAATATAACAACTGTCACAAATATAACAATAGTATCTGTCTGTAATGTTAAAATAAGAACTTGTTACAATAGATAGTGATTAAAACAACACATTAATTATAACAAAATCAATTTATATATTGTTCGTCTGTGTGTTTGTTTGTTCGGGGAATCCCTGAAACGGCTGGACTGAATTTGATGATATTTTCAGTGGCATATAGTGCTGATGTTATAAGAAGTAACATAGGCTCTTTTTGCTAGATATCAATTATCCGCAAGAAAACTGCTACAAGTTTTCCCTAAAGGGCCCACACTGTCCATTCATACCTTGAAAAAAATTCAAGTGTTGTAGTAATAGTAAGCTTCTACTAGAATCAAATACAGATAAAAAAAATCTTTTCTTTTGTCTTCATAAGGTATTCAAGTAAACTTATAGTATTGTCTGCACATATTTCTGTGACCAATGAACCTATTGTTCTTTCCAAGTTCTCTTTAAAAGGAGTAACTGACCATGGAGATTCTTGTGGGCTCTTCTCCATAGAAAACAGCTATTTGGACTCATGCACCTGGCGTCTGACGTTTCATATGGGTTTATTTGAAATAAAATACTATCAGAATGACAGTTCATAATTTCAACGCATATTATAATGAATGGCCAATCTTTAGACCTTGGCTGGTGTGGCAGGAAACCCTTACATTACAACATTGCCTGTAGGCTGAGACAAGTGGCTTGTTTTGTGTCCCATTACAAACCAAAATCTGGATTTTTTTTGGTAAATGAATCCTAGCTAGATCGATTTATCGCCCCCGAAAGCCCTGTATACAAAATTTTATAAAAATCGTTGGAGCCCTTTCCGAGATTCAGATTATATATACAAGAATTGCTCGTTTAAAGGTATAAGATAACTCTACTACTATATTACACGAGCCTAACCTTATTGGGGAGTTATCTGAGAAAGTATCCCGTATCATTTAATAATAATTTCAGCCGAAAAACGTCCACTGCTGGACATAGGCCTCTCCCAATTTGGGGAGGTTTACGATAATCGCCACGCTTGGCAGGCGGATTGGCGATCGCAGTATGGTGGTAAAATGCATAGAGAAAGCTGCTGCCCACTCTCTGGTAAGTCCCTTAGTCGCCTTTTACGACATCCACGGGAAGAAATGGGGTGAAGCTATTCTTTGCGTGCCCACACGGAATATCCCGTATAACAACAATTTAAACATAAGTAACAATTTCGTAATAATCTTGACTGCCTCGTTGGTCTAGCGGTCGCAAGCTCCGCGGGTTCAATTCCCCACCCGAGTAAAGTCTTATTTAGATTTTCATTTGGAATTTCTCAGTAGCAACCCGGAATCCGGATTTGTATTCGGTTGATAGCAACAGGCAGTCGCTCCATGTCAAATACTGGTATTTAACTGCATATGATTATAATGGAAGCTGAGCCAACATAGTTGTGAAAAGACTAGGCAGATTAATAGTCACGAGTTTTAGACAAATAAATAAATTGTTACACAACTGCCAGCTAAGTTAACCGGTCAATTACCGTAATTACAGACACAATTAAAAAACGATTGTTTACATACCAAATGTGGTATCTCAGGGACTTAGACGTTAAAATGGTTTTATGAAATTAACTGGAAGAATAGTAAATAAATCATGAGTTATATCTGAAAATCATGATATTGGCTATAACCTTACTATTTCTTCCATGTAAAAAATTTCATCCAAACAAGTAAAATATTGGTTTTTAAATTAAAAAAAATAGCAACAAATCTAATCTTCAGTAATGTTCCATCTATAATTATGTGCACCATTAGTTAATCCGTTATTGCTTAATACAATTTTTGTTTTTTTGTACCGTGTGGTGCCCCGTGCCAGACGTAAAGAATAACAACACCCCATTTCTCCCCGTGGGTGTCGTAAAAGGCGACTAAGGGACTTACTAGAGAATGGGCAGCAGCGTTCTCCATGCATTTTACCACCATACTGCGATCGCCAACCCGCCTGCCAAGCGTGGCGATTATGGCAAAGCCCCCAAATTGGGGGAGGCCTAAGTCCAGCAGTGGACGTCTTACAGCTGAAATGATGATGATGAATGATGAAATATAATTTTTGTTTTTTGTAAGCAGGGGTCAAGGGTTTAAGATGAAAACGAGCGCTTAGCAACACGCTAGAGGGACCTTAGCATAATGCTGACGCTTAAACCTCTTCCTTCCGGTACTATTGTGTTAGCTTTGTATATGTGTGTTCCTACTACTACTAGCTGTAATACTGGAAACAATAAACTTTATTATATTCTATTCAAAACCAGAAGGTTTCGGTACAAAATATAGGTCTACTTTGATATTATCCGTAAACAGGTCTGAAATAACAGGACGTACTTAATACCACCTCGGAACGATGTCGCAAGCGCCTGTAAGTTTATCTAGCAGTATGTAGGCTGCGCGGGAGCACCGCGGCTAGTTCGCCACTGTTCATTATGATAATTGTACTTAGTAAGGACGGGCTTCGGATGTTGAGCGGCTAAATTCGTTCCTAGGTTCTATTCATAATTAATGGATTATAATAATAGCCCCCGGTGTTAACTTTCAGAGTACTTACTCATTTTCTTTTATTAAACACTAGCTTCTGCCCGCGACTTCGTCCGCGTTAGATTTCTTGTTCCCCCGACCCTTCCCGTCGCGTCGAATCGCCTACCCGTGCGATTTTCCCCGTTTTTGCAACATTTTTCGTTACTGCTCCGCTCCTCTTAGTTGTAGCGTGATATTATATAGCCTATAGCCTTCCTCGATAAATAGGCTACCCAACACAAAAATAATTTTCGCGCGTTCAATCAATCAAACAAACAAACAAACTCTTAAGATTTATAATATTAGTATAGATTAAATTTACATGTGTAGTTCTTTTATTATGGTACTTAATGATAATAGGCCTTTTGAGGAAAGAACTATACAGATTTGTATGCGTACACTGATTTTTTCAGTCCGTGCATTTTCCACCAGGCTCAACCTAGTTTGGAGTTCATAAGCAAAATTCTACCAATTGCGTTTTTTGTTTTTGTAAATCTCGCTAAGAATTTAAGAAAATGTAAAGCATTGTTTTTGGCAAATAAACATTATTTTACCAATAGTTTTCTAACTAATTTTTCAAGTCGAGGGTATTCTCATCGAGGCATGACGCCATAATGCATAAATCTGATAAGTACCTACATCAGTCTTTTTTTTTTTTTTCAGGATGGGAAATCATCAAATGACTTCTCCCGCTCTGGGCGGAGCGGGAGGGCGTGTCAGACTTTTACTGACTAAAACCCAACCGTGTTCCATCAGTTGCCCATGTGCCAGGGTCACGGTATCTCTTTCGAACAATCACGCGACCCCGGCAGGACCTACATCAGTCTTTAGATCGGCGCCGACGCATAGTAGTTGACACACTTTACTAGACAAGGAAAATATCACAGGGTTTACCTAGATGCAATAATTTGTTATTAATACGAAGATTCACACTTAAGTACAAGTATCACTTACGGAAATAAACACTACTTAAAAGATAATTATTTATCAACGATTGCATTTTGGTTTACCACAATCTCTTGGCATAATTCAGCATAATACTTGATAAAAGTGTAATCGGTCGTTTCGTTTCTTATCTAGATAAATAACAACATGTTAGTAAACAAAAACTAACCATAAAACAAACGGACAAAGTTCAATTTTAGTTTCAGGCTTTTTAGAATGCGGACATGTGGAAAAAGTTACGCCATACTGTTTTTCATGTCAGTTGTGAGATAGTGTTTTAAATAAAAAGGTTATTTTTAATGTAATCTTTTAGATATGTTTCAGTAGGTTAGTAGATCGATAGTTTCTATAATAAATAACTCATGAATCGAATTCAATTATTTATATGAATGAAAGACGTACCTACATAATATTAGTTCTTCACGGAAGCAATAAGATTTGAGAAGTAACAGATTTAGTATGATGTAGAAACGTATATATGTAAACGCAATAATTATTAAAATGTAGAGGCCTACTGAACAAGAAAAAACGTAGGTCTATTTTTAACACAAGGGTAAGAAAAGTCGTGTTTGTATTTCCAAGTTATGTGTAAACACAATCGCTTTCTATTGATTATCTCTTTTGTACTGGGAAATATATCATTGTACTGGCTGCAGCCTTTCGTCCTAGATTTTAGTACAGAATCTCGATTTAAATCTGGCAGATCTCATAGAATTTAGAAATCTAATAGATTTAGGTCTAGATAAAATGTCCAGATCAAACTATCCATTCAAATGAACACAATAAGACTTTTGCAACCCACACAATACTAGGCAATTTATTATTGTTTATAAGGGAATTCAAGATAATGAAATCGTAGGTTTGAAACTGAATGAAATAGTTCCTATATCCACCATAAGGGCCGGCGCTCATCAGGCGAGGTGAAGCGAGCATGGTTGTCACTGTCAAACGAATACGGACCTTGCAAAAGTTGAAATAAAGTTGTTAATAAATAAACTACCTACGCGACGTTTGTAGAATAATTTTATTTATTTAGATGAAGTTTTCAAAGGAATTGTTCAACGAGCGTCGCGTCGCGCCTGTTTGTGGGAGCCTTGAGGCCGAGAGGTAATCTAAGTGAAAAGAGGCGCACGTTTCCGCCTATTTATTCTCGGTTTTATTTTTAATCTGTGCAATGTAGATATTTGTTTGGCAATGACAAAAACTCCGCTGCGCCTGCCAGATGCGCGCCGGTCCTAACTTTTAAAATATAAATGCATTTGCATTCTCTGTTATTTCAAAATAAATAAAATAAATTTATTAATGGACTTTTTATTTGTATTTATGAAAAGCGACTAACAAAAGTCTATCTACAAGACACATGTGAGTGCAAACACCGCGAGGGGAAAGCTCTGGAAGGGCCATATTGTGACCCTATTGGCGATGTTGTTCAGAAAGTTCAAGTGCGAGGTACTCACAACCGGCATGCGTGTATAATCAGATAAACATATGTATGCAGTGTAGTAGGTAAGTAGCGTTCTGTAGTTTCTGCCTAACCCAGTGGTAATGAAAGCATGAGTTTCAGTATGTGTAATAATAATTAATTAATCTTGAAATACATAAATCACATTACCTAACAAAATAGCCTCCCATCTTGACACGATTACAAGCAATCTGCAGCACAATGTAGGTGACTAGTTACACGGTTATATGTCAGCAAACAAGATAAGGGCTTATCAGTCGCCTACTAGATACACGATATGATTGCGTCAACTAGCTGTTACGACATTACGAGGAATTTGGTGTAACACGCCTGATCTGCGACTGGCTTCCGCATTTGGCTTTTGTACAGTTTCTTAAAATTATGATCATCATCTTTAAAGCCTTTTCCAATTATGTATTTTTTTTTGTGTGTGGGTTATCATCAAATTACGTCTCCCGCCCTGGGCGGAGCGGGAGGGCGTGTCAGACTTTTACTGACTAAAACCCACCCGTGTTCCTTCAGTTGTCTGTATGCCAGAGCCACGGTAACTCTTACGAACAAATCTCGTGATCCTGGCAGTTCCAACTATGCTTGAGTCGGCTTCCAGTCTAACCGGACGCAGCTGAGTACCTGTATTTTATATGGAGTGACTGCTTATCTGACCTCTACGACCCAGTTATTGGGTAATACGATTTCCCTTAGTCAGACTGGTTGTCAGTCTTTCGAGTTTCGACCCGTAATAACTGACAAAGATCAACGCCTGACAGCCGGGATCAACTGCGAGGAGGGGTCTCTGTGTGTAACGATGGCCACCCATCCATGGAAAAACTAGAGCAAGCATAGCTTAGATAACCAGCCTATACCATTCTAACTGCTTGGACACAGCCGTCCTCTAATTTGAAAGAAAGAAGAAAGAAAGAAAATACATTTAATTAGTACAAACTCAAAAGGCACACAAAATAATACAGCAAAAAAAAAACTAACAAAAAACAAAAATTAAAAAGAAAATCAATAAAAAGTGTAAAGTGCAATGTTAGAAACTAGCAATTAGCAATTTGAGGGGTTTGTCATAGTCGCCATGCTTGGCACGCTTGACGATCGCAGTATAGTGATAAAATGCATAGAGAACGCTGCTGCCCATTCTCTAGTAAATCTCTTAGTCGCCTCTTACTACACCCACGGGAAGAAATGGGATGGTTTTATTCTTTACATCTGGCACCACACAGAACGAACGTGAATTGAACGAACGGTAGGTATATCTAATGGGATTTACCGAATGTGCCTCCCTGCGCATATAATTACAACTTGACGAATCTTGACCGCCATTGTATGCAAGTTAGTGACGTGTGTCATTTGTCTAGACTGTAAAGACTTTGTGCACGGCTTAATGTGAGCAAGCTAATCCTAGCTACAGCTTAGTATCAAGCTAAGCTGGCTTATATTAGTGTGACGTAAAGGTATAAAATAATAAAACGATTGTTTAGTATGACATATCGTAATTCGTCAACGTTACGATATGTCATACTAAACAATCGTTTCGACTACTGAGTGGAAACTATTCTATACATAGTATAAAATGAAGTCGTTGCAGCTGTCTGTTCGCTTAGACCTTTTAAACTACCCAACGGATTTTAATGCAGTTTTCAGCAGTAGAGGGAATGATTCAAGAGTAAGGTTTATATGTATAATACGCGGGTGAAGCTGCGGGCAGAAGTTAGTTTAATATAAAGATAGTAAGATCTCTCTTTCGCGAGTAGTAGCTATTATTTTGACATTACATACAGATACTTCATTTATATTTATTTGTATGGTACATATAACCATCGTGGACATCAATATTTAAATGTGAAAGAACTAGAAAGCCGTGGCCATGCCACTGTGTTCGCAATAATCGTGTAGGTCGCATACGACCACGGCTATCAGATGAGAATATTTTCTTGTCTTACACTATTTAGATCGTGATTTTTAAGTTGTCAAGTTTTAGTTCTTTAATTTACTTTTTATTTTAATTATTTTGGGGTAAGCTGACAGTACCTATATTCTGTTATTTTAGCCCATTCATTTAACCAGTCAATTACCGAAATTACAGACACAATTAAAAAACCATTGTGTCGATACCAAATGTGGTATCTCAGGGACTTAGAGGTTAATATCCAACACGGCATTTATTAGTTCATGGCTGTATGTCCCCTAGTGGGCGCCATTTTAACGGCCTATAGCCAATAACCTGCGGACAATTAAGATGCTTCCAACGATATCTTATTTGTGAAAGTATAGTTAGAAGTTATGAGAGAACAGATGAACAAACATACATACAGTAAAAATCATAACCCTCCTTTATCTTTCGCTAGTAGTCGGATAAAAATTGCTCAGACTACAGCAAAATAAGATTAACTAGTCAGTGGTATAAGAGAGGCAAACGGTAATATTTCGATTCCCAGTAACATCAACAGTGCGGTCAGGTTGGCACACAAGATATTAAATCTGCTAAAGGCTGGCTAGCAACCGCCGTATCTGAATACGTAATAAAGATAAACGGTAATTATGATCCTACTCTCTCAAGCAAGTAATTATAATATGCAAATTGTTCTCTCTCTCACACACACACACACACAAACACACAGATAAGAGTGGAAGATTAGTCATTCAGACTAAACAGACAGGGGATGTGAGGAATGTATGCATGTGTTTGTTAAATGAATGGAAATGCACTTTGGGTTCAAGCTAATTGTCTAAAATTGGATTGTAATGAGAGTGGTATTGTAGGAAACTCAAGATATGAAGATGGCATAATTAAGAACGTTACTTAGGGATGTCAAAATTGTAGTTTATGTAACTACTATTTAATAAAATAATGAGTGGTTAATAATGGGGGATATAATGAGGGGTTTTAAGACCTGTGTGTGTTTGCAAAACGTAGGCGAGGTATTATTTGTATTTCACGAGTGTTTTAATACCTAGTTGTATGTAGTTTCACGCACTACCTACTCTCATATGTTGGGAATGAACCAATTCAGTAAAAAAATCTAAGTTACAACAGTGAGAAATAGTTTTGTAATGCTATAAAAATGACGCGCTCCGCATATGCCTGCCATTGGAAACAAAAAACATTGATGGAAACTCCTTCGTGGTATCAACTTTTTGGATTTGCTCTGTATCGTATTTGTAACAAAAATATTTTTTTAAACATTAGTTTGTGAGAGAAAAAGTTTGTTAATATGATTCTGTTTTCAAATTCCGGTATTGTTTTTCTAAAGCAAATGGAATCTCATTTTGAAGTTTATAATTCGAATTTCACAATAGAATACAGAGTATATACTAGTATTTTATGAAAATGTTGCATATAAATGCTCATTATATGCAACATTTTCATAATCTACTATTATATACTGTCTTAGCGTAAAATTCTATACAATTAACATAATACTATTTATTAAACACATACATATAATTTCAAAATATGTTATTTATATCGCTCAAATGTTTTAAGAAACTGCATTCAAATAGTCACAAGAATCTTGACATTGACCTAACTGTTTCAAACACTCCAAAATATAACTGAAACACATAGATAGTATTTGATATTCATATCACTGATAATAATAGATTCTCCAATCTACAATTCACGGTCGCAACGATTGACTAGAACTACACACAGTCGACAATGTCAATGACTCTATAGTTAGAGTAACCTTCAATTGCACATAGTATCACTATCTATAAATGACCAGCGAGGCACATGACAAGCGAGCATAGGGCCCTGTGTTCGATTCCCAGGTCGAGGAAAGTGTTTTTGAGTTCTTCTATAAGGAATTTCTTAGTAACAGCCTGCACGCGTAGCATGACCACCGTAGAAATGGGTTTTGTCGACGGACGAATAGATAAAGTAACGTTTCGGGTACACAGTACGACGGCAGCAAAGTAGAAAGAGTCAACTACACAACTTAACGTAAAATATTTTTTTGTTTTGCCTTGTGTCGCAGGTTTGCTAGGTTAAGCTACACTTCTCAAGGTCAGCCTTTGGATGACTGACCATTTAGTTTATGAGTGGCGTTTTGTCGCAGGTTCGCTAGGTTAAGCTGCACTTCGCAAGGTCAGCCTTTGGATGGGTGACCATTTAGTTTATGTGTGGCGTTTTGTCGTGGGTTCGCTAGGTTAAGCTGCACTTCGCAAGGTCAGCCTTTGGATGGGTGACCATTTAGTTTTTGTTGACACCGACCGTATACCGATAGTTCAAGCAGTCGAAAGCTATGAGGTAGGTAACAAACATAAAAAAAATACAATCGAATTGAGAACCTCCTCCTTTTTTGAAGTCGGTTAAAAATAATTCTGATTCGAATCATGTCGAAGAGTAAATTTTATAAAAGTATAGTTGACTCTTTCTACTTTGCTGCCGTCGTACTGTGTACCCGAAATGTTACTGTATCTATTCGTCCGTCGACAAAACCCATTTCTACGGTGGTCATGCTACGCGTGCAGGAGTTTTAAAGTTGGCGGTGTGACACCCCCGTGCCTCGGAAACTTCGTCAAGCTGTTGGTCCTCCGTCTGATCTCTCTTCGGTCGTGTTGGATTGCGTGCTGTCCCATTATAGTTTAAGAGAAAGGGGTGATTTCAGTTATTTTAATCTATACCATCTTATCATCTACCTAGCCGTATCACAACTATGTATGTTTGAGTCGGCTTCCATTCTAACCAGATGAATCTGAATTCCAGTATTTTAAAAAGAGCGAATCTGACAACCACAATCCAATAACTGGATAAAATCATACCCATTGATAAGACTGCTTGTAAAAATTTCGTTCTTCCGACTACGAATAATACCTGTCAAAGAGAGAATCTACGAATAACAGCCGAGACCAACAACGTGGTTTTCGAAGCACGGAAAGACCATGGTATGTAAAGATTGTCACCCACCCACGATCCAATCGCAGCAAACTTAGCTTAATCTGACCGACTGAACTGTGTGGCTGTTATTACTTATTCACAAGCCTCTTTATAACCATCTATGCACACAAATTCACTTAAAGTAGCTCTGTCCGTCTGTCTGTTACCTTATTATGGCAAAAACACTGAAGCGATCGTTATGAAATTTAAAAGATGTGTATTCTGAGACACGAAGAAGGGATAGGCTAAATCATGATGAAATACAAAAATCATGCAGACGAAATCGTGGGTGGCTTTTAGTTCTATATAGGATATATTATTTGATACTGTTAAAGGCTAGGAAGTGCCCAGTGCTAGCATCTGGACAAAAGAGAATTAATGTGATTGTGTCAAGCATGAATGGGATGAGGTAATGTCCCATACAATTATATAGAAGAATCAATTAAAAGAATTCAAGGACTCTGCATTATTGCAGTCTCTATATCTGTATATGCATCATCGTCATGACTAATCAGTAAACTGTTATCGCAGGACACTCCCTCGGACATAATAGATACCTTAACGTTTTAATGATTGCCCTGAGGGAAATTGTCTTAACCAGTCAATTACCGTAATTACAGACACAATTAAAAAACGATTGTGTCTATACCAAATGTGGTATCTCAAGGACTTAGAGGTTAATCATTAAACTTAATCGGTAATAAGTTGATCATAGTTGGATGATACTATCCTACTAATATTATAAATGTGAAAGTTTGTGTGGATGTATAGATGTTTGTTACTCTTTCACGTTAAAACTTCTAAATCGATTTGAATGTGGCTTACAGATAGATAGTCTATAACCTGGATTAACACATATGGTACGTTTTTATCCCGGTAGGACGTTCCCACGTGATAATTTGCGATCTTCACACGGGTGAAGCCGCTGGCATAAGCTAGTACTACATATAGCTGATATATTAATTTGTGTGGATATAGAGCTGAGGCACAAACTATGCTTCACTTCCTATCCTGCCTTCAGTTCCCTTAAAACAAGGAGACCTCTGCGCTGTCACCGATAACGCCGTCAAAGTAACGAAGAATTGGGCTAATATACATACGAAGAAGAAGAAGTAACTTAAATCCATACTAAGTACAGTTATTTGTGAGACCTAAGACAACACACACGGCAAAAGCAATAAATATAATTTAAACAAAATGTGTGAAGCACCAAAATATACTACGAATACCACCCAAAGACTCTTAATAGCCCCAAAACATACAATTAATATTTTCTAACATAGCAAATGTAGAAATGATACCAATTATTTCCATGTATGGCTTCACTATAATTTAGCAAATACTGATTATGTAACGGTAATTATGTTAATGTTAGTGCGATGACAGAAAAATGCTTTTAGTCACAGTCTCCACCCACCTGGACCACTATATATGGATCTCTAGAACGACCGGCGACCTCTTTGAACCGTTTCGCAAAACGATTTTGAATTCTGGTTGTTTATGTAAATGTTGTTCTATTGGTTCCGGATTTGTATTACCTCATATTACTAGAAATGCAATCCACGATGAATAAATTATTGTACATAAAGTGAAACAGGTAGTTAATGTTGCTCTAGAAGTGGAAAACGATCAAAAACATCATAAAGAATATATATATGTAAATTACTTGTGTAGTAGTAATGGGAAAGAGACGTAGGGGAGTCATGATACAAATTGATAAAAAATTAAGACTGACTATGAAGCACAGAAGACAGATACTGTAAATAAGTTTTTGTTTATTACGTGAAAAATTTAAGAAATGAAAATATGTTTATTTGTCCCAAATCAGTTACATGAATTATAAATGAGACATCCCCAGCAAGTAATTGATAATACTCGTGTTGGGGATATCTCGCTCTTTCCCTTAATTATTAACAATATTGAGACTATTATTCACAAAAGGTGACCAAAAATACAAATAAAATTTAAAAAGAAAGATAACATTAAGTGACTTAAAAACGAATGAAGAGAGAGGATATTATTCCTTTTGCCTTTCAGCAGTGGGAACAGTATAGGCTGATTAATATAGTTTAGTTTTTAATAACCGATGAAAATTATCAACGTAGAGGACCAGAATCATTGTGCTGCATCCATGGTAATAGGTTTCTCGTCGATGTCCCTGTCACCCTGTATAGTACGAATGAGACACGTAACTGTTTTAAATTAATCGTTTAGTAAAAACAAAAATACATTGACAATGAACTAATGTTCATTGTTCATTGTTCAGTTACCACTCTCGTTCATATACCTTTTCTTTACTTACAGAAATATCTAAAAATACGACTGCGAGACTTACTAGAGAATGGGCAGCAGCGTTCTCTATACATTTACCTCCATACTGCGATTGCCAACCCGCCTGCAAAGCGTGGTGATTATGGCAAAACCTCTCATTTCATGGGGAGGTCTATGTCCCGCAGTGGACGTCTTTCGACTGAAATTATGATGATCTGTGAATCCAGGTTATAAACTATAAATGTGGTACATTTCACCGCTGCGACTCTTGACAACTATTTCTATTTAGGTAGCAACGCGACCAGATGACGTTGCCATGACGTCCCTGTGAGAACACTTAATAAAAAGTCGTTACAGGCAACCTTGGATCAGAACAAACAAAATAATTGTGTGACTGATCACATAAATCAGTTCTCGCAAATCATCAATTGAAGGAATCAATCATTGTTCTTTTTTATTGGACACTTGTCCTGTCCAATCAAATTTTGATTTGAAAGTCGCTGTGCCAATTTCGTTTCGGCTTTAAAATTTTCCCTTCGCAGGTCAAATACCAATTGGTGCTCATAAAAACCTGACATATACATATAACGTTTAATTGACACATTTTAATGTCAAACCAATACACGTAAATGTTTAATGCAGAAACGTGTAGATACTAGGGCTTTCAATACCGGTATTCCGGGATCCCGTAATACCGTGATCCCGGATTTTATTTTGGCCTTTTTTAATACCGGTATTGACGCCTCAATACCGTGATTACGGTATTGATATGATGATAATTTGTTCGACCCTGAAACTTTCTTCACTAACGATGACAATACCTTCACAAAACCTCATCATCATCATCATTTCCGCCGAAAGACGTCTACTGCTGGACATAGGTTTCCCCCAATTTGAGGCGGGTTGGTGATCGCTGTATGGTGATAAAATGCTAAGAGAACGCTGCTGCCCATTTTCTACACAAAAAACCCACATAAATATTGTTACGAACTGGGGTTGGGGATAAATTTATTAAAACCAATATTACCAATATACACAAAAACGATCTTCGTAACAATATGAAATACTAGATATTATCATAAATTGACTTGAACGTTTATGATATAATAATGAGACACGAAATGCTCAAAGACACAGTGACTGATCAGGAATATGATAATAATATGACGATAGAAGAACCTTCTACTTCACTGAATACAAGCTGTGAAAATGAAGACAGGTCCAAACAGGAAAAATTAGAGAGGGATAAATACGAATTGTGATTTTAAATCATAAGAGTAGAGATGAGTTTCTTCGAAACTGCTGGGGGCGGTCGGGAGATTTCTTTAGGCATCTAACAGTTTTTACTGTCTGTAGTACATAAAAGAGTTGTAGCTCAGCGTGGTTTTACTTCAGTAGGATATTTATTTAACAGGCTGCGAAATTCGCTATCTAATTCAACATTAAAGGCGCTCTTTGCGATCACACTTAAAAAAAAATCGTCTTAAATTCAGAAAAAAAATACTAAAGCTTGATTTATTTTGTTACTGGTTTATTTGTTTTGATTGCTTTTATTATTGCAGTCTTATAAGAATGTTGCTTTAGTGAACACCAAATGACTGCTGGCTAACCAAGCTATACTTATATTTCTACAAATAATGATATCTAACCTTTGTTGATTTTGTTTTTCCGTGTGGTGCCGGACGTTAAGAATAGCACCATCCCATTTTCTTCCATGGGTGTCGTAAGAGGCGAAAAAGGGACTTACTTTTGTTTTGCAGCGTTCTCTATGCATTTTACCACTATACTACGATCGCCAACCCGCCTGCCAAGCGTAGCGATTATGACAATCCCCTCCAAATTGGAGGAGGCCTATGTCAAACAGTGGACGTCTTTCGGATGAAATTATGAATGATAATGTTGATTTTGGCATGTGACATTTAGATATTAATTAAAAGTTCATATTTTTTAAATATTGGCCTTTACAACGACTATGTAAAATGCCTTCCTGCTAAAAAGCAAGTTTAAATTTTAAATACGTTCCTAACTCCTAGTCCTACCTGAATAATCAACCTATATACCAAATTTTTATTTATGCTATTTATGAAACATATTTGTTGTATAATTTTCAATAAATAAGAACACTTAAGACTGATCTGAAAATAAAAACACGTATTTTAAGGGTTTATTAATGTCTTATTAGAACTTCCTTCAATACCGGTATTGATACCGTGATCACGGTATTGACTTTTCCAATACCGGTATTGAAAACATCCGGTATTTGAAAGCCCTAGTAGATACACTCATCAAAATAAATAAGAAACCGGGATCGTCGGATATATTTGAAGTTTAGTGAGAAACTAGTGGTTTTTTTTTCGAATAAAGTTGAATGTAATTATTAGAAAACAAATTGTTCATTTACCAAATAAAATTTCATTCCACTCCAAACTTCCACTTCATCCAACGACCCCAGATTTTTTAAATATTTTTGTTGTGTATAGTCTTTCCTTGCGTCATGTTTACCGCAAATATAAGTATTTTCTTTCTTTATATGTCTCTTTTGGTACACAATCAGTAATGATTGCCCACCAACACAGTAATAAGTCGTAAAATCAATTAACTTAGACAGCTTCGTAATATGTGTCATTTTAGATAATCTTATCTCTGAATCGTCAGCATTATCATACAAACGGCCACTTACGTACACCTGAGAGCACACTGCACTATAACGGTCAAGGAAATCCTCCCAATATGGTAAGACCACCAATTTTAAAAGTTCCGCAAAGTTTATACTTTACGTATAAAATCCGTGGTCTACTTAAATTGTTCAGGTGGGATGCCGCAGGCGTTTAAAGACCGCTGTTGACTGACTTACAATAGGAAAGTATCAAGAACTTGTATCAAATTCCGCAATGTTGTCTCAGAAACGACAAACTTCGCCTGAAACTCGGCAAACTTCGAATCTATTGAGACTACGCTTCGTAACTTTTGAATAAAGCGCAAGAAAACTGATACAATTGAAAATACCAGCAAGAACAATAATGTTGGTTTACAAAGAGCTAAAGTGATACCTGACAAGAATTTTGCATAGACTTAGAGGCCTTTTATAGTAAATAGATACATTTGAGTCTGAATTACGGGTAGAATAATAACGAAGAAAATGCTAATACTGCATACGTAACGGCTTCTAGACCGTCACCCAGTGCCGACGAACGTCGAAAAGTATCAGAATAGAGTTATTATACTTTTAACGTATTTTAGTTAAAACTACTTCTTGTTACCTAATAGATTATCTTTAAATAAATAGCTGTCAACACAGAATTTCCATAGACGTTAGAAGAACAGTAATGTGAATTATTACTCTTCTTTTAACGTCTTTGGAAATTCATATAGCTGGTGCAGAGCATACAAAAAGATGCATTATTATTTTTAGAACTAACGTTCTTGTGAAGATGCTGTTATACCGCTTTTAACATAGAACCAATATATACTATGAAAATAAGTGGCTCCACGAGAGACAATTCTTACTATTTCTGGCTCATCAAAATTGTTCACACGTCCTTCATATTTCCTTCATCACTTTACAGATATTTGTCTAAAACATTTAGACAATTTATTTGGATTACTTCAAACGATACAATGGATACAACAAAATGCTCTACTCTTGACCCACATTCTCAATGAGTTCTGAACTATAAGACAAACAGCATGTATTCTAAACACAACAGACTGAGTTAATATCACCGACGGCGACGTACATACACGTTCTACATATGTACTTAGAGGCGTTGTTCCGAACAGACTATGTGCACAAATGTGTTGCTTACCACGTAGTTTGTGTGTTCTGGTGCCATAACTTGTACCACATCATTTATGGTTGGAACACGAAAACGACACACTTCATTACGTATGCTATCATCAGTGATAAAGGTGGAAAGAAGCGGACTTGACCCTTAATTGCGTAAAACACTATCAATTAGAATCTGAAACATTTTTAACGATCTTGCCAATCCATATATGTTCGAAAAATTTGTCTGCTTAACCACCAGTGAATGTTGTTGATCTGTCCAAATGAAATCAATGTCTACTTCTAATGTGTTTCGCAACTATCCCGCTGTTTACCTGTTCAACGTTATGGTGGTATACATATTTATTACAGTCACCACGTTTAATTGCTGATTTGAGTTATTGTTAATCGATAGAAAGGTATTGCTGCCCATTTTTAGGGTTCCGTTGCCAAATGGCAAAAAACGGAACCCTTATAGATTCGTCATGTCTGTCTGTCTCTGTCTGTCTGTCCATCCGTATGTCACAGCCACTTTTCTCCGAAACTATAAGAGCTATGCTGTTGAAACTTGGTAAGTAGATGTATTCTGTGAACCGCATAAAGATTTTTACACTAAAATAGAAAAAAAAAAACAATAAATTTTGGGGTTCCCGATACTTAGAACTGAAACTCAAAAAAAAATTTTTCATCAAACCCATACGTGTGGGGTATCTATGAATAGGTCTTCAAAAATGGTATTGAGGTTTCTAATATCATGTTTTCTAAACTGAATAGTTTGCGCGAGAGACACTTCCAAAGTGGCAAAATGTGTGTCCCCCCCCCCCGTAACTTCTAAAATAAGAGAATGATAAATCTAAAAAAAATATATGATGTACATAACCATATAAACTTCCACCGAAAATTGGTTTGAACGAGATCCAGTAAGTAGTTTTTTTTAATACGTCATAAATCGTAAACCGCAATTTACCTTTAATTCAATCAACTCTAATACAAAAATTAAAAAAAAAAACATTTAATTCATAAACATAAACCTTATGCATAATCCGAGGATACCTACAGGTTTGTACGGAACCCTCGGTGCGCGAGTCCGACTCGCACTTGGCCGGTTTTTCTTTGCACTTACAACCCTTTCTTCATCACCATAATCAGCAAATATTGTTCCCACTGCTGGGACACAGGCCTTCTATCTGTAAGCGAGAGTAATCCACCGAAGCGGGCCCAGCTCGAGTTGGTGGAGTTCACTTGTCTTCAAAGTTTTGGTTCTAGGACATATCGGTTTCATCACGATTTTATCCTTTACTGTTTTGAGACAACAACCATTTAGTTAGGCGGAATTAATATTCTTAGTCCCGTGAATTTTATTTCTGTCTGTCCATTCAGTAGCCATAGTTCTAGCCTGATTATTTTGACTCTAAACTACATTACTCCTTTTTGATCCAAATTTTCTTCCAGAAACAGAGATGTGGGTAAAGGTAATTTGTCATGTTTTTCTTATAATCTTTTAAGTGCGCTTTGCAATGTTCAAATATTGTATTTAGTCCTCGGCCAAACGGTTCGATGTGTGCAGCGAAAAATCGATTCCCTTATCAAAGTTTATCGGTGCTACGGCCATTGTATTTTGCTATAAACAACTTAATGTGCTTAGGAAATTGGCACACATTACTCACATACCATTGATAAGTCTTCTGTTTCGTCCTAGACTGTTTCTAAGAACCGCATTGTTTCTGCAGGTTCAGTGATCTTTGCTACAGATCTAATTCTTACAAGAGATTTTTTTTTATTAGGAGCCTTTATTTATAGGTGTATTTATTTGCGATAAACGTGACATAGAGCAATATCACAGACACAACAATCAATAACTTGGGGAAAAAACGCGACATATGCACACAAAACGGCCTCGTTATTGTTATTCACAATAAAAAACCCTATCAATACATATATACATATTATATAGAACAAAGTCTCCCGCCGCGTCTGTCTGTCTGAACGCGATAAACTCTAAAAATACCAAACGGATGTTCATACGGTTTTCACCAAAATACAGAATGATTCACACGGAAGAACTAGATGTATAATGCATTATTGTTTTTTGTAAATTGGCTGACATTATGACAATAATTGTTGAAGATATCGGAAAAAATCATGCCAACTGGAAGCGTAAACCAGTAGAGTTATATAAACACAATGTATAACGGAATTATTCATCTTCAAAAGATCTACTAAACGTACAAGTACGTTTCCGTAGGATAATTTCCGACCTCCGAATTGCCCAAGTTTCCTTACATGACTTGCTAATTTTCTTGTCAACCTCACAAAGTGCACCGTTATCCCAATTATATTTCTATACATTTCCTGTCTCTCTCCGGATGCCAGTCAATGCTTACGTCAGTTCCATTCACTATCCCTTCATCATTCATTCAAGTCGGCGCAGACGCATACACTGACACTGACATAATATTTCATTCATCAATGACATCGTCAGTCTCGTTACTAATAGGGGTCAGTCGGTTATGTAAACATGCGTAAAGTACGTTAATTGAGAACTATAGTAATTAATATGAGTTATTTGGTTGTAATTAGTTGTGCTTTGATCATTGATGAATTGAGTCTGACTGTTGTCGTCTTAAGCTGAATTCTTCTTCTTATCGAATTTGAAATATATTTCTTTAGTGTTTATCGAATCTGCCAGGGTCGCGAGATTTATTCGAAAGAGTTAACGTGGCCCTGATATATAGGCAGCTGAAGGAACATGGGTGGGTTTTAGTCAGTTAAAGTCTGACACGCCCTCCCGCTCTGCCCAGCGGGAGACGTCATTTGATGATTTCCCACCCCCAAAAACAACAAACAAAAGCAAAAAAGAAGTGTTTATCGAATGCATCGTTCTTGAATTTTTAACAAACTCTCTTTCTTTTGCTCTAGCCCGGGTTTATCAGGTCTATCTTCTGCTACTCTTCTTCTTTATCCAAACCTATGAATTTTAGTAGTGTTTTCTGCTATATTGTGACACATAATTTTATTTCTTGTTTTTACTTCCTTTTTTTGGCGAACGAATTTGAACTCTTACATCTAAACATGGCTCCATAGAGTGGTATATTATCTATAAACCTTATACACCAATGCGACAGTAAATGTTTGACATGTTAGTTAAATATGCTCGTAATATTACATCCACGTGCGCAAGAGTTTAGAATCGATAAATCATTCGAATCACAATCGATTTGTGTCTCACGTAACAACTTACATAATTCCGATCGGTAGCTTTACAAGCTAAACCAAGCTTTATTCCAATAAAACTATGTTTTCTTGGAAAGTTGGAATAATTATTGGGACGATTCCAAATCACACGTGATAAAATGTCGATTAAGAATTATCAATTTAATTTATTGATATAGTAAAGACGACTGATGTAATATAATTATAAACGACTAGCTTCTGCCCGCGACTTCGTCCGCGTCAATTTTTGCTCCCCTGACCCTTCCCGTCGCATCGATTTGCCTGCTAGTTTTCGTCCACGTCGTTTTGAGTTATAGTGAGTTAACCTTAAAAGATAGACATATGCTCTCGCGGACTTTTTTTTAGAACTTTTTAAAAGGAACAATTCCGTCATACATGATTTTTGCGTTACTTTAACCGTTTACGCAGCGCATGCAACGGAAACTCTCAAAAGGAATAAATTTTCCCCGTTTTTGCAACTTTTTTCATTACTGCTCCGCTCCTCTTAGTTGTAGCGTGATGTTATATAGCCTATAGCCTCCCTCGATAAATAAGCTACCCAACACAAAAAGAATTTTTCAATTCGGACCAGTAGTCCCTGAGATTAGCGCGTTCAATCAAACAAACAAACAAACAAACAAACTCTTCAGCTTTATAATATTAGTATAGATAGTATAAACGATAGTAATATTGTAGAAAAAGAAGATCTGTTAATTTTACTCGTAAGTAGTGGTGGCCCAGTGGTAACGGTCGCAATTAATAAAATAATAAATAAAAAAAATAAAAACATTTATTTGACTCTTAAAAATACATGTTACAAGCCAGACATAGTGAAATAGCACATGAATGTATTGCCACAAAATAGATCCTAACCCCCAAACTAGGCCAGGGCCTGTATTTTAGGGGTCAGCGTTCAGCCATGGGTTCAGTATACAATATCTAAAGTTGACAGCCTTGGTTGTTGCCATTTTGGTAACACGTATAGTTACTTATAAATTAAAAATAGAAGGTATAACACGCATATTATGTAGGAATTGAAATTACAGAAAGAAAGTATAATGCTAAAGAGTTATGTGTATTTGTATGTCTGTATGTGAAGTTGTGTTAGTGGAGTGTATGTGTGTAAATGTGCATGTGGTAGAAGTGTGTTGTTTGTATACATATGGGAGTGAGTGTGTGTCTGGTTTGGTTTGCACCTTTGAATATGTGTAAGGACGGGAAAAAGTAAGAACGATCATGTTATATTATATTATATTATGAATGTAAATAAACTTTCAGTCTCCTGATAGTCCATCTTTTGGAGCCAGTCTGCTATTTTCTTTTTCATTTCCTGCCGACACATTTTAGCTATGTTTAGCTTTTTGTTGGCGAGGTTGTAAAGTTTGCTGCTTAAGCTATTAAATTGGTGTTTGGCAAATGAGGTCCGGCAGGGTATAGTAGGGCATATGGAGGATTTGCTACGCTTATTTGGGTCAGGTAAGGGAACATTCGCTTGTTTTCTTTGGATGGATTTGAGCACATAGAGCTGGCGGACAGTGAGGACTTTTATTTCAGAGTATAATTGGGAGGTAGAGTACCTGTAAGGTTTCTTGGTCATAACCTTGAGCACAGCTCTCTGTGCTCGCTCCAAACCGAGCAGGTAGGTCTTTGCTGCACCTCCCCATGCGGTTATGCAGTATTGGATAATGGACTGACATAGTGATAGGTAGACTAGCTTTAGGTTTTCCAGTGTTGCAGAATCCCTAAGGGTCCTGAACACATTTATAAGCCGTCTAGTTCTGGTAATGATTGAGCCAATCTGCCTGTCCCACTTCAGTCCATCATCCATCAGCACTCCCAAATATTTCGCCGAGTCTACCCGAGAGATAACCTGGCAGTTACAATTGTGTCGGTGCTTACAAGTATGTGCTATTATGGAAAAGTCAGGTAAGGGTTTAGTGTTGGGTCTCAAAGAAAAGGGTAGAAAATGTGTTTTGTTCAGGTTTAGGGTAAGGAGATTTAATCTTAGCCAGGTCATTATTTTGAAGAGGGAATGTTCAGCTCTTTCCTTGACCACCTGCCAATTCCGTCCCCACACAAACACTGCTGTATCATCTGCATATGTAAAGATTTTGGTGTGTAGAAGTGACATTGTGCAGAGGTCATTTATATACACCAAAAATAACAGCGGGCCCAAAATGCTCCCCTGTGGAACCCCAAAGAGGATTGTGCGTTCCTCACTAATGCAATCGCCTATTTTGACGTATTGGGTTCGCTGGGAAAGATAGTCTTTAAATATATTTAAAACAGTGCCTCGTACTCCTATTCGTTCTAACTTTGCTACAAGGATAGGGACAGAAACTGTATCAAACGCCTTGGAGAGGTCTAGATATATACATAGGCATCTATTTCTTTTGTCTAGGTTTTCCACTATTTTGTCTGTCAAATCCAACACCGCGTCTTCTGTAGAGACACCTGATCTGAATCCATACTGATTGTCGGCTAAGATTTCAAAGCGATTCAGAAAATTTTTGAGCGATTTGTAGAGCACTTTTTCTAAGATCTTTGATAAGGCTGACAGCACCGATATGGGCCTATAATTATTGATGCAGTCTCTGCCCCCACCCTTGTAAATAGGGTGTATAATAGCTTTTTTCAAAGCATCGGGGAATACGCCAGTACAAATGGCACGATTGCAGATGTGCATTATAGGTTTAATCAGTACACGTCGGCACTCTCTGAGAAGGGAAGACGGAATTCCATCCCATCCAGTAGCACAATCCGGCCGCAGCTGCAGAATAGTGGTTTCAATGTCCGCTTCATCAACTTCTAGAATAACGAGCGAGTTGGGTAGATAGTTTTCGGAGCAGTTTGAGGCAGGGGGTTGAGGGCAGATAGATTCATCATTAGGTGGGGTTTGAGATTGAAGGATGTTATTAGCTAAATTTTTACCGACATCAGTGAAAAAGTTACAGACAAGGTCAGCAGACGACGTTGGGCTATGTGATACTTGAAGTAGTTCCAGAGGATCGTTTTTGACTTTATGAGTCTTAGTTATTTCTTTGATAGCTTTCCATAAGGCTTTAGGGTCATTACCTGCTTTGTCCAGTTGACTTTTCTCATATGCGATTTTCAGTTTTCGTAGCAATTGATTTGTGAAATTCCTATATCGTGTATATGTTACTTTAAGTGTCATGTTATCTGGTGATTTTTTTGCTTTAGTATGTAACCTATCCCGATTTTTTATACAGCGCAGGAGCCCCGGCGTGATCCACGGTTTTAGGATTTTTTGCTTATTTGGCACTAAAACTATTTGTGTGTGTTTATTAATAATTGATGAGATTGTTGAAATTAAATAGTTGGTTGCGTTGTTAGCGTCATCCATTTCTAAGAGAGGTTTGAAATTTGAGCTTTCTATTTCCAGCTTTATGGACGGATAATCAATACGAGTTTTAGTGTTACAGTGCTGACGTTTAGGACACACGTTTTCTATGAACAGTACTACAGGCATGTGATCGGTTATATTTGATTCTAGTACTAGAGTTGTAGAGTGCAGTTTAGATTTTAGTAGAATATGGTCCAAACATGTTTTGATCCTAGTGGGAAGTGTGTGCGTAGGGAAAAAGCCGTGGGATGCATTAAAGGTAAGGTATTCCTCTGAAATAGGGTCCTTATTCATGCTACAGATGTCGATGTTGATATCACCAATAAGGACGTGAGTACTCGTTTTTAGTCCAGTGTATACGGTATTTAAACTGTCCAAGAAGTTGTCGTGGTTAATTCTAGTCTTAAGTGAAGGGGGGCGATAAATAGCAACGATTTCTAAGTTCTTTCCTATTTGACAAACCATGCAATTTGCATCTTTGAAAGCTGGTTCGTATACTAGACATGTTATTTTTGTGCTGGTAAAAATAATAATACCGTCATTTTGGTTAACTATGTTTTTGGTGTAATGTGATACATAACCATCTAGAATAGGTAGATCTTTTACCTTACTAAGCCAACATTCAGATAATACTATTACATCAAAGTTTATCTTTGTAAGAGCCAGTAAGATGCGAAGTTCGTCAAAGTTTTTATTTATACTTCTAATATTGATGTGAATTATCTTTATAGCTTGACTAGAATTGCCAGCATATTTGTTACAGTCCTCTGGACAGCAAACGTACGAATTCGTTAAGTTACACGAGTCAAGGTCGTTATTAATATTATTAATATGGTCACGATTAGCCATTTGGATAGAAAACAGAATCAATATTGGTGCAACATGCGTACGTTTTGTATTTGTAAATACTGTCGTACTTATAATTATTGTTCTTAAGTCGTAAACAGGACTTGTAGGAATAGAATATTGGTGCGAATCGGAATAGGTAAGTGTAAGAATGCGTATGTGGTAGGTGCAGTAGAGGTGTGTGGTAGAGTGAATGTGTCGGTGAATGAATTGAGTTGTATTTTTGTGTGTGAGAGTTATTGTGTATACACGTTATTGGTTTTATGTAATTCTTATTTTTTATCAGTAAAATAATGGTAGATTTTGTAAAATTACGATTAATATAAATTAAATGTATTAAAACTAAAACTAGCCGGACAATAAAGAATTTGAGACAGATTAATAGTCACAGACTCCTGCGCAGGTCCAATAAGGATTGTTCAGACGAGATCAGAAGTTGTTTTTCACCTTGTACCTTGCGCAGGAATATGTTACCATTTGAAGACCAACAAAATTGGAAACCGTTTTGTTTTGCAAATTCCTTGGACAGGTGAAATAGTTTCTTTGAGCTTGCCGGGAGGTGATCACTAATATAAACTGGTTGCCGTTTGCCAGAGATACCAATAATTTCGGTGTTGAGTTTGTTTTCTGTAGTCGTGCTGTTTTTGTTGAATGCTCGCACTGCGGCTATAGTTTTTTGTTTTAACTGCACGGTTTGGAACTCCGCAACGATTGGGCGAATAGTGTCAGGCTTACCAGGTATGCGATAAATATCCCGAAGATCCGATGCTGTTGACACCGACCCTATAGCCTGGCCAATCTTGCAAACAATGTTAGAAAGGTCGGTACTTGTTTCATTTTCAACCATTGGGATATTTCTTATTTCTATACTGGATGATCGGGATTTTAGATTTAGATCTACTAGCTTCCTTTCCAGGTTTTCAATACATTTACGCTGGGTCAAGTGTTCGCTGTCTAATTTTTCGAAAGAAATTTACAAAATGTAGGTCGCAGGTTTGAATCCAGACAGACGCTTTACTTTGTGTTAATTATTTAATCACCACTGCTCTCAAAATGGTCAAGGAAAACATCTTGAGGAAACCGACATATTTTAGAACCAAATATTCGAAGACATGTGACATCTACCAATCCACACTGGGCCAAATGCTAATAACACCCATGACGAAAAACGCCGTCTTGGATTTTCATTTTGACCTCACTATCAGCTTTAGCACCCTCGAATACCATAAAAACTATCTCAATCTCTCTGTCTCTTATTTTATAGGATATCACTTTTTCGTTCCGAAACACATTTTCATTATGTGACAATTGCTACATTTTGTCTCTTACCGCAAACTGCGTTAAAGAACTACGTACCAAAAAACCAAACAAAATTCTCCTCCTCTGGATCTGTGTAAATCTAAATTCATTTACGACATTTCTGAATCTAGAGCTACCATAACATTACATACATATCTAAACACTAATAACAACAATTAGCGTAGCGACTATTAAAACAGTTATTAACACGAGCAGATAAACTCGATATACACTATTAAAGATACCGCAGTGTTTTGTTTACGGTCTGGAGTAAACTTATATGATAAGATACGATGCATTCCGTATCGAGAATAGCAGTGTTTATCATGCTTTGACACTTTTCTTGACCCGTATTTCCATATCCTTTTCTTAATAGGAATAATACAGTTTAATCCATTGGTCTTGTTCGTGAACACGCCTTTTTTGTGTGTGGAAAATCATCAAATGACGTCTCTCGCTCTGGGTAGAGCGGAAGGGCGTGTCAGACTTTTACTGACTAAAACCCACCCGTGTTCCATAAGTTGCCTATGCCAGGTTCACGGTAATCATTTGGATCGTGAACAACTTTTTAATCTTGTCTATCTTGAAGATAGTTTTGAGTATGATTGTCGAAGGTTATAAGTAGAGAAAAACCAAAGAAACCATGGATGGTCTGTGTAAAAGAGGATATAGCTAGATGACGAGTAATAAAGAAGTATGGACCTCAACCAATTATATAATCCTTCTATTAGGTATCGCCAAGTGTTAATGAAAACGGGCCTTACAAAATTTGCAATAACTCTTACTTATATTTCCTCTAATTTGCACTCTAAAAGGATAATCAGATCAAGAAATTCATTTTTCAATTTTTTATTTCCAGGTAAGATCCGGCTGATGTCCATGAACATATAGACAATATCAGAGCCTACCGTCAAAAAGAAAACACTATTGAGGTAAAAACTAAAAACCTACTCGTAACGTAGTCTAAAATAAAGAAGGAATTATGTAATCTTCTCACGTAAATCCCAAGTTACTGCATTTTTTTAGGCAAATAGCATATTCACCTGCCACTACTGAAGATCTATCGGAATCTTTAATTTCCCGATATCGCTTCCTAATCGTTCGCTTACTGCATACAAATAGTCCGAAATTTCGGAGACGCTGCGCATACACATGACGCGATTTACTGACCCATTCGAAAGTTTAGAGGGAGATTAGCAGATGAATAGTAAGATGAATACGTCATCAACGGTATCTACAAAGAACTAGTTAGCTTTGAGATTCTTCGCATGTCAGTAAGAGATTCATAAGAACAGCTCATATCAGAAAAGATTATCCAGTCAGTAAGCTAGCGGATATCCACGTTCGAGGTTTTCCGAGTATTTAACTTATGGACCGGGCTAAGAATACAACAACTCGTTCCATCTTTAAAATAACTGATGTTATTCGGAAAGCTGCCATGCTTAAATGGAATTGGGTTTGACACATCTGCCATATGTCTGACGATCAGTGGGACAAAGTGACGACCCAGTGGGTCCCGCTTAGTGGCAAACCAAATCGTGGCAGGCCCAGACGGAGATAGCGGGATGATTATTACCTGTCTTCAATCAGAACCATGCCAGAGTGCATGTCCCAGCTATATTTTTAAAGTCGTTGGTCCATTTACCTGGGAAACGTCTTACACTATGCATGCTGATTGTCCTATGTTTTGTTTTTTGTTTTTAATTGAGCAATTGAGTAAATGGCAATGCCATTTCTGCTAGCACAAACTCTGCTTTAAAGGGTGGCGATTTTTGATCTACATCAATTTTAGACTCTAGAAAAATGTCGCTAAAGAAACTGTGGAATTAATGTCTCTGAGCCGAGACGCCTCATTCTAGAGCATTTACCAGCTCTGCACAGTTAAGTGGAGTCCAATTAACACTGTCTATAAACTCCCATTGTCCAATGCATATTATGGTCAGTAGTTTGAAAGCCATAAAATGCAATGGCGTCAAAACATGTCTATTAAAATGCAATATAAACCTGATCAACATGGACATAAACTCTATATCATAATGGTGTGGTCATACGGCAAATAATTACGTTAGCTCCCGCTCCAAAACCTTGAATTACATTGTAACAAAATTCAGTCGTAAAATGGGAATGGTTTAGTACATCAGTACCTAAATAATTTCAAGAAGATTATTACGATTGACCTGGATCCACGACATGACACGATGCGACGCGTCTGGATATAGTAACCACAAACCCAGAGAAAAAAATCTAAACTTGCAACGCTGAAGATTTTACTTAAATTTTTAAGGCGTGTCAATGATACTAGGTATATTGCTAACAAAGGCGGGGGATTCATAAATATGATAATATTATAGTGACAATTTAGGTATAATATTGTTTATTTCTTTATCATGACCTCGTTTTTAAAATCGCGATAGTCATTCCCAGAAGACTTAAGGTGTGTCTCTTATCACTTTACCTGCATTAGCTCTATGCAACTGCGTGTTGATAAGACTAAATAAATATTATTAAGGAATATTTGCAAACGTTTATATTTTTTTTTTGTTGTGAATTCTTGTTAGAATTTATTAATTGCATCGACCCCAGCGTGGTTTGAACAGACTCAATTTATTAAATGAACCCCAAGATTTACATTAGCCCCTGAACACTCAAGTTTCTTTTTTGAAAAAAATATATCAATGACTGCCAAAGACATTTTCAAACATTATTATTAGCCTTCTTTCTACAAATATCTGTTTCTTGAAATAGGTCTGTATTGAGAACAACTTTGTTCCTGCCATCAAACCACCTGTCAGTGTTCATTCAAACGCATTTATTCTAAGATGCCATTTCGCAGTAGCCTTGCTCCATATCTCTTCTTTACAAATGCGTCCAAATGCAATAAAAAATTAACAACAGATAATTCTTTCAAAAACTATTTACAATACGGAAAACGAATGTGCATTATTAGCACAATGGAGTCACAGCTTTCGCCAACATTTTAACGCAACAAAATTATCAACAGTCGCAGCTGTCGCGCGAAGAATTTTGCACCGTATATTTTTGCTTTTGAAAACAAAGGACTGTGCTTATCGCTGCATCTGTGGCAGAGACACTGCCCCATATCCATGGACTTTCACCAGTTTACTGGTTTAACTCATTCGCAATATTTCACACTTATATTGCGAATCCAAACAGCTTTATGTTGGAAACGATTCGCAGTTTATTGCTTTAATTATTTCTCGAAGTAAGATTGCTAATTGAAATAATAACAAGATAGACGGTAAATTGTTTAGAATTTCTCATTAATTCAGGAGATAATTAAACAAGACAATTTCTTAGGAGTTTGTGACGAGTTTTCTACTGGAAACTTTAGATGAAATAATGTAATCTCTTGACTACACAAATACGACGAAAAATTGCCAATATTGCGGTAAAATTTGTAAATTTATTTGAGAACCTTGACTTAATAGAGCATTTACTTAGCGCTGTTGACACCGGAAATGTACCAGCGGGGAAGCGAAGCGCGCGTAGGCGGTCGGTCGGTAGGTCAAACTGTCTGCGCCCACGCTTTTCTTTGTAGACGGCCCGCCGCGACTTCTTTCACGTATATTTCTTATTTCCGAAATGTTTTTCGGAGATTGCTGTTTGAGGATAAGGGCTGTTTAGATAATAGAGAAGGTATCGTTATGATAGCCGTCAGATATTTATCTGGTTTTATTTTTTGGGAGAGGACTGGTTTTCCCGGAAAATTGAGTAGAAATTACAGAGCACCCAAAAAAAAAGCATAAAAATATACCACACCAACCAACTATGAATGTGTATATCTCTACTTATTGAACGTATTAAGATATTACCAGTTCCAGAATGGTGCCTAAAAACTTGAGCAGACAAGTCTGGAGAAAACACGTTACGAATAGAAAAACAAAACCTGTTTACGTTTTCACTTTCACTGGCAACCTGTGGTGTGACAACCACTTACATTTTTCAACTTAAAAAAACATGGCTAAACCAAAAAAGAAAAAAATATGGCGTCATTCCAAAAATAAATCGCACAGAACGCGAACGCTCAAAACTGAAGTGTTTATTTACATAGAATGCTGTAACGGAATTCCAAAATTAAATTTCAAATAAAGTATCGAATACCTATGTTGCCAGCACTAATATAATTTTCCAGTGAAATCGTTACGCAACGATGACATGGGTGTGTGTTTTATTTAAAAATACTCGTGTTTATAGTTTTAATACTTTGGCAACATTGTAAATAAATTTAAAGCGGTTAGTAACACCATTGGCCTTGACTCGTGTAACACAATAATATCCGATGTTATGATTGGCTTACAATAGAATCTCTGTATTTTTATTATAAGTCATAAATAATTGTGAACAAAAACGGTTTGTTTCTCTGAGTCATATCTAACTGATTGCTTGTTAAAAAAACTGATTGAAGCAGTTTTTTCCTTCCCATTGACTGATAGATACTTTTTTATAAATGCTTCTCTTAAAAGCGTACGATAAGTAGCTAATAACAATTTATCTTTTTGACAACATGTCATTATTTTACGAGAAAACCGCGTGCCAACATGGTTTTTTTACACAGATATTATCTACAATCAAATAAGTAGCTATTTCCGTTACCGTTTGCTGCCGGTCACAGTAGAGCAATGGTGGCCCCGATTTACGAGTTGGAGTGAGTTTGTACCTAGGCAGGCGCTATACTATGTGTAATTTATTTCATCACCACTGCCTTCAAAACGGTGAAGGACATCGGCATGTTCTAGAACCAATTTGTAGACATGTGACATCTATCAACCCGCACCTCGTGATGGATTATGGTCCATTTCCCTTTCACAAACATGAGGCCTGTGTTTCAGCAATGGCATCATTACAGGCTTATGCTATGCAGGGCATAGTCCTTTCCGAAGATGGGCCACAGCTCTTAATCCACTTTCTTCAGGCTCTATAGGCTTTCCAGTTTCAAATATCCCTACTCATCGTTTCCCCACTTCCCACCGTTAATTTCACATCAAACACCTAATGTATCTAATCTCTCCTTGAATGCATTTAGCACAGTATTGCAATATTTACTACTCGGTTAAGTGATTTCCACTCTATTTTGGGTATCAAAGGAAAACAGTGAATCACCTCTATTGCATGTACGATTCAGTAAAATCTGAATGAGGTTGTCGCCAATGAAATTTTGAATTACGATGTGGTATTTATAGATGGTAGTAATTAAAGCAAAAATAGAAATTAATGCGGTCTGAATTTTACCTGGCAACACTTCGGAATGGTTGACGTTTGGGTTCAATTGTTTTCCCATCACTAACGTCAACGAAGTCGATTTTATTCCGAATTCCGCTATCGTGACTTAGGTAATACCGACCATTTAGTATGCCATCGACCATTACACGGAAATGAACCCAGCTTCACAATAGCAATTATTTATGCTTTAAAAGACGGCTTTAAATGAACCGATCATTTATACTCATCATCATCTTCATCAGCCTATAGCAGTCCACTGCTGGACATAGGCCTCTCCAATTGCACGCCATTCAGCTCGATTCTTGGTAACTCTCATCTAGATGCTACCAGTCACCCTGTGAAGATCGTCGCTCCACCTAGCCTCAACCACTTTAATACTGTACCACAGATTAATCTTTAACTCTACCTGCTATTTTTCTTCCCTTGTTTTCACCAATTTACATGGTCTTTAATATCTACACTTTATAAGAGACTGCTGATCTCTGAGTTTGTTTCGGCCTTGATTCTCATAGTAGTCAGATAGAAAACGCCGACCGCATCTAAATTTAAAAATATCATTGACATGTAAAAGCGTTTGTGCAAGCCAACCTACAGAAATAAAATCTTTTATTTTTTGTCAACTGTCACCCAGTGCACGATGGACAATCCTTCTCCCTTTCATCTTCTTCATCATTTTCACCATGTCTTGTCTCAATAACCTCCCACTGCGCTTTTTTTCGCATTATCCTGTATTATCATTTATCCCACGCCATTCTTTCACATCTTCTTTGATATTGCTATCAATTCTTCTATCGTGTCGGATATTTCGCCATTTCCTAGGAGTCCCGGTGTCTACCAGAGACACAATCTCACAATCTGCAATAAAGTAAGCAAGTTGATAACTAAACTTAAAATTCTTTACCTGCCCTTTGTAATGGTTAGAATGTAAAACGCGTCTACATAGATGTTTGGATAAGAATGTTAAAGTTTACGGTTTTCTTAGAAGTCTTTAGTAGCTGGGTTAAAATGTCCACTTTATGTCTAAATACCGGCTTACGTAAACACTGGAATTAGGTTTTTTAGATGGCAACATTACTGATTAATTCCGTACCTAATGTAACGAATGGATTAGCGTAGGCATTCGATTGTTTTCTGTCTATAAATGGCTGTAAAAGTCAAGTGCTAAGGGCAGTGGTAATCACGATATTGTTTATAATTTATGCAAAGATATTTATAACTTACAAAATAGTTTCTAGGAATTCTTACGTATTTAAATACTATTGAATAGTTTTAATCGTAGTTAAATGAAAATTTGCATAGACATTACTTGGCAATCATTTACGATACATTTTCCTGAAGGCTTTAATCGTGCAGTGCAAACGCATAATTACCCCAAATTAACTCAAAAATATCGAGAGGTGTTTTGAGACACCCGTTTTATCTTTACATACGAGTAGTATAAATCAAAGGCGCGGGAAGCGACTTTGATTTATACTATGTAAACTACTTTGTACGCTTAGATCTTCTAAATTACGCAACAGATTTTAATGCGGTTTTCAATAGACAGAGTGATTCAAAAATAAGGTTATGTGTATCATTCGTGGGCATAGCTGCTGGCAAAAACTAGAATTATATACATATGAAATAACGGGCACAATAAAATAGTAAAGTTTGAGAATCAGTCAGAGCACCTGCTTAGATTTTTCCCATCTTCATACTTTTGGAAACTTTCTGTTTATCCAGTAAAGTTGTTTTATTTCCTGACATTATACGTTTGGATTACTCCACAAAGGGCTATTGAAAACTGCATCACCGTTGCCCTATATCACCCAGTAACACGCGTTGCCTTGTAATCCTTTTAGCTGCGCCATCAAATATCTAAAGTCAGCGATATGCCAAAACAGTATGCAACAGCTCACGCAACACTAGTAATGCATTTAGATCAATTTACACCGGGGCAAAGTACTGGGCAATCAGCTAATCTAATTTTGGGCAACGCGGCTCGAATTACACTGGGCAAGGAATTTTACGAACACGAGTAAATGTTTTCGTTTATATATTGTGGCCTTCAATACCTTATTATCTTAGGCTTGCATTTGTTTTCTTTTTTTTTTTGCCTTTTCCAACTACGTTGAGGTTGGCTTGCAGTCTAACAGGATACAGCTGAATAACAATATTTTATCTTACCTCCACAGCCCAGTGACTCGATAATATGATACTCGTTTCCAAGATCTTATGTATTTATCCAGGCTATAAGCTATGTGTACCAAATTTCATCGAAATCCGTTCAGCCATTTTTGCGTGCTTGAGCAACAAACATACAAACTTTTATATTTGTAATATTAGTAGGATTATGTATGTATGATGACGACAACCTTTCTCCCGAATCCCTAAAGCCATCTTTAGAATAGGCACTTTAGCTAGTTGGTTGGTGAACCACAAATCACAATACACCACAAATTGTAGATACACTCGTAGATGTCTAGCACAACAATAAGGCCCTTGTAGACAGTCGTCTAATTTGTGCCAATGGCGCAACTTACAACTGTGATTTGTAGGCAATACAACAGCTCGGTTGAATCAATCGTGTACAGCATTCCTGACTGCCGCAAACTGTACTTTATCTTCGTGAATACTATTTTATTTGGTATCCAAGTGTCACTTACTTATCAATACCTTAGCTTTCAGTTCCTTCCCAGTCATCATTTCAGTCGAAAGATGTCCCCAATTTGGGGGAATTTGCCATAATCACCACGCTTGGCAGACGGGTTGGAGGTCGCAGTTTGGTAGTGAAACGAATAGAGAACGCTGCTGCCTATTCTCTAGTACGTCCCGTAGTCGTATCTTACGACACCCACGGGAAGAAATAGGATGGTGCTATTCTTTACGTCCGTCACCAGACGGTACCTCCCAGTGAATTTCCCTCTTTCCCAGTGAATTTCTGGAATTCGTTTGGCTGTCTTATCATTAATGGGCTTCCTCTTTAGAAAGCGTATTTTCGTAATTATGGAATTACTCCTAATATCGGCCTCCACAGAATCATTTCACTTCTAGACCCTTCTTTTTCTGTCCCTGGTCCCATCATTTGAGGTCGGGTCTCCTCAATTTTCTGCGCCAAGTTATTCTGTCTTGGGTTGTCGGTTCTTGCAATTTAGCTTTCTGGAGGTTTCTTTTTATTTGACCACCAGGACATTAGATTTCTTTTGTTCTGGCAGATTTAGACCAATACCTATATACTTCGTGATCTGTATTGCATGATTTGATATCTAGACCAAAATATGTTAACAAAAGCCTGTGGGCGGTTTCTAACTATCTTACTTAAAGTTGATATAGATAACGATAAAACTTCAACACCGACACAGAACGACTGAGAAACAAATAAAAAAGACAAAAATATTCTTTCCGGTGGGGAATCAAACCCCAGTCTCCCGCGTGACAGGCGGGGATAATTACCACTATACTACTAAAGATGTGAAAGATAATGACAAAATAGTGTATTTGTAGGTACGAATATCCACCATTTACCATAGTCATCTTCTGTTTTACCAATTTCTATTTATATATAAATATTTATTGCTTATTTATTTTATTTTCATAGTAAAAATTTTCAATTAACTGACAAACAATGCCTAAGCCACTGGCTCTGAAAACTTAAAGTGAATGAATAAATTTATTTGCAAGAATATAGGTAGCTAACATAGATCTATAGGTCAGACTATATTCGGCATTTAATATGCTAATATGCTATTTATTAGTTAATATGCTAAATTAATGATATATTTATTTGCAAGAATATAGGTAGCTAACATAGATCTATGGGTTTGACTATATTTGGCATTTAATATGCTATTCATTAGTTAATATGTTAAAAACCGTTAGCATCAGTCGAAAAGTATTCGAAGGCTCATCCAAAAGAGTTGCCAGCTGAAAAAAATAAACAGAGGTTACGGAACAATGTTTATAAGTGACAAGATGTCGTTAATCTGTCTTTGATGTTTATCAACAACACAATTGCGAATTCGGCCGTGACGATCAGATAAGTTTATTTGAACATTAATTTAATCAAGCCACCTAGCTGATGCTGGAAGATGGTTCATCAAGATCTAGCACACGGTACAAGAGCAGACAAAAATTTACGATACCTCCTAACATGACCTACTTTCTTTTCTTCTTTAATTAAGTTCTTAACAGACTCTGAAAGGTCCTGGAGTGCAGACCGCGTACCAGTCTGGTGGGCTGATAACCTGGTTAAGGTTGCAAAAATCTGGTGGATGCGAGAAGTACAGAACTGGTCAATATGACGGTGCTTAAAGGAGGCGATAATGATAACCATGATGATGATAAACTCGTTAAGGTTTCCGGAGCGGTGACCCAGTGGTAACGGCCGCGAATTACAACTTGTAGATCGAAAGTTCGGACCCAGACACTTTATAATGTTTAAATTATTTCATCACCAGTGCTCTCAAAACAGTGACGAAAAACATCTTGAGGAAACCGGCATGTCCTAAAACCAATAATTCTAAGACTTGCGACATGTACCAACCCGGACTGGGGCCGCGTGGTGGATTATGGCCCACTCTATTTCTCCAAAAGCAAGCCCAGCAATGGGAACTTTTTTGTTGATTATAATGATGATAAATGGTTTCTACAACGTAAAAATATTTTTATTTTCTTAAAGCTAATAATGTCTATACTTAAGACAGGATCTCTAGGATTATTAATGACGTTTTCCTGCTCTGTGATCAGTTAGGTATGTCTACTTCTAAACTTCTATCAACCACTTCTTATATATATCAACATAATAGCCTCGTATGGTTATGTATTATGCATAAAGTGCCCGTCTCACATGCCCATGTCACGGAACCGATGAGTTCTCATAAAAGGCAAAAATCATTTAGCCAAAACCACAGTGTCCAAAAAATCGTGTGTTGCCGGGCGTAAAGAATAGCACTACCCCATTTCTTCCTGAGGATGTCGTAAGAGGCGACTAAGGAACTTGGCAGACTAGAGAATAGGCAGCAGCGTTCTCTATGTATTTTACCATCATACTGTGATCGTCAACCCGGCCAAGCGTGGTGATTATGGCAAATCCCCCCGAATTGGGGGAGGCTTATGTCCAGCAGTGGACGTCTTTCGGCTGACATGATGATGAGGATTTTTGGGTAGCGACGTCTGTAATTTTGCTCGTGAAAATGAATTTTCTTTAGAATTAAATCGATCGATCGATCGATCACTTTTTTAAACATCCACATTATTTCATTATATGTATATAAGGTGTACCTATTCATACACGATATATTTTAAGAGGTACACCTGTAGGTGGTAAAGAAGCTATAGCAACGAAAAAAAAATTTTTCTAAGCGTTTTTTTTTAAATTTAATATTTATAATTTTTTTGACGCACATAAGAAATACTGGCTCCTTCTTATTTTTTACGGCCCGAGACACCGCGGCCATGCTCGTGCCGTCCGGTCGTCGCCCTCGCAGCGTCTGGCAGGCCATTCATAGAATTTGGAGTAAAGGTTTCATGCAAAACGTCTCAAGTAGTTTTAAAATTATAATAATTACGAAAATTCAAAAACATTTAGGTACAAATTTTCTTTTTGCTTCTATAGCTTCTTTACCACCTACAGATGGACCCCTTAAAATATTTCGTGTATGAATAGATACACCTTATATAGCCAAGATTTTTCTTGAATCGCAAAATAAATTAATTATCATAGACAGCTAATAATAGACTTAGAATTGAATAGCTAATCAACAACGAATATATTTTCTTTACTCCTTACGCGTGTTTGTTTATCAGATAATGCTTTTATCCTGACCTGTTTTTACGAGAGCATTCTATTACTAATCCAGTCCATACAAGTAAATACATCTAATGCATACCAACAACTCACATTACAGAAGAGAAGTGTAATCTCATAATTGCTTATTTAAATCCTCGCCAATTGAATCACCATCCATGTAAGGTATGGTTTCATTCACACATTGCGTTGTCGCCTGTTTTGGATAGTGAAACCAACCTTAATCCTGCATGAAACGAAAGTGGTTCAATGACAATGTATTCAGATCTCAAGAATATTAAAGAGAGTTATAGTTTATTTTGCAAGTTTAAAATTTGACTACGATCGTCTTTAAAAAATATTAAACGGGTTTTTCTGTCCCCGAAAGTATTTAAAGATTCAGACTATAGTCTGTCTCGTGAATGAGTATGTTTACCAAGGAAAAATTGTCCAGTTAAGTACCTAGTTTCAACTTCGAGAAAGAGGTCAGTCGTCGTATCCAACTCAACTGGGCAACGGTCGGGAAGCTACACAATATCTTCTCGTCCCACATACCGCAGTGTCTCAAATTGAAAGTCTTTGACCAGTGTGTGTTGCCGGTAATGACCTTTGGCACTGACCAATAATCTTGTCAAGGCGAAGCACAGAACCGGTCAAAGGAGCTTGGAAAAGCCTATGTCTAACAGTGGACATGTTAAGGCCAAAATGATAATGACTATAGTCTGGTCACAGTAATCCTTCGTCAAGAACGCTAATTGTACACACGGCTACATATCAAGCTATACACTTCCAGTTTTAATAAACCTTGCATTGTATAGGCTTGCCGTACAATGAGCAAACAGCTTATACTGGAAATGTATACCTTGATTTGTCGCCGTGCGTACTACTTAGTTGGTTTCCCATACCAACTTTTGAACCAACATTTACGTAAGAAAATACATCGCGTCGATATGCGTTTCATCAGTATTAAAAGATTTTTTACATGTATTTTTTGTGGTTATTGTATTCCAAAAGGGAACATAATGTCGCAAAGTGTATTTAATAAATTGCAAAACCCATTTGTAAATTGCAGTGCACGTAAATGATGCGCTGTCAAAAAATTTGGTTATAAAATATATCGGTTGTAAAAACTGTAGAATGTTTTGTTTTCGATTTTGCTTGTCATTTGTCAGACATTTTATTCTTGCAATCAATCACGATTTGTGTTCGGTTTTATTCGATAGCGTGTTGTTTCATAGTTTTGTACGAATGTCCATTCATCTGCCTAGTCGTTTCCCAATTATGTTGGAGTCGGCTTCCAATCTAACAGGATTTAACATGGAGCGACTACCTATCTGACCTCCATTACCCAGTTACTGGGTAACACGATACCCCTTGGTAACACTGGTTGTCAACTTTCGGGCTTATGCCGATCTGAAACGACTGTCACACGTCCCAAGGAACGAAAAGAATGGTATGAAAAGATGGTTATCCATCCACGGGCCAACCGCGGCCAGTGTAGCTTAACCTGATCGATCGACTCGTGAGGATGTTATTACTTTGCCACAAGCCACTCAAAATATCAGTTCGACTACTGAATAATCAATTACATAATTTCTCGTCTCATACTTCGTGCGTGCAATAACTAAATCTAAAATGTGACTAACAAGTGTCAAATATTTTGCCAAGTGTACTATTTCTACTGACAAACATAATAGTACGAATTGTACTGCGACAGAACAGTCTTGGTACTTGTCTGTAATAGTTTTATGAGCCCTAAAATGTTGCAATTAAACATTTAGTATTACGTCAGAACTACTGACCGTGGTGTCTATTTGTTGAAAATAAAATGCCTGCATGAGGTCATCATTTCCACCAAAAAATATTAAGTTTTACATAAATATGTATATCTGAAACATTTGATGTGGTTATTACAATATTAATGTGAATTATTTTCAAATAAGTATCTCGTAATAAATTACACTTTTTAACATAAAATCTGAGGAATGTGTGATTTATAAATATTAAATAAACTGTCTTAATGAATGCATGAGTTACGTTTATTTTGATGACATGCGTAAATATATTAAGACAGTAGTAGACAACACTTTATTATATCGCTATAATTTACAAATCCCTTCGAACCTTGAGTGAAGATTAGTGGTCATCATACATAAATTAGGATTGTTGGAGGCTCCATTCACAGGCTCTTCGTCCGGCTAATTAATTTTATGGCCCCCATCCGCTATTCACGTTTACATCGTAAAATTCGCAGAACAACGCGAACATCAAACAAAAATATTTAGCAACGGCATTGTACAAATTAATTTATGACCATCGCTTTGATAATCATCTTTTTTCCTTCATTCATCAAGGCAAAAGAATCTGTAAATCAAGACGTTAATATCACCGGAAATCGAACGCCATAATGACCTAAATTATACGGCGTATTAATAAAAATGATGGAAATCATTCATTCACTAATAAGCCAATCAATTTGATTCTATAATCGATTAGTTCGATGCTAATGTTGCTATTGGTTAACAATGAACGATCGTTATCGTTCACTGAACGATCGACGATCGACGCGATTCGATTTATAAAAATATTTTAGGGTGGTTACGTCAGTTGGCCCAGAAAGGCGACCTTTACGCGGCTATTATTTATGCGAGCGTAAATTTAAATTGACATAATATACAAGCTGCACTGTGTTGCTCAATTATTTACAACTTGTCCCCAGTATAAAATAGCAACCAGCTAGGTTGGGACAATGGAAGGCTTTCTTAATGATCAGAAATGACAAGGATTTTACGTCTCACCGGGGTCTTGAGTCTATTGGGATGAAAGCTTCGTGATCCGTCACACAGAGTATCCTAGTATGACCGCCAGCCTCACACAGAATCATATTTTGTGCATTTTGTTCATTCATTGTCTCTATGTATATACTTTGTGAAATTTTGTGACGAGACAAAAATAAAGATATATCAAAGCATTAGGTATAGTTTTATTATTCATACGAAAAATCTTGATAGTGTTGATACCTGCGTAACACATTTTTCAGGTGATAATAGCCATAAAAAGAAAGTCAAGGTTGACTGATTATATTAATAACTTCTAATCTTTCTCGGTTGACATTTACTGCTTCAGCGAATTGATAATAACGGGTACTCTAGATTTTTCTACCGTTTCTAGATCACTTAACGTCACCATAATTCTATAAACATTACCTACATTATAAACTCATAAATAAAATATAATTTATGAAAATATTATGCAGAGAAAACAAATCAGTTTACTCGATTAAATTATCCGTCATTAAAAGTCGATTTCAAATCGATTATGGATTTAATCGGATCTCACGATCGATATGGGGCACGTCTTAAATTAATTGCTACTAATTTCCCATTGCTATTAAAAAAGTGGAAGTTTCTTTTATTAGTGAAGTGATTTTCGCGGATTACAATTGTCTTGACAAGCTGTTAACGGACTTGTCGATTACGATCGAATATTTAATTAATTGACAGAAATCGATTTGTATTTATTGTGAACCGGTGTGTCCGGTAGCGTGTATTTGGAACGTGTGTTAATTATTTCACTAGCGGAGATAAATCGATGGATTTTTTGTTGAAAGTAATCCAGTTTGGGGTGTTGCTAGTGTGAAATGTAGATGTAGTCTTGCCATAAACTACATTTATTGGCGTTAAAAATAAAACTCTTTAGTGTACGTAATTTTGTGTTTGCAAACTTATCTCAAACAATGATGTTTTTTTTTTTTTGCTTAGCAACTACTGTGTAGGGAATCAGTGATGTACAGATGATTCTTTTATTTTTCGTATTAATTAATAGATAGCTGCTTCGTTGGTCTAGTGATCACTAGCGCTGATGCTGAACATGAGCTCCTAGGTTCGATTCCCGGGTCGAGCAAATTTGTATTGTGTTTTTCATTGGACATTCCAGCAGCCTAGGAGTTTGAATTTTTCTACATTAGGGTCGCCCCCTGTTCCACCGGATTTACAACATAGATAAATGACGAAAGGTGGGTGTACTATCGATTCACCTCTGACTTACCCTACGAGAAATACAGGTGTGGTGCTGCATTTTTATGAGAAAAAATAAAGTTTTAAGCAGATAACAACATTACGCATCTACTTTCCGATTATTTTTCATCACGGCATCTACTCCATGCGGTTTATAAAAATAAGACATTCCTACTCCAGACAAACTCAGCGAAGGCCACAATAATTTCCTTCAGACGTCTTAAATACCCGTAAATACAATAACAAACTGCATCAGAATCTGTTCTGCAGTTTATTTATCTAACGATCAGAGAATTATCTAGAAAAAAATATACTCTCGATCAATTACCTAGACACCGCTAACATCGCTACCTGCATTCCAGACAAAGTTATTTCTATTTCGAATAAATAAACCGCAGTATCCGGAAGCGATTGAGAGAAAAAAATATGTAAGCCACGTTCGCAATCAATCAATCAATCAACTCAGTCTATCACAGTCCACTGCTGGGCATAGGCCTCTGGTGAAGGGTGGGTGTTTTGGGGGACTGTCTTTTGTAATTTTGACGTTCGAAAATTGCTGATCCTCAGACTAATTTGAATAAATGACTTTTGGTTCCATTTGATTTCTCCCATGATGCGCCATAACACCCTGTCTTCCGCTTTCCGCATCCAGTCCGTGTCAACCATCTTTTTGAGGTCGTCGGTCCATATAGCTGGGAGACGTTCTACACTACGCTTGCCGATACGTAAAAATCGCGGTGGAAATATTTCGTGTACTGGAATTTCATCTCTTGGGGTTGAACCGAGAATTCAGAATCCAACAGAGTGCATCCCAACGTGTGGAAAATATGTTCGATTTTCGATTCCCGACGCTGACCCGTGCATTTTTCTTAAATCATAATCGTTTATTTGCTGAGACAGTACGTAAAATGAAGGTAGTTACAAAATTATGATCCTCGTACTATCTTATACCTTTAAACGAGCAATTATTGTAATATATATGTAAACAAAGTGCGTGACACTTCATTTATAATTTATCTGTGAAGATCTTTTATTCTATGGAGCGAGCTGTCATATTGAAAGACTGATGCAACATGGAAAATGTAGAGCTTATAAAAGTGATAATTTTAATGTAATTAGAATATTAATAGTGAGTAATAAGAACTGGTGAAACAATAGCTTTAAATGTTGTTTCTCTTTTCAGGTAAAACTAGTGAATAATTAATGTTAAAGAATGTTTTGTAAAAGTCTTAAAACTAGTTTATGTAATAAAAAAAAAATTCTCTTTTCAGAGCAATTCATTTTAGTTTTACTGTTCATCATAACCCATTATATATATATGTACATATATAATCTGAGTTTCGGAAACGGCTCCAACGATTTTCATGAAATTTAGTATAAAGGGGTATTCGGGGGCGATAAATCGATCTAGCTAGGATTCATTTTTAGAATATGTCGTTTTATACGCGTTTTCAATTATCAACTTTATCGATAGTCAACATAAACTTATGTTTTTTTCTTATTGGAAGAAAAATAACAAAATGTAATTTGTATTTAAAGATAATTTCTAAAAAACGTAATTTACCAAAAAAAAAATATAAAATACCGAGCAAAGCTTGGGCATCCAGGTACTGTAACCTTAAATTAGGCATGCAAATATTGAGAAACCATTGTAAGACACATGTCAGTTAAACTAAATTTTACAAAAAATAGAAATGATTGAATTTAAACCAAGCAATGTCATATAATAAACACATAATCTTATTAATTAAATTTAAAGAGTAGTGTCAATAAAAAAATCATTTACAGAATAATAGCATTTTATCAAGTACTTAATAGGAAGATGCGTTAAAGATCCAGTTCGCGAAAAAATCTCGTAACGATATTTTTACGTATTATGTATGTAATAATGTACATTCCATGGATGTGCCCGCGCCGATAGTACGTCGATCCAAGGTGGCCATGCTACACAATAATTCCTAGATAATTCCCGCCAAGGTCGGAGCATTAGGTACTATTTTCGTATTAATTGAAATAAAAATACAAGTGCTTGGTTGTAATGTGGCCATCTGTTCAAATTTATTTGAGACGTTTGTTTTATTAGATTTTATTAATGTTCGGTTTTTAGCGTATGTCTTAATTAATTAAATGTTTTTTTTTTTTATGAAAGTGGAGGTTATGGTCGTGGATATTTTATTCAAAACTGTATTTCGTAGTTCGATCTTTCTCAGTGATGTCCGTCATAATTGCAAATACGTAACCATTGAGAGCAGTGGTGGCCCAGTGATAACGGCCGCGACTTACGAGTTGTAGGTCGTGAGATCGAACCCAAGCAGGCGCTTTAGTTTGTGTAAATTTCATAACCACTGCTCTCAAATTGATGAAGGAAAACATCGTGAGGAAACTGGCATGTCTTAAAACCAAAAAAATCGGAGATATGTGACATCCACCAACCTGCAATGAGCCCGCGTGGTAGATTATACCACTACTCCTTCTCACAGAGAGGAGGCCAGTATCCCAGCAGCTGATAATGAACCTTTGAATCACACAAACAAACCTCAATTATTTTAAGTCAGTGTCAACTTGACACTGTCAGCAATCAAAATGGCAACATGAAGAAACCAATGACGTATGATGAGTAAAAAACAATCATACATTAACAGCTTCTTACTAAAATCACACTTAGATTACACAAACAACACTAGAAGACAATTACGTGTTCATACGAATGTGAGTAATTTAGCTAACAATGAAGGCTGACGCATAATGTCAAACAAATGTGAATGTCCAAAAGCAGTTTGATGCGTCTCAACTGTTCACGGGTTTTTTTTACAATTTAGGTAAGAGGAAAACTTAGGATTTCATGTTGTCATTAATTGGACTAAGAGATACAATTTACTTCCACCTCATTTGTGTTGATACGCAAATGGTAGCCCATTTAAAGAAAGAAAATAAAATGCAAAAGTAATAACTTTATTTTCAACTAGCTTCTGCCCGCGACTTCGTCCGCGTCAAATTTTTGCTCCCCTGACCCTTCCCGTCGCATCGATTTGCCTGCTAGTTTTCGTCCATTTTTCGTTGCTGCTCGCTCCTTTTGAGTTACAGTGAGTCAACCTTAAAAGATAGACATATGCTCTCGCGTACTTTTTTTTTAGAACTTTTTAAAAGGAACAATTCCGTTATAAATGATTTTTGCGTTACTTTAACCGTTTACGCAGCGCACGCAACGGAATCTCTCAAAAGGAATAAATTTTCCCCGTTTTTGCAACATTTTTCATTACTGCTCCGCTCCTCTTAGTTGTAGCGTAATGTTATATAGCCTATAGCCTTCCTCGATAAATAAGCTACCCAACACAAAAAGATTTTTTCAATTCGGACCAGTAGTTCCTGAGATTAGCGCGTTCAATCAAACAAACAAACAAACAAACTCTTCAGCTTTATAATATTATATATAAATATATATAATATATATATATATAGTATATAGTATAATAGTATAGATAATATAATAATATATAATATAGTATAGTACAGATTTTACAATTGATATAAAGGCGATAGGCTAATTTTATAATATTCCTGTTTTTTTTTAAATTGTATACGTCACTGAGTATCTCCACTGTTAACTCAGCCTATCGAAGTCCACTGCTGGACATAGGCCTCTCCCATATTGCGCCACAACACCCTGTTCTCCACCTTTCGCATCCAGTCTGCCCCAGGCACTTTCTTAAGGTCGGCGGTCCACCTATCTGCGGGGCGTCCCACGCTACGCTTTCCGATACGCAGTTTCCACTCCAGGATTCATCTGCTCCACCGGCCATCGGTCTTTCGGCAGCCATGACCTGACCACTGCCACTAGCACCCAAGCTAATGTTGAACTTGTGTTATAGGTACCAGAGCTCTCTCCATTAATACATTTTCTTATTTATACGAACTACTACGGAGTTGCATTGGTAACGATAGCTCGTAGGAACTAAGAAAATAAACTTATATGACCCAAGTTAAGACACATAATATAACAAATAACTTGATGTCCGTCGTAACTTTCTAAAGGCCATGCACTAGACGTGCCTCCACAAGTGACGTAACTAAAAAAGACGTCTAACGTACCCTCACGCTGATGTCGTACCAACACACTAAGACACGGCACAACAAAAAAAAATTTTGTTTGTCCTGTTGTCTACCAATTGTCTGGCCACCACACAATCGGTAGCAATCGACCCGGCGCCAGTTATTTGCCGCTATTTATTACTAGGCTTGCAAATGACGTGACGCCATTTTATTGGATCAACTAGTGTAATAAATCTAATAGCCCACCCATAATGGTGTACCACAGTAAATAGTTTTTCAGCAGTAATGTCGGTTACACCTATTAATTGAAGCAAGACTTCGCTTAAAAAATCTTCTGCCATAGTTTTGGGTCTCATCGACCATAATGATTCAGGGAGCTCAGATGTAAGTACAGCCAGACAGTAAGTCTAAAACAGCGATGACCTATGCAAGACAAATATTAATAGGTATTCAAGAAAATTAATACCCAGTGACACATTCCTCGAAAGGAAAATCCAAAACATTGTAATTGGCATCGGCTTCAGTACCGGTACATGCTACTGCGAAATATAGTCTTGATACGCCAATGATGCGTGTATAAATAGACGTGAAACTCAAGTCGAAACTACCGTGTCCCGATTTCGGTAATAAGCCCAGTACTGTGTCCACGTCAACGCAGTTTATATTACAATTTTATGACTCAAACATCGAACCGAACTTTGAAACCGATCGGTAAGCCCTGGTGGGTTTTATGAGCGAAAAAAAATAAACATTTACTACAAAAACTAACAATTTGCCGCAAATCATAATTTTATATGTTTACACAGGTTTCCACAATCATTCAAAGCTCAGAATAAGTTATTTCAAGGGCTTCATTTTAGCTGATAGCCTACTGGACAGTTTTCATAAACAAATTACTGTAACATCTTTCATATTTCAGTAAAACTTCAAATAATTTGTTAAATAAAAATTTATGCTTCAATAAATCAATGTAATAGTTTATTTTTTCGCGAATCAAAATAGATTTCGGACCTTACTTATGATTTCGTAACGTGACGTTGAAAACTGGTAGTTATAAATAATTGAGTGAAAATAAATTATGTGTTAATGAGTAAATGCCATACTTTAAGATTGCGTGGGAAAACGACGGAGTTTGAAGACTTGCTAACAATGTTAGAACATTGAAATTGATAGCCATTAATTAGCGAAGGTCTAGAAATTATAGCTTTTAAGATTATCAAAATCAAAAATCAAAATCAAAAGTCATTTATTCAAACTAGGCTGAGAGTCAGCACTTTTTGAACGTCAAAGTTACAAAAGACAGTCCCCCCAAAACGCCCGCCCTTCGACACTTCCTAGTGCTTTAGCTGGGAAGAAGAAGTGGCGGAACAAACTCCCCAGCAGCACAGCTGTCTGTTAAGTTAGAAGAACTTGATTCTATACAATTGTAAGGAGATAACATTATGAGACACAAAACATTAAATTAAATGATTTGCCATCTGTCAGCTAGCCAACCCAATAATCCAGGAAATAAAATGAAATCTATACTCAAGCAAAAGCAAAAAATATTTTTATCATGTAAATAAAGGTACCAAAATAAAAGCCTCCTGGCATAAGGGCGTGACAGCTTACATATGCAATGCTGAATCACGTTCACACAGCTGTTACGACCCGAGTTACAACTCGAGGCCTCAAAATGATAAACTAGGACCATCGGCGTAAAAACAAATAAACAGGTAGGTAATTAACAACAATACCAACATCAAGGTCAGCAAGACGACCAGTCACCACAAGCAGCACCCGTTCACGAGCATAACGCAAAGATCAGCCATTACCCCCCTCGCCTTATTTGAGGGAAGGGGGTAACCCGACCCCTGACGCTACCGCAAGCATTGACATCTAAGGGAGCATGACGAACTTGCTGCCGGTTGCTCAGGCAAGAATTGAATGACAACTTGTCGAGGTAATCATTTTATGCAATACTAATCATTATAATATGTCAAAGCATAGAACATGTCAAAACCAATAAATATACAAAAAAAATGACTAACACAGTAAAAAAAAAATATATAATAAAAATTATATTACAGCTATATAACCTATCACTAGGTACGCTAGTACTGGAGAAAGAACACAAACATTGTCTTGAGTTAATCACAGCGACCAACTAGTTTTGTCATTTAAATAGTCGTTGATGGAATAATATGCCTTTAGACAAAGGTTGGATTTTACTTGAGCTTTAAACGCATTAAAAGGTAATTCTAGTAAATAAGGTGGTAGCTTGTTGTAAAATGTTATACCAAGCCCAACAAATGAGTTATGCACCTTATGAAGCCGGTGAAAGGGAACACGTAGTTTGTCCTTATTTCTAGTGTTAACAGTGTGAAAATCACTGTTTTTAGCGTGTAAGTGTAAATTTTGCCTAATATATAAGATGTTGGCGAAGATGAATTGTGATGCTACCGTAAGAATACCAATATCTTTAAAAAAGTCCCTTAGAGAAACTCTGGCATCTAGCTGGTAAATTGCTCGAACAGCTCGTTTCTGAAGGACAAAAATATTTTGAATATCAGCGGCTTTGCCCCAAAGTAGAATACCGTAAGACATAATGCTGTGAAAATAACTAAAATAGACTAACCGAGCTGTATCAACGTCAGTATATTGTCTTACTTTTCTGACGGCGTAGGCGGCTGAACTGAGCCTCCCCGCTAGACTTGAAATATGTGGGCCCCACTGTAGTTTGCCATCCACTGCTATGCCCAGGAAAACTGTCGAGTCTACAGTTTTAAGAACCTCTTTATTTAAGACGATTTCGGGACCTAGATTTCTAACATTCGGTAAGGCGAACTTTACACATTTCGTTTTCTTGGCATTGAGAACTAAGTTATTTGCCGTAAACCAATCCGTAACCATTGAGAGTGCACTGTTTACGTCTTCAAAATCTTGTCTGTTCCTATCTACTTTAAAAATAAGAGAAGTATCATCTGCAAACAGTACAACGTCACAAATACCCTTTAAAAAGAATGGTAAGTCATTGATATACACTAAGAACAAGAATGGGCCGAGTATAGAGCCTTGAGGCACACCTAACTGAACCGGTAGCCCGGTAGATTTTACACCATTAATATCTACACATTGGAACCTATTATGTAAATAAGAATTTATTACGTTTAAAGCTTCGTTATGGACACCGTAATGACGTAGTTTACGCAAAAGCGTGTCATGGTGCACGCAATCAAAGGCTTTGGAGAGATCACAGAAAACTCCGATAGCATTTTGCGAGTTCTCCCATGCGTTAAAAATGTGTTTCAAGAGAGTAACACCCGCATCTGTAGTTGAACGACCTTTCGTAAAGCCATATTGCTCATTATGAAGGAGGCTGTTTATATTAAAATGTCTTAACAACTGCTTGAGTATTAACTTTTCGAATATTTTGCTAAATGCAGGTAAGATAGAAATAGGCCTAAAATTAGAAACGTCTTTTTTATTACCTGATTTAAATAATGGTATGACTTTGCTACTCTTCATGAACATGTCAACAAAGAACATGATTCAACAAAGAACCTTCTGTTCTGAAATTGCTTAGAGCCAAAATAAACAAAAGGATAAGTTTCTAAACTACATGGTCATGTAAATAGACCATTAAGCTGCTTATTCAGCAATTTGCATGTAAAGTATTAAGAAGTTTTGTAAATATACTAAAATTTTCAATAAGGAGGATGGAAAAACCAAAGAAAAAGGATAAATTTATATTGATAAATAAAATCGCTCGTAAAACATACCTACTTAGATTACGTTCTGTGATTTACGCATAAATATCATAATAAAAATAATGTCAATCTTACATCACTTACGTTTACGCCCGCGTACTATAAAATTTTAGAGTTATGTTTTATTGAGCACCCACTTCTGTCAAAACAAACTAATAAGCTTACGAAAAACTAATTTTCCTCTAACAACGAAGCTTATGTCTTTTGCAAGAAGGCCGATAATATCACACTTAAAAGTTTGGCAACTGTAAAAGATGTTTGTATAGTTACACAACAGAAGAAAATATATAGAAAATGCACCTTGAACTAAAGACGTTTTCTCAAATTTAATGAAGGAGTAGCTTCTGCACCTTCATAATGGTGATGATTTAGAGCTAAAGCCCTGAATCTTTTCGGTGTTGGTTCTGGGACTTCCAAGGAAAGGTAAATCCAGTAGGAAGATGTTCGTTTCGTAGTAGACAGTGAGTAAGTGGCGAAGATATCCTTTTTTTTCTGGATGGGAATTCATCGAATGACTTCTCCCGCTCTGGGCGGAGCGGGAGGGCGTGTCAGACTTTTACTGACTAAAACCCACCCGTGTTCCTTCAGTTGCCTATGTGCCGGGGCCACGGTATCTCTTTCGAACAATCACGCGACCCCGGCAGGCATCGGTCCTAGCAGACCCCTTCAGCGCTGCTGACATCTCTTTGAGGCGCGCGTGGAACACTACGCGCCGTCGACCCGAGGTCCTTACCGGGCGGCGAGCTACCCATTGCTCGCCGCCCGCAAGCTCGCGCCTACGGTGGCCAGGAGTCTGCAATCGACTCCCGACGCCCGGGGCGTCTCCTCCTGCGGCGGCTAGGGTCGTGAGGGCGCAGTGACTGCCACTCCCTCACGCGCCCGCCTCCTCCTTCGCGAGCATTACTGCTTCGCAGAAGGAGGTGACGGCTTCCCATGCCCTCTCGCTCCGTACCATAGCTCGCACCAGGGCTGGAGGCGAGAGGTCACCGCCGCTGATCGCCTCCACGAGGACACGGTGGTGCTCCGCCCAGGCAGGGCACACTTCCACCGTATGTTCCACCGTGTCCTCTAGACGATCCTCACAATGGAAACACCCGGGCGTATCCTCCCGGGCGAAGATATCATGCCGTGGTGTCCAATGGGCGTCTAGCGGGTTATCTGGTTCCCAAATGGGAAGGTGTAAGGTGTACCTCATAAAATGGGGCCTAATACCTCGACGGAACAGCAGCAGGGTGTGGATATTGAGCTGTGTCACCAACTATGCTTCACCTTCTATCCTGCCCTCTGTGCCCCAGAACAGGCTGCCAAGAACTCTGCGCTGCCACCGACAGAAAAAGAGGCGAAGTTTCGGGCCCACATCATTTGATAACTGTCCTGCCAGCGCAGCGACACGAAGAAAAGAAAAAAGCAACTTTTAAAAAAGGAACAATAATGTAGAAGAAGGAAGTTCAATTATCACACTGTCGTACCTATAGCTTCCATATCGGATTTGACAAATGACAATCTTTTATTTTTTGTCTTATTCCGAACAAGTCCCATCGTACTCGGGGGCCATGGATGCAACAATCTTGATATTAGTAACGCATTAGAAAACAGTGTTGTTGTTGCCTGAGAAAGTGCGAGCTTGACACTGGAGGAAATCGTTCAGTAATGACCCAGTCATTAGGTGAAGCACCTCATATTTGTATTCTGGAACGAATTTAATGATACAAGGCTAGGCGAGCTCTATAATTTTCAAGCTGGAAAGGTGTATAGGGTTTTATTTAGAAGTAAGAAAAGGTAGCTCATGGTGTTATGAGTAAACTGGGGAGCATTTTAAAGGGGAGAAAAATTGTTACTGCTGTATAAAGTGACTGAGGTGAAGTACCTATACCCATCAAAAACATAAATATGAAATGAGAGCCAAGTTCAATATTATGATATTTGTCTTGGTGGTTGACTTCAACGACAAAAGAAGTGAGATCTAAATGGGTGCCAAATTCAAGGGTTAGTCCTGAAATTTATTTATAACTACATAAAATATCATTTCTTCTTATTACTTAGGATAATATATTATATTGTAGCCTAAGGTCTGACTTGGCTAGTTCTCATATACGAATTATTATGTTCTATAGCTAGTTTCTAGAAGCAAGCCAAATTTTCGGAATAATAAAATAAGAACCGACAAGTAACAGGTTTAGAACTTGCGAAGGCTATAATATAATATTACAGGCACTAAGTACCTAAGTGTTCCTAATAGAAACATTTAAGTGAAAAATTATAATAAATTACCAGTTTCTGATTTATTCCTTTGTATTCACCTAATTACCTATATGCATGCCAAATTTGAACTTTCTAGGTCATCTGGAACTGGGTTAGAGTTTTGATCTATAGGTCAGTCAGTGATAAAAATGATGATTTTTGGACGTGAATATCTAAATAACAAATAATATGAGGGTGTCAAAAGTGGCTCCAAATGGTTCGTGTAATATTATTACACATGGTGCTGCGCGCCAGTTCTGTTATTTGAACTTGGCTTCACACGCTACCGCGTGTCTAGATCGAATAGTGGATCGTTAATCTCATCCATACAATAATTACATTATATTAAAGTAGCTCTGTTTGTACGTTACCTTTTCACACACAGGTAGACCTTGACCTCCCGGCTTGACCTTGACTGTCCCGTGTGGTGTCGGACGTCAAGAATAGCACCATCCCATTTTTTCCCGTGGGTGTCGTAAGAGGCGACTAAGGGACTTACTAGAGAATGGGCAGCAGCGTTCTCTATGCATTTAACCACCATACTGCGATCGCCAACCCGCCTGCTAAGCGTGGCGATTATGGCAAAACCCCCCAAATTGGGGGAGGCTTATGTCCAGCAGTGGACGTCATTCGGCTGAAATGAGATGATGAGACCTGGACCTGAGTTAGGACATAGGATACTTTTCATCTCGTGAATACGTTTCCGTGGGATGCATTCTCGCGTGCTCCATGCAGGCGAAGCCGCGGGTAAGAGGCACCCGCAGAATCCACCATTCAACCCGAGCTACTCAATCGAGCATCAACCCTAAATTGCTGCGGTAATAAATAAAGTGACCACAAACGGGGTCTCTCTAATTTCCCGCGTGCTAATGGCCCCGCTGAATTATGTGGTCACCTGAGTAATTATGTGCAAACATGTAAACAACATAAATTAAACAAGCCTGCGGGACGTAGGGCCGGCGTTTTCATTATTGCCAGTTTACGGTGACTTTTATGTGGCGTAGTATTGAAGTTTAAAGGGAATAGAGGTGTCTTAAATGTGCTTTGGAAAGTCTTAATAGCTGCAATAAAGAAAGAATGAAGAAAGACGAATATTCTTAAATCGAGTTTGCAAAAAACAAACTATGACGTACATCCATACCTACATAAACTCACGCCCTTTCCATCAGCAGAAATACCAGAGGACCACCTGCTACGACTCTTACCGAAGTATGTAAGAGTCGTAATCGTTCGCCTTGTTTAGGTTCATACATCTGGTCATACACGCACGCCGGTTACGAGTACTACGCACCTGACCTTTCTAAAGAACATCACCAATAAGGTCACTATATGTCCTCCTAGGGCGTCTCCTCCTAGCGTTTGCAGTCACATCTGCCTTGTCAGCCGCTCTTCATTCATCCTCTCAACATAACCAACCCATCTAAGCATTCTGTTTTAAATTATTGCCAATACTTCTCGTACCGTTGTCTTACCTCGTCATTTATTCTCTTATTTTCAACTGTGAGTTGTAGGTCAATTAATTAAATATTACATGAAAATAATGACAGTAAACGAAGAAAGATAAGCTTTTACTTTTAAATTCAATAATCCCAAACTTAAAAAAAAGCATTCCAACTGGTCACCCTGACAGGAATTTCCCTCGATGAGTCTTTAGTACAGTGTTTGTCCTCGAACAAAGAATAATATAAAATTCACAGAAGGGAGTATTTGAACAGCGAACATTAAGAACAAGACGGTTTAATGGTTTGTCATCGTTCTCGGGAAATTCATATGGAAATCCCTACACAAAAGTAATGAATAATTATGTAATACACTGAGATGTGTCTTGCTTTGAAAATGACTACTTTACGCATTGGAAACATTGAAGAATGTCTTTGGCATAATAATTACTTGGCAGCATAATGAGCTAAATTTAATATTTTTTACAGTCAGTACCTCTAATGATTCTACTCTTCCTATACTAAACCATCCGTTTTTAATTATAATTCTAACTCTTTGTTATGTTCAAGACTCATGGCTCAGTAATAACAGTAGCACGCACCTCTTCGAGGTTAAGCAACGCTTGCCGAGGTCGCGCCGTGGATAGGTGACCATACATTACATACCCCTGTGCTTTCAAAAGCACGTCATACAGTTGGTCCCTGCTGTCATTTGTAGATCTTTGACAATCATCACGAGTAGTCAAACGCCCAAAAGTTGCTCAACCGTAGTCGTGTCAAGAGGTATCGTGCTGGAGTCGATAGCGGACTCACGGCCACCGTAGGCGCGAGCTTGCGGGCGGCGAGCAATAGGTAGCTCGCCACCCGGTGAGGACCAAGCTGGGGTCGACGGCGCGTAGTGTTCCACGCGCGCCTCAAAGAGATGTCAGCAAAACTGAAGGGGTCTACTAGGACCGATGCCTGCCGGGGTCGCGTGATTGTTCGAAAGAGATACCGTGACCCTGGCACATGGGCAACTGATGGAACACGGGTGGGTTTTACTCAGTAAAAGTCTGACACGCCCTCCCGCTCCGCGCAGAGCGGGAGAAGTAAATTGATGATTTCCAATCCAAAAAAAAAAAAAAAAAAAGTGGTATCGTGCTACCAAGTAACTGGGTTGACAGATAGGTGGTTGCTCTAAGTAAAATACTGGTTTTCACCTGCATCCATTTAGACTCTAATCTGACCCCAACATATTTGGGAAAAGGCTAGATAGATGATGATGTTGATAGTAGAAATGAAAGTTTAATTTCTTTCTATTTAATCAGTCTTCATAACTATCTTCTCACCAATTTACAATCTCTATATCGATTAAAATCAGCGTGCGATGTCTGTAAAAGGGAATCAAGTCAAGAACTCGTAAGTAATTACTTCAATAAACACGGAATCAGGAATGTTGCTTATCTATTCTTGTAGAGATAGTTTGTACGGTTTCGCAATCGGAGCTCGCTATATCGACAGTCGGGCATCACACTGATACATTAAATGTGTCTTGAGGCTGGCCAATTAAGTAAAAGTTGCAGTAATACATACATACATACATACAACAATCACGCCTTTTTCCCATGGGGGTAGGCAAAAACCACGGAACGCCACCTGCTACGATCTCTACACACTCCTTTTGCCTCTTTAAGGTTCATACAATTGGTCATACACGCACGCCGGTTGCGAGAGGACACCTGACCTTTCTGAAGTTGCAGTAATCTAAAAAATAAAACAAAAAATTCTGTGAAAGTACAGTTTGCAAAATATTTTTTTGTGTATTTTATAATTTGCTCTTCCAGAAATGACTCTATATTCAAAATTCAGGCTTTAGGTTACGGATTTTGAATCCGTAACCTAAAGCCTGAATTTTGAATAAAAATGGTGAAATGTACTAAATTTCACCTTAATCTTTCCGGTAGATTCGGAAGCACATTGGCTTTGACAAACGGAAAGATAAACACACGAGCCATCCTATAAGGGTTCCGTATTTTCATTCATACGGAACCCTAAAAGGATATGCTAATGAGCCACAGCAGTATATACGTAATGACCTAATTACAAAAGGAACGAAAGGAAAGCTCGAAATATAACTAACTCAAAATATGTGAAAATATATTCAAATTGCAATTACTTGATTTCTCAGAAGGAGTCTTGTAAATTCTTAACGATACACGCAATGTCCTGTATTTGTGTATTTTACTGCCACCACACAACATACGAGAAAGTTCTCGTTACGTAAGTCAAAGTTTCTTTAATCAAATAATTTACGACGTTTTTTATTTCAAAAGTTTATTGCTAAAATGACAGAAAGTGTTTTGAGAAAAGTGGAACGTGGTTGATATTAAAAACTTTTATCTTAACTCCTTCTTTTTTTTGGTGGGAAATCATCGAATGATTTCTCCCGGTATGGGCAAAGCGGGAGGGCGTGCCAGTCTTTTACTGATTAAAACCCACCCGTGTTCCTTTAGTTGCCTGTGTCTTCTGTGTTGCCTTAACTCCAGAGTTTAGAATTTTTGAAAAATTTAAGTATATGCCAAGTCTATGTGAGTTGATAAAGTTTTTTTTTAATAACATAAGCGTCACACCTAGTTTCCCTGAAAGGTTGGCAAGAGGTGTGGTTTAGTGCACCCACCGGTCGCCAGATACGTTTAAATCTCACGTAATAGGGAGCGAGCCTATTGCCATCAACCGGGCACAAATCCAGACTCCAGATTGCTACTGAAAAAATCCAGTCAGAAAAACCTCTTAACACCTTTGCAGGACCTCATTCTCAGCAGTAGCGAATGCAACCAATGGACCAACTTGGCAGAATTTTAAAATTAATGTTAGCAAAGTCTTTAAAACATTTTTTTTTAAAGTAATGAATCCACGAGGATATCTTATAACCTCGAGAATACATTACTTTTTTCATCACTAATCCTGGATCGTACCTATGCTTTTCCATCGTAGTTTTCAATCGCTCCCTGTAGATTTCCGCCCCCATTTGTAAATAACTCTCCTTTATTAGAAACTCACTAATCTGCGCAGGAGTGGGCGCAAGATTGCTGAGAAACGTTACACGGGTTCAAACACTAGACCTTCGCAGAAGTCGTTACAGCGAATTATTTTTATGATGTCGATGGCATTCGACGAGAAACTACTTTAGTAGCGTTAAATCTTCGGATTTACATTGTAAATAGGTTTAACCTTTTAACGGGTTTATGATCCTGGTACCGAACCGTCTCCGATTTCAGCACATTTTGGCGACACAAATTGACTATAATTATTAGACCCCTCATAATTTCTTGATGGAGATATCAAGTAAGTTTACTGTTAAATGCCGCGGTCGTATGCCACTTTGCCCTACACATTATAATAGAGTAGGTGGCATACGAGCACGGTTTTCAGATGTGGATTTTTTTCTTTCATACTTTTTAAACTAGTACTCGTTTTTCAGTTTTTTAACTTTTTATTTAAATTATTTCTGGGCTAAGTCGCAATTTTTTTTTTTGCAACTTTAGGCCTTTTATTTGATACCCAATACGGCAACATTAAAATAAAACAGTTCAGTTGCATTATGTAAGTACCCTAGAAGGCGCCACATTTTATTTAATGTAACGGTCACCAGCGGAAGATGCTCCCGACTAGGGCTGCCAGGTCATAAAACCGAAAAGCCGGACAGACCTGCCAGTTTAGCCGGACATTTGGGTGAAAAGGCCGGACTTCTTTAATTGTTTAGTCTTAAAACAAAACTAAACATAAGACTAATGAACTAAATACACTTTATAATCTTTATAACATAAACTAATTAATATTTTTGATTGGCAGACATCTGCCAACCAAAACTTTTAAAAGCTGATTTTCCTTTAAAATTGAGTAGTAATAACGCGGGGAGGACAGTGCTAGTTCGCTCACTTGCGCTAACAATACAAGGTGGGTGAAGACAAAAATGATCATATTTTAAAAAGCCGGACAGGCCGGACACCATCTAATTTAGCCGGACATGCAACTAAAAAGCCTAACTGTGTCCGGCTTTATCCGGACGCCTGGCAACCCTACTCCCGACGATAATGATCGTAGTTTAGAACTTATGAGGTTACAGATCAACACATATTCAAAATCATAACCCTCTTTTTGCTGCGCCGTACTCGAGTAAAAAAGGGTTTTCAATAATTCCTTGGAATAAGAAATAATTACACCATATCACAATATTATCCATTAATTCTGCCTTGCCACCTACACTAGTAACAAAAACACACTTTTCATACGTAACCAAATTCAGCCCAAAAGACCAATTGCCCACGAAATCATCGCAAACGATTTCGTCATCATTGATTAGCCGACCATTTAAGATGATAAAGACGCGCGAGTACCTACAGCTTACAGCCAACACGTCGTAAAAACAAATGAATCAAATTGACGATATTTAAATTTTGACATTCAGGAAGGTTACTTGATTTAAGTCATTTAAGGAGATGTCCATTTATCCGGCTAAATACGAATTAGGAAGGTCGCAGTATTTAGGAAAGTGGGTGGTAGTATTAGTACACTGAATACAATCTGAATTAACTATCAGGCTGTCCATACCACCAAAACGGCAGAAGAAATTGCTAAAAAGCAGAAAACTTGGCCGAACTTATTGCTCATTGCACGATCAGCCTATGATGTTCCCTCTGCTGGGAAACAGGCCTCATCTCTGTTAGAGCGAGTGGGCTGTAATCTACCACGCGGTTCCAGTGCGTGTTAGGGGATTTCACATGTCTTCGAATTTTTGGATCTAGGACATGCCAGTTTCCTCACGATGTTTTCCTTCACCATTTTGAGAGTAGTGGTGATACAATATTTTTACAAGCGCCTATCAGGGTATGCACCTACGACCTACCAATCGTAAGTCGCAGCCGTTTCCACTGCTCCGGATTGCTCATTGGGAAACTAATAATCCTATTGTTAGAATTCGTAAGCCGCTCTTATTATTTAAGACACCCAAAGTTGACTAACGCCGCCATATTAGCACCTAGTACTGAAATACTGCTTCGAAAATACAAATCAGATCACGTTAAAATATTCCCGAAATCTTGAAAGGAAATGTAAAAAGCATAAAATATGTAAATACAAACTTTATTATAGGTAACAGAAATGAGCCTCAACATATTCTCTTTGATCAAAAAACGGTAGATCGCGTACCAAAGTAAAAGAAATGGAGGGAAAATTACATGGAGTTTTATCTAAAGTAGGCAAAATGAATAACTTGGGATTTTCCGTCGGCAGAACGTGGATAATACGGGATATCAATATTAATGTATCGGAATCCGTTTTACGGTAATTTGAAATATTATGGAGGACTTTTCTTGTGCGAATTTTTATAGCACACTTCAAAATTCGATTTGATGAAAAAGAAGCACGCTTCAATGACAATGTAGGTATGTGCAAAATTATCGACTTAAAAAAAGATGTATGCCTGCAGAGAGATCTCACGCGGCCTTCTAAGAACGATGGTTAGCAAGAATTTCATCTAGAAACCAATATCTGCCTATACTGTCCCTACTGCTGGGACTCAGGCTCAGAAGAAAAGGGCTGAAATCCACCTCCCGGGCCTAGTGCGGGTTCGTATTTTTCACATGTTTTCAAATTATTGGTTCTAGGACATCATTCATCGTTTTGAGAGTAGTGGTGATGACATAATATACATGAAATAAAGCGTTCCCACGATGTTTTCCTTCACCGTTTTGAGAGCCGTTGGTGATGACATAATTTACATAAAGTACGGCATGATATATTTTCTACATCATAACAACCAATTACTTCCAAACAGTCTCGCTTCATGCCAGTCCGCAGAGTCCTCTAAAGAACACTCATAAGCTCAGTAACCAAACAAAACTTAAAATCACCCGTCTTCCAAGAACTCATCCAACAAATCACAAATCTTACATTGTAAAGTCGAACTCATCAAGCCGAGCAGGCAATAATTCATCAGTAAACTGACACTACATACCTTCGTATTGATGACAATGACGTCATAAGCCAACATTTTATCACAGACCCTAAAATAAAAGTCGTCATGCCCTCGAAGGTCGGGTCGTGTGTAATCGGATGTACTGGACCACTGGTAATGTTCACAAATACATCATGGTACAATATTGTGTATTTTATTCTGGGCGGATGCGTAATGGCAATGTGGTAAACAGTAACTAAATATGTATTGCAAAAGGAAATTGTATTAATAAAGCTTAAGGACAGAAATAGGAATTGAATAGGACCCTATTATTATAATACAGTAGGTTTAAAATAAATCCCGTTTCCGTATGGTTCCGGACGTAAAGAATAGCACCATCCAATTTCTTCCCTCGGGTGTAGGGTTGCCATACGTCCGGAATTTTCCGGACATGTCCGGTAATATAAGTCTTTGTCCGGAATGCGGAGGGAATCCTAAACCGTCCGGAATTTATTACATTTTAATAAAGAGTGAAACTAAAAAAAAAACTAATATTTTTATTTCAAAATAAGGTAACAATCAACATTATTAATGTAGTTATTCATTTTGCTCAGCAAGGGCGCGAGAAAAGTCGAAAATTTGCTTCGTTCATTCATATGCACTATGCATAACGTCATTAATATTATATTTACCCAAGAAAGTCAGGAATTTTCATCAAATGTCCGGAATTTACTCCGGACTTCGATTTTTTTAATCTGGCAACCCTACTCGGGTGTAGTAAGAGGCGACTAAGGGACTCACTAGAGAATGGGCAGCAGCGTTCTCTATACATTTTATCACCATACTGCGATGGCGAACCCGCCTCCCAAGCGTGGCGATTATGGCAAACCCCCCAAATTAGGGGAGGAGCAGTGGGAGTCTTAAGGATGAAATGATGATGATGAAAATAAATTAAAACTGTTTTGGTATAACTAAAACTGAATAGCTTTAACTGGTGATATATCTATGTTATAGATGTGACACAGAAAAGAGTGACAGGCCTCACAAAAGTGCTTCAAAAGACAGAGTGGAAACGCCAAGAGCTCACGCTCTCGGAGGACATAACACAGATCAGGCATTCAGAAAGGTCAAATGCATAGTACTCCAGCAACCAAGGTTCGTAATGACCGACCTGGGAAGCGAACGCAGAACTTCATGCTTAGTAGCAGCATTTTTGAACAGTAGACCAACGAGGCAGTCTACTGCGAAGCTAACAAATTCATACCTAGGCGCCAGTAAAAATAAAAACATTTAGCGTACTCAAATTGAAATTGCGTAGTACACGGAACCGGCGCGTGTGTATGAACAGATGTTCGTATGTATTTTAACCTAGACGAGGCCAAAAGAGTATGTTCCTTACATAGTCGTCTTAGCAGACGGCGTTCCGTAGTTTCCGCCTAGCCCAAGGGAAAAACGTGTGAGTTTCTGTATATAAGGTGTTTCTATACATACACGAAATATTTTAAGCGGTACACCAGTAGGTGGTAAAGAAGCTATAGAAACAAAACGAAAAATTTTATATAAGCGTTTTTGAATTTTCGTAATTATTATAATTTTAAAACTATTTGAGACGTTTTGCATAAAACCTTTACTCCAAATTCTATGAATGGCCCGCCTGACGCTGCGAGGGCGGCGACCGGACGGCACGAGCATGGCCGCGGTGTCTCGTGCTGTAAAAAATAAGAAGGTGCCAGTATTTCTTATGTGGGTCAAATAATTATAGGTAAATAATAAATTTAGAAAAATTTTTTTTTCGTTGCTGTAGCTTCTTTACCGCCTACAGGTGTACCTCTTAAAATATTTCGTGTTTGAATAGATACACCTTAAATATGTCAATTGAAATATGCAAAAGCAAGATTGAACAGGCATTATCTGGCTAAGCTTGTCCCTCTATAGACCTCATCCATCGCTTTCCATCAGGCCAGATCGAGGCCAAGAGCAAGCCCAAAAGCCGAAAAAACAAAAATCAATGTACATGTCTTATGACCATGCCTTATGATGATGATAATTGATCAAACACGCAGATAATTTAATAACGTAATCATTGTAACAATAACGGCACTTTCTTCAGTTAACTGGAGTGCTCTCATCACCACGATTTACGTCCGTACCCTTGGCAACTGGGTCAAGTATCGCGAACGATACCTCCTTATCCAATCATGAAAGAATTATCTGTACCTTTAATCTTTACGATAATTATATGAAACGGACTTTTAATATAAGATGTACATATCTAAAATCTATTTTTCAGTTTTTTTACCCGACTACGGTGAATAAAAAAGGATTGTTCTGATTTTGACCAGTATGTTTGTCTGTTCCCATAAAATTATACTATGTGACGGTTTTCACGGTCACATTCAATATAGCGCACTCTAAAGGACATAAAGTCATAAACTAAAAAATGAACTAAAAATGAACTAAAAATTGAATGAGTGTACGATTTAGGTACGAAAAAATTCTAGGCTTTCATGACTATTTGTGCACTCATTGCGCAAGTTGTCTTGAACATTGGACTGTTGCGCGTTATGTTGAACACGCTGACAACGCACCGGACGTCCGCGGAACTGCTGACGTTGTCCACCTGAGTTTTTACCTCGATTAACACTGTTTGAACTTCTTTGACCTGTGCTATTTCCGTTATTTCCATTATTGTTGTCGTAATTATGGTTATACGTTTTATTTCTGTAATAAAATTGCCTATTTCCTCGGCCTCGAGAACCTCTAAAGCTACCTCGTTTATAATTTTGGTTAGCCCTAAATTGCATAACCTGATCTTGTGGCTGGACAGACATGGATTGCTCATCTACCGCAGCCGTTATAGCGTCAGACAATGATGCAAACTGACGTGAGGCAATGATGGTGCTGAGCCGCTTATCAGCCAAACCATCACTAAATCGTTTAATTGCAGTCTTCTCATTGAGTGGACGCAAAACCTCATATGCATCACGCTTATCGTTAGCCTGCGCAATCGTGAGATTAACAAACAAGTCTTCGATCTCCGTACCGAATTTTTCTATACTCCTACGGCCTTGAGTTGCCTTAAACAATTGACTTTGTAAAGCTACAGACGATTTCTTTGGTAGCAAATAACTGCGAATATCTTCTGTCAAACTTTCTATATCTGCGTAATTCGTTTTAAGACGCAATTTTGCACTAGGCGAAAGACGCGTTTTTAACACAAACTGTATCAATTGATTTTTACTGGTATTATTAATGAGCGATCCATAGAGCAAGATACCATCTATAAGCTGATTTGTCACCTGCTCCTGGCCATTCAATACTGCCAGGGAAATTGCAGTTTTAATATCAAACGCGTCAGCCATTTTTGTAAGACAATCAGTATATTCTATAAAATCTTTAGAACTAGTTTGACAGCTACTATCTACTAAAGAAAGTAAACTCTTTATTTTCTGAAAATTTGATTGAATTTCATTAATTAATGTTTGGAAAATCTCACAAGCTTCTTTATCTAACTTGCGATCTATAACTTCTTGGTTCAACTGAGTCAAAATACAATCCAATTTACTATATTCTTTTTCTGCTTCTTCTAGTTTCTTAAAAGCTAAATCTTTTCTACGCCTATCTGGACCCAGTTTTACTAAATATTCTCTTAGATATTTTAATCTAGCGTGTAAATCTTGCAATTGTTGGGACATTCCTAATTCCAGAACAAAATATAAAATAATGCATGATCCAGTTACAATAATATGAAATATAGTAGAATATAAAAAATGCTAGAAGTGCAAAACTTACATTGCAGTAATTACTTATTTTACTGACAACGCTTATGTAGGTCACGACGTCTCACGTGGCGTGGATGAATGAACTTCTCAGCATTGGACTGGAACTGACTCCCAGCTGCTCCACATCGGACCCGTACAATTCAACTCCCGGCGCCCTGCATATCCTCTCATCATAAGGCTTGAGCATTCTCCCGGCACCCGGCAGCAACGTTCCTTTTCTGTCTTCTTATTTAACGATTGCACCTCTTCAAACAAATTCTTCTATTGGGATTCTGATTCTTCTATAATTTTCAAAATCTTCTTCGCTTTCTTTCTTCTAATTTTCCGTCTTCACAAACTTCTTGATTTTCATAATTGTTTCGTTAGTTGGTATAATCTTCATAATTTATTTGACTACGGCCGTTTATCGCGTGGGTTGCAAAATTTTAATTGCTGGCTAAGGGTCGCCATGTATTATAGTGATGTTGTCGAAATAAAAGAGAACTGTTTAGTTCGACGATTCGTATAATAATGGCCATCATTAGGGTGTGCAGTTACAAATATAAGGTTAGGCGAGCTGCACACTACATTAACAAAACCATACATTCTAACTATAGTAGCCGATCATAAGCTATAAGGCAAAGTCGCATAAGATCACGGCTTTCACATGATAATATTTCCGTTTTTCATGTTTTCCAGAGCGTGATTTTTCAGTAGTGGATTTCAGTTTTTGAAGTAACTTATTTATAAGTACACGGAAATCTTGTCGTAATTTTAAACGCTAACACAGTTAGAAATTAGGTTCTCTATCTTCTGTATTATATGCTTCCGAAATCAATACATCTATACTTAATAATATTATAAAGCTGAAGAGTTTGTTTGTTTGTTTGATTGAACGCGCTAATCTCAGGATCTACTGGTCCGAATTGAAAAATTCTTTTTGTGTTAGACAGCCTATTTATCGAGGAAGGGTATAAGTTTTATAACATCACGCTATAACTAAGAGGAGCGCGGAGCGGAGCAGTAATGAAAAATGTTGCAAAAACGGGGAAAATCGCACGGGTAGACGATTCGATGCAACGGGAAGGGTCGGGGGATCAAGAAATTTAACGCGGATGAAGTCGCAGGCAGAAGCTAGTAATGAAATAAAAATTATACCCGTAATCATAGCTACCTTATATTTTCTAACAGTAACAATGTGACAAAAAAAAAATACTTTTCGGACTCCGACTCCGAGTCCGAGTCGCACACGAAGGGCCCCCGTACCACAAGGCAGAAAATCGCTGAAAAACGTCCACTACCGAAAGACATCCACTGCTGGACATAGGCCTCCCCCATTTAGGGTGGGCTTGCCATAATTACCACACTTGGCAGGCAAGTTTGCGATCGCAGTATGGTGGTATAAATGTTTGGAGAAGCTGCTGTCCATTCTCCAATAAGTTCCTTAGTCGCCTTCTACGACACCCGCGGGAAGGAATGGGGTAATGCTTTTCTTTACGTGCGGAACCACACTGTACAGCTTTTATTTTCACCTTTACATTTTTTTTTTTTTTTTGTTATGGTGACAATAAAAATACATACTCTGTGGATTTCAACCGTCTATCTACGTTGTTCATGAGATACAGGTTGCTGACAGACAAGGATGCACAGCGGAGACTTTGTAATAGAGTTCAGTTGGCTTCCTCTGGGTACAAAACCCTAAAAATAGAACATTAGCGATCGCATTTCGACCAGAATTCATTTAAAACATAATGTATTTCTGATGCATTATCATATGAAAATATGAATTACTTTTCCGCACAACTCTATATAAACTTTTAACTGTGCCAAACATACTCCTCCGCCTGCGTAATTTTCGCTTTCTTCAAACACTCAAAAAACAAAATATGTATACCCATATGGGACCTTGATGGGTTCCGTAGCCATTGAAGTCTGTTTTATTTTTTCATTCGCATAACAAACATAGATGTAACGCAACGCAGGCGGCTGGAAGCGCCAGTTGCCGTTACAAGTGTGGAGCGAGCGCACCTCTCCACTTGCGATTGTTTCAAGTGATCTTTTAATCTCGAGTGATCTGCGGAACAGAAATAGGGTTCTGAAGTGGTGCCTACATATTTTCAGAAAAATATTTTGTGTTACAAAAAAAATATTGTGTATTTTATTTTATTTTATTTTTGGTGAGTTCGTATTTTTTTTTTATCTATATACTAATATTATATATGCGAAAGTAGCTCTGTCTGTCTGTTACGCTTTGACCCCTAGATTGTCAGCTATCTACCAGCCGTTGGGTTATCTTACACAACAGTCTTCTTTAAATTACATTAGAAACGAATAGAAATGATAGGTAGGCATAATAGATTTTTTAAATCAATTATTATTGACCCCTGGATTGTCAGTTATCTACCAGCCGTTGGGTTATCTTACCCAACTGTCTTTTTTAAATTATACTAGCAACTAATAGAAATAATAGTAAGACATGTAATCGTGATTCGCGATCACAAATATAACTCGTGATATATAGGTCGGTCATTGACATTGATTTAAAAAAAGTTTGCAATAATTTTTTGGCGGCAGTTTTTGTATGTGTTACGCCCCTTTAGTAATCGTAGGCATTAAAATGACATGACAGTCGGCTCATTTGTCAGCGTAGGCGTCTTCTACCAGTCATTAATATTGACATCGCTGAATAAGTAAATGCAGAAGATATATTCGGTACTAGTTTTATTACTGTTACAGCTCTTCTTATTTCGCCCTGTGGTGTCATTTATACAAATAAATAAAGTTGAACTGTTCTTCTGTTATGTCAAAAAACTGGTTTTTCTAAATGGATATGAAATTATATATGGTAGTAATACAAAAAAAAACATTTATTAGAAAAAAAAAAATTTTTTGCTAATCTCCGAAACAGCAGAACCAATTTTGGCTGGACTTTCACCAGCAGATAACTGATGTTATCTTGAGTAACAAAGAATTTCTTGTGCCGGTAACACGTTCCCAGGGATAATTGCCCACATACACGAAGGTGAAGCCGCGGACAGCGGCTAGTTTACCTATACTTTTGAACTGTTTTGCACCAAGTATAAACAACAGATTTAGCTTATGTCATACAATACGGTTTAGCCATGTTCAATGCCATAGTACAAGTGACGACCACTCCCATACATTCTTATGGTCAATGTTATATTCAACATAATCAAATACATTCAAATTCAAATCAAACGTCAATAAAAAAACAATCAAATCCTAAATGTTTTGATTAAACAATCAATACGTTTATTAATAATTAATTACTTACGGATGTGCCAATCCTACACATTTTTACTGACCTACAAAAGCCTACTATTGCAATATACTAAAAAGGCCTGACTAATTGGCAAAAATAAATTATTTTACGATGTTAGTAATAAACCTTTTTGATAATATTTTCCGTGGGTTTCCTTTAATACAACTGGCACTCAATAACCTTTCACTTCGGTAAGAAAGTAGCATGGCAGTTAGCAATATAATATAGCTTTTTTTTTATTACATCTCGCAGGTCAGCCTAAAATAATAAATAAATAAACAACATTTATTTCATAATTTCTTCCATAAGTTTTAGAAACAGTGAAAACTTATGAACTAATGTTAGTAACATTTATTCTAAGCTGTGTGAGGCTCGCCGATCCTGGAGAATGTCTACTTAAATGCGTTCAGTCGTATCCATCGCCCCAAGATCGGATAGTCCCATCTATCAGCCTATGAGGTTGTCGGCTGCTCAATCGGACTTCCCTGTGGCTATCTTAATCAATTAAGGACTCCAGCCAGGGCTTAAAAAATTTAAAACTAGAACGTCTACGCTAAGGGCACCCACTGTGGGGTACCAACCTAGGCTTAGGGCACAAAAATAGAAAGGGCATCGCTAGTAGAGGGCAGCAAGGGATGGACTGGATCGAATTGATTTTATATGGCTTTAGTGTATACTGTATTTAAAGCGCGCTAAGAAGCATATTTAATGGCAGTTAACAAAATGCATCGCGATCACAAAAAAGCGATTCGTTTGATGTTGGTTGAATCGAATGACCACCAAAATAAAAAAAATATAGCAATTTTAGTTAAATTAAAAAATAAAAGCACGTTTTAGTGGAATATTTTTAGGTAGGTATTTCTTTGGTTTTCTTTGGTGACTTTTGATTTTGATTTTTTTTGATTTTTTTTTTTTGATTTTTTTAGTTGATGAATTCCCATTCCCATCTCATAAACTTAACAATCCATAAAATGTGATCGTTTACGCTCAATAGTTTGCGTTTTATGTAACGAAAGATATTTTTGACCTCCGTTTTGCGATTGTTTTATCATGATACTATTTTAATTTTATGATCTTTTAAATATAAATATTTTCTTTGAACATAGGACGATACACTCAATTTGCTTGCTTATAATATGTACCAATACGCGCAAATGTTCGAAATACAGGTAATCCACTTTTTACAACTGTTCTTATATTTGGATCTCTTCATAATATTATGTACCTACATTTATATTGTTGCTTATAATATATAAAGCTCCGGAAGTCTATGGAGCAACCTCACAAACTAATTTTTTTAAGTGCAAACGTGCGTTCAATTAAGTCAGAGAAATTAATAGTTAAGAAAATTGACAACCAAGCAAATTCAACTGTCATTCTGACAAAATTGCTATCATCATCATAATTTCAACCGTAAGACGTCCATTGCTGAGCATAGGCCTCCACCAATTTGGGGGGCTTGACCATTATCGCCAGGCTTGGCAGGCGGGTTGGCGATCGCAGTATGATGGTAAAAACCATAGAGAACGCTGCTTCCTATTCTCTAGTAAGTCCTCTTAGGTTCTCCTGTTCTCTAGTCGCCTTATACGACATCCACGGGAAGGAATTCAGTGATACTATTATTTACCTGCGGCACCACACGGACAAAAAAAATGCTATAATACAGTTAATTGACGTAGAGTTACGTAACTTAAGCGGGTCCACCCTTTATGGCAGAATTTTATTCGTCATAATATTATTTTGCATAACAGCGGATAGCATAAACTTCATTTCGCAGAAAATCGTTTGGCATACACTCATTTATCATACATACACAACGCAGAATTTTATAAGTCAGGATCATCTTTAGGCATACATTTTATATCCATAATAATGAAAAAAGAGAACCATCATATCGCAGAAAGTTCGCAGTCAGAATCGTTTCTTGGCATAATTTCATATCGATAGTCATTAAAAGGCAGAACTATCATATCTCAGAAACTTAACAGTTAGAATCATCTTTTGGCATACATTTCATATCCATAATAATTGAAACACTCATCTATTACATTACATAAAAATCATAGCACGCTGCATGCAGACAAGCAAACAAGCATACACCATGCATGCAGCATGCAAGCAAGCATGCAATTATGCTTAGTAAAATTCTGCCATCTTAAAATTATGCCAGCGTAAAGTCGGATATATAAACATTCGGCCAAATAATGATTACGCTAAACATTTTTTATGCCTTACAAATAGTCGTTTAAAGAATATTATGCCAAGTGTGTTATGCCAAACAAAATTCGGAGCATCAAGTTTCTGCCAGATACAGGGAACTCAACTTAAAATCCAAAAACAAATTCAAAGCTACCGTCCACGCCTCACGATTCCACGTAAAACAATATTGTTACAATATTGTTTTCAGATTACAACATTTAAACATCTAGCGTTCGTGCTACAACATGGACTGAGTGTATCCAATATTAATATTAGGCGTGAATAGAAATTGCGAAAACTTGAAAGTTGTATCCATAAGCCTATCCTTAGAAGTAAATTACTTGTGCTCACATAACCGGATCATAGGCGTGACGCTAATGATACCCAAAGGGCTAGGCATCTATCATATCTGAACATAATTATAATATAATATGCGTGTTTTTGAACGAGGGACATGTTCCAGGAACGAACTACGCGTTGAAGACATTCTTGAGTACGTTTTTTGCACTTTATTGTTGTCACATCCAGCACCCTAATTGCGTGGCACTCTATTTAGCATTTTGGAGGATATTGCTAATCCATTGCTCCATAAAAAAAATCTGCTCAGTAACGTAAATAACGCAATGAATGTTGTCGATCTGTCAAAATTAAAGCCTACTGTTAGTATGTTACGAAATTATCTTGCTGTATGTTTATTCCATATATACAAAGACACTTGAGTCTAAATGCACTCTATTAATCTGACTTAAGTAATTACCTATATAGCTGTTATTTCCCGACAGTCGATTTTTTCAGTTATTCAATGTTTGTCTAAGTGGCGTTAGCGCTACTGTTGAGCATGAGGTTCTGGGTTCGATTCCCAGGTCGGGCGAATTGTTATTGGATTTCTCTATCTCGGATTTTTCAGTAGCAGCCCGGAGTCTGGATTTGTGCCCGGTTCATGGCAATAGGCTCGCCCCCTATTACAGGGTACTTTAATATAACCGGTGAAATGTGGGTGACTCTAAAGTTTCACCTGTGCAAATTGAACGACAAGAAAAATTTTGCACTCCGCTGGTAAAATATACATTAAAAAATTCTTTATGTGCAAAGTCTAAAGTCAAAGCATTTATTTCAAATAGGCACATAAAAGGCACGTTCGAACGTCAACACTTACATTTAAACAGAATTGATTCTAGTTGCCCCTTCCAAAAAGTAGATTCGTATGGAGAAAAATGGGCAAGAAACACCACCGTTACTCTTTTAAAATGTTTTTTAATATCAGTTTACAATATTTATATAATTATTTGTGAAGACACCTAGAATGAAATTAACATACCGCAACAGGTAAAAGAACTGAAAATGAAGCAATGAGAGATAAAATAATTATACGATAGATGCTCCCATATTAAACAAACATTGCAAAGACAAGAATACGTTATATATGATACGATATAGTAAACCATATAGTATACGATATGTACGATATTATATTCTGGCTTCTAGCACAACATTATTATTCCTTATAGAAAAAATATATAAGTACCGCAGGAATAAACAATTCCTACTAAGATTGCCTCCAGACAAATAAGGCAATGAAAGTCGCAGACTTGTTCGCATATAACTAAACCCTGGCAGTGTCTGAATAAGCTACAGCTTAGCTTAGTTAAACCCATTCATATGCTTAAGCCAAGCTTACTTGAAATGAATTGCTATCAAGTGCTACATCTCAAAACATGTGGTAGGAACATATTATTATCTTTGAACACGCAGAAGTGTGCAATAAGTTTTTCTTTTATTTTTCTGTGGGCAATGGTTTATAATGTTCATTGAAATGTGCAGACGGATATTACTTGGAACTAAGTCTTTGGAAATTTACGTTATTACTTTTTGCTGAAGTGACTTTGTGTCTGTTTGTTCCGACTTATCTCTGAAACGGATGGACCGATTTTGACGGGATTTTCACTGACGAATAGCTGAGCTAGGTTTTCCCGGTATCATGTAGGATTATTCCCGAACTCCACGCGGGTGAAGTCGTGGGCAGCAGCTAGTTCTCTCCAAAAATAAAAAATAAATCCTTTACGCCATTACAAGTTTACCACACCTGCGGCTTTCTACGCGTGTATTCCGTTACATGAAGGACTCAATTCACTGGTCAGTTAATCACCCACCTGTGAAATGTTGTAATTGATAACATAAATTGTAAACTAGTTTAATTTAGGTATTTATTATGTCTTGATATTATCAATTTAAGCTCCTACAGACAACCGCGACTGACGATGTGCCGTGGTTCTGTTATAAGAACTGCCATGAAGTTTTCAAAAATGATAAATGATTTTATTTATGTAAGTAGGATTGTACAAACACTTTTACATATCCCTCATATTTTTTATACTAGATGAGGTCGGCGTTTCCTATCTCTGAGAAGAAAGGCCGAAACAAACTTAGGTCTCTTTAAAAGTACAGATATAATCTTAGTCGGAGCATGTGAAGACCATGAAAATTGTGTCTAAAATGATCTTTTGAGGGAACAATCACACAGGTTGAGTGGACCTATCCAGTCAGTGCACGGATTTGTCATAGAAATTATTCAACTTATATCACGTCGTGTTCTTGAATGAAGACGGCGAAGCGGCGTAGGGTAGGATGCCCTCAGGCAAGGTGGAACGACAATCTTCGCAGCGTGGCTATATTACTCTGGATTATTCACTCCCTATGTTTTGGGACGGCCCATTCATAATTTTCAAATAGCCTATATAGAGGAATTCAAAATATCGCTTGAGAAATACCAAAAAACTTCAATTAGTGACAGTATGTATTTAAATCCCATGAAGTACCTGACCAATGTTCCCCTATTATTTAAAGTCCCAAACTAATGAAAACCCACATATTCCAAGTTCCATATTTAAACTAATGTGCCAGATATTTGCGCTTTCACACACGCTCTTCGACGTTCGGTGGTCACGAACTATCTAGCGAAATAGTACGCGGTTAAGGGTTGCCTTCCAACAGGAATTTATACATACTTAGTACTATAAAATACTTAAAGTCTGTAGGGAAATCTATCTTCAGTTGATTGCTATGAGTGCGCCACTCCACATGTCATCCTCTTGACGGTCGTCTTCATCATCATCATCATTTCAGCCGCATGACGTCCACTGCTGGACATAAGCCTCCCTCAATTGGGGGGATTTACCATAATCGCCACGCTTGGCAGGCGGGTTGGCGATCGCAGTAAGGTGGTATAGTGCATAAAGAACGCTGCTGCCCATTCTCTAGTAAGTCCCTTAGTCGCCTTTTACGACGCCCACGGGAAGAAATGGGGTGGTGTTATTCTTTACGTCTGGCACCACACGGTGTCTGTAGGGAAAATGGGATGGTGCTATTCTTTATGTCCGGCATCACACGGTACACGGTGTCGTCTTCATCGCTTCGCACAAAATAAGTAGTAGGTATATTATTTTCTGACTGCAATTCACATGAAAATAATTTATTTGTCTAATAATTCTGGGGCGAATTTACTTTCCTAATTACATAAAATAAAGTTAAGAAAAAAAAATACTAGTGATAGAATAAAATATTTTATGAAATGAAAACGTGTCAGTTGCTTTATACGTATTTCTGTAAGCATCAACTCAGCCACAAATAAAAAAACCAAAAAGTGTTGAGACAACCGGTGCGGTCGAGTAAATTCATACAAATCGACTAACAAGCCCTTGAGTTGAAGTATGTCTAACCTTATCGTTATCGTAGTGAAAAGCGGGATCCATAATTTATAAACGTTGCTTTTACACATTTTTTTTTACCACTTACCCTTTGTAGCATTGCGTATGCTACTGGATGCATCTGTATCTCGCTCAAGTGGAGTTTCTTGCTGGTATCTCTTCGTCGGAACAAAATTGAAATAGCGGAATTCAAGTCTGATATTTCATACCTACTGACTTTTATTTTTGACAATCCTTTAGTTCATCTTTAATTTTAAATTGAAACTTATCCCACTAGAACTTACTACTGATATAAAAACTATCCTATGTCTTAATCCAGGTTATAAACTATTTGTGTACCAAATTTCATCTAAATCCTTCCGTTTTTGCGTGATTGAGTAACAAACATCCAATTATACAGACTTTAACATTTATAATTACTAGCTTTTGGTCTCGACTTGGTCTGCGTAAATATCGGTTATCGCGGAGGCAGATAATTTCGCGTGATGAACATAGCCTATATCCTTTCTTGTGGTCCAAACTTACCCCGTACCAAATTTCATCAAAATTGGTTCTGTGGTTTAGTCGTGATAGCGTAACAGACAGACAGAGTTACTTTCGCATCCTACTATCCTACTAATCCTACTTCCTACTAATATTATAAATGCGAAAGTTTGTATGTATGGATGTATGGATGTGTGGATGTTTGTTACTCTTTCACGCAAGAACGACTGAACGGATTTGGATTAAATTTGGAACACAGCTAGTTTATAACCTGGATTAACACATAGGCTACTTTTTATCCCGGTAGTACGTTCCCGCGAGATATTTTCCGACCTCCACGCGGGCGAAGTCGCTGGCAAAAGCTAGTTTATAATATTCGCATTTTCTTATACATAGATTAGTAGGATAATATCTGGCCGGAAAATAAAACAGAATGGGTGATCTCCTTTGAACTCTCTCGCTCGCCACTAGTACTAAAAGCCCCATACAGTAAATTCACAAAACATTCTTCTCCAATAAATGTCAGCTCATTAAACATACATCTCTATTTGATAACACCAGAACCTTACAACCCTATTCCAAATGATTTATAGTGCACTTTGGCAGTAAAATAAGACTATACATTACCCGATGCAAGGCTGCACAAACCTTGGGACCGTAATAGAGCATTTCTCTTAGAAAGTCTAGCTAAATTATATTCAGTATAGGGACGCTCGAACAAAGGGCCGCAATTGTGAGGACTTGCGTATCTAAGTTGATTTATCGGTTTCATTTCACAATATAGTCAAGAGTATTGTGTGTTGTAGAGAAGCAGCGAGAAATTTTTGCTTATCTTTTTGCTGCCTAAAGATGAAGAAATTTTCAAGTAGGTATTTGTTAATTCCTTGTGGTTGTCGGACGTGAACAATAACACTACCCCATTTTCTTTCCGTGAGACTTACTAGAAAATGGGCAGCAGCGTTCTCGTTGCATTTAACCATCATACTGCGATCGCCAACCCGCCTGCCAATTGTGGTGATTATGTCAAACCCCCCAAATTGGCGGAGGCCTATGTCCAGCAGTGGACCATTTTCGCCTGAAATGATGATGATGAATGCTAACTCCTCTGTTTAAGTAGATGTAAGTAATATAGATTCTATATCTCTTTCTATATCTATAACTGCAGTTTTTTTATCGTATTTATTATACATTTTTGAAGTAGCAATCAGGGAGGTTCCTATCACCAAAACAATGATATTGCTAAAATCCGCACATGAAGTGGTGTCCAAGTAGTATCAGCCCCGACTACTATCGTAAGGTCGTGAGATCGAACTCAGGAAGGCACTTTATGTATTTCATTTTATCCCCACTGCTTTCACAACGATGACCGAAAACATCGTGAGGAAACCAGCGAGCGTGTCTTAAAACCAAAAATTCAAAGACATATGACATCTACCAACTCGCACAGGGTCGGCGTGGTGAATTACGAAGACCGAGGAGGCCTGTGGGAACATTATAGGCAAAACTACGCAAAAAGCCGGCTAAAGCCTCCGCTTAAACCCCTTTTCTGTAATTCTATTCAAAAATAAATTATACAATAGGCGTTAACTGTTAAACGATAAGATAAGTATCAATTCAAATTGGACAAGAATTAATTGCCTATAGAAAAATACTACGTAATTTATACCTTCGCGACGGCTACTTGTCATCAATTTATTTAATCAATAGATTAATGACTAGCAAATTGAATAATTGAGCAGTAGTGGCCAATCATGGCCATGGTGGTTCAGTGGTAGCGGCCGCGGCTTACTTTGTGTAAAGTATTTCATCACCACTGCTCTCAAAACGGTGAAGGAAAACATCGTGAGGAAACCGGCATTTCTTAAAACAAAACATTTAAAGACATGTGACGTATACCAACCCGCATGACTGCTTTGTTGGTCTAGTGGTCACAAGCGCTACTGCAGAGGATGAGGTTCTCGGTTCGATTTCTAAGTGTTTTTGGGTTTTGCCATCTGATTTTTTCAGTAGTAGCTGTAACTCTAGATGTGTGCCCGGTTGATGGCAGTAGGCTCGCTTTAATTACATGGGACTTAACATAACTGGAAAAATGAGGGTATACTATAGGTACACCTATGCCCAACCCTCCGAGGAAACAAAGGTGTGAATGTTATGTAAATTTAATAATAACACGTAACGTCGTAGCTGTGAAGGAAGCCCAACCGGTGAAGGAAAACATCGTGAGTAAACCGGCATGTCTTAGAACCAAAAATTCCAAGACATGTGACATCTACCAACCCGCACTGGGCCCACGTGGTAGATTACGGCGCCCTCCCTTTCACCGAGAGTGGGCCTGTGTCCCAGCAGTGGGAACAATATAGGCTGATGATGATGACGTAAGTAGCAACGATCTTCGAATCTCCGTAACACGTTAAAAAAAAGTATCTTGACTTGACTCGCGAGGATGTCGACATGTGGGACTTGGACTCGGCGAAAACGACATGGACATGGCTCACATTTTAGGAGGTTCCTCTCTGGAACCTTGACCGCCGATAGCTGGACTCTGGACTGGTTCTCTGCTGTCTGGGTCTCTTGGACTCTGTTCCCTTTATTCTCGGTGGGCTACTATTTTATTATTTCAAAATATATTTTTTTTAGCCTAATATTTAAAAATATAATTTATATGTATATTATAATGTAAAATATAGATTAAAATTAAATTAAAATAATTAATAAACATTAATCAATTATTATTCTTATCTCAGTGTTATTGAACCCGAACTTAACTAAAGTATAGAAACGGCGGCAAGTTCAAAGCGAAGGTTCTACAATTTCATGCTAAACGTTATTATAATTTAGCCTCAAGACTAAACCCGGCTAATCGAAATAATAATTCTTGTGTATGAAAGTGGTGATCAAATTCAATGTTATAATTTTAGCTTTAAAATGTACTATTATTAAATTGTAGCCTATGAATATATTCTATGACTCGCGTCTGTATTTTCATTTAAATCAATTATAGCGTAAAAACAAAGCTAATATATCATGATAGGACAAATTTAGAAAATTAGATAAAGTCTGGAATAAAGAAAAGTGTTGAAACTTCAAAATATACTCGACAATTTAGGTAAAAATATTTTCCCAATACTAACAGTGAGGCTTCAAGTCTCTACATTTTTAATTTATATTTATACAATCATATTGAAGAGATTATCTACGTTTAAAGACGGGAGCGCGACCACAGCTTCCAGAAGAGAATATTTTCTTTTTTCATACTTTTTAGAGCGTGATTTTTCAGTATCGATTTTTTAGTCGCGTTTCTTAGCCCGGCTGTAAGTTTCCGTGATTTTTTTTTCCCACCTCGCAAGTAAAATATATAACCCCTATTTTTTTTGCCATAATACGCCACGCTTGGCAGGTGGCTTGGCGTTCGCAGTATGGTAGTAAAATGTATAGAGAATGCTGCTGCCCATTCTCTAGGTAGTAAAGGACTACCTAGAGAATGGGCAGCAGCATTCTCTCCGCCTCTTACGACTCCCACGGCAACAAATAGGATGGTGCTATTATACGTCCGGCACCACACGGTACAATTCGGTCTTCGACACACTACAATTCGATAGTATGACGTAAAGGACGAATGTATATAGGATGTCTATAATTATCTAGTTCTAGCCATTAAACGTGTAACAGTTATGAAATCAGCGCACTAGGTCAGTTAGCTTCGTAAACGCGAACTAAACACAAGACAAAAACGTGTGGGTTGTTATGTCCGTTCTGAAATATCTGCTGAATCTTCCAACTTTTTTTTATAAGGTTTTCTAGGATTTATAACGGACAGTCATCAAAAGCTTTTACATTATTTTACATGAAAGAGAACAATGGGACGATTTAACCAGTCAATTAGGTACCGTAATTACAGACACAATTAAAAACCATTGTGTCTATACCAAATGTGGTATCTCAGGGACTTAGAGGTTAATAGCGATAACTGCCAACAATACTTGGACGGAAAAAATAACATAACTTCACGCCTATGTTCTCCAAAGGATTAAGCAAGAGTGTGTATATCACATTGGTGGGGATGTTGTGGTGTGCAGAAGTAATCATTTGAATAGAGACTTTCACAATAAGGCTCATAACAAGGCTAATAGTCAATGGATTAGAAATGAAGAGATTCTTAGGAGAACAAGCTAACAGATTTATCTCGAAGAATTGCCAAACTGAAGTGGCAGTGGGCAGGGTACATTGTTCGCAGAACAGATGGCCGATGAAGCCGAAATGTTCTGGAGTGGCGACCACGTACTGGAGGACGTAGCGTTGAAAGGCCTACCAACAAGGCGCTAAAGGCAGCAGGAATACGCTGGATGCAAGAAGCATAGAACTAGTCGAAGTGCTTGGGGTGCCCTATGTCCAGCAGTGAACGTTTTAAGAGGGCGGTAAATAGGCACATTACTTGCAAAATTGTCCTTCATGTAGCACGAATTTGACCAGTTCCAACATTAAGACATCAATCAAGCTCTCTATAAAACAGATTAGACATCCATACTTAATTAAATTCTCAGCGATATTCGTAAATTAACTGAGTCTTCGTAATTAGGTTAGCAGAAACGCAGTCATGAAGTTAAACCTAGATCCGAGTCATAAAACTCTGAAAGTCGTTCGTTCACTGAATTATTTCCACTATTAACACGGGTCAATTAACAGACCCATTGTTTTGTACAGTTGTTTCATAAAACTTGTTTTATTTTGGGGCTCCGTGCTCAAATGATGCTAACGGCACCCCTAATTGTGTGGCTACGGCGTCTGTCTGTCTGTATGACACGGGGGTATATATCTTTAGAACTGAAATAGCTAGCCAGATGAGCTTTTTTTTTTTTTCAGAATTTGTGACACCGAATTTAATAGATTTAATCATCATTAGAGCACATTGCTCGCGGATTTCGAAAGATTCTGGAGAGGCGACCGCATACTGAAAGACGTAGCGTTGGAAGACCTCTTCATGAAGTAGTACGATGACCTGGTGAAGGCCAAGGCCGAGGCCTGGTGATAGAAGTGGCGTTGCTTAGAGGAGTCCAGCAGTGGACGTTTTTTGGCTAAAATAATGATGTTGAGTAACCATGGTGGCCCCATCTTTAATGCTCGAGTTCGACTCGCACTTGGCCAGTTTTACTTTATAACTTGACTGGTTTAAATTTTCTCCTCCTTCTGTCCCAGGTTTTATTAAAATAAAGCTAGAATTTTTCCTCTCAATTGGGGTTTTTTTTCTCGCAAAACAGTCTAGACAATTGTTTTGTCTTATCTAACAATGATAAACGAACCGTTCCCACTAAGAATACCTTGCTATTTTATGAAATCTTAATTTTTTCTTAATTTTTCTTCTAAATTAGTTTTTGTACCTTTAGGTAATCATTTCTATCATACTGAGATTTTTCTTGGGAGATTAATATAAATACACCTGTAATATATTGAAAGATATAGAATTAAGACATTAAAATTCATATAACCACATTATGTAGTGAATTTGGCTGAGTCAGTATACTTCTATTATGGAGTGCAGACCTTTTTATTAAGATATAAAATTACGTAGATATAACCACATTATGTAGTGAATTTGGCTGAATCTTATATACTTCTATTATGGAGTGCAGACCTTTTTAAGATATAAAATTACGTAGTACATTATTTTTATCTATCTCGTAAGGTTTACCAATCACTAGAAATTTAAGAACCCACCAAAATATTTTTACGGTATCATTACAAATCATTGAAATTCTCGGGTTTTTTCTACCATAATATGCATGTATTATTACAAATAAATCTTCCAGAAGAAATTTACTAAATGATAATGGAAACTATATCAAAATCAGTTGCGTGGTTCTGAAGAAATAAGTGGAGAAACAGACAAAAAAACGACGAAATTAAAGAAGAGATTTCATAAGAGAATTATTTCATTGAATTGTTTCTCATCTTCTATCAAATGAAAACCGGATTTCTCAGAATTGTTTTTCAACCATTGAAACAATAATAAAACGTTATATGTATTTCAAGGGTCATTGTTCGTATTTCGAGCACATGGTGTTTACATTTGCTTATCAAGCACATACGCTAATCGTCCAGGTGCTCACAACGTACCTACATAAAGTAGTCAAATTACTTAAGTGAGCATTATTAATTGTAACTCGAAACAGTGTTCATTGTAATAAGAGATAATAGAAAGTGTGAATATAATAATCAGTGTGATATAATATTCAGGTTTTGACGTTTTGTAGGTAATGTGAGTGATAAAGATTTGATTACCGAAAAACGCATTATTTTTACACAGTATTGGTACATATTACAAATTACAAGCCAGATAAAGTTGAGAGTATTGTCAAATGTTCAAAGAAAAGATTCACCCAGGTACTTATTCAAAAATATTATATTTCATTTTATGAAATAATTATTCAAGGTTTTTTATGGAGTTTTGTTTATTTTAACGGAATCCAATCATATTAAGAAACACATATAAATTACAAGCTTTTGCCAGCGGCTTCGTCCGCGTGGAGGTCGGAAATTATCCCGCGGGAACACACTACCGGCATAAAAAATAGCCTATGTCCTTTCTCGGGCTCTAAACTATCTGTGTACCAAATTTCATTTAAATCGGTTCAGTAGTTTTAGCAGGAAAGCGAGACAGACAGACAGACAGTATGGATATTAGTACGGATTCCAGAAATTATTTTGGTGCTCATTCGATTCAACTAACATCAAACGCATCGCTGTTTTGACCTAATTTTTTGCCATGATGCGCTTTTGTCAAATACCTGAATTTCCTTCTTACCGTGCTGTAAGGTAGCGCCATTTAGGTAGGTACTTACTTATTAGGTAGGTACCCTCTTTCAACAAACTGATACTATGGAAGCCTTTTCAAGATGATCTTTTATTTGAACAATCTACCGACTAGAGTTTATTTAAAACAAATTCCTTATTTCAGCAATAAATTTTATCCTTTTCGTGGTAATCAGCCTATATGGTTCTCACCGCTAGAACACAGGCCTCCACTCGGTCAGAGGGAGTGGGGCTTAATCTCCACGCAGGCTTAGTGCTTCGAATTTTTGGTTTTAAGACATGCCGCTTTCCTCACGATGTTTTTCTTCATCGTTTTGAGAACAGTGATGATGAAATTATTTCCACAAAGTAAATCGCCTGCCTGGGTTCAAACCCACGACCTACAACTCATAAGTCGGGGCCGATACCACTGGCACTGATCTATAATTCCTTTTGCCGCAAATTAATCTTATGACTGCAATTTTGATAGCACTAGTAATAAGTGCATCATTTATATTATCATTTCGTTGAGTCATACGCGGAACGATAAATCAACAATTTAAGATACGCCTGAATACAAAGATAAAAAGATTAAATGACATCGATATTTTTATCCAAATTTGCACGAAACAACACACAAAAATTGTTCCAAGTTTAAATGTTTGTTTTTCTTTTGTTTCAGGTGACATTTTCTAAATTCAAATCGAAACAAAATTCTCGAGTGTTTAATTCCGAAATGTCATAAGTCTGTTCTTTTTTTGTGATTTGAATATGGATTCGTGCAGAACCATCCAGTGAATAGTGTTGGTTGTGTGAGTTTGTGAACAAGAGTGACGTGAATTTAAAACAAAATGGAAGCCATGGAGCGGAGAGGAAAGGTGGCGGCAATCGGTGCGCTCGTCTTCATGGTGTTTTGGTCGCAATGTGAGTATATTTATCTGTTTTGTTTACCTTCTTCTTTTCAGAATATGTCCTTTTAAGGTTATTCCACGTTCATTAAGTCCCTTCCAACTTTTTTTCAACGTGACGATAGCTACTCTATATACATTCGAGTTAGTTTGGTAAAAGATTTTATTTCTGCAAGTAGATTTGTAAAAACATTTTTACACGACAATCATATTTTAAAACTAGATGAGGTCGGCGTTTCCTATGTCTCTGAGAAAAAAGGCCGAAACAAACTCAGAGGACAGCCTCTGTTAAAATCCAAACATAATTTTGGTGAGATCATGTGAAGACCATGTGGATTGGTGTCTGAAATGGTCTTTTGAGGGAAGAACGATACAGATTTAGTGGATCTATCCATCAGTGTACGCGTTTATCAGTAATCATGCAGTATAAGAGCGCAACGCCATGACAAACAATACCAAAGAAAGGACATTTGTGGAGGATGCATAAATTACTCAATCTGTCAGACCATGATTAAAACTAAATGAGAGAAAAATGAATTTTGGGTGAGAGTCGCGCACTAAGTTCAAACTGAAAGAAGTTTTTTATCAAAATAGACTTTTGACCTCTTATTTAGACTAAGGAAGAATAAACAGCGCAACAAACGACTAAATCATAAAGGTACCCGCAGATAGTCCCGACGTAACACCACACGATTGTATTAAAACAATTTCCATGAAGTTTTCACAGAAAATCCCGCCTGTGTGCGGGAGCCTAAATTAAATAATAACCCGGCCATGCATCCAAACAATAAAATCCTCGCTTCCGTTTAGCATATAAAAATGAGAATAACTTTAATCTAGATAACTGTAGAATCTGCGCTAGGTCACACACTTCCTCAATAACTTACAGCTTCCGTGCTAACCAACGTTTGACCGGCTTAACGACAGTTAAGCTTAACGAGACATCTATTTTAGCAAGACGTTAGAGTTTTAGCGCCGTTCCAGTTTTAGCTGGGGTTAAAACTTGTTCTAGTATTGTGACCTGTTTGTCTCGAACGGTTTTAGGTACTCCTGTTTGGTTATTATTATCGTTTTGGTTAGTTGGCCGGGCGGCAGTTTTATTAGTCTTTTATAGCTGCCTCGTTAGTCTTGTGTTTGTAAGTGCTATTGCTGAACATGAGGTCCTGGGTTCAATACCTAGATCGGGCATAGTGTTATTGAGTTGGATTAGCAGACCGGAGTTTGGATTTGTTCCCGTTAGATGGTAAAACAAAGAAAAAACAAAGAACAAATATATTTATTTATTTATTTCTAAAACTATTTTACATAGTTGTTGGTTGTTGGTGTTGTTTTTAAAAGGCTTGCCCCCTATTAAATGGAACAGCGAAATGTGGAAGTACGAGTATGTGCCATAGGTACACCTCTGCCTTACACTTCGGGGAATATAAGCGCGATGTTATTAGACCAGCAGATATCATAAGAACTTAGGTACACAAAAAAGAAAATTGTTTTAAATAACTTTTGAACAACAAGTATTTATAACATTTCATAAATCTGCCAAAATGCGTGACAGTTTGTCGCCAGGACAACAATATAATGAATAAGGTAGGAATAAGTAGGTATTTCAACCTCTGAGACTAACAGCGATGCATAAAACGAATCACCCTATAACGACCCCACTGCTGGGACATAGGCCTCATTTCCGTGAGAGGAATTGGGCCCTAAGACCACGTGAGCCCAGTGCTTCTTTGGTAGATGTCACTGGGCTGGTTCAAGAAGATGAAAGTTTTCCTTCACCATTTCCGAGAGCAGCAAATACATTACACAAAGTAAAGCGCCGGCCTAGGTTCGAATCCACAACGTACAACTCGTAAGTCGGAGCCTTTCCAAAACGAAAGTGTCATTCATTAATTCTGCGAGAGACTGGATGTGCTGATCGTCACGTTGCCTAAAAGACATTGCCACTTCAAGAACTCATGAATAAAATCCCCGGTGCAGACAGAAATAACCTCGAGAAAACACGAAATTTACCTAGACGCTAGTAACTAAGCCATCCATAAACAGGAAACTTTTTGGGGCATAAACTATGATTAAAAGAGAACTTTTAAAGTGTATACATAACAAATTCAGCCGAGATAATACACCAAGAAAATTAAAATAAGAAAAGATATAATATAGTGTTGTGATTAAAGTCTAATCTAATATCTTTTTGGTTTTCGGTCGAAATATCCATTTTCGGCAAGTTTGGTTTTCGGCCGGCAAATCACTAACTACATAAAATTCTGAGATAATCGATAGTCGCAACAACTACAACCGAAAAATCTGTAAAAAGCAGGAAAATATGTTTAGGTGTCATCGCATATTGATATAACATCCATATTGGTTGATTATTTAATATTTAATTTTAGACTAATATTGATACGAGAAAAAATATTTCGAAGTTTTTCTTTGTTACGTTTTCACGCTAAAACGGCTGAACGGATTTGGATGACATTGGTAGACCATGACCTACCTTAGGACATAAGACATTGCCGACATTAGAAATTTTTTATCCCGATATTTTCACGCGATTGCTACGTATACGAATGAACCCGCAGGGTGCAACTAGATAAAAAAAGAAAGAAAATAAATAAGTTTCGTTTAACCGTTTAAAATAACATTTATTTTCGGTTCAAATCTAATTATAATTACTGACTTCCAACTACTGTATTTGAACTAGAGTTTATGAAGATTAAACGTCTCGTTTCACCCATTTGACGATGGTAATAGAGTTGTAATAAATACGAGTATAAACATTAAGATTGATACGACTTTCATGAACGTTTGCTTTCTCTTCGAGGTCAAAAAGATTAGTAGTAACGATAAAGATTTATTTCCTGCCAACATTTGTCCAATTTTCCGGCTTTCCATGATATGTTGGCGTTGGTGTCAAATCATGTTCAATATTATTAACTTACTAACTTCTGCCCACGGCTTCGCTCGCGTGGATGTTGGATATTATCCCATGAGAACGTGCTATCGGGATAAAAGGCTATTTTACTCCCTATAGCCTATAGCAACTGCTATCTGCCTGTGTCAAAATCGGTCCACCTGTTTCGGAGATAAGCCAGAACAAGCACACAGACAAAAAAAAAAACAAAATTGTTTTAATTGCCGCAACTACTTTCAGAATTATGCTTTTAGTAAAATGCTGTTATTTTAACACTAGCTTCTGCCCGCATCTTCGTCCGCGTCAAATTTTTGCTCCCCTGACTAGTGTTGCAAAGGACTCGAGTCTTCGAGTCTTAATTTTAGAGACTCGGCTCAATTATGCACGACTCAGTGTGCTTAAAAGGCTCGGAGACTAGAGTCAAGCCGAGCCCGAGTCATTCTAAAAAAGGACTCGAGTCTTAAAAAGGACTCGAGTCTTAAAATGAACTCGAGTCTTAAAGAAAAACTCGTAACATGAAGATGAAACTTGTAGTTCATCATTCGAAAACTCTAATAACTCGTCAGATTTTTTTGTATTATAACCACTCATTTGAACTTATCACCTTCTATTCGAGTCTTTTCGAATGATGAGCTACAAGTCTCATCTTCATGGTCCGAGTTTTCTTTAAGACTCGAGTTCATTTTAGACTCGAGTCCTTTTAAGACTCGAGTCCTTTTAAGACTCGAGTCCTTTTAAGACTCGAGTCCTTTTAAGACTCGAGTCCTTTTAAGACTCGAATCCTTTTTAAGACTCGAGTCCTTTTAAGACTCGAGTCCTTTTAAGACTCGAATCCTTTTTAAGACTCGAGTGCTTGACTCTAGATTTGGAGCCTTTCGAGCACACTGAGTCTTGCATAATTGAGTCGAGTCTTAAAAATTACGACTCCAGGACTCGAGTCCTTTGCAACACTACCCCTGACCCTTCCCGTCGCATCGAATTGCCTGTCAGTTTTCGTCCATTTATCGTTGCTGCTCCGCTCCTTTTGACCGTAGCGTGATGGTATATAGCCTACAGCGTTCCTCAATAAATAGGCTACCTAACACAAAAAGATTTTTTCAAATCGGACTAGGAGTTCCTGAGATTACCGCGTTCAACCAAACAACCAAACAAACTCTTCAGCTTTATAATAATAAATATGTACTAATAAGAATAGATTACGAACAGAAACTTTTATTTTATTTATTTATATTATCAATTAAAACCGGAACCTAATGTGTCAAGGTGATGCAGTTTTAAATATCAGTTATTAATAAATTCTTGTTTTTATCATCGTTTCCTTCTCATTTACTGATTTTAACTATACCACATGTGACCCAGACCGGTCTCCAGCGTCTCCGTATGCAAATATCTTGTTGCCATCTATTAGCATTGCCTTGTCTTCAAGCAACATCTTTACCTTAAATACCAACCTCAAATTCCTCTCGACAAAACAAATCGACAAATGAAAGAAATAAAAAATATTTTATTTGAGACACGTACAGGACATACAAGCAATAAGAAGAACATACAAACTTTTAGGATACAATCAACAAAATAGAAAAAGATATAAATATAAAAGAGGAAGAACATTGCGAGGCCAAAAATGCTTCTATCTCAGTATAATGCTGCGATATTTGTAAAAAAAACCACCGCAGCGCTGCTATTCCGATAGGGCCCGCTATGATGCCACGGACACACTTACTTAAATGACGTTCCAAAAAAAAACTCTTTCCGTCTGGTTTTCGACCTTGGTCGAGAACTTGATCGCGAATGTAATCCGCCCACTATCTTTAAACTAATGGAAGGTACCAGCTACCGTTTTGATGGTAGATAAGAGGAACAATAGGATATCTTTCAAGAGTTGTCGTAATGCTGTCAGTGGTTTGTGAGCCGAAAATGGTTAAACCACTTTTAAGTTTGTGGGTTACGTAATGTTTGACGAGAGCAATATTTTGAGTGTTGTTATGTATTTCTTTGTGTTTATACAGAATATACTGGATGAGAATGTGTTGGGTCAAGAGGTGAATAAGTCAGTAAAGTTACGGACACCTCAACAATGTTTTTTGTGCAGGTTATTTGCAATGTTTGTATTTTAGCCTAACCAAACAATAACATGTATGTCAATCTGCCTAGCCTTTTCAAAACTTTTGAGGTTGGATTCCAGTCTAATCTGATGCAGCTTTGAATGGAGGGACTGCCTATGTAACCTCTAGAACCCAGTAACTAGTTAACATGATGCCCCTTGGTGAGAGTGATTGTCTGAGTTTTAGGCTTCTAAATGCCGTGACCCGTAACGACTGTCCAGAGATCTACGAATGTCAGCCAGGACATGCTTTTTGAGGCACGGAGAGGTCTCGATATGTAATGAATGATCACCACATCCACGAATTGTCTCCGACAAAAATAGCTTAACCTTCAATTGTGGCTGTTATTATTTAGCCACGAGCCCCAATGTGAGAACAAAAAGGGGAAACATTATGTAGGGTAGATATCTTGCTTAAGAAGTTAAATACTTTTATCTTTAGAAATATAAAACCCCATAAAAACTTTACTAGGAATCCCGCTATTTGGAGGAAGTAGGATTATATTGGAATCCCTTGGCCCACATTGTAGGAATTTAATAATATTTTCTTATCAGTATACACCTAGTTCTAGTGGTACCTAAAAGCAATAATACTACAGACGATAAGGCAGCTCTACTCCATATTAATTATTTAGACGAAGTAAGGAATTCCCAGCGGAAATTCAGGAAACCATAAATCACTAGAAAAAACCCGGGATACTTTTTTTTTACAAATTTTTCGCCTCTTTCAGACACTGGTCTTCTAATTGAATATTTTAGTCACTAGGGACGTCAAAAATATAGGTTCTTTACTTCTTACTTGACGAAGTTTTAGCCGTAGAATTATCAGTCTATCATATTCCCACTGCTGGGACACAGGCCTTCTATCTTCTAGAGGAAGTGGGCTGTACGGCAGATGGGCCCAGTGGTGGTTGGTCATGTCACATGCCTTCGATTTTTTGGTTATAGGACATGCCGGTTTCCTCACGATGTTTTCCTTCACCGTTTTAAAAGCAGTCATGATGAAATTATTTACGCAAAGTAAGGGCCCGTGTGGTGCCAGATGTAAAGAATAGCATCACCCCATTACTTCACAAGGTGTCGACTAAGGGACCTACTAGAGATTGGGCAGCAGCGTTCTCTATGCATTTTAACACCATACTGCGATCGTCAACCCGCCTGCCAATGGTCGCGATTATGGCAAAGCCCCTCAAGTTTGGGGAGTCCTATGTCTAGCAATGGACGTCTTACGGCGGAAGCAATGATGAAGGGCCTGTCTGGGTTCGATCCCTCTACCTACCACTCGTAAACCTGGCCCGTTACCACTGGACCACCACTACTCTTACTGTGAACGTCATTAAAATTAATCCTAGTTTCATCGAAGTTATCTCATCTCGTCGGTAGAAATAATCCATGCATGAAATAGATTCTCGTTTATATGCGTAGTTCTAAAGTTGATGGAACTGTTCATTTTATAGTGTTGTGAAAGTCGCAGTGGCTGCAGCAAAAGCTTATTTCAAGCTCATATAACCTCTGCAGCGGTTGTGTTCAAAACTATACTCAAATCGTCTTATTTCAAAACGCAACCTAACTTTCGTTCTAGCCTAAAGCTCAAAGCCAGTTTTTGCATTTAAAACTTTGTAACGATTTTCATAAAGTTCTTCAGGGTCAGTTTTGCAAAAAGAACTGTATTTTTATTCATATTGGGTTCTTCGCTCAAAAACTGGAGTAGTTACGTGCGATTCCTACTCCGTATGACTTTCGGACATAAGATTTGTTTGGGAACCGCCCTAAGAATTAATGATATGACGATTTGACAGTTGTCTCTAGTCCCGATATGTTGTTGCCTTTCTAAAAAGTTAAATAATTGGGTGTAGAGTTAACTCCGAAGTTTCTTTCAGATGGGCCCGTAATTTCGCTGACGGACTTAGAGAGTAGGACTCCCTTTTTTCCATTTGTAACTTAATTTCAATTTAGGATATAAAGTTCTTATTACAAAAATGACAACTTATCACCGGACTTAGTTGTCAGTTCTGTAAAATAAATGCATTTTTATACATATTGTGTTCTTAATTCAAAACCTGGATTGATGATTTAAACCATACGTAAGCTTGTTTTGTTACCAGACCCTAAAGCATAGGTAAATAAAGTTGATTACCGTTTAGTTCTAAAAACATTTTAAGTTAAGTGAAAATAGTTTTCGAATAAAGAGAGCAAATTTGTACTGCAGCTTTCTTTGAAAATGTTTGTACTGTAAATTGTTGTTGATAGAAACTAATGGCGGTAACAACTGTAGAGTACTTTAAAAGACAACTGTTGACCCTTTTAGTATTGGATTGGGCATTAGTACTGTATTTAGTTTGCTGTATTGGTCCAGTGGCATTGGCCTCTAATTACGAGTTGTAGGACGTTAGTTCGAAGCCAGGCAGGAACTTTGAGTAATAATTTTAAGCAGCACTCATCTCAAATCGGTGTCCTAGCAGCAGTGGGAACATTATAGGCTGATCATGATGATGATGACTGGACTTAGTTACCTTAACTTATGGTAAACTGTGGTGTTATCAATGTACAACCTTCGATCTACCTGCCAAGATTTAAAAAATCGTAAGCAACCCTAACAAAATTACTCATTGCCTAAAGAGACAACGCGTTTGTACTTAAGTAAAGCTCTTGGTGATGCAAATTGGCGGTTGGCACTTCCTATTGTGTCGCTTTTGTTAACCTTTTATCTAGATTTTTTTAACGGTACTAGTGAGCATGAGTTACTGGGTTCAATTTTTAGGTCGGACAAAGTGTTAGTAGGTTATCTATCTGGAATTTCTCAATAGTAGTAGCTCGCCGCCCGGTAAGGACCAAGCTCGGGTCGACGGCGCGTAGTGTTCCACGCGCGCCTCAAAGAGATGTCAGCAAAACTGAAGGGGTCTGCTAGGACCGATGCCTGCCGGGGTCGCGTGATTGTTCGAAAGAGATACCGTGACCCTGGCACATGGGCAATTGAAGGAACACGGGTGGGTTTTAGTCAGTAAAAGTCTGACATGCCCTCCCGCTCCGCCCAGAGCGGGAGAAGTCATTTGATGATTTCCCATCCAAAAAAAAAAAAAAAAAGACCCTATTGCATAGGACTTAAACATATCTGACGAAATGTGGGTGCATATTAGGTCACCTCTGCCTCACTCTTCGGGGAATTAAGCCGTGTTATGTCGTTTATCTCCATCTGCTTTTTGTCACTTCTTCAGGCTTTTTATCCACCTCCAGGTACTCATAACTTTTAACACGGTAACTGCTAAAATATATAAACTGGCTAAAATCAGAAAAAGTTAAAAAAAAAAACTTAGTTTCACTTTAAATAGATTATTCCATAAATACATTATTTATTCCAAAAACATGGCCGCCAGGCAGCAACGACATGTTCAGCTTAGTTATAAGTGTTGTCGGTCATATAGTCCGACAAGGCCTAAATGGAGCAAAACGTGTCGGACACATAGTCCGATATAGCAATTAACGTGTTAACTTACCTCCTTACGGAAGAAACTCATGTAGCCTCCTTTCGACTTGCAGGCAAGAGTGTGGAGGGTCAGAGGAACAACACGAAGATGTCGTACGTGTGTCCGCCGCAGTTCATCAGGCTGGGCCACAGCTGCTATTTCTTCAGTGAGAACAAGGCGACGTGGCAGAACGCACTCTTCGCATGCACGGTAAGAATTATTATAAATACCTATACAATAAGACAGTTTGAACAAAAAGCTTGTCATTAAAAGGTGAATGGAGGTATGGTACTTATAAAAGGAACCTAGCATTTATATATTCGATTGATCATAGTTTAAAAATAACGTACTTTACCGTACAGAAATGTGAAACTCTCTGCCAGCGTCTGTGTTTCCTTCCACATTCAACCCGTCTGCCTTCAAAGCAAGAGTGAACAGTGGCATGGTCAGGGCACCATTGTTCCATCATACAGCTCACACATCACTTTCCATCAGGCGAGCTTAAGAGCAAGCCCAGTCAGTAATATTTTTACACGCTTTTATTAGCTTCTTTTGTATGTTTGTTTGTAACCAACTCCTTATAGCGCGATTTTGACCTACTTTAAACGACCAAATTTCATTTAAACTCTGTAGACTTACCTCGTCTATCTCTGTCTTCGAAAACTACGTTGACATACGTCACAAACTACGCTGACATACGTCTCAAAATTCGAAACACCCTAAAAATAGAAAATAAATAATAGTAGTGCTTTTTAAGGTATTTTTTTATTGATATCAGGCACCCCACGCTTTTTTCCATTATTTTCTACTTTTTAGTTTGGTTTTCTATAGAAGCGTGTTTTTTAGTTTTTTAAACTATTTTTTTTTACCAAAATATTGACTTTACTTAAATTTATACAGCTAAAAACATAGTCTGTTTAAATCTTAATTTTAAACCATTTAAATGACGACTAAATATTTTATCGATTTAACCAGAAGAACTCATTAAAATCCCAACACAGTTATGCTAAAAAATACTCCAACTTGGTATTCCACAAACGGAATGTGAACCGAAGACCTTCAAGATATAACTTATATCAAGACCCATTACCGCTTAAACGTACAATGTTAAGTAGATCACATAATAATTTTATGACACCCATCAAAACTTTATAATGTGCATGAATTTTAATAACTTGATAAATATGTTAATTACTTTCCAAATGAGGCTGCTTTACATTCAATACACCGATTCACCATTCATTTAGTTCATTCAAACATCATTGACATACATTGTTAATTAGGTTTACCTTTTTAGGCACTTCGAAAGAAATGGGGCCACACAAAACTACAGTTTATTACTAAGAGGAAGATAGTCGAAACCTATATTGAGAATCAGATAAAAACTCAGTCAAATATGTTTGGTTTGGAAGCGATCAAATGTGATCGTGTTGAAAAAAGTAGGTATTAGTTAATTAGAATTGGAGTCGCGCCAACGAATTGAGATGTGACCCCTTTTTTTTTTTTTTCATGATGGGAAATCATCAAATGACTTCTCCCGCTCTGGGCGGAGCGGGAGGGCGTGTCAGACTTTTACTGACTAAAACCCACCCGTGTTCCATCAGTTGCCCATGTGCCAGGGTCACGGTATCTCTTTCGAACAATCACGCGACCCCGGCAGGCATCGGTCCTAGTAGACCCCTACACTGCTGCTGACATCTCTTTGAGGCGCGCGTGGAACACTGCGCGCCGTCGACCCGAGCTTGGTCCTTACCGGGCGGCGAGCTACCCATTGCTCGCCACCCGCAAGCTCGCGCCTACGGTGGCCGGGAGTCCGCTATTGACTCCCGACGCCCGGGGCGTCTCCTCCTGCGGCGGCTAGGGACGTGAGGGCGCAGAGACTGCCACTCCCTCACGCGCCCCGCCTCCTCCTTCGCGAGCATTACTGCTTCGCAGAAGGAGGTGACGGCTTCCCATTCCCTCTCGCTCCGTACCATGGCTCGCACCAGGGCCGGACGCGAGAGGTCGCCGCCGCCAATCGCCTGAGATGTGACCCTCGACCACAAGATATTTCTATTTAGCTAACTTAATCATTAAAAACATGTATATCGGTCATGAGAGATATAGTCGAAGTTGCTAGTAATAGCCATACCAGCCTAATTGGATAAATCCGTTCTTGTGTAGAAGAGAAACTACATATGTAAGGATCAAAATTAATATTGATTTATATGCAGTTACAGGTTTGCTAATGCAAGACAGCTGATTAAATATTGAGTTTCTATTAAATAACTAGTCAAAATACAGTTACTATGCATTTCAAATGATACACAGGTTTCATTTCAAACGAGTGCCAATGTCCTCTCGGAAATGGCAGCCAGACAAATTTTACGATCAATTATAATAGCACCTAACGTTGACTAAATCACCATAACATTCATTGTATCACCAATTAAAGATACATTAATAACAACATTAAATATAATAGTTTCATAATAGATACGGTTAGAAACCAGAAGATGAATGCAATATCAATTAAGTTTTTTACATTCCTGTGGCTATATATGAATGATGATCTCCTTTGATGGGCTATATCTGTAGTGATGCTGGTATTCGTATGGATGTTAGTATGAATTTGATAGACGTATTGGTTAGTTTGATTGGTTTCAAATCTACTGTTGCTTCGAGAAGATTTTAGACGGAAGTGATGTTAGAAGATAGCAGATTGATGATTAAGAACGGGAATACATAATTATAGCATACTAGCTTTTGTATTTGAACTTTACTATTTGAATTCATAACTACTGCTCTCAAAACGGTGAAGGAAAACATCGTGAGGAAACCACCATAGGGCACGCCACAATTGTGGCGGTAAGTCCCCTCTTTGAGGAGTGGATAGAGAGGCGCCACGGCGTCCTCACCTTCCGCCTGACGCAGGTTCTCACCGTCACCGGGCATGGGTGCTTCGGTGGGTTCCTGTTCAGGATAAAGCGGGAGGATACGCCCGGGTGTTTCCATTGTGAGGATCGTCTGGAGGACACGGTGGAGCATACGGTGGAGGTGTGCCCTGCTTGGGCGGAGCACCGCCGTGTCCTCGTGGAGGCGATCGGCGGCGGCGACCTCTCGCGTCCGGCCCTGGTGCGAGCCATGGTACGGAGCGAGAGGGAATGGGAAGCCGTCACCTCCTTCTGCGAAGCAGTAATGCTCGCGAAGGAGGAGGCGGGGCGCGTGAGGGAGTGGCAGTCACTGCGCCCTCATGTCCCTAGCCGCCGCAGGAGGAGACGCCCCGGGCGTCGGGAGTCAATAGCGGACTCCCGGCCACCGTAGGCGCGAGCTTGCGGGTGGCGAGCAATGGGTAGCTCGCCGCCCGGTAAGGACCAGGCTCGGGTCGACGGCGTGTAGTGTTCCACGCGCGCCTCAAAGAGATGTCAGCAGCAGTGTAGGGGTCTACTAGGACCGATGCCTGCCGGGGTCGCGTGATTGTTCTAAAGAGATACCGTGACCCTGGCACATGGGCAACTGATGGAACACGGGTGGGTTTTGGTCAGTAAAAGTCTCACATGCCCTCCCGCTCCGCCCAGAGCGGGAGAAGTCATTTGATGATTTCCCATCCAAAAAAAAAAAAACCACCATGTCAATTTCAAGCTCTGAGCCCGCGTGGTGAATTATGACGCACTCACTATCACACAGAGGAAGCCTGCGTCCCAGCATTTGGAACATTATTGGCAAATTATGAGTATTTTTGCAATTGTCTGTGTGTTAAACAAACTATGATTGGCGACCGTTCATTTAATCCCACTGATTGACAATTACATGAAAAAATCATTCAATGGGATTAAATGAACTTAGAGGGATCTATTGACGACTTTAATGTTTACAATTCTGTAATACATATAATATTTTTACGATCACGAATCACACTGTAATCAACATATACAATGCAAATTGCAACATTTGAAGTATTCCGAACTTCACGCTTATGACAGGAATAGACTCAATAGAGCAAGGGGCGGTGTTCCAAGCACTAGGTTATTACCACTTTAAAAGCTAAACTACCCATAAGGCCCACGCCACCATTATCCTATGGTGCTTTGACAAATTTATGCCACATAAGAGACTAGTGCCAACATAAATATTCCCATGGCCAGACGACTATATACTGGCAAAAATATTAAGCTCCACTGATAATAGTAGGACAATAAAGACGACAGACTAGTCCATTGTCTGGGATAATATTGTCTAAGCCGCTTTCCTTGATCGGTTTATTCGTTCCATCACCTACATATATACGAATATAAACATTTGATGAATATATAGCAATATCTACGACCGTTCTTTCTTTTTCGAGTTTATGTGTCTTAATGTTCTCATGTTTCTGTCAGTATTCTTTATATAGCAAGTAGTGTGGTGTGGGATAGGTAAATACCTAAAAAGTGAAAAATAATAAAAAAACAACTGATTTCCAAAATGCACTACAAAGTGGAACATAAGTTTGATTTCGGAAGCCAGTGGCAAAAAAAAAACTTGAGAAGTGTCAAGGGACATCCGGGTGAATGGAACGAAGTTCCTTTCCAGGATTCATTATTGTTTTTTATTTTATTATTTATTATGTACAAACCTGTATACACTCAACAAAAATATTATCTCTCTCTCTCTCTCTTCGTTCCAAAAACTACGTTCCAAAACAAAATATATACAGTTGAATTGAGAAACCTCCTCCTTTTTTTAAGTCGGTTAAAAAGTGTCGTTACAACTTTTTCTCTTAATTCCGTCTAGCCCCCTTTCGCAGCGCGCCATAAGGAACTTCGTTCCAATAAAAATACAAGTGCACAGACACCGAGTTCTGAAAATACAGTTATTTTTTAACATCCACGCCTCATTGGCCTAGTGATCGCAAGGGTTTTTTGTCTAGTAATACGGGAGGCTTCATATGCGATTCCGACTCACACCTGGCCAATTTTTTCTTCATCTACATGGCGCTACTTAGCGTCTGCTACATCAAAACCACAAACCACAATAACGAGTCTAATAACCTCATACATTCCATCGTCAATTTTTTTTGCCCCTCATTATGCAAATGTCTCCAACGAGTCGTGTAACCAAATAATATATCCCATCATCATCATTGACGCCTTTATGAGCGACAGACTAAACTAGTAAAGCAATCAATTCGGAATAACAATTATACTAATGCTGTATAGTGGCCACCTGTCAACTGTTTTATTGGAATTTATGGCGAGCTGAGTGGAGTGGCCTTACCACTACGATCTTTAGCATTTCGACGGCGCTAGCTCTCGTAGATGTGACCGAGGCCTTGACATTACATTTTATCGGTCGGAATTATGTGATAGCTTTAACTCGGCTCGAGGTCAGTTCATTAAAATATTTTTTGCGCGTTATTATCGCGTGCTATTCTTGTTTTAGTGATTGTGGCTGATAGAATAACCCGTTTTATGACTTAATCAGTTACAACGATGAATCTGTCATACGTAAAATGATCAAATGTTTGTAATAGTTCTTCCCTCTTCATCATTATCATTTCAGTTCGAAAAACGTACACTGCTGGACACAGACCTCCCCTAAGCACCGCCACTTCGACTGGTTGTGTGCTTCTCTCTGCTTTGTGGAAAGTTTTCCAACGCTACGTCTTCCAGTACGCGCTCGCCACTCCAGAACCTTTCGGCGCCATCGGCCATCTGTTCTGCGAGCAATGTGCCCTGCCCACTGTTACCTAAGTTTGGCAATACTTCGGGCTATGTCAGTTACCTTGGTTCTCTTTCGGGTATCTTCATTTTTGATTTGATCTCTTAAAGAAACTCCACGCATAGCCCTCTCCATTGACCTTTGAGTGACTTTCAGCCCTCTTATGAGGCCCATTGCCCTCTTTATCATCGACAACTAAATATATATTTTGAGGAATTCTAACTAATTCACGTAGAATTCTCTTTAACTACCCGAGCATACAAACTTCGTAGATTCTGCATAGTTAATTCCTCGCACACATTTCCAAGTTAACTGTCCCACAAACTATGTATAATGCACTTTAGTCAGATCTGGGTTAACCGCAATGGTCTTACGGGGTCGATGGATTTGAACCCGTTTGTGTGCATGCGGGTGTCTCCTATCCACAGAGTGGTTTATCCTGGGAATTAGTTAATAGATTGTTGTTACTGTTTGTGTTCGTCTGTAGGGACTTAACTATCTCTTGTTGATAAATTACCAACAATGTTTTCATAATATTGTCACCCTAATCATGATCATCATCTAGCCCTAGCCTTTTCTCAACTATGTTGGGGTTGGCTTCCAGTCTAACCTGATGCAGCTGAGTACCAGTATTTTACATGGAACGACTGCCTATCTGACCTCCACAACCCAGTTACTGGGTGAAACGATATCCATTGATAAGACTAGCTGTCTAACTTTCGAAGTTCTTTCGTTACTACTGTTAAAGATCTTCGAATTACCACCGGGATCAACGGCTTTAGGTGCTTTCCAAGGCACAGCTTGTTATGTAAAATAATCACCCATCCACAGACCAACAGCGGTAAGCGTAGCTTAACCTGATCGACCACCCGAGCATATCTTATTACTTAGCTACAAGCTCCCTATAGAGAAGGAAAATAATTTAATGTACTTTATACTATAAACAAATACTAAGTACTGAATAAAAAAAAATATTTAAGCATATATATGTGAGAATCAACAATGAATATTTTATCTCTTACATTCCTAATGTAATGAGGCATAAAATTGTATTTGAAATGTATGTCAAATATGTAGTAAAAAATGGCTTCAAAGGACCGATTTACTAGGTATGTCAATAAACACATTTATTCCACATACATATTTACTTTTCTCATATTGGAACATAAGTCATTTTAGTTTACACTAGCTTTTGCCCGCGGCTTCGCCCGCGTCGGAAATTAACGCAGGTATTTTTCTAAAATAAAAGAATTTTTCTAAAATAAAAGTAGCCTAAGTTATTCCTTATTACATCAGCTACCTGCCAATAAAAGTCCCGTCAAAATCGGCCCAGCCATTTCAGAGATTAGCCGGAACAAACAGACAGACAAAAGTTTAAAAAAAATGTTTTTTTGGTGTAAGTACCGTATTTACTTTCATATGCATTTAGTGAAAAGCTGTTAATTTGAAATTACAAACAGACACTTCAGTTTTATTCATTTGTATGTATAGATGTATAGATTAGTTAAATCCGACGTAGTTCATCAGGACATTACAATTTTACGGTTTGATAATAAAACACAGCAACAGGACACAGCACATAAATACACAGCAATAGGTAAAACTATGGGATTTCTAGAAGTTCGGTGGCCACCAATTAGCGTCCACTACTTACCGGCGAATGACGTCATCAGATCATAATCAGACTATAACGCGCCCACTGCTGGGACACAGGACATCTTCGGAAGGGAATGGGCTGTATTCCACCACGCGCGCGCCGTAGATATCACATGTCTTCGAATTTTTGGTTCTGCACATGCCGATTTCCTCATGATGTTTTTCTTCACCATTTTAAGAGCAATGGTGATGAAAATTATTTACACAAAGTAAAGCGCCAGCCTGGGTTCGAAACCCCAATCAACTCATAAGTCGGGGCCCAGACGCCACTCCATCTTTCCAGGTAAATCATTAGGAAATGGAGAAGAGCGGGCGTTATGTGGGACTATCTTATGTAATTATGACGCTCAAAATTTGCTGACTCTCAGCCTAGTTTAAGTAAAAGAATTTTGATTTTATTTGACAATCTTTAGAGCGCAATTTGTTCAATGCCTATACGCATAAATTGGCCGTAATAAAACGTATTTCACGCTACTTTCAAATGAAGGTAAAAAAGAATTTTCAAGGTGACAAATATTGCGTGTACATCAAAATATACGAAATTGAGGCCTAGTGTTTTACGAGCATCGAATATTCGACACTTACTTATTAGAACATCGACTTCTTAAACAAACAAAACGGTGGCGTCTTGTTAGAGTGTATTACATCACGCTCGTTATGGAATAGTACCTACTAGAGAAGAGGTTGTCAACCCACTTGAAGTTTTGGGTCCGTTTCGGATGATATTAAGAAAATCTCTCTCCTCTCTCGTATCACATGGGGAGTTTGTAACATACCGGAAGATTTAGTACTTTTAAAGCAGAAGAGTAGGTAGAATTTACCTAGTTCTAAGTTACCCTTTTTTTTTTTTCAGGATGGGAAATCATCAAATGACTTCTCCCGCTCTGGGCGGAGCGGGAGGGCGTGTCAGACTTTTACTGACTAAAATCCACCAGTGTTCCATCAGTTGCCCCTGTGCCAGGGTCACGGTATCTCTTTCGAACAATCACGACCCGAGCCCGACAGGCATCGGTCCTAGTAGACCCCTACACTGCTGCTGACATCTCTTTGAGGCGCGCGTGGAACACTGCGTGCCGTCGACCCGAGCTTGGTCCTTACCGGGCGGCGAGCTACCCATTGCTCGCCACCCGCAAGCTCGCGCCTACGGTGGCCGGGAGTCCGCTATTGACTCCCGACGCCCGGGGCGTCTCCTCCTGCGGCGGCTAGGGACGTGAGGGCGCAGAGACTGCCACTCTCTCACGCGCCCCGCCTCCTCCTTCGCGAGCATTACTGCTTCGCAGAAAGAGGTGACGGCTTCCCATTCCCTCTCGCTCCTTACCATGGCTCGCACCAGGGCCGGACGCGAGAGGTCGCCGCCGCCGATCGCCTCCACGAGGATACGGCGGTGCTCCGCCCAGGCAGGGCACACCTCCACCGTATGCTCCACCGTGTCCTCCAGGCGATCCTCGCAATGGAAACACCCGGACGTATCCTCCCGCTTTATCCTGAACAGGAACCCACCGAAGCACCCATGCCCGGTGAGAACCTGCGTCAGGCGGAAGGTGAGGACGCCGTGACGCCTCTCTATCCACTCCTCAAAGAGGGGACTTACCGCCGCAATTGTGGCGTGCCCAGCACTGGGTTGCGACAATCGTACCCGCCATGTCGCCATGAGATCACACCGGAGCTCTGTCCGCCGTGCCGCGATTTGTCGCGGCAGCGGAGTTTCGCCCCGGCGTTTCGCCTCCTCGCGCCACTCCCACATGTGCGCGAGGACCTTTGCCTCCAGATCCCATGGCGGCACTCCGGCAAGGAGGCTCGCCGCCTCGCACGAGACCGTGCGGTATCCCCGGATTAACCGGATGGCCATGACCCTCTGGGCCGCAAACAACCGGCGCGCTGGGCGCAGCCTCAATGAGGGCGCCCACACCGGTGCCCCGTAGAGGGCCATGGACCTTCTAAGTTACCCTTTAGCCACTGTTCATCACGATTCATCTGAAGAACGTAATAAAAAACGTTCTAAATCTAGTCGCATTCTCATTTCAGCGACAATTAATGTCAAAAATTAAAGAAAAAAAATATATTTTGATACATTGAGATTTGAATGCGAAAAGAATTAAAAATACGAAAATTATCCCTCTGTTGAAATTACAAATCTGTGAACACACTCAATCGTACTTAACATTATAAATGTGAAAGTATGTATTTTTGGTTGTTTGTCACCCAAAAACGGTTTGACAGAATGAGCTAAAATTCGGCACACGAATAGTTTATAACCTGGATTAAAACACAAGATACTTTTATCTCGGTAGTACGCTCCAAACCGCTGGCAAAAACTAGTACAAAATAAAACTTACCAAATCAGAAAAAGGCATGCCAAGCAATCATATTAATATTACTTGGACTTACTAGAGAATGGGCAGCAGCGTTCTCTATGCATTTTACCACCATACTGCGATTTTCAACTCACCTGCCAAGCGTGGCGATTATGGCAAATCCCCAAAATTGGAGGAGACCTATGTCCAGCAGTGAACGTCATACGGCTGAAATAATGATGAAAATAACATTATTTTAAAATAACGAGCTGAGTATTACCATCTTCATCTCCTTAAAATACCACTTAAAAGATCTAAACATCAAACAAAAGGCTTGCACACTTCATCATTCTACGCTTAAGTCTGTCTAGGTACAACCATTGTGCATAGCCTTAGAACCTTAGAATCTGCGAGGATAATGCATTATCGTGACGGGCCCGCACAATAGCCCAGCGGCCGCACTATCTTGAGCAATATTGTGGCGATCTCTATTATTGTCTTCACGTCAGTCGTAAGGAAAATATAAAGGATTGTTATGTTTATTATTATATTAAACTAGCTTTTGCCAGCGGCTTCGCCCGCATGGAGATTGGAAAATATCCCGCGGGATATGTACGACGGCATGAAGTATCCTATATGGTAAGTATCCAGGTTAACCAAAAATCCAAATCCATCCAAAAATCTAAACATCTAAGCCATATTTCGCGGTCTCTTACTTGGAATAATACAATTAGCTTTATTTTGAGTACTTCGAACACACATGATATTCGCATTTACTATGAAGCCAAAGTAATATGAATTACAATATTCCAATCCTCCTAACCCTGCCGGCCGGACGCGGGAAGGCCCGCTAGCCGCTCTGCGGCTATTTTATTATAACTTCTGATATCTTCTAAAATATTCATTTTAATGATATGCTGTAAAGGGCAATTTTAATCTACATGAAATGTACAATTTATTTAAGGTACTTAATTGCATAAGGATTAATGCTGTATTGCTTAAAATCGCATTCATAAATAAGCCATTATTTCTCGTAAAAAGTAAAGGATAAAAATGGTTATTATGGGTTATCCCTAAGAGTTAGACATATACCATCGCGGACTTTTTTGTAGAACTTTTTAAGGTCTACAATACTGTAGTACATTATTTTGCGCTATTTCGTAGGGTTCAGCCAGCGTTCGCAACGTAAGCGCAAAAAAATGTGTTTATTTATGACATCACATTAGAAACCTCTAAAATTATCAACGTTTCTTTACTATATTATGCATGTTTTATACATATAAACCTTCCTCTTGAATCACTCTATCTATTAAAAAAACCTGCATCAAAATCCGTTGCGTAGTTTTAAAGATATAAGCATACATAGGGACAGACAGACAGCGAAGTGACTTTATTTTATAATATGTAAAGATAGCATATATTTAAGGTTACGTGAATAAGCATTGAGTCAATTCGCGTCACTGTTAAGTATATTGGAGTATTAATACGTCTTTTTGGTGTTCCTATAATGATTTAAAACCACACTTACCGATTTAATATTGATTATAATGGACCAATGCTTCACACGAAGTGTAGATCACTTCGTGTGAAGCATTGGTGCATTATACTTCCCTGATTTAGGATTATATCAAGGGTGATTAAATAAATATTCAGATACATTCTAAAATGTTCAATGGCTGAGTAAAAACCTAATCATCCTATTTTTACTGCTTTAAAGCTCGTTCAGACTAGCGCGACGCGGCGGTCGCGCGCGAATCGACGATTTATATCCGTAGAACAATTTCTATGAAAACGCGCGCGACCGTTCACACAGAGGCGACCTGTCGCGCCGCGACACGGTATACAAATTGTTCTACGGATATAAATCGCCGAATCGCGCGCGATGTCGCGTTGCGCTAGTCTGCACGAGCCTTTAACTTCAACATATTTTATTACATACGCGTATTATGACCATGACGTCCATTGTTGAATGAAATGAAACCATTCATCAGTCTGTCTAATCCTAAAAAGTAGTGAAAGTATTTAACTTCATAAATATTATTAATAAGGGTGAATGATTTCTATTGACAATTTTTTTAAAGTAATACGTAATCATTGTACGTCCAAAAAAATTAAAACTGGTTTAAACCACTGATTTTGATTTAAAACGTTTTATTTACAACTATATACCTCATACATCAAAGGATGTTTTATCACGTAGTGAAATACCAACCCTCAAAGTCATCATCAGAAATGGGATACTCTACGTCCGACACCTCACGGAACCGATCAATATCAACCCTAATGTTACCTTATACTTTCAGAACAAGCAATCAAAAGAACGGTGTTTCTTTTTTCTAACAGTCGTTGTTCAATATTTTTCCAAATTATCCACACTCTAAAACATGTCACTAGCTCACAGGTGCGTTCCAAATATTTTAGGACAAGGAAAATATGTGGCATGGTAACAGTTATTCCACAGAGTCCATACGTTTCCATGTATACTCTGAACTTAGTTCGGAACAGTTGAAATTTCCATACGAATGCGTTCGAAATGGAGCGATCACCTCAGGTGCCGGCGTCTACAGCCAATATGATGCAAATTCGCCTCATTTCACGCCTCTTGGAACCAATCACAACAATATCGTGCGAATAAACGGAATGTCAAACAAACTTATTGTACTTGAAGATTCTACTGTGGAGTTTTGTGTGACGGAGGTTTTTGTTCGGTGACTTTCATTCTACTGTGGTGGAAGCAGGCTTTAGCAGCTAAGTTGTCGGTTGTTGTTGTTGTTCGGTGTGTTGTTGTTATGGTGTTGTTGTTGTTGTTGTTGTTGTAGTGTCTATATTACACACGGTAAAGACGATTTCTTTTTGGATAACATAACACCACGTCTTGTTGTCCCGAAGGGTTAAAAAGAAGTGTATCTATAGTACAACCACATTTTGCTAGGTTTGTTAGTCTCATGTAATAGGGGACGAGCCTATTGCCGTCTCAAATCCAGACTTCAGGCTGCTACTGAGAAATCTCAGATAGAAAATCCCAATAACAGTTTGCCCAACCTGGGAAACGATTCTCGTCAGCAGTAGAGCTTGTGACCACTAAACCAACAAACCAGTTACTTTTAAAATGTCAATATATAATATTCATAATTAAATCAAGATACATAATTATACACAATGGAGGAGGCTCACACATCATTGGTATCTAAACTAGTATGAGATGGACTCCTATTTAATTAAGACTAGTATATCTACAGGTTCAATTTAAATTAGCAAGCGTAACTCTGCAGACGTAGTGGGTAGCAATATTTAAACACGATACCATTTAACGAATCCAAGAATAAGTTGAGAAAATTCGTTTTCTTTCGTATTGTCGTGATAAGATATCGTTGCAAATCACGTCATATTACTTTTTTTTTAAACTGATATGTCAAGTGACCCCAGGAAAAAGGTCATCAAATTAATTTCTGTTTTTTTTATCATGCTTAGATATCGAAACCTATCATAACGTCTGCGGAGTTTAGCTAGCTAATTTGATTCGACCGAGTAACTACACTATGACAGCTCAAGGCCAAAGTGTTACCACTGATGTGCGGTCCACTGTAATGGTGCAATACAATACCCATTGACTTTGTCTTACGATTAAGCTTATCCAAAGAAATCGGTCAAAATAATCTGACTCTCGTGGTTCCATCAATGTTTGACGACATAGTATAAGGCTTAATCGGCTTATGATGTCCCCACTGCTGGGACGTAGTCCTCTTTATTAAAGCGAGTAGGTTATAATCCCCCATGCGGGCCCTGTGCGGACTGGTATCTGTCACATGTCTGCAAATTATTAGGTTTCTTCACGATGTCGTCCTTCATCGTTTTGAGAGGTCATGAAATAATTACCTAAAAGTAAAACGCCTACCTGGATTCGAACCCGCGACCACACAAACGAAAACGCCTATCACCTACGACGTACAACTCGTAAGTCAAAGCCAGCCGTTACAAATGGGTCACCAGTGCTCTAGCAACTTAAATAGAAAATTAGAAATATTATTATATTCTTGCATAGTTGCTAATTAGTATTTCCTCGCATGAAGATGAGTCTCAGCAATAAATTTCACCACATCTTAATGTTCTCCACAATTCCTATTGTTCTGTACTAGAATGTTAAGTATTTTGAAACTCAGGAGTTAAATTATTTTCCTTTCTATTCCATTCATTCCATACACAATTAATCATTCAGAATAATGAGCTGTATTTTGTAAATTCAAAACACAACAGGCTAATGGCGGACTTTCGCGACAACTTTCCCCAACATTCGCAGAAAGCTGCAAAACTTAATCTTTACTGCAGTTTTTTTGTAGGGTTGTCAAGCAACCGGTTTTTGTAGAGATTTGGTTAACGATGAGTGGTTTTTGCAGTTCCGTGGTTAAGAAGAAACTCGTTGTAGACAACATTAAAAAGAATAACATGATCAAATCAAAATTCTGAATCAATAACCAAGTTTGGAAACTGTTTGAAAATAGAGAAGAGAATATTGCATTTTGCCCAAATCCAACGTTGCAGTGCAAACATCCAGTAAATATATCCAGGGTCGCAAGGATATGGACGTGCAACCTCTGTTACTATGGATGAAATACATGATTCTGAACCCCGAAAAAATTCTAAAATAAAGTATAACTGGTCTGGACTTATGTGCTGGATTCGTAGTTACAGTTTAGGCGTTCATATCATATCCTGTATCAGGCAAGTTGTAGCAGAGAAATTCCGTCTTTGTTTGGCGGATCGTGATCTTCATCGGTCTGAACCCGCTGGGTTGAAATTTTTCGTCGGTTATTAAAAAAACCCTGTATTTCTTTTATTTTCAAGATCCACGACACACCTTGTAGGCACTATTAGCACTATCACTCTTACAACCGTAAGACACTCAAAAGCTTTTACGACAAAATTTACGGTAACCTCTAAAGCATAAGATGCATATTTGTAAGCAATAGCTTCCATGCCTCGTTCACCTTTATTCTACAAATAACCTGCACGAGCTGGTCACGATCAGTACTGCCTCGTTATCAATACGCACTCCATTAGGTGTGCCTTCTCTTGAATGACGTCAGTTTCAAGTGTTTTTAAATTAGGATATTATGCTTGTATTGTTTGATATCTTGTTACGTTGTTTGAGAATGAATAAAATGGTCACGTTTTTAATTTCTAAGGGGTTAAAGAGGATAAAGGGGAGGTTTATTGATAGAGTATGTTAACAATAAGAGCAGTGATGGCCCAGTAGTAATGGTTGCGACTTACGAGATGGTAATAATGGTATTAATGGTCGTTAGTTCGAACCGAGACAGGCGCTACATTGTGTAAATTATTTTATCACCACAGCTCAGAAAATTGTGAAGAAAAACATCCTGAGGAAACGGACATGTCCTAGAACTAAGAATTCGAAACATGTGATATCTATCAATCTGCACTTGGCCCGCGTGGTGGATTACGGCTCACTCTCTCTCACAGAGACGACGCCTATATTCCAGCAGTGGAAACATTATAGGCTGAATATGACGATGTTAACAATATTTCGTCCATTAATTTGGTCAATAAGCATGGTAGCAACATCAGATCCTGTTTCATCTCGCCAATTGCTACAGAGCTTAATGCAACCTTGGATAAGTCAACAACTGACGTATTCATAGACACTGAAGTATGCTCCTTGGTGCCACGAAGGTTGGCGACATAAATAATGACTGATTCATGACTGATTCCACTCCTCAAGAAACCCAGCATTACCTACAACGCATGCTTAATACAACTGGTTAACTACATAATATTTTATAAATGGCGCCAAAGCAAAAAAAACATCAATCAAACAAGCCATTGAACAAACGGTAATTAATTTAATTAAAAGCGGTAATCAATAATGCATTCCAGTGACATCGTTTTCGCTCCGACATTGTAGCTTGAAGAATGCCCGCATACTTCAGTAATAGCTGTCCACATTGGGTCATGGAAAGTAACCTGCTTTATATGGTCGAGGGGGAACTGATGAAACACAAAACAAAGGATTCCGGTTCTATAATTTTTGTGTTTCATTACTGAATTTTTTTGAGAAGTATGAAATTAATTTTAAAGAGAAAATACGCTTATTCGCGATAAACATGACGCAAAGAAAGACCAAACTCACACAAAAAAAAATAAAAAGCTGGGGAAAAGATGAGCCACATCCACGCAAAACGACCATCGCTCAGCATAATGCTGCGACCCTATGCGAGACAGACTCTCAGCGCTGGTTTTCAGCGACAGCCGACGCAGACGCGATGACGTCGACCGGTGATGCAAACAATCAGTAAAATTAATACAAATACTTGTTTCTAAATGTAATATATACATAGTATTTTGACGGGGAACCTTATAGAGGAACTGAAGGCCTTTGGATATGGGCATTGAATGCATTATGCATACAAGGCTATTATGTTCATCATCTAAGAAGTGGTTGAGAGAACTCAAGAACCAGATAAATATATCTGATCATGGTGCATGGAGACATCATTAATAACCATAAAGATACTGTCTAAGTATAGACAATATTAACCTTAAGATAAAAATCTTGTAGAAATAATTCATCATTATTATATGATTACTAGCTTTTGCCAGCGGCTTCGCCCGCGTGGAGGTCGGAAATTATCCCGCGGGAACATACTACCGGGATAAAAAGCCTATGTCCTTTCTCAGGCTCTAAATTATCTCAATTATTAAATTTCATTTAAATCAGTTCAGCAGTTTTAGCAGGAAAGCGAGACAGACAGACAGACAGAGTTACTTTTGCATTTATAATACCTATTAGTGTGGATAGTGTGGATGATGGCGTGCGTGTGCGCAATGTTCTTAGCTGAAAAACATGCCCACTTCAGGGACCCAGGCCTCCTCTCGTAGAATGGAATAGAATAGAAGGAATGGGTTGTAATCCACCACGCGGGCCCAGTTCAGGTTGGTGAATGTCACATGTGTTCGAATTTTTGTTTCTAAGACATGGCGGTTTCGTCACCATGTTTTCCATGTTTATGTTTTCACCGTTTCGAGAGCAGTGATGGTGAAATTAAATACACAAAGCAAAGTGCCTGCCTGCTTAGCGTTAAGCCTGTTACGTTCAGTAAGACTGGTTGCCAGACTTTCAGTTATCTGACGACCCGTAACGACTGTCAGAGATCCACAAATGACAGCCGGAACCAACGGCTAACGTGCTTTCCGAGGCACGGTGGGGTGTCTCCCATGCATTAACCAACTACGCTAAGCTTAGCTTAACCTGATACGAACCATGGACAACTGAAGGAACACGGGTGGGTTTTAGTCAGTAAAAGTCTGACACGCCCTGAGCTCCGCCCAAAACGGGAGACGTCATTTGATGATTTACCACCCACAAAAAAATGCTCGATCGACTCGCGCGGCTGTTATTACTTAGCCACAAGCCCCTCATGTAACACATACAATATCTATCAAAAATATATGCCTAACAAAAATAGTATGTACTCTACAATATTCCTATAAATTGCTCGTTCTAAATTCCTGCAATATTTCCGTCATACCCCGTGATCGATTCTACTGTTAGAAACAGTAATACGTGTGTTTTCAACAAGTTCATCTGACCGATATACACAGCTGTACCCTCCACGTTTGTTTGTTAGTTTTATATAAACGTATGTTTCTATAAGCGGGATGAGTTACTGTGAGTGGGTTAGAGTGTTACGGCCTCTTTATACTTTTGTTTTATCATATTTCGGGCGGTTGCTAAGGTCTTCGGTTGCTTCGGTTTTTTTCTTTGTTGCTAAGGGAACCATCTTCGGTTCTTTATTTTTGGGTTGATGGTTTACATTCTTTGCGTTGAGTTAAATGGCTGTGTATTTATATTCAAGAAGTATTTTTAATTTTATGATCTCATATCATCATTTCAGCCATAAGTCGTCCACTCATAGACATAGGCCTCTCTCAATGGGGTTGCCATAATCGCCAAAACTTTGCAGGCGAGTTGAGATGACAGTATGGTGGAAGAACGCCCATTTTCTAGTTACTCCAAAATTCGCCTTCTACGAAACCCACGGAAAGAAATGGGACGGTGCTATTCTTTACATCTGGCACCACAAGAAACATAACAACGAAACAGTTCGATTTTATATATTTTTTCACAATATATAAATATTTTAATTTTGCTACGAAAAACATACTAACCAAGGTAACTAACAATTTACACCTCAGAGCATTGAGCGAGCCAAGAATATTTAATTAACGGACATTCTTAAAACGCTTTAAAAAAATACTATCACGGAAACGAAAAACAACAGATTCCACGTATATCGGTTTATTTACAGCACGCTATAGTTGATTATATCATTGGATGTTTTCTTTTAGTAGATAGACCACCCTAATGCGCGTGGGCAAGGTTCAGTCTACTCCAGGGATGGCAAACCTAAAGTATGTGTGCTGTAACTTTATTTAGTTCCTACGACAGATCACATGTTTTAAAATAGTCAGTTTTTAAAAACTAAAATAGTTTTGGAGACAGAAGCTTGATAGATTTGATTTGGTTCTAAAATTAACCTTATACTTTAAATTCTTAACGTATGCGAAATTCTCCATGTGTACATACCAAAACTATAATACTATCAGCTTTATGTTTATTTATTTTCTTTAGGTTGGGTTAGCCAACAATTGTTTACTTAAACAAAAAATACATTTAATTTGTTAATATGAAATATGAAAGTGCAGCAATAACTTCTAGGCTTACACCACATTCACCGTTTTACGTATTATTATATAGCTAAAAAAGGTAGTTAAAATTATTTAACAATATTTGGTTAATCGTGTGTGGTTAAGAATGCTTTTTCTGAAATCATTCTACATGATATTATAATAACATATTGATTGCAGAATTATTGATAGAATAAAATAAAAAAATACCTCATAGTTTAATACAAATACTAAAATCTTAAAATAAACATTAAATAGCGAGATTGATTCTGCGAAGAGTACTAATGCCACACTTCCACACTATCCACATCCACACTAATCCACACTTCCACACTATATATATATTATATATTTATATATAATATTATATATATTATAAAATTATAAATGCAAACGTAACTCTGTCTGTCTGTCGGTCTGTCTGTCTGTCTTTCTGTCTGTCTCGCTTTCCTGCTAAAACTACTGAACCGATTTAAATGAAATTTGGTACACAGATAGTTTAGAGCCTGAGAAAGGACATAGGCTACTTTTTATCCCGGTAGTATGTTCCCGCGGGATAATTTCCGACCTCCACGCGGGCGAAGTGGTCGCGGTTGTACCGTGTGGTGCCGGACGTAAAGAATAACACCACCCCATTTCTTCCCGTGGGTGTCGTAAAAGGCGACTAAGGGACTTACTAGAGAATGGGCAGCAGCGTTCTCTATGCATTTTACCACCATACTGCGATCGCCAACCCGCCTGCCAAGCGTGGCGATTATGGCAAAGCCCCCCAAATTGGGGGAGGCCTAAGCCCAGCAGTGGACTTCTTACGGCCGAAATGATGACGCGGGTGAAGCCGCTGGCAAAAGCTAGTTATTTTATGTTTTATACTATGCTGCCATGGTGTATACCTATCCGTAAATGGTGCGTTTAGGTATATCGGTCAACATGACCTCATCAAATACACAACAATACGAGTATAATGGCTTGAATTACCACGATTATTCCACCGTTGAGTCTTTTTCTTCTAATAGTTCTAGTACACACAATAGATTAAATACACATTAATGTAAGGTCACTGTCATTGTTTAGAATATTGCACAGGCATAAAATCGGTCAATTGGCACTCAGAACCGTTATACACAGCGGTTATAATGGTGTGATTCGATCCAGCCCTGCCCTCTACCAGCGATGCCCTAAGTAGAGGGCCGAACCCCCCAGGGTGTGCCCTTAGCGAGTAGTCGCTCTAGTTTTACGTATTTAAGCCCTGGCTACGGGCCTTAATTTATTAAGGTAGCCACAAGCAAGTCCTGGTTGACTTGCGAGACGACATTCCAAAAAAAAAAAATACCTCGCTGATATGGGGATGGAGCACAAAACTTTAGGAAACTCAGTAGGTGTTAGCAGTCATTTTATTTCTAGTAAATTTGTAGAGAAACAAGGCATCAATAACTTCTCTTCTAATCGAATTATATTTGTTGAAACTCAAACTCACCTGGACGATAACTGTTGAGCGCCCCTGATGTACGGCCATCTTGTTTACGTTATCTCGAAGTAAATTATTTCAGGGTGATACACGTGCTTCGGTAGCTGGTTCTACATGTGCTGCATTTATGTGCATTGAGTGTTTAGGTCTAGTATACAATATACACTATAAAGTGGCCTTGTTTATACAAACTGTAGCACAGACCTAGGAGTAGCTAGTTCTAATTATCAGAATCAGTACTTTATTTGCTATGTATATAGGTACAGGTATAAGATGTTGTACATAAATTAATGAGATCGGCTGCAGTCTACCTTGCGGCGTGCAAATGATTAAATAAATTAAAAATATTAAAACAATCAAAATCATGTCAAAAAAAAAATAAGAAAACAGAAATTAAAGTGAAGTCAGTTAATAATATTATAGTCAGGTACATAAGTCTTATATGATCAAATTTGCAATTAATTATAAGAGTCATAATCTGGATAAAGTCATTTCATTTAAAAAGTCTTTCACGGAGTATATATACGGTTTTTGTTTTTTTGTAAAAATATAAAACAGACACGTTTAGTTATCTACTTACTGTTAGCACCGGGGCGTGCTAATGCTATTTGTGGAAGAAGTACTTCAGTAAAACTCTTCATCATCTGCCTAACCTTTTCCCAACTATGTGGGGGTTGGCTTTTAGTCTAGCCGGATACAGGTGAAACCAGTATTTTACATGGATGACTGGGATAAAAATAATGGTAAAATTATCAACCAAACAAAAAAACACGAAGACAAAAACACAAAAAAAAAACAAAAAACAAAAACACAAAACACAAACAAAAACGTTTTTGTAAACATACAAAAATTCGAAGACATGTGACATCTACCAACCCGCACTGGGCCCGCGTGGTGGATTATGGCCCACTCCCTCTCACCGAGAGGAGGCCTGTGTCCCAGCAGTGGGAACATTATAGGCTTATGATGATGATGATGATGATGAAAATTATCAGTGATAATTTACGTTTTATATCATGACATCTCTTGCCAGCCTGCAAAATTATAATTTTTCTTCTATTTTAATCTAATTTAATTTTCTTCAATTTTCGTTGTCATATCCTTAAACCAATATTTTATAATTATTCGAAAAGGATGCATGTTAACAATTTCTACAGTTCTTTTATAAATAAAAATATTTATTTACATACATACCCTGCCATTACAGTGTCTGTAACCTTTCATGATATAATTTACAAAATATATACGTGCCGTATAAGATTTACAAACTAGACCATACCACGTGAAACGTTACCCTTGCGATCTCACTCAGTGAACATGAGAGAAAATCAATTCTGTTGGCAACCAAATTTAGTATGCGCAATACATCGATATACTAAGCACATTGTATCCGCTGGCGAAAAAACAAATCTAAAAAACAAGAAACATTAAAATTTACCCAAATTATTCTGACTAAATCATAGCAAAGGTCAGGTGCGTAGTACTGTACTGGTAACCGGCGTGCGTGTATGACCAGATTTATGAACTTATACGAAGCAAAAAGAGTATCTGCCTATCCTCATGGGAAAAAGGCATGAGTTTATGTATATATGTGTGCAAATCATAGTATTCCTCACATTTTAATTTATATTTTAAAGTTTCCTATTCTGGGCCTAAATCATGCGATCATTGATCAACGTCCTCAGGTACCGTCCTTATATATTATACTGAAAGCAAAAGTTTAACGAGTTCAGGTATTTGGTAACTTATCTAATGCTTGCAATAATATATTGCTCGAGTTTTCCTCTTAAAGGGTAAATAGGGTTTCCTAAGTCACTTAACGAAAGTTATATCGGCTTAGGCTAAAGTATAGGTACTTGAATTAAAACTACTAGAATTTCTTAACTTTATTTAATCTATTTTTTCTTAAATATATTAAAAAGGATTGGTAGTCAATGTAATCATTAGCCTATAATGTTCCCACTGCTGGGCACAGGCCTTCTCTCTATGTAAGGGTGTGAGCCATATTCCACCACACGGGACCAGTATGGATTGTGGATGTCACATGTTTTCAAATTTTTGGTTCTAGGACATGACGGTTTTCTCACGAGGTTTTTTTTTTTTTCACCGTTTTGAGAGCAGTGGTGATGATATTAAATATACATATATACATAGTAAAGTGCATAGTGTCTGCCTGAATTCGAACTCACGACTGGCAGTACTGGGTAGCTCGCCGCCCGGTAAGGACCAAGCTCGGGTCGACGGCGCGCAGTGTTCCACGCGCGCCTCAAAGAGATGTCAGCAGCAGTGTAGGGGTCTACTAGGACCGATGCCTGCCGGGGTCGCGTGATTGTTCGAAAGAGATACCGTGACCCTGGCACATGGTCAACTGATGGAACACGGGTGGGTTTTAATCAGTAAAAGTCTGACACGCCCTCTCGCTCCGCCCAGAGCGGGAGAAGTCACTTGATGATTTCCCATCCAGAAAAAAAAAAAAAAACGATTGGCAGTACTGACGTCTTCAATACAAAAACCTACAGGGGGTAAACCACTACGTGAAAATATTCTTGGAAGTATGAAGCATCACGAAATATTTAACCGTACAGTCTACGTTGTGTGCACCGGGTCGCCAGAAGCCCGAAAGCCTGACAACCAGTCTTACCAAGGGGTATCGCATTACCCAGTAACTGGGTTGTGGAGGTCAGATAGGCAGTCGCTCCATGTAAAATACTAGTATTCAGCAGCATCTGGTTAGACTGGAAGCCGACACCAACATAGTTGGAAAAAAAACGACGGGTTGCACTCCGGGAGTGCCGGCAGAAGTGAAAACTTGAATATTAACGTTGTGCATTTTTGATATTTTGGAATGGTTAGGGAATAATTTTGCACGAATTGCTTTAATTATCAGTATTAAAAGTACTATCAGTTATGTAGTAGAATACAATATTTATTTATTGCGCTATCGTACACAAACATGACAATTGCAAGCGTCCTGTGCCGCCTAAACGAAACAGCAGGCGCAGGCATACATTTTCGCCGCGCCGTAGAAAGAGAGGGGGATCCTTCCTCTCCTACGCCGCGCCGGCCGGCTGTCTACTCTCTGTCCGTCTTACGAATTTTCGATCAGGTCACGTGTCCTGACGTGAGTTTAACATTTTTTACCCATTACAAAAGTGCATAACGCCGCTAAAGAAGTTTTCACTTCAAAAACTTTGCAGATGATGATGAGTCTGTGTCGCTATCTGATATTTTTTCGATTCTTTCCAAGGAAATTTTCATAACAGACGCATTCCAAGATCTAGAAAGAGATGTTTACAACAGTATGTTACTAGGCCAGGCTAAAATAAAATTTCAATGTGTAGGCGGGGTGCGTATACGCACAGTACCAACGTTCAATTTACTACGTCATCGCTGAATTCCATAATTTATTTCAGTCCTATTCACGGTACGCTAATACAAATACGCTGTAAAAAGAATTGTTTTCAATGAAATCAAGGACTTATGAACGAGTAGTTGTCAAGATAAGTTCCAGCTTGCTGAATTAAATTAATGTATTATTTATTTCTTGACAAAATTCTTTTAAATACGTCAAACAGGTTTTTAAATTTTCTGTCCTTGAATTTGAGTTTGAACTCAGAGATATACTAGTTGACCTGTTACAAAGTATGTACCGTACACTCAATAAATAGGCACTTGGAGACAGCGGCAAGGTAGCCGTCCCGAACTAGGTACAGCCTGGATTCTGGTGTCACCTCAAAAAGCTAATGTTTCGATTTTTCGTTCTTTATATTCACATATGTCTAAATGGGTATATGCTGCCGAATAGCACTAAAAAAAGGTTACAAAAAATAAATACAGAAAAAAAAAATCGGGCCTGTTTAATCAGACTAATAATATAACATGATTATTGTTTCTATTTTTATTAAAACCCACCACCTGTATACATTATGGAATGCAATAAATATCTGAGATTTGAGATAATTGTGAAAGTTTGTAAGGATGGATGAATGTTTGTTACTCTTTCACGCATAACCGACTGATCAGATTTAGATGAAATTTGGCACATATTTGGCACATAGATAGTTTATAACCTGGATTATAAATAAAGTAATTTTGATCCCGTTTCTATGTTCCCGCGGAATAAGTTCCGATCTCCACGCTGGCAAAAGCTAGTTTAGCCATATCCTCGTGATCCTGACAAACCTAACCTAATGCAATGTAAACGCAAAAATACCCCTCGCTAATATTGCCCAGCCATTTAAACCCTCGTGAACTCAGTTATGTAGCATAGACCATGAAGAATTATAATGAGCCACTAACAGCCAAAACAGCTGTTAAAGAACAGTTAAATATCACGTATGTACTTATTCTTAAAACTAGTTCAAAGAGAAAATGCTTGATGCTAGTTGTCGTAAGCAGTATACACGAACTAGAAAGAACTTAATAGGTGTTAGGATGGCAATATGCTCATAAACACCGACAGGCGAACTAAAGAGGAGGAGGCGGATATTAACCAGAATATACATAATATGTACGCATGTGGGTATATATGATCAACTGTTACCTTTTAACTTCTAAACTGCTCATCGTAATTTCACAAATGAGGTAAGGAAGCATGTAGCATGTCTGCTGGTTTATAGGATATGTCACATTAAATTGAATATGGCGCTCTCTAGAGGATATAAAGTCATGAGCAGAAATCACTATGATGTGTGTGTGTGTGTTATTAGAATTTTCCTAGTGCATTTGTCAAGATCTACCAATAAGACAAAAAAATGACCCGAGATAAATCATTTTAGCTGTCATATTATTTGTAAAGTATATAATAGTTAGTACAGACGTTGAGGTTGTTAGGTCAGTCGCCCAGAATTCCCCAGATATATAATAAACGGAATCGTCACACACAAAGGCCCCTTTTGAGTAACCCTAAACTAACAATGGACGAACCGTCAAAGAAATTCCATGCATAACTTTCATTTCAAACCCGCCGCTCCAATTAGTGGGGACCGTATGATCTGGTTAGCTCTGCCCCACAAACAACAGGAAGAGTCGTAAAGTTTTATCGATATGTGGTACGTGCCAAAAGCATGGTGGTTCCAGGTACCAATATGGGAGCGAGCCAAGTCATGGAGGCGTCAGCTTCCTTAAACGAGCCGTGGTGGCGGATCTAGTTACTTGTCGTCATAGTTTCCTGGTACCGTAGAAGGAATGTGTATCCTAGATTGACACCAATTCTCTTGTTTACTGTTTTCAATCAAAGAGCTGCATGTTTGATCGAAAACTGTAAACAATGGTGAAGTGAAGGAGTGGTCAACAACATTCCCACCGAATGAGAACATACTGCCAAGCTTTGCATTGACTATCACTGTTTACAATGAGCAGTTGAAAAGAAGTTCGAAATTAATTTATTTTATTTATTTATTTGGGATGTCCAACGAAGGATACACAAACAATATCAATCACAATAACAAGAAAGGTTCATTTATGTGTGCTTTTGCATTGACCGGAAAGCACAACACATATAAATAGGAGTAAACACGATAAAAATACACAAAAAATTATCAAAGATGAAATAAATAAATAAGAGAAAAAATTGACAAGATTGTCAAAATTGGCATTCATATTGCAGTTAGTATGAAATTATTTCACATTTGTTGGAGAGAATTGTATTATGTTATTTTGCGGTGGTTCAATTCATTGTAATAATAAAAATTTATAAAATTAAACACACAGTGTTCTTCCTGCTCTCTCCTAATTAATTTATACTGTGCCCGACTAGGTCCATTATTGTTAGTAATATAATTATTTCCTACCCACTAAGTATATTCAGTATGGTACACAATAAAGAATAGAGAATGAGTATATGAATTGAGACTCTCAGATTTCTCAATATGACTCTCAGATTAGTTTCAGGCCTTGAAACATAAAATAATTTTATTATGCTTTGACGTTTTTCTGGAAGATCAATACTATGAACGTTTATGAGCAGATAGAACAAAGATTGTTATGTCAACAAAGCATGTCATTCAGAACACAATGTGCAAATTTTCATGGACAGAAAAGATAATAATCAGCAAAACGCATGAAAATTACACCGGTAAAAAAATTGCAGGATGTTGAGCCGTTTAAAGTCCTAAACAGCTCGGAAAGCAAAACAAAACCGCAAAAAAAAAAATACGAGTAAATCATTCGCATAAAAATACTGGAGGTCAAAATAACAACTTGTTTGTACAAACAGTTGTATGCATAACGAATGTCACTGTTGTAGTGATTATTTTTACATTAAATTGATGAATAGATTACGATAAGGCAGCAGGTTCTTTGTAAAGAGCTTCTGGGAATGAGTTTTTTATTATATTGTTACTGTGAACAGCAAATGTCAACGTTGGACATATAATAGTTAATGGGTTACTCACGATTCTGTTATGTGGAGTGAGACTAGCTTGTTCAGCGAGTTTTGCTTGCGTATATTCATCAATGAGTACTTTTGCAGTTTGATAATTATGAACTACAGTTCTTCAGAAAATAAAACGTGTAAATTCTTCAATCTCCCATGAAACGTCGTTTACTCTATTTTTTTAATACTAAAACTTTTCTTATGACCTCAATATCGGCTTCAGCATTCTCTAAAACAACCAACAGGTAACCCACGATGATAAATTTGAAAAGTTTCGCAGCCTCCATCTTATTTATTTATAACTCTTCAAGTTCAGTTCAAACTCACTATTGGCTACAGCACCTTTGAAAACTATCTCTCTATCATATAGAATAAACAGTCATATAGCGATTTTCTCGTTATGCGGCGATTTCTATAACTTTAGTCCTACCACAAGCTGCATTAAAGAAACTCGTTCCAAAGGAAAAAGACATTTCGAGAGTCATAAAGCACCTCAGCTCATCGTCCCACTGCAAAAATAATAAATAAAATCTTTGTTTTTGCCAAAAGAATAACAACCATACAAAATTACAGAATTACACAAGTACTTACGTTCTATGAATCCAAAAGATTAGATATCCAATCAGTAACTCAGTGCACAATAATAAGTTCAGGTAATTACGAAACCGATTCACTCTGACCCCCGTACTAGTTAAAAACTGTATTACGGTGGGACAGTATTCGTCGTTCTAAGTTAACAATATTTTATTAAGCCGATTTGAGACACAATAATTAGATATTCTCACTTTTAAAATGACAAAGTACTGCTTATACCGTGACTCTGGAAAACCTAATGATATAACAAAGTATTCTAAGAACAACATCTTACGTTCCGTTTTGCCGTCAGCCATTTCATGAACCCATAAAAGTGCAATACATTAGTGATATTCTCTAACTGACAAGTTTAAGAAACGGTCATAATAATAATGAATTACCTATTGTCATAATTATAGCCTCTTGACAAATGTTCTATATCTGGCCAACTACGAGTATATCTGGGTTAACATACCAGTGTTTTACGCGGCATCTGACCTCCACAACCCAGTATGTAACAGGGTAATACAAAACCCCTTGGTCTTGAACTGTATGTCAGACTTTTGGGCTTCTGACGACCTGTAACAACTGTCAAAGATCCACAAATAACAACCAATATTAACGGCTTAACGTGCTTCCCGGGGTACAGAGGGATGTCGGTATGTATAGATGGTTACCCATCCATGGACATAGATAGACAGATGTTTAAGTTATTGTTATTAATTTAATACAGCAATAAAAAGATCACTGCTGTTCCTATCAAGATTGACAAAAAAAAAAAAGTGTCGATAGCAATCTAAATATAGTCAGCCCAGAATTTGGCTACGAGCTTAGCACTTTCCGAGACATCCATCAACTCCTGTAGCGTGCAAACAGCAGGACATGCTGGACAAAATATTAAATGCCGTATTGTTTGTGGGACAGCACCACATTTGCACTCCAGGGCGGAGCCATCTATGAATTTCCATTTGAACAGGTTCTCTCTACTTCGGCCTACTTGAGTCCGGAGCCTATTTAAAGATTTCCATCTATATACATCGATTTTTCATCTAAATATGTACTTTGTTGTCTTTTTTTTTTTTTTCATTTAAAATGCGTTTGTTTCCATACTCTGATGTCACTTCTTGAACAATAGTGTGTAAAGCCTCCTACAAACCGGCGCGACGCGGCAGCGGCGCGACGCGACACTCGTAGAACAATTTTTATGTGAACTTCATGGAAATTGTTCTACAAGAATCGCGTCGCGCTGTCGCGTCGCGCCGGTCTGAATAAGCCTTTACACGTTTTTCGACTGAAATATGTATAACTACTTTTTTGTAAATGCTGTGATGTGTGACTGTTTTTGTCCCAAATAAATAAAATAAAATAAACCAACGAGATGATCATGAACTCATGACGATCAGAAATGAAAATAAGTACAAACAAACAGACATTAATTTTCTTCACCATTACTCAGAATGATGTAATATTTATATTATTTCACGCTCAATGGTAATCGGTGCATGAGAATTAACATTAAACTCAATAATGTGGCGACGTTTACTCGCTTAGAGTCAATTTTATTGACCTAGTGACAACTTTTATTAGATCCACTTATGATATTACCTACCAGTCATTTGCTTCAAATTCATACTTCATCGTAAAACTCCTTCAGTACTTTCGAGGAATTACTGTGTCCCGATTTATAAGGTGAAATAACGAAATAACGGGTGCCAGTGAAATAACGGGTACGTGATTTTGAACATCGACTCCAATCTCAGTAAAAGCGATGCCAATTCTCTCGATGCAGATACCAGATTATGCCATATAGGGTTGTAGCCAATCTTCCTCAGGCAGGCAGCCTGAACCAATCAACCGATCAACAGCCATTTAGTTCTATCCATTCTATACATGTAAATAAATAAAATTGACTACTGTCAAAATAACCGCTTAAAATAAAAAATCTGTTCTTAAAATGTTTGTATGTCTGCTTATTTTTCTGTCCGTCACCTAATTTCGAATAATCTCCGAAACGGGTGGACCAATTATGACGGCACTTTCACTAGCAGATAGCTGATGGGTAATATAGGCCGGGCACACCTTATGTTCCGATAGCACCTTACCGTGGATTAAAATCCATATCCACGCGAGCGAAGAAGCGGCTATAGCTCTCCTATAATATACAGAACCTTGCTTGTTTACGTAAACAAAGTCAAAAACACGCTATGAAATCAGAAACTATCTCTACTAAATACATCATAGTTCCAATGATTTTAAGCACATTTCAAAAAGCTTTGAAGCATGTTTCACAATGACGTCACAAGAAAATGGCGCCCCGATTTCTCGAGAATCTCCCACATATGACACAACTCACATAACACCTCCCATTCGTCAAACGTCACACACGAGATAAACGTCAAAACGATACATATACATAAACCGATGTTTTCTTTGAAAGCCGTATGGTCGCCCACGCAGAAAGCGCGTCACTTGTACTATTTTCAGGGACATTAGTCAGTGGTGGCCTTCGCTATCTAATTGAAACACATAAAATTATACAGCTAGGAGTGACTTGGTGCAAAGCATGAGATATAGCGATAGAAATGGCCTAGTTTTTCTTTAATCGATATTTCGAACTGCAGTTTTTTTTGCATAACATAACGTAACATCATGCCTGTAATCCCTGTAAGGCTAGGCAAAGGTGTACCTACAGTACATTGACGTTTCGTCAGTTACGTTTAAAAACCACGTAATAGGGAACGAGCCTACGCTGAGTGAGCGGCTGCTACTGAGTAATTCCAGAAAGAAAAACCCGATAACACTTTGCCCAACCTAGCAATCTAACCCAGGACGTCATGCTCAGCTACAACGCTTATGACCACTAGACAAACGACGCACATTACCATATCATCCTAATTTCATTAAAACACGGGAAGAAAAATTACCATTTCACCTTAACATTCGATTATATTTCTTTATTCAATGTTACTTATTGATTCTTTTATATTATTTTCAGGTAAGCATCATGATTAGCTCAACGCAATGACTTGGTGACGTATAAAACTTATTTAAATATTTTATATTATTCATAATTATTTCTCTTTTAAGAACTGTCTATGAAAATACCTTTTGTATACTACTCGACTCCACTCGAGAATGCTCGTCTATAGCCATTCTATTCATAATTTTCAAACAAAACAATACTATGTAAACATATTTGGCTCCATAATAATAGAAAAGTAAGAGAACAAACGATGGCAGTTCGCCCATCTTAGCAAATATTTGTCACAGTATATCACCAATCGCTATCTAGATAGAACCTTAGCCAAATTAACTATCATACTATATATAAAATACCCAATACAAGATTGTTTTTAGAATTCAATGATAGTATGACTAATACAACACTTACATCTTCTGCCAAATACTTAGAATTTTAGGACATCCCCGTAATTAGCGAACATTATTACATTCATATGAGCCAAGTACAGAAAGTCTTAAATGAACCTGTAGGCATCACAAAGCTTTGTATTAGATGGATACCTCATAATTTGACGGAAGACCAAAAACGCCACGACGTCGATTAGATTGGTGCCGCTCAGTGCTTGAAAAGTAAAAGACTCGAATGCTGTGTCAATAGTTTAAATTGCAATTTGGTTTCCATGATTTTAAACTCCAAGGACAATATGTAATGTAAGGGAATTCCACGCTCAGTACAAATAGATGCCAACTTTTCTCGCAATTTTGGCAAGTCTTTTGTTCATCCATTTAAGGCGCTAAGTTAGGTCATTCATCTTGAAAGGGTTTTTTGTCTAATAAAACGTCACTACAAAATGAACAATGAATCTGCCTAACCTTTTCGCTGTTTTGGGGTTATCAGTCTTAACGGATGCAGTTGAATACCAGTTTTTTATATCTGAGCTGAACCCAGTTACTAAAAGAACTACGAGATCCCGTGGTAAGACTGATTGCCAAACTTTCAGTCTTCTAACTACCCATAACAACTGTCAAAGATTAACAAACGAAAACGCGGTCCAACGGCTTAACATGCTTTCTGAGACCCGGAGGGATTCGGTATGTAAAGATGGACACCTGCGGCAAGCGTAGCTTAACCTCATCAATCCACCCGTGCGACTGTTATTACTTGAATAAAAATAAAAATGAACTGTAATTTAAAATTTGCGTTAGATAACACTTTCAACTATACCTCCTTTTCATAGAGCTTATACGTCAAGCCGCCTTACTAATTTCAAGTCGACCCTGCCCGTGGGCTCCAGGCATCCCATATGCGACTAGAGTGAACCCTCCAGGTTTTGGAAATGAACGAGTTAAATAAATGTTAGATAGTACCCTTTTTTTTTTTTTTTTACAGGATGGGAAATCATCAAATGACTTCTCCCGCTCTGGGCGGAGCGGGAGGGCGTGTCAGACTTTTACTGACTAAAACCCACCCGTGTTCCATCAGTTGCCCATGTGCCAGGGTCACGGTATCTCTTTCGAACAATCACGCGACCCCGGCAGGCATCGGTCCTAGTAGACCCCTACACTGCTGCTGACATCTCTTTGAGGCGCGCGTGGAACACTGCGCGCCGTCAACCCGAGCCTGGTCCTTACCGGGCGGCGAGCTACCCATTGCTCGCCACCCGCAAGCTCGCGCCTACGGTGGCCGGGAGTCCGCAATCGACTACCGACGCCCGGGGCGTCTCCTCCTGCGGCGGCTAGGGGCGTGAGAGCGCAGAAACTGCCACTCCCTCACGCGCCCCGCCTCCTCCTTCGCGAGCATTACTGCTTCGCAGAAGGAGGTGACGGCTTCCCATTCCCTCTCGCTCCGTACCATGGCTCGCACCAGGGCCGGACGCGAGAGGTCGCCGCCGCCAATCGCCTCCACGAGGACACGGCGGTGCTCCGCCCAGGCAGGGCACACCTCCACCGTATGCTCCACCGTGTCCTCCAGACGATCCTCGCAATGGAAACACCCGGACGTATCCTCCCGCTTTATCCTGAACAGGAACCCACCGAAGCACCCATGCCCGGTGAGAACCTGCGTCAGGCGGAAGGTGAGGACGCCGTGGCGCCTCTCTATCCACTCCTCAAAGAGGGGACTTACCGCCGCAATTGTGGCGTGCCCAGCACTGGGTTGCGACAATCGTACCCGCCATGTCGCCATGAGTAGATAGTACCCTAAAGATACTATTTCAAACATAAACAACTTCACATTCAGAAAACAAATGCAAATCGACAGTCAATTGTTTATCACGAGCCACTTCATCAAGTCTATCAATGAAACTATTCCATCAATGGTCATCAGTAATTCATTTCTTCCACTGCTCGCTCATCTCACACTTGTGCCATGAATGTGTCACATTCCTGACTTGTCCCATTGAGATCAATTCAGTGCTGACATCATCGGCGACTACTTGCTCAACACCTATTAGTACGGACGTTGCTTTTCCAATTGCCACTGTGAGGCCATATTCATACGCAATGTACTTGATAGTATTTGCCTTTGCAATCGTTAATTCAATTTTTATTGGTCTGGTAACTTCGGTGGACTTAACATCAACCGTCGTATATAAGGAGCTGAATTTTAAGTTCTTTGGAATTATATTTTTCTGATTACTATAGTATTTTTTATGTGAAGTACGTCCTTTATGGTCATGCATGACTCGTTGGAATTAAAGATCACTTTCACTCTTCACTTTAGAGCCTTGCCATATTGGCTTCAACTTTTATCAGTTCCATTTTCTTAGACCTAGATTATGTCTGGAATTTGAGTTTGTTTTGGCCTTTTTTCTCAGAGTAGTTAGGTAGTTACCCGACCTCATCTAGTTTTTAAAATACCTAGTATGTAAAAGTATTTGTACAGACCTACTCACAGAAATTAAATCATTTACGTGTACAATAAAGCTTGACAAGTGCCTAATATTTTTCTCAAACTAGATTAAATTTTTCAACATGTTCAGTAATTATTATATACCAATATACAGAAACAAAATTACCATTTTTTAGGTTTCAGCCATTTGTAATAACGAGTATTTCAACATTTAAAGTCATTCGGGTCGTGTAAACCACAACTGTATAAATAATTTGAACTATTTTTATAATACCGACATACTACACGTTGACTAAATTAACCACTAACACAATTGTAATAAATGGTAAAACGTCTTTAGCAGAAACAGATGTTTTGCTAATATCTAAGACATTGGAAAACCGTGAAAAGATATGGGGGCTACCAAGAATAATAAATATCTTAGGACAACCAACACACCGTTATCTGATCCCAAACTAGGCAGAGCCTGTACTATGGTAACCAGGCAACTGATAAACATACTTACATATTTCTAAATACATACATATTATAGATAAACTACATCCAGACACGGAACAAATAATTGTGCTTCGCATACAAAGATTTGTACTGGGTGGGAATCGAACCCACGACCTCCGTCTTAGCAGTCAGGGTCACTAATCACTAACCACTAGACTAACTGGCAAGTCGGAAGGTACTAAGATAAAGCAATTTTATAAATTGATTAATAAATTTAATACGCGATAAAGGTCAACCGTTGATAATAGTACATTATGGTACAAGTGTGTAATGTTGGTGATTACCGCTGAGGCGTCATTGAGACCCGAGCCGTCAGGTGAGGGTCTTAAGAGAGCCGAGGACGGTAATCATCAATACACACGTGTATCATACGACGTTTTTCAACACACTTGCGAGGAAAAAACAAATATGTATTGCATAAATCGTTTAATTATTAAAACAATTGGTGAATGTACAATTTTCAAAACGATATTGGATTGTTTTTTATGGCAATTTCACAGTTTGTGTTACATTGGTACTTGCCACTTCTTTAGTACCTTCATTTACTTCTTGTGTAAATGTCGGCGACAAAGGTAAATCATACAAATTGAGAGGGCACCAAATAACTCACGCTAGTAGATGTACATGGTTGTGGTTCGGGGCAAAAAATTTTGCCTTTGGCTCCAAATTAATGGCTTGCGTTATTTTGTCATTGATTTTTGCTTTGTTATGTATTGAGTCTTCTATGTACGATTCAGCGATTGCGTCAGAACGCCATCCACCATGTCGCTTCAAAGTTAGTATATCAGCCCCCGAATCAGCCAACATTGTAGCCGACGTTCTTCTAAAACTGTGTCCAGTGTAAAAATCGGCCTCAGGCAAACCTAAATACTTTGCTATTTCTCTTGGCATATTACCAAATTTGTTAATACCGATTGTTTGTGCAGTACATTTTCCTTTCTGAAAGTTTTGGAAAAAGCGGTCATTCTTTGTTTTTGTTGAACGGAGATCTTGGTATTTTTTCACTATTTCACGAAACGTTCCTTGGATTGTAAAAGATCGTGGAATCTTGGTTTTAGTCTGGGTAATTTTGACAAGAAGCATATCTCCGTGGATTTCTACATCTTTTGTTGTAATATTGTACAGCTCTTGTCGTCTACAAGCACCAGTAACACCGAATATTAAGGCAACCTGCAAAGAAATCAATTAATTAGTTCTAAGAAATTATGCTAAAGTTACACACTTGTATATTGTAGATTCGTTTCGATTAAAAATATGAAACGTACCTTTGTTGCTAGATACTGACTATCCGGAGCCTCATTCAAAAACTTTTCAACGTCGGCTGGTGACAAAACTTTAGATTTCCGACCAATATATCCATCCGAGCGTCTCTTCAAAAATGCCATCAGGTTACAGTACGTTTTGATATCAACACCATGTTTGAGCTTAACCATGCTTCTTAACATGGAATAGATGCACCACAGGGAGCTAGGTTTGTATGTATTGGCGAGTTCAGAGAAATACGCCAAAAACACATTTTCAGAAAATGACTGGGTTTTTTTGTTGCTCTTCCATTGCAGGAAACTATCGTAAGCAGCTAAATACTTTTCTCTAGATTTTGCAGGTATTAGGCTTTCGTTTGCATTTTGTGCTGCATTTAGTATTTCTGGCGGGGTTAAATCAATCAATTGTTCATCTTCTGTACTAAAACCTGACATTTTTATAATTATTTACCACACAGCAACAAATGCGATACAAACAAAATATGAAAATTAGGGGAAAATTGGGAAATGGCGCGCAATTTTTTTTTTTTGCACGCGCCAAATGTAAGTTGATTGATTACAGCCATACAGCCTACTTCAAAATGATAATTTTTGTGATAAAATGCAAATATTTTATAAGAAATTATTGTGAATTATAAATAATTTGATAATAATAAATGTTTTTTCGTCTTAATTAGGGACACATTTATTTATTTCAAAAATGTAAATAGATTTTCGGTGGCATAAAACCTCTTTGTTGTTACAAAAAAAAAAAAAAACTGTATTACCCGGTTAAATTGAAAATGCTCTGTTTACTCGCATATAATTTGCAGTTAGGTACTAACTTAACTTTGTAGGGATCATTCTATTATGCACTAGTGTGTAATATTATTATGCACGTGTATGTTATAGTTCGGTTTATGGCCCTAAGAACGATATAATAAGGCTCACTTTACGAGCAAGTGTGTTGAAAATATTATTATGTATTGATAACAATGCTGTCATCGACCTCCCGAGGTATGAGTGTTTGTACTATCATAAGATAAAGATGGAAGGGTTTTTCCTCCATTTTCAAATTTTACGGATTCCCTGAAGATATAGTTCTTATAACATAATATTATTAAGACCTCAGAGTTAATCTATTTGTTGGAAAATTTGAGATGACTCAGAAAAAAATTACATTGAAAAAATAGTTGGTAACAGTAAGACATTTCATAAAGTTCAGTTGCGTGCTGTAAAACCAGAATCAAATCCAAAGACACGTAAAAAAATCTTGGATTCTTTCTTTACTTATTTTCACAGTATCCTACTTAATATTATAAATGTGAAAGTTTGTGAGTATGGATGTATGTTTGTTACTCTTTCACGCAAAAACTACTGACCGGATTTAGATAAAATTTGGCACACAGATCGTTTATAACCTGGATTAATACGTAGGGCACTATTTATCTCGGTAGTACGATCTCGCGGGATAATTTCTGACTTCCACGCGGGCGAAAACGCTTGCAAAAGCTAATTGCATTATATTCCTGCTACTATTTTAGAAATCAATTAGGTATATCCAATTACTTAAAATGTGTACTTTAGGTAAAGCTCTGCCGGACCCTTCAAATATTACAGGCTCGATGTTATAACTTAAATTAAAACACAAGTTATCTGACTAATCACGCACATTCCTTAGTGTCCGATGACGTCACCGCCCACCTCAGTGATTGCACAGATGTGCGCCGGCGCACCGCTCCGACCCACATTCGCGACATTGGACTTACCCGATGGACGACCGTATACACTACACCATTGTATCATAGCTTTTGTTGACATTACGCAGAGGTCAAACTTTATATTATTTCTGTTGTGATACATATTTTAAGGTGTTTAATTGGTTTCCTGGATTAAGTGTTTCCAAAAAACCTATGAGGAGCTGAGAGCAGTGGTAGCCCTCGACTTACGAGTTATAAGTCATAGATTCGAACCTAGACAGGCGCTTCACTTCGTACAAATTAATCTTTCACCAAACGGCTCTCAAAACGGTGAAGGAAAAAATCGTGACGAAGCCGGCATGTCCTAGAACCAAAAATGAAAACATGTGACATCAAACGAATGTAAAACAGTTCAGTCCACGTTCGTCACCACATGAACGAGAACTAAACTGTTATCTACCACGCGGGCCCACACTTAGAATAACGTCTCCAAAATTATCTTTGGTTTCAATAATATTTTTGATATCTTCATCCCAATCATAAAACATGCCATGCAACCATTAACCTTATCCTTAATAAATTTATGATCGCTATTAAGTCATTTATTAACCTGTTCAGTTCTAAAAAAAGATATCACAACAGTCCTTATTGTTTTATTTCTCTTTCTCTATCATACAAATGAGTATATTCATCTCTTTTGTTCCTAGAATTAACGTGCCATTAAATTTCAATATTGGCTCTCGTCAATTCGTGGTCGATAAGTGGTTCATAAAATTGATCGGTCTTTAATTTACGGATGATGGTATGTTAGAAGGCATTTATTGTCTGCCAGTGTTTGTTTTTCTTGTTTTTATTCCAATGTCTTGATCTATTTTTGTTCATTTTCTCAGACAGAACTAGTTGTCTCTATTGTATGTTTTTGTCCGGATGCTACCATTTTACTGACTCTATGGTAGGCATTTCAGGGCGTCTGTGCTTTAAGCTCCACATTGGACAGTTTTTACCATCTTTTTATTTTTCTATTTTATCAATTTCACGTACTTATCATATTCTGACATCCTTATTCGAGGCGATTTCTGGTTAAGGCTGTCAAAATATAATCGAAGTCTGGTCGATGACGTGATCAACCATTAGACATTTCTCACGATAAAAATGCATCAAGACCATCTACCCACACAGTAAATTCAGCTTAGTCTACCAAAATGATTAACTATAACAAATGGCAGTAATAAATAATATAAATTGGCTAAACGAATATTGACATTTTATTGCTTGTTCAGACTGTCTGCAATGAATACGACCTCGTCGTCACAAAGCTTAAACTAAATAAAAATAATATCTGGGCCAGCTTACGGTTAAGTCAATTGCACCCAATGTCTAATTATATTCAACCAAGGTTTGCTGATGAAGTGCGAAGGCCACAGGATCTGACTCATGGGCTTCTGAATGAAATATGGAATACCATTTGACTTTAATTTATAAGTTCATGAAGGGCTTATAAATCTTGCTCCTCTGTCCAGCGTTAATAATGTTCGCAATTTGCTACAGCCTTATAATAGAACATGTTGTGATGGATATAAAGCGATGCTAAATTGAATTTCGTACGTTAATTTTAACAGTACATTAATTTGGTTGAATCGAAATTAAGCAGAACTAAACTGGATTTCGGAATTACTTTGGCGAAGTGATAAAATATTTGGTAAAATAGTCAGTCTATCAATAGCTCCATGGTTCGACAAACGGAGCTACGTATTAAGAATAAAGAAACCAAATCCATTCTTAATCGAGAAAACTCTAAAATAGACGCAATAATGACTAACTCGTACTTTTGGAAACCTTATTCTAAATCACTTCACATTTCAGTTGCTACTCTTTTTGCCACGCCCAGTGAACTGAGCGCTTCTAATTTAGGACTAACTAACTAAGACTTCTAAATGAAGATCAACTGCGAGGAGGTATAAAAACAAAAGCTATCTAGACCAGTATAACACGCACAGAGTCAACAAGCATAGAGACAGTATAGAATTGATGTCTAGCATAGTACACGTTTGTCACTATCTTATAGTACGGAATCCATCAAAAACTATTTACTCCAAGGCGATTGAAAAAACAAAAGAAGGATCTTAGACACACATAATATTCTAATAATATGTTAAGACTTTTAAAGAGATGACTTCTGAGTTTGTTTCGGGATTTCTTCTCAGGAACAGTTAAATAGGAAATGCACCATCTAGTTATAAAATGTTGACGTGTAAAAGTGTCTTAAAAGATAATAAAGCATCATACTTTTTTCCTCCAAGGGTTGGGCAGAATTTTTCCTATAGTACACCCACATTTCGCCAGTTATGTTTAAGTCCCATGTACTAGTGGCGAGCCTATTGCCATCAACTGGGCGCAAATCCAGACTCCGGGCTATTACTGAGAAATTACAGATAGAAAAACCCAATACCTAACACTTTGCGACCGCTAGATAAACGAGGCAGTCTTAAAAAATCTACTTACATAAATAAACATTTCATTTGTTTCTAGAGCATTCGTAGATTCGTAAGGTCGTTGGAGGCGCGTGTAGTGCAGTGTTTATTGTCTATGTCTTCCCCTATGTGAGTTATTTCTCTGTCTATGACCGCGTTAGTCAGCGACAGTGAGTGTATTGACTAGGCACTCGTTAACAGGTTTCCTTACATCTCAATCAGATGACGTGTTCCAAGATCTAACAATAGGCTCGTGATACTAAGAATAATGCTTGTATAATACATCAGAATGTTCTTTAATGAGAGAAATGTTTCACAACTGACGTATGAACTGAAGATGACGTATTGGATTTGGTAATAACAACATGAGGCTCGTGCGTGAAGCAAATAGACAGAAAAAAGTTTAATGTATGTAGTTCAAAATAAATTTATTGGAGCTGTCGTAACATTTTGCCGCATACAAATTAAACTCAAATACTATCTAATATCTTGGATTGTAGACACCAACCTCACCAATCATAAAACGACTTGAATTAAGAAACTGTGTATTGTTAGGAATAAAGGCTATTTTATTTTGATTTAGTTTCATATATCTTGGGTTTCGTCGACTGCTGCGTTGGTTTAGTGATTGCAAGCGGTACTGCTGCATGAGGTTCTGGGTTCAATTCCCATCTTGAGCAAAGTGTTATTGAATTTTCCTATCTGGAATTGCTCTGTAGCAGCCCGGAGTCTAGATTTGTCCCCGGTTGATGGCAATAGGCTCGCCCCCTATTACATGGGACTTAAACATAACTGGCAAAATTTTTGTGTACTATAGGGTACTCCGCCCAAACTTTTACATTTCATGTGATTTTAATGAATCAGTATATTTCTTGATCAAGAGACGCCTACGAAGATCTTACTCACTTAGTTCTCAGACGATCATTTAAGGCTAATCGGCTTACCATAAAGATATAAAACAAGCCTGAAACAACTTTCCATCATACACCTACAAAATTACGTATTAATAGTTCCCTATTAATTCTCTATCGACATTTTTAATAGATCAAGTACAAAAATCTAGATCATAATAAGTTCTGCGAACCTTGATAACATATTTTCTAAAATTTATTGGGCTATTAAACTAAAATATATCGTACGTTGCTCAATGCGTCTACGGCTACAAGATGCAAATACTAGTTACAAATGAGAAACAGATAAACCGACTAGACAGTGCTTGGTGTAAGTTATAAGAGAATTCATTTTGGATTTTAGAAACTCGAAAGTGATCAAACACAAGCCTTATAATAATTATAAAAAAATAAACAAAATCCGCAACATTTTTGATGTTGTAGTAATAAAATATTGTGTGTGTCAACTCCGACGCACGACTGGAGTTTACTCCTTACGAACGATTATAAAATATATAGATAAGTAAACATAACATAACGTAACGTAACGGAGAAAGTTTGATTTTACTCCCCATAAATTTTCACACCCCGGGCTTATATATAAGGTGTATCTATTCATACACGAAATATTTTAAGAGGTACACCTGTAGGTGGTAAAGAAGCTACAGCAACAAAAACAAAATTTTCTAAATGTATTTTTTTCAAAATTTCATATTTATAAATTATTTGACGCTCATAAGAAATACTGGCTCCTTCTTATTTTTTACGGCCCGAGACACCGCGGCCATGCTCGTGCCGTCCGGTCGCCGCCCTCGCAGCGTCAGGCGGGCCATTCATAGAATTTGGAGTAGAAGTTTTATGCAAAAACTCTTAAGCAGTTTTAAAATTATAATAATTACGAAAATTCAAAAACGCTTAGATAAAAAATTTCTTTTTGCTTCTATAGCTTCTTTACCACCTACAGGTGTACCCTTTACCCTACTCATCATTCTCATAATTATCTCCAGAACTGTCCACCTCAGTACACATCCACGCAGTCACACGTGGTCACAAATCTTTTGCTTTACACTCATTCCAAGAACCGAGTGCGTTCGCCAGTACACAATGACCGATGGCATTGGCACGCCAGCTTAAATGTCTGAATTGTTGTACTGATAGTGCTCTGTGGCTATTCGTGGCCACCCAGATACATACATGTCAGGTGTTCCGGAGTAAAGGATGAGGATATTAATTCAAATGTTAAATTCAAAGTGGCTCATGTATCTATTGCTTAATGCAGTACTAGCTTCTAAGAAAGTGACGCATCGGTTAGAATAGACGTAGTATTCTGAAGTGTAACTTGTTATTAGAAAATTAATTATTTGATGGTAATCATCCCATGGAAACTTACTACTGGGATAAAAAAGTAAGCTATGTGTTAATCCAGAGGGGTAATTGCGTAACATGCTATTAGTAGGAATTGGTTTCATATTGATAACTAAACAACATTCATTGCGTTATTTACGTTGCTGAGCCGACAATTTATTCGAACAAATGACGCAATGATTTAGAAATAATCTGCAATCCCATTCAGATTCTGTTAAATAGTGCGTTTCGCAATTAGGGTGCAGGTTAAAAACTATCGGTGTACGAAATTTCATCCAAACCCAAATGGCCGTTTCTGCGTGATTGAGTTACAAACATCCCACGTACAACCTTTCACATTTATAACAGTATGTAGTAGAATTTATGTACAGACAATAAGAAAGGGACCGAAAAATAACCTATACATACAAAGGTGATGCTAATTTTTAAAGAAATGGCTTCCAGCATACCCGCGACAGGAAGGTAAATAAAAGATGTGTATACTACGTGTGTAAGAGTAGAAAAAGAAACAAAAAATATAAGATTAGATCTTAATTTTTTTGTTTCTTCTTCACCGCAATCACGTATTCACCTCAATCAATTCACTTATTTAAATAAAATATACAATATGGGAAAACATACATTGATACTTCTTAAAAAAATATTATAAAATTGTAATGTAATTTAAAAAAAATGCAGTATTTTATCTTATTATTATAACTACAATAATAGCAGACATGTATTAAAAACAACACAGAATGTTCCAAAACCCTTTCGTCCAACAATATTAGACATCTAGTAACTACATAATCCGGACCAAGTTGTAAAAACTTAGATCGCATCCTGCCAGTTCAAATTCTTTGATAAATAGCCCAACATAATTTCTACCATCCTCAATTAATAAACACCCACAAGTAATTTGTACCAACAAAAACTAAAGAAATAAATATAGATTTAATAATCATAGACGAGTATACAACAATAAATCATAAACGTATCACACGGAAGCTTCTGTACATGTTGTTATTAATTGGGGCTAAATATAGCGTTTAGTTAACCATTGATTTATTTTAACTTGGGTACATTCACCTATGTCTTTATTTGTATGTGATTTTATAGTTCCTTATTTAAATAGCGCTGGTAGTTGATCGTAAATTTATTTCTTAGCTGGGATGTCGTTATTAAGAAGAACATCTACTTTCGTTATGTTTTCGTCATATTCTGAATAGTATCTGTATTTCTGGGCTTCATTATCATCACCATCAGCAACTTTGTTAATTTCCGTTTCATGTCTAGAGACTACGTTTTTCCTCCCTTATCTGTTAAAGTGCAGGGACGTGCCTTCTATACCTGTATTTTAATTTCTTTGGCGTGTTTAGTAATTCAAATAGTTTTCTACGATTATATCTGTAATTTTATGAGTATTCCGTGGGGATCGATCAGGGTAAGCTTCGTGCACCGGAAAGCAGGTTAAGCCGTTGACTCCGGCTGACATTAGTGGATCTTTGACTGTCGATACGGGTCGTCAGACGCCCGAAAGTCTGACAATAAGTACTACCAAGGCGTATCGTATTGTGGAAGTCAGATAGGCAATTACTCCATGTGAAATACTTGTATTCAGCTGCATCCTGTTAGACTAGTAGCTGACCCCAAAATAGTTGAAAAGGCTAGACGTACCTAGTAGTATTATGATGACGATGAAGATAATAAAGAATATTCTATCTATCTATGTCTTCCTGCTAGGGTCGCGAGATTCGTTCGAAAGAGTTACCGTGGCCCTGGCATATGGGCAACTGAACGAGCACGGGTGGGTTTTAGTCAGTTAAAGTCTGACACACCCTTCCGCTCCACCCTAGAGCGGGAGACGTCATTTGATGATTTCCCATCTAAAAAAAAATCTATCTGTGTCTTCGAATGTTTGTATATCTTTCATTAAAATAGTCAATTCATCTCTTATTTTGATTCGTCATCTGCACGATCTGCTTCATTGCATTTCTGTCAGTGGCAATTACAATTTCACACAATCTTAATGTTATTTGAATTAGTTCGTTTATCTTGATTCAAGTGAAGTGATATTTCACTCCAGCTGCACTTAATCAATTAATCATTAACGCATCAATTAACGCTAACTTAATCTACTGTCAAGCGTTATAATGATGTACAATTTTACATTACGTCATAATTAAGATTTGAAATTATAATGACGTCATTTGTGAGTTTGACTTGACTGTTGTTGATAGATGAAAGTTATTAATCACTTTGAAGTAATCTTAGAGTGTTTGCATGCATTTCATGATCAAACAACGGGTTGTTAAAATCTTAAGGAGTAGCTTCGATTTTGATCTCTTCATTAAAATCAAGTACACTTGAAACTCATCCATAATGATTGTTTTAATAGATCACTGAACTCATTATGAAATGAGTTTCCTACATAAACATGACGCCTTATTGCCCCGAAGGGTTGGCTAGAGTGTAACTATAGTTCACATACATTTCGCCAGTTATGTCTAGTCTTCAACGGAAAAAAAGTTTCTTGCCTTCAACCGGCACTACTGAGAAATTCTAGATAAAAAAAAAAACCAATAACACTTTGTCCGACCTAGGAATCGACTCAGGACTTCATGTTTAGCAGGTCCGCTTGCGACCACTGACAAAGCAGTCCATCTATTCCTATATTTGACTATACCATTTAGGTTAGGTATGGTAAGGAAAACCTCTGTTCCACAGTTACGTAAAGAAAACGTTTATCGCAATAACTAACATAAATTATTGTATCAGACGTAACCAATCCGAATCCGATACTAAAGGCAAATAAAGAAAATACTCATTGATAAAAATAAATACTATCGGCGTTGCTAAGAGCATAAATATAGAAGTAAAAACCAGCGCAATGATCGCTGAGGAATTGATTTTGTTTCCATGCCAGTGGTTATTGTATCTAAGGCATGAGAGGACAGCGATTAGGTAAGGAGAAACGAGAGAGATTGATAGAAAGAAAACAAAAGGATAAACAAGAGAAAAAGGAAACGATTTTGAAATATCGCAGCGATATAAGAGAGAGACTACTACATCGTAAAATCGAACAAGGGCGCTTACAATATGTACCTATTGTATTGTTGTAACATAATTAAGAGTCATATCAACTTATACTGCACTATGTTCTTCATTGGAGACGTGATGACGTAGTAGGGGGCGCGTCTTACGAGCTGTAGGTCGTAGGTTCGAACCCAGACAGGGATTACTCTCAAAACGCTGAAGGAAAACTTCATGAGGAATGCCGTAGAAACGAAAAATCGGAGACACGTGACATCTACGACCCCGCACTGTGTCAGCGTGGTGGATTGCGACCCACTCCCTTTCGCAAACGGGAGGTCTGTGTCCCAACAGTGGGCACGTTATAAGCTGATTAGGATGATTGAGTATAGTTTCAATGTTTTGTTGGTATATTGGCGTGTGCTAGCTGTCATAATTTAATGTAATATTTTGTGTTTCGTAATGTTAATTATTTACCTACTTTTCTATAGAATCAAGTTCATCTAACTTAACCGACAGCTATGCTGCTGGGGATTTTGTTGCGCCACTTCTTGTTCGTAACTAAAGTACTAGGAAGTGGTAAGGGGCGGGCGTTTTGCGGGACTGTCTTATGTAATTTTGACGTTCAAAAAATGCTAACTCTTTGCTTAGTTTGAATTCATTGTATTCCTTCAGAGGAAAAGATAAAAAATCTTAAAAAAAAAACTCCTTAAATTGTTTTCCGCCCACGCGTTTCGTCTACAACATGCACCAGCAATCGTTATGCAATTACAGACGATAGATTCGACCGTGATCTTGATCTCGATTCGAGTCGATTACACTGTCAATGACGATCACATGTCCGATGCGATCAATCGATTCTTATTGCTTGTTTATCGGACCATTGTTGGATGTGTCATTATTCGATGATGGTTTATCGATGTTTTGAAATGTTCTCCTATGTGTGAGAAATCGATTCTTTCCAGTGTGTGTGGTATTTTTATTGTATGAAGTTTATGCCACGCGTGCTATGAATTTCTTTTTTTTTAGATTTTGCTTTCGATTTCATTTGATAACTTTTATATCCGTGTAGTGACGGACTTAAAGAATAGCACTATCCCATTTCTTCCCGTGGGTGTCGTATAGGTAACTAGAGAATGGACAGCAGCGTTTTCTATGCATTTTATCACCACAGAAAGCTTTAGAAGAAATTTACTAGATTGTCACTAATTATGATATTCCCATGGAATCGTAGAGCTCTCTCGCTAAAAACATTCGAACATTACTAGCCTATAATGACTGGAACACAGGCCTCCTCTTCTTTGCGAAGTCTAGTGCGAGTTGGTAGATGTCACATGTCTTAGAAATTTTTATTTTAAGACATGCCGGTTTCCGTTCGTTGCTTTCCTTCACCGTTTTGAGAGCAGTGGTGATGAAATAAATTAAACAAAGTAACGCGCCTGTCTAGGTTTCAATTTAGGACGTACAACTCGTAAGTCGGGCCCTTTACAGCTTTCTGAAGATATAGTGCTTATGCTAATTTGTGCAGTAAGTTCACTTTCTTTGGTTCACTTGAACCTCACTCTGACTCACACTATTCCTAATGGAACTCCCTTTGTTTTTAACTAATCTTTGTGGTTGCCATTCAAAATCAACTAAATGTTTTCTTTAAATAATTTGCTTTTGCAAACATGTACAGTTATAATATAAGTCGTGACACTCGTAAGGCGTGACTTATAACTCGTAAGGCGTAACTTATAACTCGTAAGGCGTAACTTATAACTCGTAAGTCGTCACTTTAAACTCGTAAATCGAAGTCTTTACCCTTGGGCCTCCACTGCCCTCGGAATGGTGGTCTTTCGCTAAGAAAAATACAAAATACAAATTATTCCTCAATTGAACTAGGTAAGGATCGCAGTAGATGGTATACCGTAGTTTCTGCCTACCCCCATGGGAAAAAGGCGTCAGTGTATATATATATGAACTGCGTCTTGACCTCGAGAGTTCACCAAACGTAAAAAATCACACTCCTCATCGATATCACTTATAAAAACGATCCATATGTATGAAAGTGGAGATGCTGGCTGCCCGTGATCTTGCGTCATCTCATTTCGCATTGCCATTGTATACTATGATGTATTGTTTGTACCGTATTATCATGTAAAATTTACTATTAAAATTCACCGTACTGACATACGACGCTGAAAGAATTGTAAACGGAAATGGGGTGCGTAAGTGCGCGTGTACCTAATATTGTGCGTACATACTCGTAATGTAGAAGAGGCCAGTAAGATCAGTAAAATGGTTGAGAATTTTTAAGACGTTACTGTATACCTGTGTAGACAAAGGCGTAATAGTATGTATCTAAATCAGGAACATGTTTAAACAGGATTCTAGGGACACCGATGCGCAACCTGTAACCAGGAATTCATCATATGGTGGGTCTACAACCAAGGTAACCAAGGGTAGATTTTTATTTTCTGAGAAAATATTTTTTTTTCTAAATGTACAAGTTGGTCTAAATGTATGGCAAAGGATTTTTTGTTTTTAAACAGCCGTCTAAAAATTTACATGCAACGGGGTTTAGAATCATGGAGGTGTTCTGCGTTGATGTCACTCCCACACGGTATACTTCCATCATTATTAATAACAGATACCGGCATCGTAGCAACAACTTTTCAACCAATAACGGGCTATCATTCAATGGGTCCCGCGTTTCTGAAGATAACTACTATAATTCAGAACTTGACTAAACGTATACTACATCAAAATAATGATAGCATAATCAAACAAACAGTTACTTCAAATCATTCACAAATCACAAGGTACTATCAACTCAAATGATATATCAATAAAAAGAATGTCTTGCGCCACCATCAATTTTCTTCAATCAAACCTATACATTTTGATTGCACCACGACTTCTTCAACTTATAAATATTCATAACGATCTAATACCAAAACTGTTCCTATTTACATGACAACCATGGCTGTCTAGTGTCTATCACTCAGATATCACAATAGACTCGCATGATAATACTCCAACGTATGTCACTTTAGACGTTGTGCTCGTGTAATCCGAGATTACAAGCGGCTGAAACTTACCAACACACATTAATCTACATAAACGAAAAGCACAGGAAATTGGACCTTATGATGAAAACGATGAAGGTGACGGCTAGTGCTGAAGACAGCAAAATAAGTTGGTAGAAATGAACATTAAGGTGTAATTCGACGAACAGGCATTGAGTGAAGTGTCGGATATTTTTATTGAGGAAATTTGAAGATAACCACATTTGTAATGTCTCAATATGCGGGCTATGGGAAGTGTTGAATAGGATCGCATAACATTTTGGAATGTGTAAGCATTCACATGATAAAGCAAAAGAAGGGAAAAAGTCACTCTCACAGGAAATGTTCCGTACCACCAGGCAAAAAAACCAAAAAAATAAAGATGGTGTAGCACTAGAAATACAGATTCTGTGAAAATTTCAGACTCATCCGTCCGCGTGATTTTAATAAAAAATGGTACAAAATTTCAGCTTCATGTATTAAGAGACAGATTAATTCATGAAACTGAAATTCCTGTGCACTCTGTAATCTGAATAATGGTCCTGAAAATGAAAGGCCCAAGACGGGCCAATCTAACACGAGAAAAACCGCAAGTAAATCAAATCTATACATCTATACATCTTCTATACATATATACAAATAAATAAAATTGGAGTGTCTGTTTGTAATATTAAGATAACCACTTTTTAGTAAGTGTATATGAATGTATACACGGTACATCTATACATCTATACAAATAAATAAAACTGGAGTGTCTGTTTGTAATATTAAGATAACCACTTTTTAGTAAGTGTATATGGATGTATACACGGTACATATACCAAAACAACATTCTTTACAATTTTTGTCAGTCTGTCTGTCTGTTTGTTCCAGCTAATCTCTGAAATGGCTGGACCGATTTTGACGGGACTTTCACTGGTAGATAGCTGATGTAACAAGGAGTAACTTTGGCTACTTTTATTTTAGAAAAATTCTATCTACTCAGAAAAATACCTGCGTTAATTTCCGACATCCACGCGGGCGATGCCGCGGGCACAGCTAATAGTTAATAAAACTAAATGCGTGTCCCAATTGTGGTCTATGATTTGTAGTGAACAATTGGTCACAGGCAATCACAAGATTTGCCTAAGTCGTTGTGAAGATGCCCTACATTGATACTGCAATGTCTATGATGTGTCTGAGCGGAGATATGGAACCTATTCCACTCTATGTGACCCATTGAAATATAAATAGAGACACGGCATTTGTGAATGAAGGCCTGACTAATTTTAATAGCTTATTTGTCGACTCGGACAACTTTATTCTCCCGGGGTGAATTGTTACTTTTAAATTTATACAAATAAATAAAATTAAAATGTCTATTTGTTAAACAGCTTTTTAGTAAATGCATATTATGAAAGTATATCCGTATATACTTTAAGTACCTTTACTTACATCAAAAAATCTATTTTTAAATGTTTGCCTGTCTGTCTGTCTGTTTGTTCCGGCTAATCTCTGAAACGGCTAGACCGATTTTGACGGGATTTTCACTCGCAGATAGCTATTATTATAATGAGTAATATAGACCACTTTTTTCCCGATACTACGACTATTTTCACATCCACGCGGGCTAAACCGCGGGCACAGCTAATAATATAATATTTTCTATAGGCGATTCGCAAGATGTTTATTTATTTGTAGGTGAATCGAAAATTCCAGAAATTTGTTTTAGGCAACTGGCACGCTTTGTATTTTCTATAATATACTTACTGTACTTTTTCCTTAGCTTTTCGTTGTTTTCTTAACGTTTTCCAAAACGTGACAGTTGCCTTATACTAATTCCTATAATTGTCGATTCAGGTAAATCTAATAAATTAACTTCGTACGAATCGCCTATAGAAATATTAAACCTACTATTTAAAATTGAGGATTCGTGCGAGTTATTTCGTGCGAGCTTATTGACAAAACATTTTAACAGTGGGTGGTCAACTGAAACATACATATAGAACCTATACATAGTGGACACTGTGTTATAATGACAAGAAATTAAGATTCCATTCTCACAAAGCTAGAACTGTCACTACATTACTTACATATCTTTATATAAAGTCTTGCACGACCTCAAAATCGGTTAATGTCAAGTAGATGTTAATGTCCTATTTGCAAACATAGCCATTCATCTGCGGAAACAACAAAACGCAAAATACGACTTTATGTGCTACAATTTAAGACCTATATTATTTCGTTTACTAGAAAAAAACTAGATGGAATTTTATGATAGACTACTGAATTAAACATCAGTTTTAGATTTGCCATGACATCGGCAGGGTCTAGTAAAATGGTGGTTTGTTTGAAAGGCAGGTTTAAAAGATCTGGGAGTTAAGATTCAAGCGGCCTACTTTGCTAATGCAGCCATAAAGTTGTATCGCACAATTAACGTAGTACTATTACTAGCAAGAGCCGGCTGTTTTAATGTAAACACTAGAGCTATCAGCGAGCACTGTAGTGTAGCGGCGCATACTAATTTAGTCCTACTAAATTTATAGGAGAAACTATTAAACTTTACCTAAATAACTCTTGACGGTCTCCGCTGTGTAACTAGATTATAAAGTGATACAAAGCAAAATACACAGAGAACTACCATAAATAACTAAATTTGAATTACAGTAAGGGGCCATCCATAAATTACGTCACAGGTTAAGGGGGAGGGAGTCGACAAAATGTGACATTGTGTGACAAGGGGGTGGGAGGGGTCCTAAATTTCGTGACGTCACATTTCGAAATCAATTTTAATTTAAGTGTTAAGTAAAACACATATTCGTGTGATAGCTATTGCCCCAGTATCGAGGCATACTTGTTTAAGCGATAATGTGGCATTTGTGGTCTATATTTTGCATCATAAAGGCCACTAATCAACACAAGCAAATACATAAGAAAAAACAAGTTTTGCCCATCGTGAAGATTTGTCCTCAAAGAATTTCTGCTAGACGTGCCAGATAAATTCTTTGTTTGGATGATGACAATGATGCTGTATGGTTCGATGAGAAAGACGTGGACACAACGAATATTCCTGACATTAACAACCCACACGAGAACTATGTGGTTGCTATGCCATGTATATGCCTACCTATATGGACTCAAGATGATTAAGTTTGATATTTAATTAACATAATTAATCGTTTTTTGTTGTGTTAATTTCTTGCAGTGTTTGATTTGATGTTCATTTTATTTAAAAAAAACGTTGAATTTTCGGAATTGCAGTTTTAATTCAATAATTATTTAGATGTAAAATAATTTTCATAAATTTAATTTTCATAAATTAGAATTTTTATAAATTTGGAGGGGGGTCTCACAAATATGACCAGCTGTGACATGGACGGGGGAGGGGGTCAGCCTGGAGTCTGGATTTTTGCCCGGATGATGGCGGCTGTACCTTGCATCCAATTATATGGGACTTAAATATAACTGGTGACATGTGGCTGTACTAAAGGTTCACCTATGCCCAAAACTTTGGGAAAAAAGATGTGATGTTTTAATGATAAAAATTGGATTTCCTCCAGCAGGATCAAAAATAAACAGAAAAACAAAAACAATATGTACTCTTGTTCTGATGCTGCTGAAAATAATTCACTTCTTATGACTCAACCTTAAAGGCATCATCTATATTGAGACAATGTTTATTTCTTATCAACACAATAAATGTGACAAACCCAACCCTGTGTCGCAATACACAATCAAATACCACTAATCCACCTTGATCTAAGATCACAGGCAAGACGTAATTATCATCCTATTAGCATATCGCTGTTGTGTCTCGAAATCAATAGGAAAATGAGGTCACCGCAGTCAATGGACAGGACGAGCTCGCAAACTGTGTGTATAATAGGGCAAGCTCATTGAAAACTAGACGCAATGTCAAGAATTGTGTGGTGTGGATCATAAGCAAGTAGCGTTTGGTAATGTTCTTTAAGTTGTCACCATCATCTGCCCTAGCCTTTTTTTAACTGTGTTGTAGTCGGCTTCCAGTATTTTTCATGGAGTGACTGTCTATCTGACCTCCACAACCCAGTTCCTGGATAGCACTTCAGACGACCCATAACGACCGTCAAAGAATCCACGAAAGATGGCCTGGACCAATGGCTTATCGTACTTTCCGAAGTACGGAGGGGTCTTAGTACGTAAAGATGGTCACACACACACACACAACACGATACTCCTTGGCAAGACTGTTTGTCAGATTTTCGACCTTCTGTTGAGTGCCCTCAAAAAATTTTAAGATTTGCCTGCGAAGTCATTGTCAGGCTGTATGTTGAACAAAATATAATTCGCAACCGTAACAAATACTGACCAGATATACATTTGAATTTTGCGGGCTACCTTTGCTCGTCGCTTAAGTGTTAGGTTAGGTTACTTAATAATTAATGAAAAAGCAGTAAACTTTGAGTAAAAAATAAGGCAACTGTTATAGGAGCTTTGAAAGATTCGCACGCTAGGAAAATAGACTCACAAAAGAAAATGATCCCTCGAACAAAACAATCATTTTAACATTCAAAGAAACTATATGGTCGCGTGATATCACTAATGTTAATCATCAATAAAAATTATACTAATGATACAAAATAATTTCCAGTACCCAATAAATCAAACAAAAGAAACGTTCAAGTCACTATTGCGCCAAAAAGTAATTAATCTTACACCACGCACTAACCTACATAGCCCTTCGACACCCACGAGAGGCGCCAAAGTTGACGCCATCATGGGCAAACAGCGATAATCATGATAAATAGGTCACATCACCATTAAACAAGTGAACAACACGAAGGTAATACTATGGAAATTCACAGCCAATTGAACAAATTAAGAGATGACATCTGCGATCCTCTTATTTGTAATCGGTGTTAGGAGGAGCCTCTATTAAGACTTGATTTAGCAGTATACGACGGGTCAGTATAAGATTGATCGTGTATGAAACTCAACTGGATAATTTATATGCTCAGTGAATTGGATATGATGGGTGGTCCTTGATTTTAATAGGGCGTGTAATTCTTCCCAGGAGTGTCGTAAGATTGGAGAGGTGGACTCAATATTGCTAATACCACAAAGACAATGTCAGGAATGATGCAGCTGAGACGGCATTCGCTTCTAATAAAATCAAAAACCAGTTATCTAGACTATAAGAAGAAAAAGACGACACCATAAACGGAAATGCAATTTAACCTCTAAGTCCCTGAGATACCACATTTGGTATCGACACAATGGTATTTTAATTGTGTCTGTAATTACGGTAATTGACTGGTTAAATAATATTATTCCAAGGATCCTCAAACATTACACAACGCCATATTAAACCTTATATCAAATCAGCCGATGCAAATAAATGTAAAACGAAATCGATTTAGCATATCCTCTACCTATAAAAACGAATCGTTTTATCAACGGAATCGATGATAATGATCCTAAACGCGAGATATATCGATATATTATCGTGAATGGGAAACAGGGCATCACTAAATATATTTATGGTCCATATAAGAAGGCGAACTTCAAAGGAGTGGTATCCGAATCATGGTACATCAAAGAGATAAGTAGCTGTCTCGGCGCTACTAAGAGTATGTGAGGTATTAAACAGACATAAGACAGCGACAGATTTGTCTAGCATATGAGAAATTGCTCTCTTTTTGTACTTTGGCAGTGGAAAGCAGGATCCTGTTGGAGGGCTTAATAGGATTAAATGTTATGTGATGTGCGTATTTATGATCTGTGCAATTGTAATTGAGGAATGGCGCCCGTCATCTACAGTAAGCTTTTCTGGTTGTTGCGTGTTCACTATCATATTTTCCAGATCATCATTTCAGCCGTAAGACGTCCACTGTTGGACTTAGGCCTCCCCCAATTTGGGGGGCTTTGCCATAATCGCCACGCTTGGCAGGCGGGTTGGCGATCGCAGTATGGTGGTAAAATGCATAGAGAACGCTGCTGCCCATTCTCTAGTAAGTCCCTTAGTCGCCTTTTACGACACCCACGGGAAGAAATGGGGTGGTGTTATTCTTTACGTCCGGCACCACACGGTACGGTATTTTCCAGATATGACTTATTAATTGCTTCACTGATTTGTGTTACAGTTATTTAGTTCCTCATCACTGAAATATTTTCTAAAGAATTTCGAATACTTCTGAATTTATATTTTAGAGTACACAGTGGTACCGGTTCGGCTTTGTCAATTTTCTTCAATGTAATTTTATCGCAACATTTTTATCAAGGTCTACTTTCCGATTTTATTTTCTTCTTTTTCCGTTTCCCCGCTCTTTTGTGTTTTTTAAGATAATGTCTAAAGAGTCTCTTTCAACGCTTGTAAAAGCATTCCAGTGAAATTATTGACGTTCAAAATAATTATTACGTTTTGTGATGAAATTAAAACAAGATTCATGAGTCACTTTCTCGTTTGTAGATTGAATCATTCTTAAATATGTCTGCAATGTATTTACATGTTATCATACGTTAAAATAGAAATTGAATATTATGTAAGACAAACACGCCTGTAGGAAGTTGCTCTTTAAATATATGAATTGGAATCCCTGTTATTTGCGGCGTAAAAGACGTTTTATCGTCAAAGTGTATATAAAGATACTTCTTCCATTGTATTATCTTCTTTGGAATCGTCAAGTTTTTTAGGTGTGTTCAGAAAATCACTTTCATTTAGTACTTAGATACCATTCTTCTATTTCTATAATTCTCGAATATATAATTTTTGGCTTATATCTAGCTAGAGTCTAAATCACTCTGGCTCAATCTTATTATACAGCCCTCTGTCGGTTGTTAAGATTCTCACAGTAAAAATGCTTCATTCATTTCACCACACGACTTCTCAAAGACATATTAATAATACGAGCTTTTATTCCATTATAATAATTCCTGAACATATACTCTACTAGCCCATAACAAGAACCTAGTGTTAGAAAGCACTTACATGCTCTTAGCCCAGTAATAAGAACCGTCCATTTCAGCTCTCCTTACTGCCACGATCTAACAACTTCCAAAACATATAGCCTTAAGTACCAAAAGCTGAACACTTAAATGCCAACCTTAAGCCATAACGATAAAGTTGGAAGTGCTTTAGAAGGATAAAGCAAGGATGTGAACTAATAAAACTGAAAAGGAAATACGCGTCTATGCTAAGTCATAAAGTTAGGAGCATGTAGTTAGAAGCTGCCTTAAATATTGGATTTTCTTCGAGATAAGGTTGTAATTACGTTTCCTATATCGTTTTATGTCGAACTTCATTATTAAAGTGAATGAGAAACTTTAGTTCGCCGTGTATGATATAAGGTTTGTTTGTGAGTTGCTGACACGAGTCTTGTAATTGCTTTGAGACCAGTTAAAAGTTTATGGATAAATTAGATTTCGTACTGATTTTTTGTTGATGTTTAAATGGTTTTGTATATAAGGAAATTTAAAATTCTATATAATGCGTTACAAAGCTATCGTGCTAATGTTTATTTCAATATGTAAAATCTAAAACATAATAATATGCTCCGAGCACTCAGAATAAGTATGCATAAAAATAGTCTTTAAAGAAAACAAAAAAGATCTGTTTTTTTTTCTAAATTATTTTCTAAGAACACATTCAAACATTGATGTAGGTTATTTTATAAACAACTTCTAATTTTAACCTGAAAAAATCCGAAATAAAAAAACCGAATTCAAGAACTCGAGGTCTCAGCTACCATTCAAAACATAACTGTCAAATAACGAATCAACATTATACGTCTTTCTTAAAACTTACCAAAACATTGTATTATTCAGCTGAGCGGTAGTTTGTGAAGATTCGTGTGAATAAACATTAGTTTAAAAAAGCTTGCATTACAGTACGGGTAGCCTAGTTGGCAGAGGTTGCCTGTCACAATTTATATCTTCGTCATATATTATTTCCCACGCTAGATCTCGGTAAACGGGCCCGTCACTAGTGACCGGAGTCGATTTTGCGGTTTTTAAATTTGTATGAGTAATTCATGGGGCATTTTAAATTCATTAAAATACGATAAACTATAAATGAACAGTTAATAAGGAAAAAACAGTGTAAAACCGCGTAAATTTTGCGTAAGATAGATTGTCTTTTTATATTGTTCCGATTCTGTTCGTTATTTGATTTCGTACCGTTGTTGTAGATTAGCCACATTTTGCTTAATATTTTTTTGTTTATATTTTTCCTAGCAATAATTACTATGTACTTTACTCTGAAAATGTCACAATTTCAATCTTCAAGATACAGGCAAATATCTAGTTTGCAGGTCACCATCCAATCTTCTTATTACTTACTAGTTTTTGCCAGCGGCTTCGCCTGCGTGTAGGTCAGAAAATATCCCGCGGGAACCTCCTACTGGGATAAAAAGTACCCTATGTGTTAATTCAGGCTATAAACTGTGTTCCGAATTTAGCAGGATAGATATATACTATTGAGGACATTTTTGTAATCTTTTGAAGACCATCATCTTTGTAATACATACTTTGGTGTATGATCAACGTATGCGAGGATAAGAGCTCGAAAGCGCATTTTCATCCGACTTGCTTCAAATTTATCGTCACTGCTCAGCTCCTATGTGTCTTTGCGTTATGTTATATACATATGCGTGCACATACAGACAGACAGACAAAAAATTTACTTTGCATTTTTGGCATCAGTATCGACCACCATTCATCCTCCAATATTAATGTTGAATGTATATTCAATGTACAGAATTGACCTCTCTACAGTTTTATTATAAGTATTGATTAACAAATAAATTTGAAATTTAATACAAATATCTTGTTCATTCCTGAGTTTTACTTTTCAACCGACGAAAAAAAACGGAGGAGGTTATCAATTCGACGCGTATTTTTTTTTTTTTTTTTTATGTATGACCACGCATAACTTTTTACATAGTAGTCCGATTGCGACAATTCTTCTTCTATTGGAAAAGGTATACTTCCAAGGTGGTCCCATATAAATTTGGAAAACAAAATCGAACCCTAAGGGTCGGAAAACAGGGGATGATTGATTGTTCACTCACTGATTGTAATGTATAAACACGCATAACTTTATACAGAGTAGTCCGATTTTGATAATTCTTTTTGTGTTGGATAGGGTATACTTTGTCAAGTATTATTAGTAAATTAAAGCCACGAAAAAATATAAAATAAAAACTTTTTAACAAAAATTAAACCGCCGAAAAACTGAAAAGCATAAAATAATAAACCTTAAAATTTTGAGTCGGCGCTGAAAAATCAATGAACAAGGATCACTCAAAGCGCCGACTCATAATTTTAAGGTTTATTATTTTATGCTTTTCAGTTTTTCGGCGGTTTAATTTTTTGTTAAAAAGTTTTATAGCAACCATTCCGTATCGGAAATGTGAGATTCCTTCCTCAAAACACCATTTCATGGTCTTCAAATGATGTGACCAAGATTATGTCTGGACTTTAAAAGAGACTGGCCTCTGAGTTTGTTTCAGCCTTTCTGCTCAGAATAGTCAGATAGGAAACGCCGCCGTCACCTAGTTTTATAAATATGATTGACGTGTAAAAGTGTTTGTACAACCCCACTTACAGAAATATAATCAATTAACATGTATCATTAAAGAAAATTAACAAAACTTCAACTCTAGCTCCAGTAGACCATCCAATCTTCATCTTATTTAGACCTATATTTAGCAACAAGGAAATCAAACTGTCCTTCAGCCTCTAAATTAAGATCTCAATTAGTGACAAACCGTACCGATCACATTAGATATCGCTAGTTAATCTGAGGATCAGCAGAACTCCATGAAACTCGTTGGACAGCTGCCAGCCTTCAGAACACTGAACTTGGCTGCGGCGCGTATGCTTCTGTAAATTAATTGTAACTAGTACGTGAAGGAATTCGATGGTCAACTCGTATTTTCGTTGATATTTAGGGAAATATGACTGTTGGCTATAATTAGCAGTGCGGTTTCTGTTTTGTTTACTTTTCGAAATAAGATAATAATTCGTAAAAAAAAAACACTGCAAAGTGAAAAATTACTTTAATTTAAAAAAAGACTTTCATAGGGTTTTTTAATTTTTCAAACGACGAAAAAAAACGGAGGAGGTTCTCAATTCGAAGCGTTTTTTTTTTTTATGTATGACCACGCATAACTTTTTACATAGTCGTCCGATTGTGATAATTCTTTTTTATTGGAAAGGGTATACACCGAAGGTGGTCCCATATAAATTTGGAAAACAAAATCGAACCCTAAGAGTCGAAAAACAGGGGATGTTTGATTGTTCACTCACTGATTGTAATGCTTAACTACGCATAACTTTATACAGAGTAGTCCTATTTTGATAATTCTTTTTCTATTGGATAGCGTATACTTTGCCAAGTATTATTAGTACATTAAAGCCACAAAAAATTAGAAAATAAAAACTTTTTGACAAAAAATTAAACAGCCGAAAAAACTGAAAAGCAAAAATATAAACCTTAAAATTTTGAGTCGGCGCTGAAAAATCAATGAACAAAGATCACTCAAAGCGCCGACTCATAATTTTAAGGTTTATTATTTTTTGCTTTTCAGTTTTTTCGGCGGTTTAATTTTTTATTAAAAAGTTTTTTTGCCACTGATTTTCCGAAATTAAAGAATTTTTGGAAGTCCGTTGTTTTTATTTTTATATAAACTGTTGTGGTATCTACCCCACACCAGTTCGTATACCGGAACAAATAGGTATTATTGAACTATAAAAATTACTAAATTGTAACTCAGAAACCACTTATCAATACTTAACCAAATTTATTTGGGACTATTCAGTAAGTTTTACAATGAAGAATTTTTCAAATCTGTTTAAAAATGATGGTTTTCTGAGGAAACTAACCTAACCCTATCTTTAACGCTATCGGGTAGCCAAGAAACGCACAAATAGGGTTTTTTTCAGTACCTACCCATAATTCTCTGTGGTGTAACCCATTGTCATAAGCAGACTATTTAGTCAAAGTTACATCAGAATATTTTGAATTTCTTTTGATTCCACTGCAACCAAATAAGTTAAAGTAAAATATGTACCACCTACCTATAACGCAATATAACCAACATTAACAAAACCTATCCTAAAATTAAGGGGAGGGGAGATAGACGTTCGGCTCGGCTTGATTTAGCACAGCAGCTGTAGGCAAAATTGAAAACGCCTAACAGACAGATACTTTCAAAATCATTTCTTCCACTTTATGGTGAGCACACACCATGCTCAATAACCTTCGGGCTAAATACAACCCACTCGGGCTGCAGCCCATCACCCCGGACCCACGTCAGAGCGTCTAGACGGGTAACTAATTACTCGGAATAAACTCAAACAGGCGTTCAAATGCTTTTACACAGTAATAGATAAAACCTACTGAATAGTGATTAAAGTTAGTAACTTCCGTGTACCATGTAACATGTCGCTGTATCAGTGCATATGATACATGTAAAACATTGATTGCATTATTTACGTTTTTGAGGAAACGAAATTTTCAAACATATATGTGATAATAGTGTGTATAGCAATTTCTTTTCTGTCTCCTTTTTATTGTCTAAAAGAGAAGGGAGAAATCAAATAATCGGCGATCGGCGCAATTCATTTCATCTCTTTTGGACAATAAAAACAACGCTTTTATGGAATCGAATTTAAAAATAAAATAAGTAGAAGCAGAACGTGTGCCAGTTAAAAAATCAGAAATTAGATTTGAGAACTTCATACGAACATGGAGATTTCAGAGCTCCATCTATCTTACACCAATCCTATTTCCCTAATCCCCATGCGTGCAGCACAGGAATTAAACTGTCAAAACACGGAAATGTCTGAATTGATGGACATTCTCGATTTCACACCGACGACGCATATAGCAACAAATCAATAATTCCGAACGCACACGAATGAAATCGGTAAACTTCCCTAAACTGTTTCCGACGTTAATGCGCACTTTATCTCCGTAATAGATTTGCACGTTTAATAAAATAAATATATTCATTTTTAATAGCTGTGTGCGTCTTTTGAGGACAGATGTCAAAAAAAAATATTGAAATGTGGAAAATGAAAAACATTTCGTCAATGTGTGTTGATAATCTACTCGAAATTAAAACAAGTTTAAACCACGTACTTATGATGATTTTCTTAACGTTTCTCTCTGTTTTTTTTCAGGTAAGCAATACACAAGTGGAACTGGAGTTAAGCACAGCATTAAATGGTGATGTTACAACATAATTTTAGTGAGGTTGATGAGGGTTCGATTCCCGGGTCGGGTAAAATTGTTATTGGATTTTCTTTCTGGAATATTCCAGTAACAGCCCGGAGTCTGGATTTCTGCCCAATTAATGGTAACAGACTCGCATCCTATTACATGGGACTTAAGATAACTGGTGAAATACGGGTGTACTTAGGTACACCTCTGCCATACCCATTGTGGAAACAAAGCGCGGTGTTATGTAATGTTGGGTTTATTATGTTTCTAAAATTAATTTAATAAGCAAAGTGTCAAAAAAGTTCAACGGTAGCAAAACTTTTTTGGCTTCATGAAAATTATGACTATAAATTAAACCTCGACTGAAAATTAAAAATACAATAAGACCATAATAACAAAAAAACAAGCGTAGAACATGAAATAAGCACAATATAATCGCTGCACCATATAAGAGTCCGTAATTTCCAAATTTATTGCATACCTACGCCAAATAAAATTTTACTTATCGACCATTTTCACATCTTACACGTGTGTCAGTCTGCTTACTTCGGTTACATCGGTTACTTTAAAATAGATTTCTTTCGTAATACCTAGAAACACTTAGTGCACGTAAAACTTCTGCAGTGAAAAATAGATGGTCTGCTTAGTGTCTGAATGTCAGAGTATCCTTGAAAAAATCGCGCGAGAACTGCACGCGTGGGATTTTATTTATTGTTTCTTAAATGTAGGTCAAATTCGATTTTAAATTAAGAACTAGGATGTACCTATTTACTTTGTTTTGATTTTTAGTTCACAAAGTGTTTATAAATGCGTTTTTTTAATCTAGTTTGCATGTTGGCTTCAATGCTACATATCAAACTATACATTTCCAGTTTTAGCTGACTTTGCAATGTATAGGATTTTAGTACAACGAGAAGTCCGGTCATACTGGAAATGTATAGCCGTACGTAACACACTAACAGTAGGAATCGCTGTCATTTTGACAGTTCAACATCATTTAATGCGTTATTTACGTTTTTGAGCAATGGATTAGGAGAATTATTCAAAATTCGATCAGATTGTGATAATAATATCTTATCTTATATCTTTAAACGAGCAATTCTTGTATATATATATATAAATATATATATATAATCTGAATCTCGGAAACGGCTCCAACGATTTTTATGAAATTTAGTATACAGGGGGTTTCGGGGGCGATAAATCCATCTAGCTAGGATTCATTTTTATAAAATGTCGTTTTATTCGTGTTTTCAATGACCAACTTTATCGATAATCAACTTGAACATAAACTTATTATTTTAAACACAATTTACCAAAAAATACCGAGCAAAGCTCGGTCATCCAGATATTGTTATTTAATTAGAGTGCAGGCTGTATCACTGCAAATTACTAAAAAATAATTAATTAATTTTCAGTCTCCTTTAAGTCTAAGATTGTCTATTTTCTTTTCTTTGAATTTCCAATATCCCTTATCATAATTAATTATTCAGAATGTCATTAATAGTGAATTTACGCAATTAGGGTGCCGCTCTCAGTGGTTTATTAACTAGTTATAAAAAAAATGGCAGTCGAGATTAGATTGAGATTAGGTGTACATATTTTACTCAACGTAATGTCAATGAGAAAAATATTTATTGCGACGCACGTGCCAATAAATTGCATTGAAAAATTGCAATAATGTAGTTGAAGCAAAAAGTAGTAGCGACCGCTAAACACCTACATATACGTGAGTCGTTCAATCACGTTTTTAACTCGTAGGTGCTACAAATAACAGGACCACATGTTTGTGCCAAACAAGGGTGAAAACACAAAAAGTTTAACTTTTGATTGACTAGACTAAATAGTGAAAAGAGAGATATAATATAATTTTAAGTACTTAATTGGAGCTGTTTAAACCTAATTGTGATTATCACCATCATTATTTTGCGCAAAATATTTTTAAATATTTACAAAATAACATTTTTGAGGTGGACATAATCAGACCTCCTTGTTGAATAAATAAAGAAAACTTTACAAATATCTTCTACTAGCTTCTGCCCGCGACTTCGTCCGCGTCAAATGTTTGCTCCCCTGACCCTTCCCGTTGCATCGATTTGCCTGCTAGGTTTCGTCCATGTTTCGTTGTTGCTCGCTCCTTTTGAGTTATAGTGAGTCAACCTTAAAAGATAGACATATGCTCTCCCGGACTTTTTTTTAGAACTTTCTAAAAGAAACAATTCCGTGATACATGATTTTTGCGTTACTTTAACCGTTTACGCAGCGCACGCAACGAAAACTCTCAAAAGGAATAAAATTTCCCCGTTTTTGCAACATTTTTCATTACTGCTCCGCTCTTCTTAGTTGTAGCGTGATGTTATATAGCCTATAGCCTCCCTCGATAAATAGGCTACTCAACACAAAAATAATTTTTCAATTCGGCCCAGTAGTTCCTGAGATTAGCGCGTTCAATCAAACAAACAAACATACAAACTCTTCAGCTTTATAATATTAAAGTATAGATTTCTCATGCAAACGAGATTTAAATTAAATACAAGTTAACTTTAGTAGGAAAATTTGAAATCGTTCCCTAAATATATGGCAAATCATCATCTACATAACCTTTTCCGAACTATGTTGGGGTCAGCCTCCAGTCTAAACGGATGCAGCTAAATACCAGTATTTCACATGGCGTGACTGCCAAACTGACCTCCGCAATCCAGTAACTGGTTAATATGATACCACTTAAAATCTACTTGATATTAAAATAAATCTTATAATTTCAAGTTTGCCTTATATGGCGCACGACAAAACCCTTAAAGAAAACAAAGTAGTGCCTACTGACTTAATAACGGTATAACGATGAGTGTAGAAAACTGAAACATATACAACATTAATTTTTGTTTATGCGAAACCCGAAACACGGGTCTAGTATTTTTATGTAAAGAATCTATGAAAAAAAATTCAAAACTGTATCATTAATAATCACAAAGTTATAAGCTTCATAAGTTACCTGGTTGTCCATGCAAAAACTTATGCAGATCACCACAAACAGCTAGTGTACGTACCATCTCCGTGTAATGGACGTCGAAAAAGACATGATAATTTTAAAATATACGTATTGTCGTTCGGTGTCCTACTTTGAAGCGTAATTAAATATTGTTGGTACAAAATATAACATGGTGTAAAAATTATTGGAATCGATTCAGTTACTGATTCTGAACAAACTATATTCAGGTTTCGCATATACTAAAAATAATCTTGTATATGAGTCCTCCAGGAGAATGAAAATCAAAATCAAAATACATATGATAATTCACATAAACCAACATGGGTACTTAGTTTATGAAATGTAAGAAGCTAGTTGCACACGGTTCCAATTTGTTGATTCCTGTGGAGAAGGGCCAGCAAGAAACTCCACGGTTACTCTTTTAAAAATAATTATCTTTTACACAGGTTTCAAATTACAGCGTTAATAAATATCATAATCTAAAACCAAGTCAAGTTCTCAACGTATAAATATTTTTCTTTTAAATCTTCTTCTTCTCGGTGTAACACCAGCCTATCATCGATTCAGTTTAATCAAATATAGACTTCAATAAATATTAAACCAACAATAATCACAATCGATCGATTTACAAGGCTTGGCACGATTAAATTTTAGTGCTGTGTTAAAAAACACATGACTAGTTGGCTAACGTAAGACATATTGTGGCCTGTGGGCGATCATTATTGAAGTCTTTATTATTATTTGGTGAACTGTGAGCATTTCTTATAGTTTCAAGATAAATTACTAGAGGATAAAAATACAATGAAGATGTTGAGAAATTATTATAGTTTTTTCCATATTATAAACGTGAAAGTTTCTATGTTTGAATGTTTGTCACTCAATCACGCAAAAACGGCTGAACGGATTTGGATAGAATTTGGCACAAAGGTAGTTGATAACCCGGATTAGGATACTTTACACATAGGATGCTTTTTATGAATTAAAACATAGAACTTTACCGCGGGAGTTCCCGTGAGATAATTTTAGACATATACACGGGCGAAACGGCTGGTAAAAGTTAGTCATTAATATTCCATCATTCTTAGAATTTTAATATATGAAATTCTTTAGGTTTATGAGTTTTTTTTTTATTTAAAATTCTGAATAGAATACTATAGTAACAACTTTGCATTGTTATTGGTTTGTTTCACATTGTTTAAGGTTTCTTTAAAAAAGTTACCGTAACCTTCTTTGAATAGGTATCAAGCTCTAGATATGCTGCCGGTCGTCTAGACTGCATGCAGGTGTCGGCGAGTGGTTGAAGTAATCAGTACATACATCAAGAAATACAATTAAAAATACATACATAAACTCACCACTTTTTCCCCATGGGGATAAGCGGAAACTACAGAAAACGACCTGCTACAATCGTTTCATACTCCTTTGCCTCGTTTACGTTCATTAATCTGGTCATACACGCATGCTGGTTGCGCGTACCCCGCACCAGACCTTTCTGAAGATATTTAAAATACCTACTGGTCTAAAATATTGTAAGATCGCAAGTAAATCCTCCTTTTATCCCCGTCTTTGTCACCCAGTCCTTGAAACTCAGCAGTAAGACGCCAAAGATGGCTGTTGAACATTAGTCTCTCCGGGTGAAATATACGGACTATCCCGGACTTTTGTTATCCGTCTGAAAGGATGCGAGATGTGATCCACTCAATTTTAGCGCTGGCAACTCCGGATTTAAGTGGGGTTTTTGAGTGTCACTAGATGCTGTACGTGGCTTACGTATTATGGTTATGTGGGAAGAGGAATTAAGCAGATAGCCTGCAGAATATAAATTTACAAAGATATTTAAAACTCCGGTGGTTTAAATTTTACCTCAATGTTTAGAGGTGCACCTAATATTGTTTTCAGTTTTTATCCGACTACGACGAAACAAAAAGAAGGGTTATGAGGTTGGTATGTTTGTGGGAATGTATGTATGTTCATCTGTTTCCTCATAACTTCTAAACTACTACTACTACATAATAATTTGAGAAATGAGGTATCCTTGAAAGCGTCTTGATTTTTGGTTATAGGCGATGTGACGTCACATTATATTGAAAATGGCGCCCTCTAGTTAGAGGACATACTTAGTCATGAACTTAAAAAAAAATACATTCCTTATAATAGCAAGCGATCATATGCTCTAGCTAAGGCAAAGTGACATATAAATAAAAATAAATAAATAAATATAATTTATTTCAGACTATCAGTCCATAGTTTAAAACACTACAGTTTTACACACAAAAAATAAAAATAAACAAAAAATACAAAAAAAAAGCTCTATTTTATATACTGGAATGACGCACGGTGAGTGGTCATCCAGTTCCACATCAATGGCCTGTCCATTCTGTCGCCCACGATAGTCACCAAGCTGTTGGAGCTATCGCGCACTCGCTGCATCAGGGACGCTATTCGTGTCCGCATAATAGCATAAAAATTAGGCACACCGTGCTCCGCGAACATCCCCGACGCACTGCAAAAGCGCGGTAGCCCCAACATAACTCTGAAGGCGTTATTATATTGGACTCGCAGAGAATTGTACGAGCTTTTTGTATAGCCGACCCATAGGGCGCACGTGTACATAGATTGGCAATAAGCTCTAAAGAGAGTGACTTTTACCACACTAGTACAACGTGCAAACCTACGGGCCAGCATGTTACATCGAACTGCCAATGCTCTGCGTTCCCTCTCTATGTCCACATCGTCGGTCAGACCATCGGTATCGACATATGACAACAGCTTTTGAGATGAGAATATTTTCATGTTTAATACTTTTTAGGGTATAATTTGCCAGTAGTTGGGTTTTAGTTTTTGAACCTAGTTTTTATTCAGATGCTGGTTTCACCAGGCCTTATTTTCAGTAACATAGGTAATCAGGCCCATTCCCAAAAATATCTTCATACGAAAGTACAAGTAACAAATACATTTAGGTCATAGACCACATCAATGCCGTCATAACCTTAACTAATTACTATATTCAATAAGTTAGTACACACGCATAGTTCCATAGTTCCATACTACAGCTAAACATAAAGGTATAAGTTTATAACTAATCCTGCTTCTAACCAGTTTTAGCTGCAGGTGCGTTCATATTTTAATGGCTGTAGGATTTATACGTAGCAGGCATTGCATTAGATACCTGCAGTTACTAAGCTAAATATTGTTTCTCTTTAAGCTGGTTAGAAGAATTGTTGAGATTAAAATTTTAAGATCTCCAAGGAACAACTCTGCAGTTTATGCGGCTAGTCGCTCTTAGCATCTTAGTTTTTCTTCGTTTAATCAGAGGTAAAAAATAATTTTATCATTCTCCAGCCCTTATCCAAATAAGATAAGAGACATGTTGCGCCAACCCCAAATAGGGTCGCGTGTGAACATGTTTTCTTCTTCGTTACTTCTCTTTCAGTCGGCACCTCAGTAGTCACCACATTATGACTCACACAGCCAATGCAACGCTTTTTAGTAAAGGTCTTCACCTTCTGTTACTTATAACTATAAAAAATCATCCTCAATACTTTCCTCAGTCCTCTACATCACATAGCTAAACCATGACAACAAACCACATAACTTTTCACAGATAATATACCTGATACTAAGCTAAGCATATAAAAAGTGTGAGCATGACATAAAACGTGCACTTATCTTTAACGCGATTAACTACCGCAATTGCGAACGAATAGTCATAAAACTTAAACAGTTTCATCATGCGGTAAAACTGTAAATTCTTAGTCATGAACATCAATTACATTTGTGGAGAAACCATAAAAATATAGGACTTAAAGAGAGAATACATACATCGAACCTAGAAAAAAAAAAACTAACTTTATGAAAAGCTAAAAGAAAATAAAAGTAATAGTTTTTGAGTATGACGTTTATTCAATAAAACATTCTAAATTCAAACCGCCAAGCAACCGTAACATCTTCCGCGGGCTGCATCTAATTGGTATAATTTCACTTTTCGAACAGTATCCACATATAATATTACTAGGAAAAGCGTAATAAAACATTGTACTAACCTCCAAACACGTTAACTCACTTTGTTTTTGTAACACAAATATCTTCAAAGTCAAGGTTGGCCGAACAGCAAACGGGCGTAGACGTTTTAAATTGCTTAGAAGTTTTAAGGTTCCTTTAGATGTGTTCTGTGTCCGGGCTAGTAATTAGTGAAGTGCGAGTTATAGTTTCAATACTTAAAAATTATGATATATGGTACATAAACATTTGTTAAAATATAAATCTAAGTCATTTATTCAAGGGACTAGACTGAAACTCAGCACTTTTTGAACGTCAAAATAATAATAAGACAGTCCAAAAAGCCCTCTCTTCACCACTTCGTAGTGCTTTAGCTAGGAAGAAGAAGTGGAACAACACAAGTTCGTCAGCAGCACAGCTGTCTGATAAGTTAGAAGAAATTCATTCTATACAATAAGGTAATTTAAGTTATTCTACTTCGTTTTTTAAATAGCAAAGCCGATGTCGACCATTCTACCAATGACTTGGAAAACAGATGTGCATGACAAAAGTTATTAACTTATTAGTCTATTTAATACTTCATTAACAATAAATATTTCATTTTCATTGCGGAAAAGTGGTTTCCGTTGTAACCAGTACGATATTGAAGCAATCGACCCTCTAAAATTTAAGTATGCACCCAACAAGTTTCGCTTAAAGTGCAAGCAAGTTTACTTATTGAAAATGTTTAAATGTTGTATAAATATGGCTTAAAACATTGAAACCTCTATTTATGTGGCAATAAACTAGCACTCTCCCAAATTGAAACGTGCAAACGAGCCTTTATACACGATGCATCGCAAATTCGCAACTGCCTGACAACAAGCGCGAGTGGCCAATAAAAGAAGAAACAGCAATAATTTAGAGCCAACCATATGGTATTCTTTTTTTAAATGCGTTTTAGAACACAAAGGAAAGAATTAGACTAGCGAGCTAATCCTTGACCTTTTTGGATGCGTTCCAATGATGATTAAGACTAGTTTCTTTAGATTGGCGGTTTAGACGTTTTATTTTTTATTTTATTTGAAATGTTTGTGGTGATATTATGTGTCGTCAAACTGTCTAGTTTGCGTTCCAGATTGTCATCACGGCATTTTTCCGTGTTTTGACACATTATGACTGTAATTTAAATAACGGTTTACAGCATCTGGTAAATAGGAACGTAATATTTGAAAGGGATAGATATTATGGTAAACTTCAAATGGTATACGGTATATTACAAACGATAATGGAAATATTATAGTTATTATAATTGTTTTCCTGCAGAGTATATACACACTAAATCCACCAACCACCAAGGCCATCAAGTAAAGTTAGGGTTAGATAGATAATGTTAAGAATATAAAATGACATTCATTTTGTTGTGTGTCCCCAAGATTTTAAACCTTCTTCGTATAGAACTTTTTTATCAAATATTTTGTATACCGACGTCATGCCAAGCCAATATCATGACTACATGAAACACAGACAAAATAACTCCCAATGTTTATGGTATTACCCTCGCGATCAAGATAGCTTCCATATTGTCGATGCCGAATTCAAATAAGAACATGACAAACCAACAGTTACAAAACGATACTGTAACTTAAATTATTACAGATATTGTAAAAAAGACCTACCGTAAAAAGAAACGTGTATTACTCACTACTTGATTTGTTTTCAATTTAGTCTTTATTGCAAAATATTACAATTTATGATCATGTTCTTTTTTGTTTAAAGTTCCTGATAGATAATTAAATCAATATTAGAAAATACATTTGGACTATGGTTTTATAGATGACTGACAAAATGTGGGTGTACTAAAGGTGTACATCTCTCTACCCAACCCTCTGGGCCACATTTGAATTTAAATTGAACATAAAATTAAAGTATAGGATCATATACATATGCCTCACGGCTGCGCCATATAACGCTATGATTCCAATAATAGCAAACCACACCCATAGAAAACAATTATGGACAATATCCCTTTGACAGTTAATTTTAGGGGCCATTAGGCCTATGTTCAGCAGTAGATAAACGTTTATGGGCAGATAAAACGACTACCTACTTTTTTTTTTTTTTTTTTTTTTTTTTTTTTTTTTTTTTTTTTTTTCAGGATGGGAAATCATCAAATGACTTCTCCCGCTCTGGGCGGAGCGGGAGGGCGTGTCAGACTTTTACTGACTAAAACCCACCCGTGTTCCATCAGTTGCCCATGTGCCAGGGTCACGGTATCTCTTTCGAACAATCACGCGACCCCGGCAGACGACTACCTACTCACATATTGATTTCAAATTTTCAATAGCGGACGCACGCAAAGTAATTTCAAATCGATTTTCAATAACACATAAATCGTTATTGGATTGTGTGTGAACGGCATTCCTAATATGAACTATTTAAAAAAAAAGAAGCGGTCAATGAACTCTTCTCTAATATTCCTATTCTATATTCAAAGCACCTAATTTGATTGCCAATAAAATGGCCACCGTTTGATTGTAAAACGCGGTCAATTTCATAACGTTAGTGTTTCATAGTCATGAATCGTTTAGCTGTTTTATCTACCCAATATGGCTATAATTTTCAGTCTACTATAATAATAACTTTTAATAATTCTTAATAGTGCTGTCACTATAACTTTCATTTGGTTCAATTTTCTTGTCACCGACTAAAATTAATAAAAAATATTGCTGTCGTTTGATAGTAAAGAGAATTTTCTAAATTAATATAAAGGGATCGCATCCTAATGTAGGTAGTTTTTAAATTTTCATAAAAAGTCTTTAACCGTAACATACATACCGTAATTTTGAAGCATTTTTGTATTTGGTTCTGGAATCGGTTTCCAGGTCGAGCGAAACGTTATATGGTTTTTCCTTCACAAATTTTTCGGAAGCAGCCCGGAGTCTGGATTTGTAGGTCCCCGGTTTATAGCAAAAGGTTCGTCCCCATTACATGGGACTTAACTGGCAAAAGGGTCCTCCTCTGCCTCTAATTACAGGTGCGATATTATATTCTAGTATAAACTGCCATCGAGAAAATTCAACAGCATTATATTAAAACGTGATAAAAAGCTCCGAGGTGCCCACACCTTATTACAACCGTTTTACTGCAAACCTTGTGCTCTTTCCCGCGTGAACGTGTTAATTTAGCACGGAATGTAGGCAATAAATAGGGCTAGGTAATAACTTAGATTATAACTATTAGAGATCAATTATGAGCTAATCTTACGTCACGGTATTTATGATGGCTCGCAGCATCTTTATGATGTTGCTGCAATAATAATTTATTGATATAGTGCGATGTGTGTGCTTGCCTAATCTTCTTCTTCTATAATCTATACTAATATTATAAAGCTGAAGAGTTTGTTTGTTTCTTTGTTTGATTGAACGCGCTAATCTCAGGAACTACTGGTCCGAATTGAAAACTTCTTTTTGTGTTGGGTAGCCTATTTATCGTGGGAGGCTATAGGCTATATAACATCACGCTACAACTAAGAGGAGCGGAGCAGTAATGAAAAATGTTGCAAAAACGGGGAAAATTTATTCCTTTTGAGAGTTTCCGTTGCGTGCGCTGCGTAAACGGTTAAAGTAACGCAAAAATCATGTATGACGGAATTGTTTCTTTTAAAAAGTTCTAAAAAAAAGTCCGCGAGAGCATATGTCTATCTTTTAAGGTTGACTCACTATAACTCAAAAGGAGCGAGCAGCAACGAAAAATGGACGAAAACTAGCAGGCAAATCAATGCGACGGGAGGGGTCAGGGAGCAAAAATTTGACGCGGACGAAGTCGCGGGCAGAAGCTAGTAATATTATAAAGCTGAAGACTTTGTTTGTTTGTTTGGTTGCACGCGCTAATCTCAGGAATCGCTAATACGAATTGAAAAAATATTTATGTGTTGGGTAGCCTATTTATTAAAGAATCACGCTTCAATCAAAAGGAGCGGAGCAGCAATGAAAAATGGACGAAAACTGGCAGGCAATTCGATGCGACGAGAAGGGTCAGGGGATCAAAAATTTGATGCGGACGAAGTTGCGGGCAGAAGCTAGTAAAATTCTTCGGGCTATTTCGGTACCTTGGTATCCTGCGTAAATAAATGTTTTTTCTGTTTTTTTTTGCAATTTGCTGGTCGACTATGTCTAGAAAAAGTCATTCAATGGGATGAAATGAACTCAGAGGGTTGTATTGATTGGCAAAGCATGGGTCCTGGCCTTAGAGGCTCTCGGGCCTCGACTCAGGGGGCTCCTTAGCGCATGCTTGGAGAGGGGCCAGTTCCCACTTCGTTGGAAGACGGGGAAACTGGTCCTCATTAAGAAGCCTGGGCGCCCAGCGGACTCTCCGTCCGCTTACCGGCCCATCGTGCTACTCGACGAGGTGGGCAAGCTCTTTGAAAGAGTGATTGCAGACCGCCTCGTCGGGTGGCTGGTGCGAGTGGGGCCGGACTTGTCGGACGGCCAGTACGGCTTCCGCAAGGGGCGCTCAACGGTGGACGCCATCATGCGCGTGCGAGCCCTCACGACGGGGGATGCAGTGGCCCGGGGTGGGGTCGTCTTGGCGGTGTCTCTTGACATCGCCAATGCCTTCAACACCCTACCCTGGAGTTGCATTAGGGAGGCACTCCGGTATCACCGGATGCCGACCTACCTCTGTCGCGTGGTCGAGGCCTATCTGACGGATAGGGCCGTTATCTACCCCGGTCACCAGGGAGAGTGGAACCGGCGAGAGATGTCGTGCGGTGTCCCACAGGGATCGGTCCTGGGGCCGCATCTGTGGGACATCGGTTACGACTGGGTGCTGCGCGCCGACCTCCCTAGCGGCGTCAGTGTAGTGTGCTACGCTGACGACACGCTGGTCCTTGCGCAGGGGAGGTCGTACGAGGCGGCGGCCGAATTAATGACACGCGGGGTTGCGACAATCGTCGATAGGATCCGGCAATTGGGACTCGAGGTGGCATTGCACAAGTCCGAGGCCATGGGTTTTCATGGTCCTCGGAACGCGCCACCTGCGGGTTCCCAACTTACGGTAGGAGGGGTTCACATCGGCGTCGAGTCGACGATGAAGTACCTGGGACTTGTCCTCGACAGCCGGTGGAACTTCGTTGAGCATTTCCGACGTTTGGCTCCCAGACTGGAGCGGGCTGGGGCTGCATTAAAGCGGCTCCTGCCCAATCTGGGGGGTCCAAACGCCTCCTGCCGGAGGCTCTACACGGGGATCGTGCGGTCCATGGCCCTCTACGGGGCACCGGTGTGGGCACCCTCACTGAGGCTGCGCCCAGCGCGCCGGTTGTTTGCGGCCCAGAGGGTCATGGCCATCCGGTTAATCCGGGGATACCGCACGGTCTCGTGCGAGGCGGCGAGTCTCCTTGCCGGAGTGCCGCCATGGGATCTGGAGGCAAAGGTCCTCGCGCACATGTGGGAGTGGCGCGAGGAGGCGAAACGCCGGGGCGAAACTCCACTGCCGCGACAAATCGCGGCACGGCGGACAGAGCTCCGGTGTGATCTCATGGCGACATGGCGGGTACGATTGTCGCAACCCAGTGCTGGGCACGCCACAATTGCGGCGGTAAGTCCCCTCTTTGAGGAGTGGATAGAGAGGCGCCACGGCGTCCTCACCTTCCGCCTGACGCAGGTTCTCACCGGGCATGGGTGCTTCGGTGGGTTCCTGTTCAGGATAAAGCGGGAGGATACGTCCGGGTGTTTCCATTGCGAGGATCGTCTGGAGGACACGGTGGAGCATACGGTGGAGGTGTGCCCTGCCTGGGCGGAGCACCGCCGTGTCCTCGTGGAGGCGATCGGCGGCGGCGACCTCTCGCGTCCGGCCCTGGTGCGAGCCATGGTACGGAGCGAGAGGGAATGGGAAGCCGTCACCTCCTTCTGCGAAGCAGTAATGCTCGCGAAGGAGGAGGCGGGGCGCGTGAGGGAGTGGCAGTCTCTGCGCCCTCACGCCCCTAGCCGCCGCAGGAGGAGACGCCCCGGGCGTCGGGAGTCGATTGCGGACTCCCGGCCACCGTAGGCGCGAGCTTGCGGGTGGCGAGCAATGGGTAGCTCGCCGCCCGGTAAGGACCAGGCTCGGGTCGACGGCGCGCAGTGTTCCACGCGCGCCTCAAAGAGATGTCAGCAGCAGTGTAGGGGTCTACTAGGACCGATGCCTGCCGGGGTCGCGTGATTGTTCGAAAGAGATACCGTGACCCTGGCACATGGGCTGAACTGATGGAACACGGGTGGGTTTTAGTCAGTAAAAGTCTGACACGCCCTCCCGCTCCGCCCAGAGCGGGAGAAGTCATTTGATGATTTCCCATCCTGAAAAAAAAAAAAAAAAAAAAAAGGGTTGTATTGATGATTATAATTCTGTAAATGTTACGGTCGCGAATCATATTTTTTTTTCAACAAACATCCTGACAATGACCTGCAAATTGCAAGAAACGTAAGAAAATTTGAAGGCTACCCTTGCGCAAACCAAACCATTATCATTGTAACTTTGTTACTGCAATCTTTCCTTTCAAATGGGGTAAAAAGTTCACAGCAAACATTAATACTTTTGACAATACCCCCTCCTACTTACACTTATTATATAATGTTCATCATAAAACATATTGTGATAATAATTGACGTAAATAAAACGAATAAAAATAACAAAATGATATCCTAACTGAAACTATTCACAAACTAAATTAAAGTGTCGAAAAATTCAGTCGACTGGTATTGTTGCCACGTTGCCTAGCCCCTGGCCAACATAAAAACAAGCCCTTGTATCACGGGAAGTGTCACTCATCCGTTTGTTCCTAAAGAATTCTAGTTTCTGGTATTGTCAATAAACCGCCCGGCGGAAAGATCACCCATGACCCAACGGTATAACGCGAATAAACATGCAAACTGTATCATGATCCCAGAATAGTAATTGATCACAGTCGGTAAGAGCGGCTCCTTAGATATGTACACTATTTGCGAACTGGCACAATTGACAATAAACAATGGCGCTGATGACTTCATTGTCAACAGCCTGACGTGTGGTAATTGTATTCGGAAAAGTCACTAATGACATGAGATACATTAAGAGTGACAACCCTGATATAAAACAGGTCAATTTTGTACTTTCGGGCATGTCAGTTGATCTAACAGTCATCGGAATTGAACAAGCGGTCGTATTATTTGCGCTGTGATTCAAAAATTTGGCTTCAAAGAACCGCTAACAGTAAATGACAATCGCTTCTGTGAAGCCAAGCAGTTAAACGAGGCGGATTAAACTACAGTATTTATAGTCACAGTAAATATGAATGATATAAAGGAGGATGGTCACACATTAATTGAAATTGCATAATAGCGCTAACCAAAAATATATTTTTTGTTGGATTGCTCGCCTATGTAAGTATTCGTAACACAGAAATCTTGTTGAAAAAATATAAAATCTACAGCCAGTAAGATAAAAGAAAGAAAGCATGACTATTATTATTAAATATTTTTTAAATATTATTATAAGCCTTTCAGACAAGAGAGCTAAGAGGATTGCAAGCTTATCTAAATCAATACAATTATTGAACTTTGCAATTAAAGACCGCTTAAACAATGCGAACCATTTAGCAAGTAAAAGTAAACTGAGATCGTCTTGACAGTCAAAACTTATTGAATGCTTTCTAAACGCTTTGCTAAAATCAATACTATATTCCGTGTGTAAACCATAATTCAAATTGTTTCCTCTCGTGTAATACTAGAAGACTTAGTAACGTGAGTAACAGTTGTAAAATGTAAAATTGTTGTTATAATAGCAACTGTTCCTGCCGGGGTCGAATACGAATAATCGGCCGAATATTCGGTTAAAAATTTACCGAAACAAATATTCGGCAAGATTTCATATCGAGCATCTGAAGAAATCAAGTTTGAGCTTGTCAAGTAAGATGAAGCACACATCCCTCAGCCTGCTGAGACCGCTTCTCCCGGATGACTCGGACCAATTTTGCATCATCTTCTCTAGTTGGATCTTACCAATGGGTTGGCAAAAACACGTTATTAGTTATTATAAAACGGGCTACTTGTTCTTATAATTTTGCTACTCCACATATGCTTATAGACTTTTTTAATTCATTATGATTCGTCAGAATGTTCGGCCGAATGCGAATGTTCGGCAAACCTGCCGAATATTCCGAATACCGAACATAAAATGAATATTCGGCCCATCCATATTAAAATATAGAAATTGGTTCTCTGCTCTCTTTTCATTTCATGTACATTTTTTTCTTCAATGAGTTACCACTCTTTTACTATGTGATAAGTGGCCTGTACCCTATGGTGGAACTGTCACAGGCTTATTTATGGTACCATGATACACTGCTCCACTTTTCTAGAAAAATTGCATTCGTTCTAGTTACAATTTTAGGTTCATCGTTAATTGCTCCATTTCATGTTCAGTTGGCAAATAGTCAAGCAATGCTAAAACAACAATAAACAATGCTGTTTAGAAACATTGCTACAATAACATAATTATTTTGAGACCACAAACTCATTTCCGAAATGGTTCAGATTTAGGTCAGAATCCATCAGTCACGTTAGATCAAACATACTTGACGTTTCAAGGTACTTGAAGCGGTTTCGGAAAATTCGCCAAACACTTATAAAGAAAAATAAATGTATGAGTAATTATAGGATAGACATACAGTAGGGTCATCGAGGCGCTAAAACTCCTGGAAAGGTTTGGCAGAGATGTAACTAAAGTATACCCAGCAACGCAAAAAAAATCTGCTGTTTTATAGAAAAGTGCCTACGTTGTCAAAATGTGTGGCAGAGCAAATCTTTTAACGCAGGGAGTTTCATAATCATGTTCTGAATTGTAACAGTTTGAGCGTCAATTTCACTGCCATCCTGTATAACAAAAACTCATGTTAAGTTTAATTAGATTTGTTGTTCAAAAAATCTAAATATTAATGTAGCCATATGAAATAGTATCACACAAGCCCTTTAACCTTACTATTCTTGTCACTTTTAACACTAATTTGTACTAACAGCTGTCAAGATGCCACCATAAAATGCAATATTAGATTAACAAGCTCTACAAAAAGTATCAAACCAACCAAACTACCAAACCAAACCAACTTACCGTACCAAACTTCCTTGAAAGGTACCAAATAAACCAAGCCTGTCTAAATTACCGCTTAGTACTTGGCATGTCGGCAAATAGCACTCACCAATCGCCACACTTCATTATTATTTCACAGAAGTGTCCCTAATTCAATTAATTCTTGCCCACAACCTTACAAGTAATTTCGCACAGCCCTCTTAATGAATACAAATCGAAATGACAATAAATTTTGGAAATCCCAACGATATAAGGTACTATGTAGATCATAAAAATAGTTCCTAGACCTACACCCTTGATTAATATGCTTAATACATGACTTGTACAATACTTTGACTGAATAATAATCAAAGGTTTAGCTAATAAACATATAAATGACAAAATTTCATCATTAGGTGACGCATCAGTGAGGCACCTTGGCTGACACAGTGAAGTGACATCAAATTATTTCCGGCCACTCCTTGCGAAAACTTCTAGACTTAACTAAAGCTTTAACAAAAATGTAGGTGTTGGTATAAGAAATGATATAATCGGAGTTTAAGTTGTATGACAGATAATTATCTAGACTGTCAAGATTGCAAACAGAACAGTCAGTTAACTTCAATGGGTTTCTCAAGAGTTATCTGGCAGATTAATAGGCAACAAAGAGCAGGTTAACCTAGTTGGTTAAATCCTTATATCATTTGAATCTAGAATCTATTGTACAAAAAAACTTTTAACAAAAAAAAACAACCGACTTCCTTAAAAAAATACTACAACGTCAAAAATAACTTTAATTTCGGAATTCGATGTCTTAAGACACCGAAAAAACGAAATAAAAGTTATTTTTGACTTTGTTGTGTTTTTTTAAGGAAGTCCATTGTTTTTTTTTTTTTTGTAAAAAGTTTTTATTTTTAACTTTTTAGTTATGGTAGATACTCCGCACTAATCTAATCGTGATATTCGTTCATTTGTCGTGCAATATGGTTTTCAAATGGATCCCATTGTCCGAATGGAATCAAATTTTAAAAAATGGAATCGAAGAGTTCCATTTTTTAAAATTAACCGAATTACCCGAATGGGTAGCACCAGCTTTCAAATAAAAAAAGAACCATCAAAATCGGTTCACCCAGTCAAAAGTTATGAGGTAACAAACACAAAAAAAGCAGTCAAATTGATAATCAAGATGATCAAGAAAAGGACGAGGCTCCTTTTCTTGAAGTCGGTTAAAAATTCAAATTTCTTGTCTGATCTATAAGTTCACGGTGATCATTGTTCACCCTCGTTCACATCGCAAAAAACCAAGTATTAATAGTAAATCTTTTATTACAGGATCGAGATAGCAACCTGACAGTACCAGCGCGGTGGGAGGACAGGAATCTTCGCAAATACCTCAACAAACCTGACGTCGGTACGTATACTATATCCAAACCAATCATGTGCCACTTACGTCAGAATTTGACCACTACATCTCCACTTAACTTATACAAAAGATTGGTAAGAGGATAAAGTTTGGCAATAATAAAGTTCTGAATCCCCTCGATGACACACTTAAACCATCGCAAGTTCTTTATGAAAGCTAAATTATATATACTTTTGCTTACATAATATAAAATTATGGAGGACTTACAGTCTAGAATCGCCGCACTTTTCATAATTTCATAACCTCGTTATTTAGACTTGTATTTAACACCACCTACCAAGACTGCATTTACAGATGAGGCAGATGTCTCTCTATCGTGTATGTCTTCAGGAATTGTAAATCAGACTATTTCAACTACTTCATCAGGTTCTAACATCGATTCCTTAACTCTTCGTATGCCGTGAACGTGGATCCACGCAAGACACAATGGTTTTTAATTGTGTCTGTAATTACGGCATGTAATGGGTTAATCAGCCCCTTCCAGATCATTTTGATTGACAGAACATTTTCAAACCCTCTTACAAATTCTGCCAACAGTAAAATCAAGCCGATGGATCGGAGGTATCTTCGACTACGGCGTCAAGTCCTGGCGATGGGGCGGTGACCTGCGCAAGATGCACTACCAGTCGTTCTCCAAGATGAAGAAGATGAGCCCGGAGGACCTAAAGTGGCACTGCATCGCTATGATGCCAGAGCTGCTATATAGGTAAACTTTGAATTAATTGTTTAATCTAAAAGGACTTAAATAAAAAGTTTCAATAGCGGGGTTGATCTGCGAGATTATAGAAAGAGATTGACTAGGGTGCTAGAATAAAGATAAGTTAAAATAACCTAATAAACACGTAATCAAAACCAAACAAAGAATAGAAAGCTTAGAAGGCGTGTTATTTTTTATCTTAATTCTGTCTATATCTATCTTCGTAAGAAGAAAAACCTGCCAAATACAATAAGCCATTGAAAAGTAATATAATATTTATTATATTTCGAGAAGCAATATTGAATCGTGACGAACACAAGAGTGTGGCTCAAGGATGCCGCCGGGATTTCGGTTAGAGCCTAAAGCTCTGGAATTCGAGTTAAATCACAAGAGCCGTTTGGGACGTATTCAAGTTATGTTCTGTTGGCGATTTATATGTAGTATTTAATTCATACTTCTTTACTTCGTAAACTCGACCCCGTGGGAATATCGGAATAAAGGTATCCTGTACTTATCCAGGTCATGGTCTACCCACGTGCAAAATCCATTCAGCCGTTTCGGCGTGAAAGCGTAGCAAACAAAATACAAAAAATCAAATCCTTTTTCTTTGTAATATTAGTTCAGACGTTCCGATTTTGGCAAGAGGTATCTTATAAATAATCTGCACCTTTCTCTGTATTGCCAATTCCCGTATCGTTATTAGATGAGTCTTGAAAATTAAAATCGAAAATAAGTCGGTTATCTTTCGTAGTTCATAAAGACATACCCATGGAAAGTTTTTCGATTATTAAGCTCGGAGGCCATGGACCCGATCTTTATAAACACGAGGCAAATCGTGTTAATATTAACACTTGTTGGCAATCTATTGAGATCAATAATACATTGACGTACATTAATGTCACTAGATAGACCTAAATTATTTCAATAAATCGTACTTTAACCTGATTAGGTCAGTTTAATTGAGGTAGTTGACTGCTACATTTTCCATTCCTCTTATGCCTTGTACCATAAATCACCGAAACCGACTAACCATGGAGTATTCCTGAGAAAAGCAATAAGTTTTACGATTCCGTGGCTTTTGTTGGTCTTTTGTCCCTGGTACGTGACGTCATCACACAATATACCCACTATTTTTAGCAGTGAGTTTTATGGTCGTTTAATGTCGAAGGCCATGGTGTTGGCGCCTTATGGTGTGATCATGGGTTTCACATGGGAACAAAAGTAGCTGTTTATTACAGTATGTAGGTCAGAATCATGATGAATGTAAATGGGACACTTTGGTACTGCCCTATAATCGTAATGAGTTTCGTTTTGATTTATCATCACATCACAGTTCTAGCTACTTTTGTCGTAGCAAAGAACAAAATTGTTAAACTCTTTTTACTTGAATAGGAGGCTTTTAGCTACTTTGTATGTGTGCATTTATTTTGTTATGTGTGTTTTATTTGTGCAAAATATTAAATTTTCTTTCATTCTATTAAAAAATAAATAGTAATTTCCAGTAAGCAGCAGTTTCCCCTAGTTTACTTCCATTATATTCAGTCAATTTGAATAAATATCAATACTTTCTCCATCCAGCCGTAGCATATAAATAAATATACTTATATTAAAGTTTCACCCACGACCCTTCACATTTGGACATTCCTCACTAACTATCTACTCATAGAATCATTTAATCACTATCAACGCTAATTGCTTCAGGTGGTCACCGCGCAGCTGCATCGAAGCTCGTCACTACATCTGCCAAACCAAACTCCAGAAGGTGCCAAAGGCCAAAGTGAAGGACTTACGTCGTCGCTGGCAACGAATGGGCAAGATCAACGAAATCACTGCACCAAGCGTCAGCAGGGAGATCAACGACCCCATGATGATCAACGACGTCACTATCAACCCCGTACCTAACCCGAAGTCGTACGATCTTCATCCGAACCCGCAACATACCCGATTAAATCTGAAGAGACATGGCCCGAGGTCGAATGCGATTCCAAATTCAAAGTACGATCTAAGACCGAATGAGTTGAAGAAGAGATCGAGGCCTTTAATACGCAGGCGGCTCAAGAGACCGTTCCCAGGGTAAGTTTGTCATACATAGGAATCTCAAATACTAAAGCAATTCAACTTACAAGAGCTTTTCAAACAAAAGTTTGTATTAAAACTCGTCCCAAGTTTTCAACTTCAGTACAATCAACTATTCTCAAAGTAAAATATTCACACATTACATAAAAAGGTTAACGGCCTATATCGCACGTGTACTAGAAAAGTAAAAAAAGTTATCACGTAAAATAAATACATGGTCCATTAATAATACTTAATGTTTGGCCAACTTTCCCCATTAACAGACCAATGGCAATCAATTTCTCAGAGCACGTACTTTCGAACAAAAACACATTAAATGTACATTTATGGGAAACATAGATCAAAATTAACTGCAATCGTTTCTCCCTTATCTACCAATATTTGGAATGAACGAATAGTTGGCTATTGCTATACCAATACTGGTGAGAGAGATGGTAAGCAGAGGTTTCTCTTGTCGATAGTATTGTATTGCCAACTATGTCGATCGTTAAAAGCTTGGCACTCCCAGTACATTGTACAGATGCGTTGCTAATCGGTTTTCAACAGGTGGACTGGTCTCGCCTGTTTAGACGCTCACCTGCGTTATACGCAAACCATCAAATCAAACCTAATGTCCAATAGTTACTATTTAGTTAGAAGACGAAATTGTAAATATTCTCTTTGGAGCGCCACAGGGAAAGAACTTAGGACCTTTTAGTATCCGGTCGCTGCATGAGAATAACAGTGATGTAGTAGAATCTAATGAATTGCTTTTTCATTGCAGTTACACATGGAACCGCCGCGACCCTGAAGGCTCATTCCAGCGCAACGCTCAGCTTCTCCGCTCCGGCCACACCGGGCTCACTCCGCAACAGATCAACGCGCACCTCGCGCGGCTGCGACACCTGCGCGACAAACAAGTCGCACGACGCAAGCGACTGCGCGACGACGACTGGCTGGAGAACGAACCGAGACAAGCCCTCGCTCAAACACACGCCAGGACTTACACTGTCGACAACAACATCAGCGCTCTTCATCCCAAAACCATCGTCGAAGAATTCAACATGATGGCGTTCCCCAATCACCCCGCCGCTCCACCCAGTGCGAACCGCAACTAATCGATTCGATTCCAATGATCGTTTGTTTCGATCATTCAAGAATCGATTATTCCTCGATGTTCATTTAAGTTCCTCGCGATTTTTCCGAACTATTTCCGACTTCGCTTTTATTAATATTTATTGCTGACACTTTGCGATCCTTGTGACTCCTATCATTACTTTGTTTTCCATTACTTAATTGACTATTAATATCAATTGAGTGAGGATTCGGCACCTATTGATAGAGGAATCAATACAATGTCCGGTCGCAGTAGAAACTCATAGCGTATAAATAGCTTCAGTAACATAGTTGTCTGCTAACTGTTTCATCTCGGCGTTATTGAAAGCCTACATCGCAAAGTGTCATATCATTGTTCTTCTTCTCTTCCTTCTAGAGTAGCCAGAACGTACGACCTTGTCTACTCGAATTTTACAAATTCAGCTTTTTATCCATACTTTAAATAACTGCAATCCAGTGTGAGTCTTGTCAATGTAGTTGTAGTTACCACTCTATTGCATCTGATAGCCTGTAGTCATTATTAAATACTTCATTTTCAATATTGTAATATACAATAACCATATCTACGACTAGTCGTAAATGTGGAATAAACATTTCTATTTTTCTCTAGATTTAAATAAAACCTCTTTGACAAGGTGACGAATGCAACGTTGCTTTTTACAATCTTAGTCTGGCTCATCAATGGATACGATGTATTATTGTATATCAATACACGAGGCATCATAAAACATGTTACTGCGATCGTAGGTAGAATTAAATATTGATAGATCTAACTATGTATGTAAGTCAGGGGAGTAAGTTAAACGATTACTATCTTAAAGTTTTTAGATGTCAGTACATCAATTTTTATTATTATTTCGTTTGTTTAAATTCCACACGTTTTTAATATTATGGTTTCTAATGCTGTGCTTTTAAATTAAGTGCGTCGTGGTAATCTGTTTTATTTTTTGTATTTATAATGTACTAGTCAGTAAGTTTTATGAGAAAGTATAATTCTAGATAACTAAAATGTTTAATCTTATCCATAGTTTCAAATATTTTGAAAATATCAGTTTTACTTATAAAATAGTTTCGATGTAGGCACTACCAACAGAACATGTTGGATCATTTCTTTAAATTGAATTAAATACTAAAGGAATTATTAACATTTTCTCACTGATTTTTAAGTATATTTATTAAAGAATAAGAAATTAACAAGAAAAGTGTCGTACATCATAATTGGCATTTCGTGTTTAATTAGCTAAGTAAGTTCACGTTCCAATATGTTTGTTATTTTAGTTAAAACCTAATAAATTAATATTTTTTTTACTAAACTGCCAGTTATTGTAGTCCTCGCATTTATGAAGTAAAATCACATTTCGTGTAAGTTTTTGTAAAATATTTTTAAGCAGTCGTAAAAGAACCTTTTTATCGATATATTCAACACTATATGATTGTAATTTAAAATCAATATCATCGGCTTAGTCAATCTCATTGACTAAATTAGAGTGTTGAAGATTATTTTGTTCTGACATTACCATAAAGATCCGAACTTTATTTTTGTAAATTCGCACAATCTTTGAAAGTGCAATTTGCCATTACGGCCAAGAACATGCGAATAAACACTAATATTCTTGGAAAAATATTATGACAGTTCCGAAAATAACCGATATTTTGAACTAAGCCGATGATTGCCCAAATTTTTCAGGATCGAATTCTAGATACTAAATGTTAACCACATTTTAGATTTACCAACGTACACACTACATATCAAGCTATACATTTCCAGTATAAGCTGACATGTCATTGTTCGAAAAGCCCATACAATGCGAGGTCAGCTAAAAGTGGAAATGTATAGCTTGAGCAGAGCCGTGTTTACATCAAGTCGTTGCACCCAACATAATTATAATGTGCGTGTTGGATCGTGCATAGCTGTAGTAACTTATGGTCTTAGATTTCGAAAAACTAGTCTACTAGTTACTAGTGACGTGCTTATTATAGTATTACTCTAATACCTCAAACCATGTTTTCTTGGAATATAAAATAAGTTATAAAAAAATCTTTAACATCTCTATCTAATATTTTTGTAGTAATTAGGTACTTACTAAAAATATCAAATTCTATATTTTGATCTGTAAATACTACTTAATTGTAAATTTAGTAGTAGCAACACCGAGGTACTGTGAATTCTTTTTAAGCAAGTGGAGAACTTATTTATAGGAACAAAATAACTTCTGTATCTTAATTATTAATGTTTACTTATAACTATAAGGAAATAAAGAATCATCAGTATTTATTGGTTTTATTTTTAAACATCATAACCGTAGTACATTCGTCACACTATTCTGTGAGATTTCAAGTGCTGTTATCTGAAACACGAGAGAAACCTATACATCCCTAAGATAACATCACACATAAGACCACGCGTTGTTTTCTCGAAGGATTGGGCAGAGGTGAATCTATAGGACACCCAAACTTCGCCAGTTATGTTTTTAAAGTCACAACTCTAGACTCCGGGCTGCTACTGAAAAATTACAGATAGGAAACCTCAATATAATTTTACCCGACCTAAAAATCGAACCCAGAACTTCATACTCAACAGTTGTGCTTGTGACCACTACTAATAGCATTTCTAACTGTGCTGTAACTCATATTCGGTACAAAAATAAATATTTTCAAGGGAAAGTTCAGCGAAAACACCTCAAAACGATGGGATACTTTTTTTGGATGGGAAATCATCAAATGACGTCTTCTGCTCTGGGTGCAGCGGAGGGTATGTCAGACTTTTACTGACTAAAACCCATCCGTGTTGCTTCAGTTGCCTATGCCAGGACCATGGTAACTCTTTCGAACAAATCCGTGACCCTGCACTGAGAAAACTGACAATCATAAAAGAGGTGAATTCAGCTTAAAGTATGATGAATTCACTCAAAGGACGGAGCATAGTGATTCACCAAAAAGAACGATGATAATACTGATGTTGATGATAACAGTATTTAAGATGATGTGTCACCATGGATTTAGTTTTAGTTACCTACTATTTTTCGATGCCTTCCTCATATATCCAGTTATATCCTATTAGTTTTCCTACAATTTTTCGGTGCCTTCCTTATATATCCAGTTATATCCTATTATTTTTCCTACTATTTTTCGGTGACTTCCTCACATATTCAGTTATATCATACAATTTTTCCTACTATTTTTCGGTGCCTTCCTCATATATCCAGTTATATCCTATTATTTTTCCTACTATTTTTCGGTGACTTCCTCACATATTCAGTTATGTCATACAATTTTTCCTACTATTTTTCGGTGCCTTCCTCATATATCCAGTTATATCCTATTATTTTTCCTACTATTTTTCGGTGACTTCCTCACATATTCAGTTATATCATACAATTTTTCCTACTATTTTTCGGTGCCTTCCTCATATATCCAGTTATATCCTATTATTTTTCCTACTATTTTTCGGTGACTTCCTCACATATTCAGTTATGTCATACAATTTTTCCTACTATTTTTCGGTGCCTTCCTCATATATCCAGTTATATCCTATTATTTTTCCTACTATTTTTCGGTAACCTCCTCGTATTTTAGGTTAGGTCCTCTTACTTTTCCTACTATTTCCTCATATCTCTGGTTATAGCCTATTATCTTACGGAGGTCGCCCTCAATAGGAGGATTGTGTTTTTTAATAAACCAATTAATATCTCTATAATACACCAGTGATTAGTTGTAGTTCTACTCATTCTCCATCAGTAGGACTACAACTAAATACTGGTGGATTACACAGAAATTGTTTGGATTATTAGAAATCACAATCCTCCTATAATTGAGGGCGCCACTGGACTTACATGATCCCCTTATTTTTAAGTATCCAATATTGGTTCTTTCCTTTTAAATATTATTAGGTGTGAGCTCAACATTAAAAAAAACTGAAGAACCCTAAACTTGAACCTTAAAAAAATGGAGAGTAAGTAAAAAAAATAGAAAAAAGTACCTTGGCAAGAATGGTAAGAAGGTGAAAAGGGATGTATGTATAAATTAAACAAAAAATTGAATGGTATTTTTATTTCCATAGTATGAATGAATAATTATTATATACTCTAAACATTTATATTCAGTATAAAAGAAGACTGTTTTGTTTAGAAACATCCTCGCCTTAATGATTACAGTATCTATTTGTCGGTCATTATAAAGAATCATTATATACATTATGTTCAATAATTCTAGTTTTTACAAATTAAAATAAAGGTTGAGACGATTAGAAATTTAATTTACAAAAAATAACAAACTTTACATTAATGTACCTATAACTAAAACATTTTTGCCCTTAAGGTGATTGCTTCAGGGTAGCCGTTTTTTGCAATTTGCAGGCCAGTGCTAGGTTGTATGTTAATTAAATGTTGCACGCGGGTGTAAGTACATAAGTTGTACTACATACGTCTTACACCCGCGTCTAACATTTCAATCAAAACCTAGCACTGGCCTGCAAATTGCAAAAAACGTAAGAAAATTTGAATTTCGCGGGCTACCCTGACGCTTTCACCTTAAAGCTGCATACAATAAATTGGTTAGGTATATTATTATAGTAAATATCTATTTTCAAGTAAAGTGCTACCATAAACACTCCGATGAGACTAATCTATCCCTCATACAAATACTTTACTTTAAAATCTATTACTAAAGGTGAACGCACACTTTTCAGAGCCGAAGGAGGCGAAAGAATCGAATTTTAGAATTACTTGTATGAAATCTTATGGAACCTCGCACACTTACCGAATCGGACGAATAAGGTCGTACGATTCGGTGCGGATAAGTGTGCGAAGTTACATTGGACTTCATTTAAGTAATTCTAAAATTTGATTCCTTCGCCTCCTTCGGCTCTGATAAGTGTGCGTTCACCTTAAACCAGCTATTGGTGCTGGCTCATACCATTACTTTATGCGGACACCGTTATCGGGCCGTCTTTATAGGATATCCTAAAGGGATATCCGATAAATACCGTAACTAAGGGTAGATTACTAGTTGAGCGCACTCTGCTATAAAAAAATAACTGCCCTTGGACTCTGCAGTGCCTCAAACTAGCAACGCCGCGTACGGTATAAGTACATAATTAATAATTATGTAAACGTTTCCAAAAAAAATTGATATTACTGGATTCAAAATAAAAACACCTTAAAAATGAGCAAACGAGTTAACTCGTTTGCGCATTTTCAAGGTATTATAGCAGCGACCGTAAGCCGTTAGAATACCTACAGAATTTTGAAATTTTTACTCTAGGTACCATCTACTTGTAATATATGACGTGTTACCTCGCATTAGAGTGAGCGTGTTAGGACACGGAGAAACGGCATTTTGGCAAGGAAAGCACAGATAATCATTACCACGTTTAACTTCATAAGAATTGTAATGAGAATTAAATTCAATAGTTTCAAACATACAGCAACGGAAAAAAACCTCTTCAGTATCTGTCACCAAAATTGCATCAATTCGCGGGCTACCCTGACGCTTTCACCTTAAAGCTGCATACAATAAATTGGTTAGGTATATTATTATAGTAAATATCTATTTTCAAGTAAAGTGCTACCATAAACACTCCGATGAGATTAATCTATCCCTCATACAAATACTTTACTTTAAAATCTATTACTAAAGGTGAACGCACACTTTTCAGAGCCGAAGGAGGCGAAAGAATCGAATTTTAGAATTACTTGTATGAAATCTTATGGAACCTCGCACACTTACCGAATCGGACGAATAAGGTCGTACGATTCGGTGCGGATAAGTGTGCGAAGTTACATTGGACTTCATTTAAGTAATTCTAAAATTTGATTCCTTCGCCTCCTTCGGCTCTGATAAGTGTGCGTTCACCTTAAACCAGCTATTGGTGCTGGCTCATACCATTACTTTATGCGGACACCGTTATCGGGCCGTCTTTATAGGATATCCTAAAGGGATATCCGATAAATACCGTAACTAAGGGTAGATTACTAGTTGAGCGCACTCTGCTATAAAAAAATAACTGCCCTTGGACTCTGCAGTGCCTCAAACTAGCAACGCCGCGTACGGTATAAGTACATAATTAATAATTATGTAAACGTTTCCAAAAAAAATTGATATTACTGGATTCAAAATAAAAACACCTTAAAAATGAGCAAACGAGTTAACTCGTTTGCGCATTTTCAAGGTATTATAGCAGCGACCGTAAGCCGTTAGAATACCTACAGAATTTTGAAATTTTTACTCTAGGTACCATCTACTTGTAATATATGACGTGTTACCTCGCATTAGAGTGAGCGTGTTAGGACACGGAGAAACGGCATTTTGGCAAGGAAAGCACAGATAATCATTACCACGTTTAACTTCATAAGAATTGTAATGAGAATTAAATTCAATAGTTTCAAACATACAGCAACGGAAAAAAACCTCTTCAGTATCTGTCACCAAAATTGCATCAATTTGGCCAAAAGTGGGTAAGAATTGTTCATCATCTATATCTACAGTAACAATAGAGTTCCGCTGCCATATAACACCAGCTATTGTAGCGGAAGTAACCGAATATTTGAGGACAACGCCAGTGCCGAGAGAAAACTTGACAGTGTCTCCTGAATTTAATGCAGATTTTTTTCCTAGTATTTTTGTTGTAGGTATTGTATTTTTCACAAACAAGTCATTGAGCATAAGTTGACATTTTATTGCTAGAGTCTTGCAAACATTGACTCGATTAAAAGATGATCTAGCCACTAACTTAGATACCCTGTGCTTGGCTTCAAAACGCATAGCCCACATGTTACGTACGGGGCCGAACTTCATTAGCATGGTAGGATAATGAGTCAGAAAATGAAACTTTGGCTGCAGGGGTGATTTTGTTAGCTCCGTGTACAATTGATTAAATTCTGCTATTATAACCCGGAGTTGAATATTGGTGTCACTGAAGACCCTATGACTTAATAACCTGTCGGTGATTTGCCGCAACATAATGTATAATTTCCATACTTTATTTTCTAAAGGAATGTAAAACCCGGCTATTAGGCTGAAGTATCTAATAAGGGTAAGCATTTCTGATGCTGAAGTTTTCAATTTTACTTTCGAACCTTGGACAACTAAACAATTACTTGGTTTTGAATTCCTATCTGGTCCATAATCAAATGAAATTATTCTTTGTTGCAATACTGAGATCTTTAAAAGACCTTCGGCAAGGAAGTGGTTTATGACAAAGGTCATTACATAACGAGCTACACCTTCTAATATATCATGCATTGGGTCTACTGCTACATTTTGAAATAAATCAAATCCTGTCACCTTAAGCCAACAGCATGATTCTTTAATGCCCGTGTTAGGTGTATCGTTTTCTTGCAATTGAGCGTGGTATGAAGTCATATTTCTAAGCAAGTTACTGTTTTCATATAGAGCAGTTTGCAAACCTTTCTTGTCAATGTTACAGATTCTGCAACACTTGTTAGCTGAAAAACTTTCAGTAAACCCGAGAATTGAATTCAGGCCTAAATTATCGCCAGTTATAGCAACAACCTTCAATTTTACGGTTCCTTTAAAAAACTTATTTTCTATAAAAATTCCTTTGTTTTGCAAGTAATTCAATTCCTCAATAACAGGGTCAAAAATAGCTTTGTTTCCATATTTAGTTTTGTCAGCAGAATGGCAAATAGCTAACAGCAAAATGTTATTCAACAATGAAAATAAATGTGGTGGGAGTGCTGGCAAGGAAACGTATACACCACCAAGCTTATGCACCCCAGCGTGGCTCCCCAAAGGATTTCCAATTTCAAAATCATCATAGTATACTACTAAAGGAAGAATAATGTCCGACGCCTGCGGTGTACACATTGCCAGCCATACAGATCCCTGCATTACATTTTCTAGACACATTGGCCTCATCGGATTTTCTTCACGGATTATTAAATTACCCCTTAGGTGGTTCAAATAATCCGTTACATCTTTCCAAATAGTGTCAATGGAAAAAAATTTCTTCAAAACCTGGCGAAGTTGAATTACTTGCATTGTACGTGGCTTGGTGTGTAATGTTAAAGTGTTACTCCTTTGTGAAATGTCAGGACAATAACCAACGATTACTTCATGTGGTGGTATAAAAGAACCTAATAAATTCAATTCTCGGAATCTCAAATATTCTGAACGAAACGGAAAAAAGATGCCCTTCAAAGCTGTGTTGAACTTATGAAGTCGTTTATTAATTTCGCTTCCAGACATGCTTTCCTCATCAGCTAGCACAGGGCCGAATACGGACATTAAAGACGGTGCGATATTGTCAAGAAGGGTTTGCAAATGACTAACCATAGCTTGTACAGACGATCGAGATACAGAGGGATTTACATAGAGCGTTGAAATAAATTTCAAAACTTCTTTATGAATAATACTATCAGCATTATCAAGGACTTCCGGTTCACTATCAGCTTCAATGTATATGTGCTCAGTTGCTACTTTGGTAGTCTCTGTTTCACACATAGGAACTACGCAAGCCTCGTTTGAGGTGGATGGCAAATAACGAGTGTTTACTTTATTCAAATGTTTTAAGTTAACATGTTTTCTAAATTGTCTAACGTCCGTGAAATACCGGTAGCATGCGTCTTCACCACATTTATAAACTCCAGTAATATCAATTTTTTCACATTCTTTCCTTATGTGGGTAATAAGTGAAGAAAACGTGGGAAAAGTCCTTTTACAACTGTGACACTTCATCTTAATTTAAATTGTGACTCCGAGAGTAACTAATATCTCCTTCACAGATTGTGACATACGATCGTACGATGTTTTGACTTTGTAAAAACCAATTTGGATAATAAGCCAAATGTTATAGCTTTCAGTAGGATATTTAGCCGCAGTAGCATGAAATATTTTAAAAGTCACATCAACAGCCTCAGTTAGTGTTGTGAACTTGTAAAACGTATTGTCACATACTGTGAAGGAGACACCTGACTGGCGGCACCAAATTATAAATGGTTGGAGGCTAATACCTAGGTTTTGAAGCTTTTGGCGACGCTCCTCAATTACCACTTGCACGTCTGCGTCATCATCCACGATGGTCACAAATCCATCCAATATCTCCGCTCGTGAAGCTTGCCAGTCTTTTCTAGATCGACGGGCAGGAGGAATATTAAAGAGACAGCCGAGTAGCAATATCGCTGCTATTAATTTTGTCTCCGGTTGTTCATCTGGAAAGAAAATAATAATAGTATATTTGACACAACACATCATCATTAACTGAGCAAATAGGGAAAAGTATCAGAACAAAATAAAATCTATCTATATAAGTAAAAATGAATTGCCGAAATGTGTGTCCGCCCGCCCGTTACTTCTGAACGACTGCACCATGTTAGATAATTTTTAAATTCTTTTTTGTCTATATATTTTATAACGGGTTCACCGACCCAGGGAGGTCGAGCACCTAGAACTATATAACAGAATCATTTCCTTACCGTCACAAATTGCCAATGTATCAGCTATTTTTCGACGAAGAAACGAGTCCTTTGTGGTGTTAAGCTTCTGCTGAGCAGCTTTTAGTATGTTTTCCGATGAAGCATCCAAGGCGTCGAGGCCCCCGGATTTATCAGGGAACAGTGCTTCGTAGTCATGAGTCAGGAGTCGCCATCCATCACTTGACTTCAGGATAGGATACTTATTGAAGTACTCCTGTAATGTCCCTTCCTCGTAGTACAAGTACCGGAGGCGAGCTCGCACCGTCTCCCGCCACAGGGCACTGACCTCCTGCCACGGACCAGCTGAAGGACTTGACAGCTGCTCTAATGCTGACGCTACGTCCTCCACTTCACCTGCACACAAAAATTAAAACGATTAATAATTAGTACAATGACAATAACGGTTCTTAGATTCAGATATTTTGTAATTTGTAACGAAAATTTATACTAATTCAGATATTTTTCTCAATAATTTTGTTCTTGATAATTTAATTCAATCTGAAAACATAAAATTTCTTGAAAAGGAGTTACCTTCTTTAAGTCCGGTCAGGTCGATTCCAGCGAGTGGAGGGGTGTCTAGCCTAGGACTGGACTTGGAGCGAGAACGTGACTTGGGCTTTTCAATAAGGCCCAACGAAACTAAATGCTGCCGTCGAGCCCTTCTGGCGGTGACTAACCAGCCAGAGATATTGCGCTTAGCCTGGTAAGCATCAGCCGGCAGGTACGGCGCGTAGTATAGGGGTGGTGACTCCTCTTTAAATAATCTGCCAATGTCGTAGGATAGAGCAAGCAGCTGCGAATCTGTCAGAAGTACCGGGTTTTCGGCCGTAATGAGCTTCTCCATAAGCAGCTTGCATAAACGCCCACGCACGTTTGAGGGTAAGGTGCCCGTTTTCTGCCCAATTGCTATTATTTGTTTTCCCTCGACTGATGAATTCAGTATGGTATTCACCTGAAACACAAATAGTATAAGTATGGCATTACAAACTAAATATGCAAGGTAAAAGTAAAAAAAAAAATGTCACTAAAATGTTGAAAATACAGGTTCAATACCTACCTTCCATTCAGTATAATGATCAGTTGGAGTCGGTGCCAGTCTAGGCATCATGCATTTAGTTGTTAGTTATAGCTGTCACCAACTCCAAATATATTACTGATCTTTGTGACATATAGTATAGCTCCTAAACGGCCGTCGGTACACACATACAGGACAGGACAGGTACAGACGTTAAACTTATCTGTTTACGCCGGGGGTTAACAATATTGAATGTCAATTTAAATTCCTTATCAAAAGTACAGGATAATAGGCAATAACTTACTAAATTGCTCCCGGTGGACTCTTGTCTAACTGCTTCACCCACTGACGACGACGAGTCCAGTGGTATCACCAGTATGTCACCATCCTAAAATAATATTTACTTTGAGACAATGTTATAATAGTACATGTAACAAAAAGGTGTGATAATATGAGTATGTACGGTCAATTAACCTCAATAATCGTTGAAATAATCACTAAATGTGTCCGAGTGCGACCGTTAACTAACAGGCTATAGCTAGCCCTAGCCGGAGATAACTCAAGGGAAGTGTTATATTTTTTTACTAGTAATCGGTTCAGCATTGCAGGTGTGAACGGTCCTGCCCTCGTCCCTTGATCCGGCCCTGATAAAAACTAATCGATCAAGATCAGGACTGATCCTGGTCTCAAAGAATGTCTATACCAAATTTTGCATCGGTTCAGTGTCTTAGGTATGAAAATGTGAAAAGGTCCTGCCCCAGCCGACAGATAGACAGACAAACTTACTTTCGCATTTATAATATTAGTATGGATGTAATTACAAATTAATACATATTGCTCTTGAACCAAAAAACAGTAAGTACGAGTACTTTTCTACAATTTTGCAGAACTTACCAAATTTTCCTGGTTAAGTCCTGCTTCGCAGTCTTGGTTGAGGATTGAGCTTTGCAGTCCTTCACACGGTGGCAGAGGCTCTAAGTTACAAGGTAGACTAGTTAACAAGTCATTCCTCAGGACCTCTTCAAAGAGTGATGAATTGTAGGAGTTATCCTGAAATTTAACAAGAAATTTAAAAAGGTAATAATAATGTACTTAGTTGGTAAACTAACAAGACTGATGAAAAGTTATGATTTTATTCCACTTTTTAAATAAATACTGCACCGGTTAAATTGTTAGGTATCTTAAGAAGACTTTAAAATAATAAAAGTTAATAAGTAGGTACCTACCTACCTACATGCAAGTAGGAGAATGTGCATTTAAGCGACGCAGGGCATGTGTAAGCAAAAAGTTTAAAACAAAATTTACTTTTTTGAAATACAATTTAACATGAAAACAAACCATATCTTTTGGTTGGTCGCTTTTTAACATGGCCAGAGCTGCTTCAAACCGGAGTCTGTCCCCTATTTGAGGGAACATACTATGTATGTCTTGTTTACTAAGCATCTGCATTGTTGCGATATCAATTCTTTCAGCTGAAAAAAAAAGGTAAATTTAACAGCGCCCTAATTGCAGCTGTGAAATGCACTACGTCGCATCGACTTTATAAAATGTAGGTTGGTAGAGCTCGTCTAAGCTGAAATGACGCGCCCCAATACTTAAATTTGTATACGTACACTACGGTAAATGCGGTAGTGGGGCGCGTCATTTTAGTTTAGACGCACTCTACCTATTTGTTTTTTTTTGGGTTGCAGTTGCACATCGAATCTAGTGTATAATATAAATATGAACGTATATCTAGGTAGGTGGGTAGGTACCATACGACAAGACTATTCTTGGTTGGAGTGTACAGCGGCCAAAAAGTGTTATTTTCGCAAATCGTTTATTTTCTCGATTCTATATTATGTAACACCTAGAAAGGCTAAAAGTGTCTGGGTGTTTTTTGTCTCCGACCAACCGTTTGTCGTAAAAACGATGTCGAAGGGATCCATAGGTAAGGTTATGTTAGAACTGTGACCTTGAAATTGGTCGCGAAATTTTTTTAAGTATATTTTCATAGTGCCTCTAAGACGACACTCTGACCCTATTCTTGCTAGAAATTAGAATGTGTGAATGTAATGTGTGAGCTCATGCTAGCAACTTACTAGGTAGGTTTGTCAACTTACTTTCAAAACGATCGATGTAGCGTTCCAAATTCCACTTCTTCAAAAGATCACGCGTAGCCATATCCATTTTTGCACTGATCAAACACGTTCACTGGCACTAATGGAATTGTTATTGCTATTAATTAAACGAGTCGTGAGTCGTGACTTGCCGGCTGTAGCCGGTGAAATACAAATGGCCGACCGAAATGGCGCGGCGGCGGAATTAGAGATGTGCCAACTCGGAAAAAACACAAATCGAGTTAGCTCGAGTTGAAATTCAGCTAACTCGAATTAATTCGAGTTAACTCGAGTTAGCTAAAAGAAGTTGAGTGTATGATTTGTTACAAATTACTTTTTTACATCATTGGTAAACTTCATAGTTCGTAGGTAGCAATTAGAAAGGTCTTTATAGTTTTACTCATTTATTTTTGGTTTTAGTCTTATCTTAGGTATAGTAAATACTCATATTTAACATTAAAACAAGTTAGGTACCTATTAGCAGTCTTCACAGAATAATATCAGTCTGACTTTATAATACAGGTACTAGGCTATGAATAACTTAATCATCACAATGAAAATATTCTTAAACAACTTTGTTATTTTTAACCGATTTCAAAAAAAGGAGGAGGTTATCAATTCGACTGTATTTTTTTTTTTTTTTTTTTATGTTTGTTACCTCATAACTTTTGACTGGGTGAACCGATTTTGATGATTCTTTTTTTATTTGAAAGCTGGTGCTTTCCGAATGGTCTCATTTTAATTTGGTTCCATTTGGACAATGGGGTCCATGTGAAAACCATATAAGTCTTAAATTTGCATTATGTATTTGCGCGACAAATGAACGAATAACGCGATTAGATTAGTGCGGAGTATCTACCACAACTAAAAAGTAAAAAAATAAAAACTTTTTACACAAAAAAACAACCGACTTCCTTAAAAAAAAACACTACAAAGTCAAAAATAACTTTAATTTCGGAAGTCGGTGGCAAAAACCTTAAATACAGAGCCTAAGACACCGACTTCCGAAATTAAAGTTATTTTTGACTTTGTAGTGTTTTTTTTTAAGGAAGTCGGTTGTTTTTTTGTGTAAAAAGTTTTTTAAATATATAATGATCTACTATAAAATACTTTTGCTTACTTTGTTTATTGGTTGCCACAATCAAATGTTGCAATAACAACTTTTATTCAAATATAATACTACTCGAAGTATAAAATTATTTATCACAAAAAAAATACAATGCTAAAGTCAAGAAATTAAAAATATTTTCCTGTAAGTTAATATTCAGGTTTTTCAACAATAAATATTCTCAAAAAATAAACATCACGTTATTGTGTACATAACTTAGTTCTGAAAAGTATATAACATAACTTCTTGTTAGTTAACGTAATACATAAGTTAAATAAAATATTCTCAAAAAAAAAAAAAAAGTAAAGTATCTTCTTGGTGTTACATTTTGTAACAATAATAATGTAAGATAAAAAATGTACTTAATAAAGATAAATAAAAGTTTTGTCAATTTGTTTGAAAAATAAAGAAGAAAACAATTATTCAATACTACTACTATACTGAAAACGATTGCTCTTTCGCTTGATTTGTTCATTACGGCCAGCCCAAACTCGAGTTAGGGAGAATTCAACTCGAGTAAACTCGAATTTAGCACAACTCGAGTTAACTCGAGTTAGAAACTCGAGTTGACACATCTCTAGGCGGAATGAAGTGAGAGAGGGAGACCTCATTATATAATGCCGTCACCTTAAATTTGTAGGACATCATTCAAATGCTACTCATAAATGGGTCTCTGTAATAATAATTTAGTAGGATACACATAAAATAATATGACTATATTATTGAACTTTAATGCTTACTCTAAAAATATGAGATTATTTAATCGTATTATCATAGGATTCACATAAAATAATATGACTGTAATATTAAAAAATGATGCTTACTTTAAAAATATAAGTTTAAAGCATTATCATTTAATATAGTACATTAGGGGGATGTCATCGTATTTTTAGAGATACTTCTTCATATTAAACTATGAAATCTATTTATATTACGGTGACTGTCATTGTGTTTTTTAATTAGAATCTTATTTATAATTATCATACTAATTTATGGGACAGTGGACCATTTTCTATTACATTGTGTTATTATTTGAAGAAGACAATGTTATTTCATAATTACAAATTTTTACGATGACAAGTATCATAATATTGCATTATTTACCCAAAAAATTCGATTCCATCTTAACACATTTCACTTCTAGCGTAATATTTACTTATTATCAACATATTATAAGACAACGCATCTATTTTAAACCAACGTCACGATATTTTAAGATTATGCCAAAATGACATTTTTCTCAGTGTGGCAGGAACTATGGAATCCTGGAATTCTCACTTTGAAATCGCAATACTTGATCGTGGTCACACCAATTAAGCGAAAAACGCCACCTTAGATAAGTAATACTCATTCAGCTTTAATTCATATACCTAATTATGCACAGTTAACAACGACTATTTAAAAGAAGTTTGATTGTTACACTGCCATCTAGTGCCGAGTAGTGGAACTAAAGATATTTCAGTACTTACCTTATAAAACTTTTCAACTATACAAATACCTTGCCGCTCAAAGTGAAAGTCACAACAAAAACACAATAAAAAAATATGCTGAAACTTAAATGGGGAGACCGCAGTGACGACTTCGTTTTTGCTTTTCGCCACAGATGGCGCTAGTTGGACCAGCTTGAAGCTAAGTTAAAAGTTTTCCTGAGATATAAAATGAGTTGGGCGGGTAATTCACCATGTTTTTTTTTTAAGAGTTTCACCTTTCTATTTTTACGTTTCACGTAAACATAGAATGACTGTTTGATTCTTATCCATGAAACCAAAGCAAAATTAGATTGGATTGGCTGTACAGCAGGTTCAAAAATACATAAATAACATATTATGTGCAAACATACATAAACAAATACATAAATAACATATTATGTATTTTTGAACTATTATGTATTCATAATATTCTAAGCTGGATGCGGGAAGCACAAGATAATAGATTATCAATATTTAACATTTTAAATCACGAAATTCAGGTCAAGCAACAAGATCATTCACCGTCAGCAACTTAAGCTACGTTTGAACCGCGCTTTATTACACCAGAAATAGGTTCTAAAACATAAACGTTACTGATAACATATCATGCAATTATACGGGCCATAATTTACAGGGTCTACATAAAAAATTGCCAAACAGCCTAAAAGTAGTCTAATAGCCAAAAAACATCATAAATCCGCGCGGATCAACGACCCATTGACCGAATCAGCGTAGTTTCCAACTCTGTTGGCGAGATGTTACGATACCGTTGCCATGGTAACCGTGGACAAACAATACAGCCGCCATGATACCTATTGCTCCTAAAGAAACTTTTTAATTAATAATCCGCATTGTTCGATATCCATTGACATCTTTCTTCAACATTTTTCACAAAACCGTCAATAAAATACGCAATGGATTTGAAACGAGTATTTGGAACGCTGCATTTTCTTTTCACAGTACAGATGCGAAGCTAGTTAAGCATCAAAACACGCGAAAATATATTTTCAGTCGTTGTATTAAGGGTTACGATATAATCAATATAAAAAGTAACGAGCAACGCTCTGAATAAAAAAGCGTGTTAAACAGAGAACTAATGTGGTCAATTTGAATGTTTTTATTGTGAAATTATCACATCTAACGTAGAACTATGCTACTCGTTTTAGTATCATAAAAGTTCATAGCATATCTACTTTTACATTTAATTATTTTGACCTTTCATCGTCTACAACTGAAAATGAGCCTGCCTATAAAAATCTAAATCGGTCTTTTGTGATCGTAAGCGGGCATTCTCGTATTTATTTGAGCATACTTGCCCATAGTTATTAAAAACTTATAGACTGCGGTTGTCCATCTTTTCAACATAATCCATACTAATGTTATAAATTCGAAAGTGTCACATATAACCTAAACCAGTGAACGGATATCGACAAAATTTTACGAGGTGGTAAATCCTGCGGAGGAAATTATAGGCGACTTTTTGTCCCAGTAGTACGTTCCCATTCATACGTGGGATAATCTTCGACATCGGCGCGGGCGAATCCACGGGCAGAAGCTAGTCCCATGCAATTTCATTTGCTCTCTCGCGGAAAACTCACTTAAAACCAAAATCATCAACAAGTCGTATACTTACTATTCTAGTTCCATTGAAAGCTAGATTTATACAACTAACTAACTCACCATACTACAAATGTTTTGACACACAATTTATTTAAGTTACAATAGCTACAGCTGAGCATGAGGTCCTAGTTTCGATAGCCGCATCAAGCAAAGGGCTATTAAGTTTTCCCATCTGGAATTTCTCAGAAGCAAATATGAGACTCCGCCTCTTCTCTCTGCTCAACCTACCAATGATGCTAAGCGAAGCTAAGATACGTAAATAACGAAATCCTACTGATTGCTTCTAACACATAAAAAAAAACTTTTATTTACGGACTACATTGTGCTAGGCACTAAATTATCTTATAAACTGTGTTTTTACATGTATAGTTAGAAAACAAAACAAGATGGTAGTATATCGACCACAGATAGTTTCATCAAGACTCATTTAATACATGAAGCTTGATAAACCTACCCATGGTAGGCCCGTCCAGCCTTTCAGCAAAGACCCTCATAATACTGTTGGTGCCTCCTCCTACTCTGCGTGTCATCGATGCAAAACAGTCATCACAGTCCGCTTCGGGGAATATACCTGACGCACTACAGTAGGGTGAAAACCTCAACAGCACCCTAAAGGTATTATTGTATTGTATTCACAGAGTTCTGCTTTGGTAGAATCCGGGGTTTCCTATTTAGCAAACATTCAAGTAACATTCAAGAAGTTACAGTACCATAAGCAAAGTTTTGAATATGCTAACAAGTGTTTACAAAACTACCCTACAAAATCTTCAAACCGAAAACAAAGCACAATCAAATACCTGTTACCATGCAATTCAAAATCAGAACTTACATAACATGACACTTGTAACCTCGACGCGACATAGACAAGACTATTTCAGTCCATTCTGCATAATGCCGTCCACAAGTGTACGAGTTACGAGCTATCTTGGTCATTCATCGCATAACTCCTGCCGACTGCGATTAGTTTGCTTTTATTTAACACCTTGCTTAGTCACGTAAGTACTTGAACTTCGTTTATTTGTGCTTGTGATTTAAATCATGATATATTTATGGCCATGGTATAAACATGATACATTTTTTTTAAATACAAAAACGTTTTTAAGCTGTCACTTAAGGAAAGAAAGAGAAAGCTCCAATACAAGTTTTATTGATTAAATGAACTACGCATGACAATGACGTCATGCAAAATCCTGCATCGCACAAGCAAAGTTTGCCGTGCAAGTAGAATACATACATCGACACCAATCGTCGCCCTCACTCTGGTCTAGTCCATCCCATGCTGCCCTCTGCCAGCGACACCACATGGTCCTTACCCTACTGCTGCCCTTACTGTGTAATCGCTTTATAAGCCCTGGCTGGTGGCCTTAATTTATTAAGGTTGCACAGGCAAGTCTGCTTACGCAGCCGAAAATCTCGTAGGTTGACCTGCAATCGAAATATCGTCCCCTTTCCAGCACGCGTAGCATGACCGCCTAGAAACGGAACTTGTCGACGGAAGAGAAGACAAAATGATAGATTGTATCGTAGAAAAATTGTGTAAAACTGAAAAGAAGAGATGTTTCTATTCTTTGTTTCTTCGTCGTTCTTGGTATAATAGATATATAATTGGTCATGCTACGCCGGCAGTTGTCTAGATATCTAAATAAGAAGCGACTGCACATTGAGTTTTCAGATAAATCCTTCTTCTTAAGATATGAATTAATAGTTTCCTTTGGTGCTTGCCGAAATCACTTAATTCACTTTCTAGCTGAACCCTTAATTCTTCCCCGAACGATCTTGCCTACGGCCCACTTCCAAAGGCAAATCAAAATCCCAATCTTATACTCTTTCACCTCACCGCCCTCAATCAACCTCTATCTATTATTACCCGCCAGGTACCTCTGATGTTCCACACGCAAGACGTGCTTCTCTCTGCCCCTACACTAATTGCACAACAAACATGACCTTATAACGAGCCGATATGTAGGTTACTTCATACAAAACGCCAGCGATTAGCCTTAACATACGTAAAGGCAGCTCTGACCCAAATACGCGTGTGAAAACTGCGTACCTAGTATGTAGAACGTTGAATCATGACCGCCTTCTTGGGTAAAACTGTTGGAATAATCTGATTTATACTTAGAATGTAAATGAGCAAACCTTTGGACTTTTACTGTGTGAAACTCATTGAACTAGAAACATTATATCCTCCGATCCTGTAAGAAAGTTACGAGCTTTGAAAACCGGTGACTTAATTATAGAGGCTTTGCTTTCAGAGATTTCATGCATTTGGTGGGTTTTTAACCCCCGATGCAAACAGAGAGGTGTCTGTCTGTGTCATCATAGCTACCAAACAACTAAACCGATTTTGTTTATTATTGTTTTTTAATTGTTGTTGGCTAATAATAACTGTCGCATCGAAGTTTAAGCTACGCTTTCATTCACTGCATATCATTCCATTCCATTGTCATGGACTTCGTCTGAAATAAATTGAACTATATTATTATATTGACACACCTTCGTGCCTCGGTTGGTCACGGCTGTCATCCGAAGATCTTTGACAGTAGCTACTACCCTTAACGACTGCCAAAGATCTATTATTTTTATCACCAAACAGTACAGTTCCTTTGAATTTTAAAGTTATCACTATAATAGGTACGCGTATTCTTTTGTATATACATATAGTTTTGTTATTTCATTTTAGCGAAAAATCATTTTCTTTCGTAAATCCATTTCTTGAGATTCATATAGAATCGGGTTTTCTAAGCCATTATAACAGTAGTTAATAGGTACTTGAGTCTAAATGCTATTAAATCAAATAATAAAGAGGAAATTCGTTTAGGGTAGTTAGAAGTCTAAACTCCAAGACTGGTAAGCTAAAGAGTATCGTATTACCCAGGACCTGGATTGTGGAGGTCAGACAGGCAGTCGGTCTATCTAAAATACTGGTAGCATCCGGCTAGACTGAAAGCCGTTCCCATCAAAGTTGGGAAACGGTCAAAGCCAAAGCACTTATTTTATAGGCACATAAAAGGCACTTTTAAATGGCAACATTTACAGAATTGATAGGAAAGGCTAGGCAAATTGACGATGTGCTTTCGTTTTCAAGACGTCTTACTTTTAGATCACTACGAATAGAACCATAGAACGTGTTGGAGTATATTATCGCGTCGTGACCGATACGGATCTCGCGTGATAGACCAACAGGGTAGTAGCGACCCTAGGCCCTTATCATTATCCCATAAAACAATATAGACATATTATTTTGTACCTTTACCAATGCCACTGTGTCCTCATAGCGCAAAAATATACTTCTGAAAGTCAAAGTTTTACAAATAACGAAAATGTGTTCCGCAAACTTATCTGGCAGATAAGCCTCACCCAATAATGGGTTTTTTTTTTTAGTAATGGGAAATCATTAAATGACTTCTCCGGCTCTGAGCAGAGTGAGAGGACGTGTCAGACTTTTACTACTAAATCCAGTACCGTCTTTACCATAAGGGCACACGGGGCCCGTGCCCAGGGCCCCCATAGCCAAGGGGCCCCCGAAAAGCGAATACACAAATAAAGCGATATATTCGCTCACACTATACAATTATTTTTCTACTGTAGGTATTTTACGCAATCCACACTTTATCCATACTTCCATACTTCCATACTTCCATACTATACTATATACTATATATACTATATTTATATTAATATTATAAATGCAAAAGTAACTCTGTCTGTCTGTCGGTCTGTCTGTCTGTCTGTCTGTCTGTCTCGCTTTCCTGCTAAAACTACTGAACCGATTTAAATGAAATTTGGTACACAGATAGTTTAGAGCCTGAGAAAGGACATAGGCTACTTTTTATCCCGGTAGTATGTTCCCGCGGGATAGTTTCCGACCTTCACGCGGGCGAAGCCGCTGGCAAAAGCTAGTATTTTATATTTTTATATAATTTTTATATATTTTATATATTTATATCCATACTATCCATACTAATATCCATACTAATCCATACTTATATTATAAATGCAAAAGTAACTCTGTCTGTATGTCGGTCTGTCTGTCTGTCTGTCTGTCTGTCTCGCTTTCCTGCTAAAACTTCTGAACCGATTTAAATGAAATTTGGTATACAGATAGTTCAGAGCCTGAGAAAGGACATAGGCTACTTTTTATCCCGGTAGTATGTTCCCGCGGGATAATTTCCGACCTCCACGCGGGCGAAGCCGCTGGCAAAAGCTAGTAATATTATAAATGCAGAAGTAACTCTGTCTGTCTGTCTGTCTGTCTGTCTCGCTTTCCTGCGAAAACTACTGAACCGATTTAAATGAAATTTGGTACAAAGATAGTTTAGAGCCTGAAAAAGGACATAGGCTACTTTTTATCCCGGTAGTATGTTCCCGCGGGATAATTTCCGACCTCCACGCGGGCGAAGCCGCTGGCAAAAGCTAGTGATTATATAATTGCATAAACGTGGCATTGCCAAACTTCCCAGATAAAAAATAGGTTCATCGGCGTTTCGCCACCGTCTAACTTTTTTGTGGGGCTGTAAAATTGTCTTACTTATAGCCTGCATTTTTTTTTTCTTAATTTTTTGTATTTCAATATATTTATATAATTTTGGCTCTGTCTCGCATAGGGTCACTGGCCGTTTCCCGTGGATATGACGCATGATTTTACCCATCTTTTTTTTGTATTTATTGGTCATCTCTCCGCGTCATGTTTGTCGCAAATAGACGTATTTCTTTCTTCCAACAATGTTTTTGGTCAAATTGATAACAGGATAAGACATGAAGATAGTATAATAGTAGCTTAGTGAATTTTTAATCGGACCCCAGAACATTTTTAAAATCTTTCCTTAACAGGAAACATTTTACGTCATAAAAATACCTAAAAACTGTGGAGCATATTAGTCCGGTCAAATTAGACTAAAAAATAGGGGTGAGGTTACAAAAATTCCGACTTGGCTGAATATTGGTAGGATTATTCAATACACTATTATAAAGGAAATGTGAAAAGTCCTCATCAATCTGGCACGTGCAAAAAAATTTACTCGGGGTCAAAGGTCACAAAAACGAGTTATTCGCGATTTTCAGCAAAACGATAAGTTTTATCATACAATTAGCTTTGACAAAAATTGTAGATCAAATAATTATCTATAAAAAATGTCCAAATTCTTTTTTTCCTAAGAGCCACCGTTTTTGAGATATAACGATTCAAAAAGTTGAAAGAGTTGTAATCGTCATAATATGCACACGTTTCCACGCCAGCTTTGTGGTAGTGTACTTAGCGCGTTTTTTTAAAATGTGGTTTCCCCGTTGGGCCTATTCCACTGATCTTTTGTAATTAACCCCAGTTTTCGGTTTTAAGAAGGAACTGAAGCAGTCATAATGATACTTAGCCTCAGCAGCAACTAAATCGCATTCGTATTCTACTCGAGCAAGAACAGTTTTAGCCATGGCATCAGAACCTGAGGACCTGCCTCACCGGACACGGCTGGTACGGAGCGAGAGGTAATGTCTCGCGTCCGGTTCTGATGCAGCTCATGATACGGAGTGAGAGGCCATGGAAGCCGTCACCTCCTTCTGCGAAGCATTAATGCATGCGAAGGAGGAGGCGGAGCGCGTGAGGGAGAGGCAATATCTGCGCCCTCACGCCCCTAGCCGCCACAGGAGACGCCCCGGGTGTCGAGAGACCATACTCGACTCCCGGTCACCGTAAGCGAGGCGAGGCGAGCAATGGGTATCTCGCCGCCCGGTAAGGACTAGGCCTGGGTTGACGACGAGATGTGTTCAACACGTGCCTCAAAGAGATGCCAGGAAAATTGAAGAGATTCGCTAGGGCCGATGCGTGCCACGGTCGCAGTTTGTTAAAAAACTTACCGTGGCCCTCAGGCAACTGAAGGAACACGGGTGGGTTTTAGTCAGTAAAAGTCCGACACGCCCTCCCCCAATCAAAAAGAAAGGGGTCACCACCGTCATACTTTTCAAGCATTGAGCGGCACCTATCAAAACGACAGCGTTTCTGACCTTCCGTCAAATTACCAGGCTTTTTGACGCCTAACATGTTACATGAACATAGCCTAACATGTTACAAGACTTTTTGTAAATTCTTCATATCAATGCCTAAAGCTGCCCAAATCTGTCAATATGTGTCCTTTCTATCAGATTTTGTCAGTAGCCCAAACAGTACTATAAGATAATTAGCCACACAACACTCGCGTTATCTTCAGTAGTCACCGTGGAATGACGTCCTTCTCGCGAATCGTGGGTATGCTTCGACCACGTTTAAGCTCATTAAAACAGTTGAAAATAGTGGCACTGGTTAGGACCTCGTCATAAAATGTTAATTGAAGTCTATCGTAACATTAAGACCGCAACTAAAGTCGTAATTACATCATTGAGCGAAAAGTTTCTCCACTCAATTCCATTTTGACGCACGACAGACTCTTTTAAATTGCCGCCAATTTGTAAAAACAAATGGCAAATGAATTGACACATTTACAGATTCCAAAAGAGATCCTAATTCGAAATTTAAATAATTTTTTCATCGCCTGCTTTCCTTACTGGCCTATTCTAAAAACTTTCAGTGTGACTCCCGTTTATAGAAATATTAAAACTAATAAGACATATAAAAACAATAAAGTACAGCAAATAATTTTACATAAATACTTTTAAGGTTTCTAAGTTCTAACCAATCAATAAATAATGGGGAATAATACAAGATTTTGCGCGAAAAAGTCACGAAACAAATCATTGTCATAATTGTAACTGCTTCAAACTTCCAGCACCACACTTATTTAATTAATAATTTATGTATATTTTGGTTTGCACCAATTAACCATAATAAATAAAATATCATAATTCATAACACACAAAAAAAAATGTCTTTCGATTTTTTTAATTTTCAATAGGGCCCCGAAATCGTGTGTGCCCGAGGGCCCCGGCATGGCCTAAGACGGCTTTGTCTAAATCCACCCGTGCTCCTTCAGTTGCCTGTGCCAGGGTAAGAGTTACCATGCTCTTTGGAACAAATCCGCAATCCTGTCAAGCATCAGTCCTCGCGGACCCCTTCAGCATGTGCTGACATCTCTTTGAGGGGGGCGTGGAACACAATGCGCCGTCATGTCGTCGAATCGGGCCTGGTCCTAACCTGGAAGCGAGCTACCCATTGCTCACCGTCCGAAAGCCCGTGCTTAAGGTGGCCGGGAGTCCGCCATGGACTCCCGATGCTCGGGGCGTCTCCTGCGGCGGCTAGGCTGTGAGGGCGCAGAGATAATTTGGAGGGGTTTGCCATTTCGATTTTATTGTTATCTTATAAATAGTGGCTATCTAGGCACTGGGAAACAAAGCCTCAATCTCTTTAAACACGAGATGTGCATCAGTTTTTGTTCAATTATGCGCAACATTCATCGTAAGCCGTGTCGTATATATTACATTACCTACATAGCCACTATGTTTGTCACAAAGATAGGTGACTACTATTTGTTTTGTTATTACCCGACTTCGTCGAAGCAAACAGGAGGGTTAAAATTTTAACCGATATATATGCTGCTTATCATAATTTGACAAATGAGGGATCGTACAAAGCGTCTTGATTGTCCACTGAGTATAGGCTATGTGGCGTTACGCTCTAGATGACATAAAGTGATGAACTAAGAAGTATTTCAACCTACATTTTGGAGATCAGTAGGTACGGAGCTGCCGTTCTGACACGGCATTCGATTTGGCGTAGTACACCCTTGGGTGGACGGGTTTGCATATTAATTCTTCTTGGCCAGCTACCCCGGCTAGCTTTATAATAATAGCTTACTCATATTTCTAGGAATTGGTATTATTCTGGTTGGATGGTGTTAATCGGATGGCTTGTCATTGTTTCGTTTAGTGAGGCAAGGTCAAAGGGCTACCTTATCTGACACTTTGATCGCTGGACTATTATTCACTCCTTCTCGGAATTGTAATTGTTTAGCGGAAACGTATAACAGTATAATTTCTTGGATATTTTTTTACATCATCTTTTTTTCAGTGACATTATAACAGAGACAACAACAACAACATATTAATTTAATGAAGGAGGATCAAGTTTTAAGATAACATCAACTTTGTAATATAAACAACTAGCTGTAGACTATAGGTTGATTTCATGAAAGAAATCTTAATAATGTTTCTTAGATCCGGAATACCAATAAAAACCACCAAACCTCATCGTGCATACCACCTATTAGTTCAACAGACTCGAAACCAGCCACAAAACGACCATGTACTTATATAAATCCACCAAAAGGAAATACAAGAAAAACCGAACAGACCAATTTTCCATTGAACTGACGCAAATTCAGTTCAATGGCATTAGAATGTTCCACGCAACTGATTAAGTATGCTGTTGTGGGCTATCGTGAACGTCGCCACGAACGCTTTGAAGAAACCTACAGGTCAATGGTACTCAAACCTTTTGTTTTAAATACTGTCCTATGTATTGGAGAGGCAATCACCGATCGAAGACGGCCCCAAGTCGGTGGACGCTTCTCAAACTTTTAATACATGGAGACTTTTTAGTACAATTTCTACATATTAAGTTATTTGTCAAATTTTAACATGGTTTGTAATTTTATATTTTTTCATGTTTTAATTTTGCCATACTTCAATTCTAGTACCACCAATTTTTTTTCTGCGTTATCACTAATTTTTGAGAATGCTGATTAACCATTTAATTGCGGACTGTGTGAGTGTGCAAGTTCAAGGCATGTTACCCGGACTTATTATTTATTGTCTTCATCTGCGTTGCCTTTTCCCAATGCCTTTTCCCCCTTAAATATGTTGGAGTCGGCCTACAGCCTAAAAGAATGCAGCTAAGTACCAGTATTTGGAGTGTCTAGCTGAGCCAATCTGACTTCCACACACAATACCCCTTGGTAAGACTGGATGACATACTTTCGGTCTTCTGAAGACCCGTACCGACCAGTCAAAGTTCCACGAATGACTGCCGGCTTAACAAGCTTTCCGAGGAAAACAAAGGATTTATGACTAACTTATCATACTTTTGGCAATTCGTTTTCACTGTGTGTTATATGCGGTGTCAGATCTTAAATGCCAACCTTCAACAAAAACACTTCGTCTATATTCATCAATGATGATTTTCGTGGTTTTGTAGATTCTAGCTGATCTATTCGGTAAACATCTCACCACAAAAACGTGACTGACGATGATGATTCGGTGCTAACTTTACAGTTATTTTTCTTACTATATAACAAGAGAATTTTGAACTAATGTTCGTCACTTTATTGCATAAAATTCAAACGACTCAATTACCTAATACGTATTTCTTGAGTTGTCGATTCTCTCAGAATAACTTCGTGCGAATCGACTTATGATAAGCCATAGTAACGTTTGAAGATTTTTACAGGGAGATAAACACGTATAATTTCTTGAAGAAGGCAAAGCTTGACAAGGCAAAGCTTGAACACCTCTGGTTAACCTCGTGGTAATGAACTTGTGATATTGAAGGTGCCTGAACTTAGATAAACGCCGCGATATGATGGAGGTCTTTGTGGCTGTTCCAAGCTGTATAATTAGCCTTACTTAACTTAAACTTGTACTTAATATTGGAAGTGGATTTGTTCATGTATACTTAAGTATTTCGGTTTGGTTCTTATATTTTCTTTTTGGGTGGGGTTAAGAATCTTTTGAACGGAAAATAAATATTAGAATGTGTTAAATTGATAGACTTACTGCCTCATAGATCTAGTGGTCGCAAGTACAACAGCTGAGTATGAGGTCCTGAGTTCGATTCCCAGGTCGGGCGAAGTGTTAGGGTTTACTATCTGGAAATTCTCAATTCGTAGCCCAGAGTCAGGATTTTTGCCCGGTTGATAGCAATAGGCTCGCCCCCCTATTACGTGGGACTACCAACATAACAGGCGAAATATGGGTGTACTGTAGGTACACCTCTGCCCAACCCATCGGGAACACATAGCGTGATGTTATGTTAAATTGATACAAAAAATATCGTAATTTACAACAATTACCTTTTGTCGAAATGTGGTATAGATAATTCACTTGTAATATTCTGATACCTACAATTGTTTTGAAATTAAAAATCCGAGTAGTTGCCTATACTCCGGTAAAATAATCAAAGAAACAAAAATTGCAACACAGTAAAAAAATACCACTCCCAGCTCCAGTCTCCCGGGACGTACTATTGTAACACTTCTGTCTATCCTTTTTTGTATTGTAATGCATACACGTGATCTCAAACAGCAGTCAATTCCTTGAACCTAACACAAAACCGACGCTTTAAAATTGCGCACCCGACCTGAATACCGACTTCAAAGAAAATATTGCATACAAATACAACAATGGAATGCAACACATCATGCAATCACAGGCTGTAACATCTGCTCGGTACTAGCGATAAGGGTCAAGGTCCCCTGGCGAGTGATATTACAACTGAAACGTATACAAGATTATTTTTAGTATATGCGAAACCTGAATATAGTTTGTTCAGAATCAGTAACTGAATCGATTCCAATAATTTTTACACTATGTTATATTTTGTACCAAAAATATTTAATTACGCTTCCAAGTCGCGGGCCGCGCTGTTTTGTTTCGATTTTAAAATTATCATGTCTTTCTCGTATTCAAACGTCCATTACACGGAGATGGTACGTACACTAGCTGTTTGTGGTGATCTGCATATGTTTTTGCGTGGACAACCAGGTAACTTATCAAGCTTATTACTTCGTGATTATTAATGATACAGTTTTGAAATTTTTTTCATAGATTCTTTACACAAAAATACTAGACCCGTGTTTCGGGTTTCGCATAAACAAAAATTAATGTTGTATAGCTTCCACCCTGCAAGCGTTTGAGTCAACGTGATTCACCCTGTTATCCAAAGAAATACCTACTTTATTGACAAGTGACCTTGTTGGTCAATTAGTGGCGGAATTAGAGATTGATAAAAATTATTAAAATGATACATATTTTATACGAGGCAGATGTGACTGGACACGCCGGAAGGGAACGCTCTCACGAGAACATTTAGTGACCTTATTGGTGATATTCTTCAGAAGGGTCAGATGCGTAGTACTGATAACGGGTGTGCGTGTATGACCAGATGCATGAACTAAAACAAGACAAAAGGACTATGTTAAGATCGTAGCAGGTGACGTTCTGTCGTTTCCTCCCCCCATGGGGAAAAGGCGTGAGTTTATTTATTTATAATAAGCACACTAACACCACAATCACTTACAATTCAAATAATATACAAGTTAAAAAGTAAAAAATAATAATAAAAACTCAATCTTAAAGTACCTAAGTATGTATTAATAATTCAAAAAAAAATACGTCGCGTTGGGGGACCGCTCCAGACCTAACAATTTATTTACAAATAGTCAATAAAATAAAATAGTATTACCTAACTAATTAAGAAAAGAAAACTTTTATAAAATTACTTCATAATATTGCATTTAGGATACGACCGTCAACGTCTGCCCTCGCGGAGCGGTCCCCCAACGCGACGTATTTTTTTTTTTTGAATTGTTAATACATACTTAGGTACTTTAAGATTGAGTTTTTTTTACCGATTTTCAAGAACACTCGCACATAAGTCACCTTTAATACCTTTTGTTTTATTGAAATCGCTTCATCCGTTCGGGAGCTATGATGTCACAGACAGACAGACACACACAGACAGACAGATAGACAGAGAGACACGTCAAACTTATAACACCCCTCTTTTTGCGTCAGGGGTTAAAAATTGGCACTTAAGTAACCATGTTTGTACTTATGTATGTATTAAAATGATTATCAATTAATTTTCATGCATTTTACACATTACACGATCAGTTGAATCAGATTGCCTAGCAATCTAGTGCTCGCAAGCGGCTTCGAGTCGCGAGTCGGGCTAAGTGTTATTGAGGTCTTAAAACATAACTATAGAATTGTTGGTGTACTAAAGCTACTCCTCTGCCTAACCCCGGGAATACAGGTGTGATGTTGTGATATAAATATATCACAACATCACACCTCAATAATCAAATTGATGACAATTCCTCCGAAGTAATTTATAGACCGAAAAGTGACACAATTATACCATAATTTTTCATAGTTTACTGCTTTATTAAACAAAAAATGGTTGAATAATGTAATTTTTTGACAATTATCTCGCACTTCAAGTAGGCCCAGCTTAACACCTACAAAATTACATACTTACACATGACATCGTAGGACATTGGAAATAAAGGAAAATGTAACAATGAGCACAAGGATAGAAAATCAATGGCACCATTTGTGGAACAAATACACCAAGAACTTGTCAAAACAGCACTTTAAACGGACACAAACAACTTAACTCGAGCCAAAATCCATCCGGAAATTGACGAGATTACCACGAAGTCACAAACTTTATTGGCAGAGGACCGAGCTGACCCTGAGAAAATTTTTGCCTAACCTACATATTTGTATTTGTGGGAATACTTCTTCTCTCACTTATTATCTGAATATTGGAATGTCGAACTGAATTCAACTATGAATGCCTTATTATGTGATGAAATATGGGCGTAGCTACTAAGCTACACCCATATTTCATCAGGTAATAAGGCTGGGCACAGACCCAAACTCCAGGCTGCTACTGAGAAATACTTACTAGGATCACCCTTTAATCTTGCCCAACCTGGAAAATAACGCAGGAGCTGCACACTTATCAGGTCGCGCTTGCAACTACACGGCATGCCGTACCTACTCTAAATAATTCATAATCAGCCTATATTGTTCCCACTGCTGGGACAGAAACCTCCTCTCGGTGAGAGGGAGTCGGCCGTAATCTACCACGCGGGCCCAGTGCGGGTTGGTAGATGTCACATGTCTTCGAATTTTATGTTCTAGGACATGCCGGTTTCCTCACGATGTTTTCCTTCACCGTTATGAGAGCAGCTCTAAATAATAACTCAAAGAAAGCCTGATCTACGACAGATTTTATGACTTGATAAAGAAGTACGTTATGAGGGGATCAAGGTTTGTTCCTCATAAAAATAACGATCGCGAATACAACGATGATTACAGGTTTCCGTCGATTGATTGATTGTGGTATTATTGAAAATGACTGCGCATTTTATCAGTGAGTAAAAATAAAAACAAAGAAAATACATTTATTTGCATAAAAAAGCATTATCAATTCAAGTATAAATAGATCTATGTGAACCTCGCAAAATGCAAGTATATATAAGGCAAATTATGTCTCTACAAGTTCTTTATTAGTGATCGAAGCTACAGGTGTAGTAAAATATGACTTAATTTTCCATTGAACGTTATGTTTGTACATACATCAAGTTCGGATGAATCTTTTCTTTGGTCAAGCTAATAAAGCTTTATGTACTCTCTCTCTCTCTCTCCATTAACAGCCGTCCTATGGGTCAAAACACTGAACGAAACAAGAAAATTACTTAAGAATTTCAACGATAAATATAAACGAAACATTGGTCTTATAATTGAAATCGATCGTCTGATCCAACCCGACGAATATTTTATATAAAAGTGTTTCGAATGCTTAGTCTTAAGAAAGTACGGTAAATTACTTACAAGGTAGAGTGTGGTACTATTAACGCTTATCTAGTAATCAGTTAAGGCTTACCGATAGTTATTTTTCTCAACGTGAGGTACGCGTCGTGTATGCGGCGTTTATGCGGCCTCTGTGCAGTGCCGGAAACAGCAGTCGTATACGCAATAAGACAATGCGTAGGTAGTCACCGAGTCAACAGCGCTGAGGCATAAAAGAAACGCCCCAGCATAAAATACACTTTCCAGGCTTTACAAGGGGAAATTTCATGTTCAAACTCAAAGCATTTATATCAAATAAAGCACTCATAGACACTTTTCAACTGTCATGGGATCGGTTAGTCAGAAAGACGCAGCTAGTTGCCCATTCCAAAGTGTTACCTTTGGAGAAGAACGAGCAAGAAACGCCTCGGTCCTTCTCCTAGTGGTAAACTAATTATTTACCACTAGCTTCACAAAGCCTTTGTCGAACGTAACAATTTATATAAAGCCTCATATCCAACAGTTCGATGCACATGGTAAACAATTGCTTTGTAAACAAACCAATAGGCAATATTTATTGCCCCCGGGAAAAAAAACTATTTCAGTAAATTGATGGCCAGTCTAACAAGACCCGCGGAAAATTATCGCTGACCTCAAAATAAGGGTGGTTTGAAGGGTTTCTGCGGGGCAGAGGGGGTTAAGTTGTTTTGGTTACCAGTGGTCTGCACGACAATAACATTGGTCGAGGATCTAGTTTTAATGGAAAAGAATGATTGTTTTTACAATAGTACTAGCTTTTACTCGCGCCTTCACCCGCGTGGATATCATAGGATAAAAATATCCTATGTCATTCATCTAAATACGTTCATCCGATAAGGAGTGAAAAGGTAACAAATAGACAGATAATAAATTGTAATAACTCTGACCCCGTGGACAAATTTTAATTAAATACAGACTAAATGTTATGTCAAGATACAGACATAACATTTACAATCACTAACATTTCTGAAAAGATATACATAAACTTTAGGCATTACTTTTTAGTTTTACAATCATCACTACTTTACCTCTTTTAGTATGACTTAAAAAAAAACGTTGTTTCACGTTATTCTTTATTTGTTACCGAAAACATAAATTTAAATTTCATAATGCCTGAATTTAGATATGCTGGGTTTCCCATACAAACTTTCATCCCCTATATGTACCCCTATATGATTATTTTGAGACAAAAAGTACCCTATATCCTTTTCTAGGATTCGATCTATTTTCTTGCCAAATATCATCGAAATACATTCAGTTGTTTAGGTATGAAAAGATAACAGACAGACAGACAGAGTTACTTTCGAATTTATAATAATAATAATTAAGTAGGTATCAAAATCAAAAAAAATCAAAAGTCATTTATTCAAACTAGGCTGAGAGTCAGCACTTTTTGAACGTCAAAGTTACAAAAGACAGTCCCCCCAAAACGCCCGCCCTTCGACACTTCCTAGTGCTTTAGCTGGGAAGAAGAAGTGGCGGAACAAACTCCCCAGCAGCACAGCTGTCTGTTAAGTTAGAAGAACTTGATTCTATACAATATCGTGTAAGTAATTAATATTATAAAACATACATTATTCGCCATATGTCAGCTAGCACACGCCAATATACGAACAAAACATTGAAAAGTAAACTCAAGCTGAAATAAATAATAAAACAAAATCGTAAACAGAACGTAAAACTTAAATAAAGTCTCCAGGCATAAAGGGCGTGCCCGCTTACATATTCAACGACGCAAAATGATACATATACATACATTGATGCATATTGCTAAGTTGAAGTTACAATAGTTAAACTAGGACCTCCGGAGTAAAAATAAAATAACAGTTAATACAAATAACAATAACAAAAACCATGGTCAGCAAGTCGACCAGTCACCACAAGCAGCACCCGTTCACGAGCATAACGCAAAGGTCAGCCATTACCCCCCTCGCCATATTTGAGGGAAGGTGGTAACCCGACCCCCGACGCTACCGCAAGCAGTGACATCTAAGGGAGCATGACGAACTTGCTGCCGGTTGGTCAGGCTAGAATATTATGAACAGCTGACGAGGTCGCTAGCTAACTACATGTTGCAATACAACTCATTTAAAATCACTGTAATGAGTAGATTATGTCCACAATAAGTGAAATTAAAAGAAAATAAAAAATAATTAACAAAATCAGTTAAATAAAAATAAAATAAAAAAAAAACAATTATATGAACTACCCATATAAACTGTCAGTAGGAAATCTAATTCTGGATTGAAAGAACATAAACATTGTCTTGAGTTAATCACAGCGACCAACTATTCTTATCGTTTAAGTAGTCGTTGATAGAATAGTATGCCTTTGAACAAAGGTTGGATTTTACTTTAGCTTTAAACTCATTAAACTGCAAATCTAGCAAAGCAGAGGGAAGCTTGTTATAAAAGGTAATACCAAGACCAACAAAAGAATTATGAACCTTATGAAGCCGGTGAAAAGGAGCACGTAGTTTGTCCTTATTTCTAGTATTAATGTTATGAATATCACTGTTTTTAGTGTACAAGTGTATGTTTTGCCTAATATATAAGATGTTGGCGAAGATGAATTGTGATGCCACCGTAAGAATACCAATATCTTTAAATAAATCTCTCAGAGAAACTCTAGCACCTAGTTGGTAAATCGCTCGAACAGCTCGTTTTTGAAGAACAAAAATATTTTGAATGTCCGCGGCTTTGCCCCACAGCAGAATGCCGTAGGACATTATGCTATGAAAATAACTAAAATAGACTAATCGAGCTGTATCAACGTCCGTGTACTGTCTAACTTTCCTTACGGCGTAGGCGGCCGAACTGAGCCTTCCCGCTAGGCTTGATATATGTGATCCCCACTGAAGTTTGGCGTCTACTGTTATGCCCAGAAAAACTGCCGAGTGTACAGTATCAAGCACCTGATTATTTAAAACGACATTGGGTCCCAGATTCCTAACATTCGGTAAGGCGAACTTTATACATTTCGTTTTCTTAGCATTAAGAACTAGGTTATTTGTGGTAAACCAATCCGTAGCCATTGAGAGCGCACTGTTCACGTCGTCAAAATCTTTTCTATTCCTGTCTACTTTAAAGATAAGTGAGGTGTCATCAGCAAAAAGTACAATGTCACAGATATTCTTTAAATAGAATGGTAAGTCATTAATGTACACTAAGAATAAGAATGGACCCAGTATTGAGCCTTGAGGTACACCTAACTGAACTAGTAGCCCGGAAGATTTTACACCATTGACATCTACACATTGGTGCCTATTTTGTAAATAAGAACTTATGACATTGAGAGCTTCGTTTTGAACACCGTAATGACGTAGTTTACGCAAAAGTGTGTCATGGTGAACGCAATCAAAAGCTTTGGAGAGATCACAGAAAACTCCGATAGCATTTTGCGAGTTCTCCCATGCGTTGATGGATTTATTTTCATTGGAAAATTAAATTTAAATCAAAACCAGTCTTCCTAACCATGAGTTAAATATTAAAGACGCAAAATTACGTATAAATAATCAATTTAAAATTTGAATTCCGAATCTGGATATTCTTTTTGATCGTAGGTATTCTTGCTAGTTGTTTTATCTAGGTATAATTATAACTTTTCTTAAACTGTGTGTACAGCAATGTTACAATCAAATTATAATAAAAAAACCAGAATCGAAAAGCCTTTTCTAGTTTTCCACGCTCCTCGTTCAACCGCGGTGGTTACCGAGGGTGGCACGTGGCCAGCGGTCAGTATTCGCCCCGCGGCCGACCGGTGCACGCCATGGAACACCACTGACCGCTACCAACATGACGGACGACATTCCAGGTGACTGTGTTCTTATTTTGAATTTAAAACGACGCCATCATTGTTTGTATGGCGGGAACTTGATGGTATGTGGAAATCCATAGATTTATTGTGATTTTATGTATTGGTTTAGTTCAGGGTTTAACAATATTTTAAGTCGCAAACATGCAGGTCGAAATTGTATTTTACTCCTATTTATTTTTGTTCCTTATTGTTGTAGAAACGAATAGACAGCTACATATTCAATGTTGTTCTGTTACGTACTGAAACTGGCAAAGGTCTCGAAACCATACTGCTATCTTAAAATGACGAATCCTTATTTTAATTCCAGTTAGTTCAGTTCACTGTTTAGTTTACGTAAATGTCACTTAATTGCTCTTCTTGTATAACATGTAATTTAACCCATATATGTTTATGTGCCAAATAGATTTGGCTCTTTCCTCTTCCAAAAAACTGATTGTATCTTTATCTTACCTTATGGACTTCGCAATCTGGAATGCTGGCGCAATTTCAACATACTTATACATCTCGGTGATTAGAGAGCTGATTCACAATCTAGCATAGCCAAAGAACGCCAAAATGCATTTCATTGTACACTCTTGCATTTCATTGCTCTCTGTAGGAGCAGCGAAGATCAATATTCAAGAAGGCTTTTCACTCTAAAAGCAGTCTCAATTCATTCATCCAATCTATTCCTACCAGCTGCAGAAGAGGATTCCAAAGTTGTAAAAATCTGTTTTTGTGTAGTAACTAAACTGCACTGGAACCGCGTAGTTGATCATGGCGCACTCCCTCTCAAGGAGAGAAGGCCTGTATCGCTGCAATGGGAATATTAAAACCTGATCATCAGGCATAGTTATTTTCTATTTAGATTTACGAAGGCCTTTTAATTCTGCAAGACAAAGTTTAAAGTAAAAGATCAAAAGTATTAAAGATTTCTCTAGGTACCAAAGAGTATCCTCCGGTATTCAAATCATTTAAAGTGCAACTCAAATCGATTCAGTTCTAAGATACATCACATCAACTCTTTGCCCTTGAAGGGTTTGCATATCAGCTTATAATATTCCTACTGCCGCAGCTGAGAGACTGGCCTCCTTAGGGTCCTCCTCCCCCTCCTTGAGGGTTTGGCGGAGGTGTTAAGGACACCCACAGTGACAATGTAGGTAATAAAAAAATTTAACCGCCGAAAAAACTGAAAAGCAAAAAATAATAAACCTTAAAATTATGAGTCGGCGCTTTGAGTGATCTTTGTTCATTGATTTTTCAGCGCCGACTCAAAATTTTAAGGTTTATTATTTTTTGCTTTTCAGTTTTTTCGGCGGTTTAATTTTTTGGTAAAAAAAAATTATTTTATAATTTTTTGTAGCTTTAATGTACTTATAATACTTGGCAAGGTATACCCGACCAATAAAAAAAAGAATTATCAAAATCGGACTACTCTGTATAAAGTTATGCGTGGTTATACATTACAATCAGTGAGTGAACAATCAATCATCCCCTGTTTTCCGTCCCTTAGGGTTCGATTTTGTTTTCCAAATTTATATGGGACCACCTTGAGAGTATACCCTTTCCAATAGAAGAAGAATTATCACAATCGGACCACTATATAAAAAGTTATGCGTGGTCATACATAAAAAAAAAAAATATACGCGTCGAATTGATAACCTCCTCCGTTTTTTTTCGTCGGTTGAAAATGCTACTTTCCCCATCATAACCAGCACATAATATCCCCACAGCTGAAACACAGGCATCCTCTTGGTGTGAAGAAGTAGATCGTAATCCACCACAAAGGCCCAGTGCGGGTTGGTAGATGTCACATGTCGTGTTGTCTGTGCAGAATAAACAATTTTACTTTTCTTTATATCTTCGAATTTCTAGTTCTAGGTCGGTTTTATATGCTGGTTTTCTCTCGATGCACGATGTCTTCCTTCGTCGTTTTGTTTAAGCAAGACACCACACCACACAAAACAAAGTAAAGTACCTGGGTTCGAAACTACGACCTACAATTCGTCCCCACAGGGCCCTTACTTTCCTGCCAGGGTTATGGGTTTGTTTGAATGAGTTACCGTAGCCCTGGCATGGTTAACTAAAGGGGTGGGTTTTAGTTATTAAAAGTCTGACGCGCACTCCCGCTACGCCCAGAGCAGGAGCCGTCATTTAATGATTACAAAAAAAAAAACAAGGACCGTTACTTTTCTCATGCCTTATTTTAATTATATGGACTTTACATAACATTGTATGCTCTCAGTGACTAAAACATCCTCTTGATCCTATTTCTTAATCCGCTTCCTACTTAACCCATGCTTTGTTTCCTTTTCTTTCTTTCTTTTGAAATGTTGTTGCCCTTTTACCTACTTCTACAACCCGAGCCTCTATTAAAACTTCGTCTAAGAATTCAGTAGTGGGTTCAAGCTTCACCCTAATTTTGGAATTGTAGCATATTTGAGTACCAGGTTTACGTGCTTTGGCATATAATTACGGAATACTTCTCATTGGTTCAACGTGTTTTATTTAACTACAAGTGTACTGTGTAGGTGTGGCAATAAAAAATATATCGATTTTAAAGTTTTTCTGGGTCATAATAGGTCAAACAGTGGTGGTTGTGAGTTGAGTTTTAATTGGTTGTATGTAAATAATTTTTATGTGTAGATAAATAAATGAGCAATGTCTGATTTTGGAGTAAATACTTTTGCTAGTACAACTGATAACTACATTTCTACTTCATCTCTTAAATATCGTCCTGCTAGGATCCTTAATGCAAATTCACAAAGCTTTGCAGAATTGCAATGTGGATCCTAGGTAGACGTGGCTTCTGATCCACAATGCAAATCGATAAGGCCTAAAGCCTTGTGAATTTGCATTGTGGAGTTGCGATTGCACCTGGAAACAAAGAAAACGTTTGTCCTCATCGTCACAGAACGTTCAAACCAAATCATTTCTACACAACTGTTAACGATGCATTATTCTTCTAACCAATCTGAAATGCCATCACTTCTAGTCAATTTTACTTCGTCATCATCATATTTGGCCAGTTTCGCCGAGTCTAATATCTCCTCCTCTCTTTTACAAGCCCTCTTTTTAAAAGTGTTGTTACCTTCTAAATGTACATAAACTTTGTTATAAACAGCAGCTTTGTTATATATCACTAAAATCACCATATAAAAAGCTGTACAATTTTTCCGCTGCCATGTAAAGTAATGCCGCGACGTTGACGCCGCGTGCATTTTGTGTAATTACCATAAAATAATAAAAATACTATGACGTCACGCTATGCCAGCCAGCCTTGCATGTGCAGGTACGCATAACTGGTGCACTGCACTCGGGCACCTCGGTACATGTAGCTATCTATTTGTATGCCATGAGTATTTCCTAGATAATGTTGGTAATGTATTTGCATGTTACTGAGTACTAGAATGCCATTTATAGTTTCTACACATGTAGTGAAAATAGACTTGCCAGAACGCCGGGAAAGTCTCTCAATTTTGCGTGTTTACCGTTCCGGATTCCGACACAATCAGTTTTTTTCATAAAGTTATGAATATAAAGAGAGTTGCCAGTACGTAATATTAAGCCTACTGAATAGTTAAACAGAACTGCAGACTCGCACCAATTTTAACTTGTCTTGTTAAGAAATTTCACAGTATTTGCAAAGTCCTGTGGGCCTTTTTTTGCGTGGGAAAACATTAAATGACATCTCCCGCTCTGGGTGGAACGGTAGGGCGTGTCAGACTTTTACTGACTAAAATCCACCCGTGTATACCAGGGCCACGGTAACTCTTTCGAACACTTCCGCGACCCTGACAGGATCCTGTCGGCCTTGGCCCCAAATGTGTTTAAAATGGTAAAACCCAGGGATAAATAAGTACGTGGGTATTTTTTAGGAAATAAAAAAACGGAATAATATAGAAGCCTGTTAATATTTTTATTGCTTTTCGAAGTAGTATCCGTTCCTTTGTAAGCACCGTCGCATACGATGAAACCATTGACTGAAACAGTGAGCCTACTCTTATTTAGGGATGTCATCCACACCTTTTCAAACGCAGCTACGGCATCTTCAGGAGACATTAAAGGAATCCTCTAAGTTTATCTTTTATTTTTGGAATTAAATAAAAGTCGCAATACGCCAGGTCGAACTGTAAGGAGGATGACTAACTAACTCCTCACCTTCGATAGACAAATATTCGATACTCCGTCTGGCGGAGTGAGCTTGAGCGTTGTCGTTGGTCCTGTTTCTTGGGCGATGCTGTCTAACATTTTCTAAGACAACTGGTAAACAATGACTTCTTTGTTTGAATTTTCTCCAGTTGAATCCATTTCTACGCACGACAGACACTTTTTAAATTACCACCAGTTTTTAAAAACAAATGACTTGTGAATTCATTACACATCTACTGATTCCCAAAGACTTTTTCGAAATTTAAATAAAATTTTCATCGGCTGCTTTTCTTACTGGCCTATTCTAAAAACAAGAAAACCGGCCAAGTGCCAGTCGGACTCGCGCACCGAGGGTTCCGTACAAACCTGTAGGTATTCACGGTTTATGCATAAGGTTTATGCTTGCGACATAAAATGTTTTTTTTATATATTTGAGTTGATTGAATGAAAAGTAAATTGCGGTTTACGATTTATGACGTATTAAAAAAAACTACTTGCTCGATCTCATTCAAACCAATTTTCAGTGGAAGTTTATATGGTAATGTACATCATATATTTTTTTCAGTTTTATCATTCTCTTATTTTAGAAGTTCCGGGGGGAAACTCTCTCGCGCAAAAAACTCAGTTTAGAAAAAAATGATATTAGAAACCTCAATATCATTTTTGAAGACCTGTTGATAAATACCACACGTATGGGTTTGATAAAAAAAAAAATGTGTTTCAGTTCTAAGCATAGGGAACCCGAAAATGTATACCTTTTTTTCTATTTTTGTGTTAAAATCTTAATGCGGTTTACAGAATACATCTACTTACCAAGTTTCAATAGCATAGCTCTTATAGTTTCGGAAAATACTGGCTGTGACATACGGACTGACAGACAGACAGACATGATGAATCAATAAGGGTTCCGTTTTTGCCATTTGGCTACGGAACCCTAAAAAGGGGTTTTTTTTTGAATTGCCGGAAATGACAAGCCGTTGTCCGGCAACCCTAAAGTTAGACCGTGATTAGCAAGTGTTAGTGTTTATAACTGACTGAAATGAGTAAACATAAGTACCTACCGATATAATGTTGTATGGCTGCAAATGTCTGGTAATGGTAGGTCCGGGTACGTCTTTCATTGACATGACGGCTGAGAGTATATCGCGGTCACGCAAATATCTCGCCTTCGTTCAAAATGCTTGGCCTGAATGTCGCTGATCACATGTTCGTTGTTTGCTGCCATAGCTTAATTTAATTAGTAAATTGTTTACTATGGATGCTTTTAAATTCCATGATTTTCTACATCGCTCTCACAGTATGCATGTGAGAGCTTCAACTTAGATGATTTAGGTAATCAGCATTTTGATTTAAAAGAGTGACGAAGAAGTCTCTTCCACGTTCTGCTCTTTAGGAATCTACTGCGTTTGGAATGGGCAACTGACCATCTCCTTGAATTTTCAGAAGTGCCTGTAATTGGTTTAATTTAATTCTATGCACGCAAAGCATAGAATTACTAAAACACGAACTACTACTACTGACGAAAAAATGGTCGCACAAGGAAGTCGTAAACAACATCCATTCCTACTTACTCCCTAACTCCGTCAACGAAGTAATTAGAAACTTCGAAGTGAATCCTACAGTCGATTAATTAACTTTTCGGCTGGGCAAAAACACATCTGGAGTCAGGACAACTGTCAAATCGTGTTAGCATTCGTTCTTAATTCGGGCCCCAAACTAATCTTATGTCCGTAAGTGATAAGGAGTTAAAAACGCCCGTAATTTCGGCCGAAACTACGGACTATTAAAAGGCACGAAAAAAGAAAAAAAATAGAATATTGTTATTCAAATCGCAAAAAGTTTCTGGAGTATGGATCAATTAAGTAACCACGACGAAAACAGCATACGACTCGATTACCAAAACCTGAAGTTACCGTCGTTAAAGTGCGTCGTCGTATAAATGAATAAATTGATCACTTTAACGGCCCAGCCTAAAAGCTTATATTATATTGACCTATAGGCAGATTTGAAAAGCCACTTTCTAAATTGGCTATTTACCTTGATATTCTAAAAGCGTATTAAAATACAGTGTGATATCGACGCGCAAGTCGTTACAATGAATTCATTAAGTACGTAATTCCGACCCCGCTTGAGCTGAAATTTTTCGCCGGTTATTAAAAAAGTAAGTTGCCGTTCCATACAGTTTGCAGTTGTCTATGAAACAGGTGACTTTTGTTTTTAATATAACCGTCGAAAAGTTTCTACGGCTCTAGAATTGTGTGCTGAATTCCTCGTTATAGTTTGTGCGTCAAAGTCCCTACCACCTTATATTAATCTGTATTTAAATCTCATATGAAGGTCAATTGACTGGCTGTTATTATTATAGTCAATAAAATTCAGCAGCACATTTTCTGATCAAAAGTTTCATTTCATAATCTGGCTGATTATGAAATGAAACTTTTGATCAGAAAATGTGCTGCTGAATTTCACTTCATAATGCTGGGATGCAGGCCTCCTCTCGGTGAAAGAGAGTGGGCCGTAATCTACCACGCGGGCTAGACAGGTTGGTGGATGACACATGTCTTCGAATCAACATGCCCAGTTTCCTTACGATGTTTGTCTTCACCGTTTTGAGAGCAGTGGCGATGAAATCAAATACACTAAGTAGCACCTGCCTGGATTCGAACTCACGAGTTGGGGACCAACACCACTTGGCCACCTCACTCTAATTTATCATTTTTACCATTAATATAATAGAATTCAAGGTAATTAAATATACGTAGGTACAAATTTTTCGTGTACTGACGCAATTTGCAAAGCGTTTGGTAATTTTAGCTCCCCGTGGGTGGTAAATAGACGTCAGGCCATTTTCAAGGCTCACGAAATTCTAGATCTGATAAGGGTAATTACTTGGCCTGGGCTGTCAGCTAAGTGTTTTATTCGAAGGACGAAATTTACATAACTATTACTAGTTGTACTTAATGTATGAACAACGTTGTACGAAGTTAACTGATCGAGGTGGCCAAGCTTTGGTAAAAGGTTTAATTACCTGTACAGCACAATTCATCCAAGAAAGGTAGGAGGTCAACCTTTGCTTGTACAATTTAAAAATAACACTAAAACATTCGCCAACGCTTTACTGCTTCATTGGCCATTTACTAGTACAGAATAGTATTTTAAAATCAATTAAAAAATTCTATTGCTTGCTAACGCTGTACTAATAAAAATCTACTATTATGTACGTACATCCTCGAAAGGTAGACGGTTCATTCACTGACTCATCATCATGATCATCATTTCAGCCGAAAGACATCCACTGCTGGACATAGGCCATAATCGCTACTTTTGGAAGGCGGGTTGGCGATCGCAGTATGGTGGTAAAATGCGTGGAGAACGCTGCAGCCCATTCTCTAGTAAGTCCCTTAGTACGACACCCACGAGAAGAAATGGGGTGGTGCAATTTTTTACGTCCGTGTGGTGCCCACACGGAACGAATTCAACGAATACAGGTCAGCAAATGTAAGGGGGCTTGGATTTATACGTAGCATTTTCTTGTTGCATACTTTTTGTTATTTTCCCCCGTAGTCGTATTTTCGTTTAGAACTTTTTTTCATGTTCTAAATTCAAACGTCGATACCAAACTCCTTTTCATAACCTGCGTCATTGTGGCACAATGGAACTAATCTCCTCCAATCAAATCTAAGGGCTGACCCAACGCAGGAGGAGACGCCCCGGGCGTCGGGAGTCAATAGCAGACTCCCGGCCACCGTAGGCGCGAGCTTGCGGGTGGCGAGCAGTGGGTAGCTCGCCGCCCGGTAAGGACCAGGCTCGGGTCGACGGCGCGCAGTGTTCCACGCGCGCCTCAAAGAGATGTCAGCAGCAGTGTAGGGGTCTACTAGGACCGATGCCTGCCGGGGTCGCGTGATTGTTCGAAAGAGATACCGTGACCCTGGCACAATGGGCAACTGATGGAACACGGGTGGGTTTTAGTCAGTAAAAGTCTGACACGCCCTCCCGCTCCGCCCAGAGCGGGAGAAGTCATTTGATGATTTCCCATCCTGAAAAAAAAAAAAAAAAAAAAAAAAAAAAGCGCTGACCCAAGGGCATACGTCGGAAGTTACGTTGGCCAGTGCTAATGGCTCTTTTACATTTCTGAGTTCCGTAGTAAGGAATCGAAGAACTAGGTTTCGTCACGTCAGCCTCAATTTTAAACATTTCAAAAGAACCATGTATATACCGATTCAAAGAAAAATTTAGATCAAGATTTACGTTAACACTTTTTTTTTAAACCATCCGCAATTTTCAAATGGCTATAACGAACTTTACAATCATGATTTCACCCGAAAGACGTCCACTGCTGGACATAGGTCTCCCAGTTTTGGGGGATTTGCCATAATCACCATGATTAGCAGGCGAGTTGGCTATCGCGGTATGGTGGTAAAATGTATAGAAAACGCTGCTCCCCATTCTCTAGTAAGTCCCTTAGTCGCCTACTGGAAGAAATGGGATGGTGCTATTCTTTCCTTCTCGCACCAAAATTTAACAATATTATGTTATGTTAGCAATGAGTTAACTATTAATTTCTTGCTACGGATACCTGTGCTATGCGTGGCAACACGCACTTGGGCGGTTTTACTTTCAATACCAGTAACGTACCGAGGCACTACATCATTTGGCTATGCGGGTGACGTCATCCGTCATGATTAATGCCTACACAGTGTACGCGGCACTTTCTAAAAATAGTGACGCGATTTTATATTATAGAACATTTCTTAAGTACTAGGAGTATGAATTTTTCATGGTATAAATTAACTTGAGAAAAGCTGGAACATTTATAAGTGCTGTTCTGCCAAATACACAAAAACACAGAAGGTCGTTAAATACCAATAATAATCTTTTAAAGCCAGAAATAAAGTAGAAAATCTGGAATAGACCCTAGTGCTATTTACCGGACTCCGGACTTATCAAATCCGGACTCTGACTGAATCTGAATTTTCGAAACTGCTGAAATTTTTCTAAAATGTAAATGAAAATCACTGAAAATTCCAGCAGTGGTCATTGCAACCACTATACACACGAGGGTGCTGTAACAACATAATTTGCAGATATATACAGGGGGGCTGGAACATAACGTAACCATGATTCTAGATTGGTTAACAAATAAAAATAAAAAAATAAACTGCTGGTTGATAAATCTTGACCGCGTAGGTGTTACCGTTTTCTATTATACCATGATAACAGGTATAGACCCAGTTTCTGAATTAAAATTTAGTTGAGAACTTTTACACACACTTATGCTTGCTCTACTTTCGCATCATACATAATCAGCCTCTAATGTTCCCACTGCTGGCCTCCTCTACGTGAGAAGGAGTGGGCCATACTCCACCACGCGGACCCAGTGTGGGTTGGTAGATGTCACATGTCTTCGAATTTTTGGTTCTAAGAACACAATTCTTCTTTCACCGCTTTGAGAGCAGAGGTAATGAATAATTACACAAAATAAACCGCCTATCTGGATTACCTCTGGGCCACCACTGCTCTACTACTCCTTTTGCATCACTTATGATGATATTTTCTATGTAGCCCGCGAAACTAAAAAAAATTTAAACTGAAAGAACATGGTGACGTTTAATGTCCCATCATAATTTAGTCCGGTCATAACTAAATGATTCGTGCCGTCCATGAAACCTATAACGATTGATGAAATCATACACCATGGTATTGTTCACTTTACCTAACATCAGCTCATAAGCCTTAGTAATCAAACTGAACTTTGACCTATTTTCCTTAAGTTCCGAGGTCAAAGGGGCGATTAAGGTCATATTTTATTTCATTGATTAGAAACACAATTGTACTTTCAAATAAATGATGCCTAAAATACAAAATATTATTGGATATCCTTTCAGGTAATTTATAATACTTTTAATACCAACTTTTTCCCCAATAAAACTTTTCCCAAACTGCAGCCTGAATGTGTAACATACTATTAATCAGAATCTGAATCTTACTAGAGAATGGGCAGCAGCGTTCTGTATGCATTTTACCACCATACTGCGATCGCCAACCCGCCTTGTAACATTGCGTGTTCGATTATGGCAAAGCCCCCCAAATTGAGGGAGGCCTAAGTCCAGCAGTGGACGTCTTACGGCTGTAATGATGATGATGATGAATCAGAATCTGAATCATTTTGAAGGTTTTGCTAATTCATTAGTTCGCAAAAAAAGCCGCTCAACGGCTCATAAACCAATGTATGTTGTTGAACTCTTCAAAATATTAGAAAGACTTCAAATAGATAGAGTTTTATTCATTTTATAATAAAAATATTTTCATAATTGTTACTTTTCAAATTATGAATATGGTCTTGAAATAATAATATGTAAATACAAGTATATACAAAAATTCGTCTGCACTTTCCAAATGCTTTTACATTTTTTTTTCAATAACTTCGTTTCCATGGCTATAACGTCTGAATCACAGCTGTTGCATCACACGATTATGATATGGAAATAGTAAGTACTTATTATGAGTAGGTACTACATAATTTATATCCTGTGTTCTAGTGTCTATTAAAGGCTAAGGCACAGACTGCACTTATGTGGTTATCATAACAGTGACTCAAGTGGCGATAATTGGTGAAGTGCTAGTATATTGGATTTATTTGATTTCTTGATAAGGGTAATATGTTTATAACTCTATAGCAATAAATTATGTACCAAACGTAAGTCGTTCCCATTTATCGTAAGTCGATCTTTTTTTTCGTCGACATTAAATTAAGATATTCACATAATTTTCAACGTGTAGTTTTATTACCACCCATATTGCAATAAAACATTGTATCATGTGAATGGATAAATAGTACCGTAAACCAACATGTTATTTATTACTCATAATTTCGCTATAAAGATCATGAAAATTGTAGCTCGTAACAGACGGCTACGATGCGCGTAGCGGTCTACGAAAAAAAAAACAAATTGGAATAAATGACTACGGACTGATCTAAACTTGTACTCTACCGTATTTATTATACAAGTATTTGTAGAAAAGGGATTGTAAGGCGGTTTTCTGGTGAGAGAAGTCGTGAGGGGCAAGGACAACGTGACTTCAGATTATGGAACCCCCGTGCGTTGAAATGTTTCCGCGCTTATTTAACCTGTTGAATGCCGTAATTACAGACACAATTAAGAACCATTGTGTCTATTACCAAATGTGGTATCTCAGAGACTTAGAGGTTAAAAAGAAAATAAGTAGCTGTTACATTTACACCACTTTCCACATTTCTATGAAACATCTGTTTGTTTTTTATTCGACCAACAATGTATACACTAGGGGGTCCGCTGGAGTTACCCTGGCCCTGGCATAGACAACTGAAGGAACACGGGTGGGTTTTAGTCAGTAAAAGTCTGACACGCCCTCTCACTATCCGCCCAAAGCGGGAGACGTCATGTGATAATTTCCCAGCAACAAAAAAAGGGGAGTCTGCTGTGGGATATGCTGAATCTATGGTTTCAGTTGGCACACTGTATAGTAACACAAGTATCTACTACAAAATGTTAAAACTATTTGTTCTAAAGTTCAAATATTTGTTCCACAGAAACGGGTGCGGTATTCACATTCGGCAAGTCCCACTTCGCCGAGAATGAGCCGAGCCACTTCTTCATCAAGAACGACCCTATCGTCGCCATCTCCTGCGGCGACGAACACAGCGCTGTTATATGCCGTAAGTTACATTAATTCTTTCAATCCTCATCATAATCATAATTTCAGTTGTAAGACGTCCATTGCTGGACCTAGCCCCCCCCCCCCACCCATTTTGAGGGATATTGCCAAAATCGTCACGCTTGGCAGACGGGTTGACAATCGTAGTATGGTGGTTGAATGTATAGAGAACGCTGCTAGCCATTCTCTAGTAAGTCCCTTTGTCGCCTTTTACGACACCCACGGGAAGAAATGGGGTGATGCTATTCTTTACGTCCGGCACCACACGGAACTTTCACTCCTATATAACATTCTTAAAGATCTAATTCTGATTGTTCCTTGGTTTTAGTCATATTAAGGTCTAGTAAGCTAATGGCAGTTTAATCCAAAATGATGTATATCGTTAATTTTAGTTCAATTTCATGGCATGTTAACCAAACTAAATAAACAAACGCTACTTGGAATCTGTACGGGCAACTTTAACGGACCAATAAGATACCTACCTACAATAGAACATGCTAATACACAAATGTCATTTCTTTGGCATTGTTCCTCAAATCATTGAGCTCCTTACGTTATGAGTTGAGCTGCACGATTATTGACAAAAATGCGTGCACTGATTGGACAGGTCCATTCAATGTGTGTGGTTCTCTCCTCAAGAGACCATTTCAAACAAATCTACATCGTCTAACCAAGATTAAGTTTGAACTTTAAAAGAGACTGTAACCTCTGAGTTTGTTTCGGTCTTCCTTCTCAAGGAGTCAGATAAGAAACGCTGACCTCATCTAGTTTAAAAAAAAAATGATTGACATTTAAAAGTGCTTGTAAAAACCTACTTACAGTTATAAAATAATTTATCAGATACCTATTAGACCTACATAATAGGCACCGTCTCATAACAAAACGATAGCTTATTGAAATCTAGGCCTAAACTTTCGAGTGTTGTATTTGTTTTCTGTTTCATCGTACGATAAGTCCTTAACGCCAAAACTATCTTCAGAACTGAGTCTTACTGGTCAAATGACTACGGTCAGGCCGCCATTGCTTCGGCTGCCTCTTGTAACATTGCGTGTTCTAATCCTATTCTAACACAGTCGTCGATTTGAATGTCTACTTTTATTGGATAATATTATCAGTATCAATTATCAGGTCGTCGGGCCTACTGGCATGCCAATGACAGACTTATGACATCGATGCCAGCCACCGTAAGAAACTTAAGTCTAAGGCACCATTTGAAAAATACCTAGTAATATTCAAAAGCCACTTAGAAATAAGTTAATCTATTGACGATATGTATACTAATTGCCTTGCGCCCAGCGCACAGCTACTAAATCGACAAATGAATGCTCACAACGAATAGCAATGTAATAAAAGATCATAAACCAACGTAGGTTTTCGGTGGTATAAATAGGCAGCACGGGCATGAAGACATTAATTGTTCTATTAAGCCCACTGGGGTCAGAAGGAAATAGAGAAGAAGAGTACAATTAATGGCTCATTCATAGGTCTCCAGTTTTGAATTCTATTAACAAATTATTGCTTAACGTTATTATGACACCTGTGGAGCAATTCTCGTAATTTTAAGAACTTTCAGTCTGATCTCAGTCGATTTATCAAATATACCTCGAGTTTCCCTACACTTTTGACAAGTTTTTAACATTTGATTGTCGCCGCATTACGTGTATATATATATATATATATCACGTTCTGTATTCAAAAAATAAAACCCACGAAATCCGCATTTTGACAGTTATTTTTAAGGCCGACGTAATTGTGGGTGACTCTATTGATTAAAGCCACTTTTGACAATACTCTTTTTTTACTAATTTTGGTCAGTAAGATTTTCATTTTAGTATTTACCGAAAAAGTAAAGTCTATGTCTGCCGAAGTTTTATACCCATCTTATTATTGCAGCAAAAGCTTTTTGTTCTCATCATTCACTAATAATTTCATTTATTGTTCTAGAGAATGGTCGCGTGTTCGTGTTTGGGGGCAACGCATGGGGGCAGTTAGGTCTAGGCCACAAGGATGAGGTCACGCGGCCCAGCTGCGTCAAGTGGCTGAAGCCGCACAGAGCACTCTTCGTGGCCTGTGGAAGAGCCCATACAGTATTCGTTACAGGTAAGAATGATCTTGTTTTTCCCTCATTTATTTAATGTTCACTAATAATGTGAACAGCAAAAAAATATTGTAATGGTTCTTCGTCAAAAACCTGTTAATAAAACCATCCAATATCTATTACAAAACGGGTGTAGGTGAGAGCAAATAAATAAATTACAATTAGTTACAATATATGCCTACCCACCCACTGCGCGACTTAAAGGAGGGTAATGTGTTTGTCAGCATATGTATGTATGATTGTTCCTTTATGGCACACTAGAGACCAAACGCATGGGCCGATTTTATTATTTTTACGTCAATCGATTTGTCTTAATCTTGCGAGTGTCATTAAAGATATGACAGAAATCAAAATAATTCCATGTTAACATTACCTTTAATCTCACCAGACTCGAACGCGATCTACACGGTGGGCTGCAATGACGAGGGTCAACTAGGCACCGGCGACCTGGAGCACCACACGGTTCCGCAATTCATAGAGTTGGAGGGAGACATCGGGCCTATCAGGCAGCTGTCAGCTGGCAGCAACCACACCGCCATACTTACCGGTAAACCAATGGAGTATTTTTAAATCCTTTATTGGAAAGAACCCTGTGCTTAATAATTGATAACAATCTAGCCTAGCCTATAGGAAAAAAAATTAGTTATCACATATTAAAATTACTTGTTAGAGCAATCTTAACGTGTGATAACTTATTTTTTTACGTGGTACTTATTTTTAAACTTAATAGTGTTGAAATTTAATACAACTTTACGTAAGTCCGTTCCACATTCTAAGAATCTGATATTTGTTATTTACACACTTCGTTCATGTGTTATTGTCAGTGCTATTATTTCTACACTTTCAACACTACACTTTCTCAAAAGTTTGACCCACTAGAGACGAAAAAGAAAAAAAATATATAAAAAGCCTCCTGACCTGTCAAACTCAACGGAGACTACACATGGGGAGGGCGTGTCAGACTTTTACTGACTAAAACCCACCCGTGTTCCATCAGTTGCCCATGTGCCAGGGTCACGGTATCTCTTTCGAACAATCACGCGACCCCGGCAGGCATCGGTCCTAGTAGACCCCTACACTGCTGCTGACATCTCTTTGAGGCGCACGTGGAACACTACGCGCCGTCGACCCGAGCTTGGTCCTTACCGGGCGGCGAGCTACCCATTGCTCGCCACCCGCAAGCTCGCGCCTACGGTGGCCGGGAGTCCGCTATTGACTCGCGACGCCCGGGGCGTCACCTCCTGCGGCGGCTAGGGACGTGAGGGCGCAGTGATTGCCACTCCCTCACGCGCCCCGCCTCCTCCTTCGCGAGCATTACTGCTTCGCAGAAGGAGGTGACGGCTTCCCATTCCCTCTCGCTCCGTACCATGGCTCGCACCAGGGCCGGACGCGAGAGGTCGCCGCCGCCGATCGCCTCCACGAGGACACGGCGGTGCTCCGCCCAGGCAGGGCACACCTCCACCGTATGCTCCACCGTGTCCTCCAGACGATCCTCACAATGGAAACACCGGGGCGTATCCTCCCGCTTTATCCTTAACAGGAACCCACCGAAGCACCCATGCCCGGTGAGAACCTGCGTCAGGCGGAAGGTGAGGACGCCGTGGCCACTCCTCAAAGAGGGGACTTACCGCCACAATTGTGGCGTGCCCACATCGTCACCCTCCCCGCTAACTGTCGTATCTCACAAACTGACGTATCTACACGGACATTACCTACGTGTTCATAACTTTGTTTCGAATAGTTCTCTCTAGTCCTCGTATCTGTATCGTTTACCGTTTAGAAGATAATCAAGTATTTTTTTTAGCGTACGTGCAAAAGGAGGGAAAAAATATGCTCACTACCTGCCGTATGTACTCAAATCTAATGACTTTCACAGCAAGAGTGACGGAAAGGCATCAATATTGTTTACTTTGCTGATGGATGCAGTGGACAGAATAAAAATTCCCTCATGGCATCGACCTTACTGTATGTCATTAACAATGCCACAAATATTCAAAAAATCACTTTACTTTTCTCCGTGTTATGTCATGGACAAAACGAAGGAGACTGTACACAGCACCAGCGGCTATGCTCTGAAAAAAAGGGGACCAAGCCGTACCGTACCGTACTTAGTGGATGTACTCACATACACCGATTTCTTCGATTTAAAAAACTTTCAGCCGACCTTAGGGTGCTTTCCATCCGAAAAGACGATGAGGGCCGATCCTTGAATTGGACAGAAATGATGGAATTTCCTGTAAAGAAAACTAAACCCGAAATAGTTATTTGTTATACAAGAGTGCAAAGTTGCTTTTTAACCGCGTGCTCAATTTTGATGACCGAGCAAGCGAAGGATTCTAAAATTGAATCACGAGCGCAGCGAGTGATTCAAAAATTAGAATCCTGAGCATTAGCGAGGGAATCAAAAGAGCACGAGTGAAAAATCTTTGCACTCGAGTGCAACACGTAACTTTTCATTACACCTCAGCGAGGAAATGACTAAATGCAAAAAAAGCATTTACAATCACAAGATACTTTTATTTCAGTTTAGGTATTAATATTTATTAGGTACCTACTACATTATGATAGGTAAGTATTACAGAATTATCTTTAAATTATTTCAAATAATACTTAGGTATAATTAAGAAAAATTGAAAGTAAAGTTGCTACAGCTGCCTAAGTAGAGTGTAATATTTTTGTGACTCATTCGTCAACTCGCGCGCAATTAACTCGCTCGCTCGAGCGAGTTGGCACATTCCGATTTTAATTATTTTTGCTGACGTCAACTCGCGACTAGAGCGAAAAATGGTACAGTCATCTATAAAAGTGTTATAATAAATTCAATATAGAAACCTACTTGATGTATAAGGCGTTGTACGATTTGAATTTGAAATAAAAGAAATGTAGTTTTTTATAGATATATTATGTATTTATAATTTACAACACATGCCAAACATAAAAAAACTGCTCATATTTATGTTACCTACATTTTGAAGATTATCAACAATATCACATTTTTAAAGATTTTTTTTCTTCAGGATTTTGGTTAATAACCTAGTATGTAACATGACTAAAACTAAACAAATATAACAAAGTAAAATCAACAATATCAAAAAAATAAGAGTATACCATTTGGCTAATATTACTTAATACTACTATAAACAATCATAGTCTTGATCAAATTTATGAGAATACGTTGCAAAATAACTCGGCTCCTCGTTTGAGACGCAACGTACGCTGTGCAAAATCGGAATACAGACGACTTTTGTAGAAGTAATTGATAACATTAATACCGAAATTACTGACCGATATTCTGAAATTTATAAATTAAAGTTTTTTCCAACTGTTCAACAACAAAAAATTTGACAATTATCACTCACATTTTCCTACAGAGGAATTAGATTCATTATTTGACTTTTATGCAAACTATTTCGACAAACAAACCTTAAAAAGCCAATTGATTTGCTTGTATTCTAGTCCTGATCTGAAAGATCGTAATGTTTCGAATTAATTGATTTCATTCATAAGAATAACCTCGAAGATGCCTTTCCCGAGCTGTTAAAGTTAGCGTATCTTGTTGTAACTATTCCGGCTACAAGTTCTTCCGCGGAACGTGCTTTTTCGTCTCTTAAACGTATCCATACCTATCTGAGAAATACACAAGGTCAAGAGCGTCTTTCCGAGTTATCAATGATAGCTATTGAAAAACAGTTGTTGGTAGAATTAAAACGATCACCAAAATTTTACTCTGATGTAATTAAATCATTTCTTAAGAAAGATAGACGATTCCAATTAGAACATAAATAATGTATTTAAATTCTTTATTACATTCTATCTAGCTATTTTTTAACTTTCGTTTTGTAACTTTTTGTTTTGTTTTTTTTTTTTTTTTGTCTGTAATCTGTTAGTCTGTTACGAAGCAAGCAACTACTTACCATAACTTTGTTCCCTCAAGCAATGAACCAAACCAAACGGCTTTTTTCAAAGCCACCGGAGGTATGCAATTTCTGATATGTTTATTATATTCAATCTATCACTAACATGCCTTCAGTGAGCTTTGGTTACCTCATTCACCGCACGATAAGCAAGAGTGAAATTGAAGAAAGAAGAGGAAAGAAAATTGAAGAATGAAGAGGAAAGAAAAAGATGGATGAATTCACTTTTAATTTATTGTACCTAACCCAGTAGTTTATGAGAAAATTGCGATGATACATACGTAGGTACCTACATACTCAGTCGAAAACTGAACTTTCTTTTTTTGAAATCGGTTAAAATTTTATTGGGCTTGCCTTATTTTGAAACCCTAGGCACGCCACTGTTATTATACATAATCATTGAGTAATTTCGCTAAATGGTAACTTAACAAAATCTTTTCTTTGGAAAAAAAGATTCGAACCGCGAGTAGAATTTCACCTCTTAGACGACCTACTGACCCTAAGTTAACCTACTCTATACGTTTAATGTCTTAAACATGTGAAGTAGGTTGAATTAAATTAAATGTTAAATTTATAAAAACACTTTTGTAGACGACTGTAAATTTTCACTCAGTCGCGAGTTGACGACAACAAAAAAAGATAAAATCGGAATGTGCCAACTCGCTCGAGGGAGCGAGTTAATTGCGCGCGAGTTGACGAATGAGTCATTTTTGTTAGTGACGTGAAAATAAAATGGGGCGCGCAAAGTAAATTAAAAAAAGTACACCAATAAGGTTCCGAGTCTGAGTTTTTAACAAATTACAAAAAGGTATGATAAATTCGGCACCATGGAGGTAGAAGTAAATAGGTTTAATGATGTTTTGAATTTACAAACTTAGTGCACACGATGTTCTAAATTCAATTTACTTTATCCCCTAGCGGATAAAAACGGCTTTTGCACTCTGATATCGAAGGGCAAAAATACTCTTTCCGAGATGGGGGGATGAAAAGATTTTTTTTTAAGAATAGCCACGGAGAAGAGATTCCACGCTCTCTTTCGCTTAGGAGACAGGTCAGACTTCTTGTCACTAACAACAGGAACACCCCAGTCATTAAGTAGCCGGAGCATGTGGCATTTTATACGACACTTTCTCATTAATTACTAATGTCATGACACCTTTTTCATTACTTTACTGTTGATTTTACTATCTGATTGTCTGTAGAATCTAGCTCTTACGTTCATTTTAAGAGTTGTTTACTAATAACATAATTATTAACCTGATTTCTAGTTCCTATGTTCAATAAATAAGACTATAAACTGACCGCTTTAATCCTAGATAAAGCAAGTCCAATTAAAGACTAACATTTTTGCAAAGAATAAAGTAACTAAGACTTAGTTTTTATGAACAAACTCAAAATGCTTAGCATTAAGTACATTATTATAAGCACAAGTATCCGCTTGATGTATTAAATAATTAAAATTTATTTGAAACAAGGTTAAGTCTCAATTCATCTCATTAGTTAGGTAAAGTTTAGTACATAAAGTACACAGCTAAATTGCAAAAAATATATTTTTTTGTAACTTCCTAAACGTAACTTATAAACGAATTTTTATTACTTTTAATAAATTTATTAGATATTAATAGAGTTTTATTTATATTTTTATACCAAACAATCACGTCGTAACAGACACACGTTGAAAAACAAAGTTCTCACAGAGTGACGTATCTCCTTCAAATCAATATAAATAAATAAATAGATACCTTAGGGCAACTACTAACTTAAAGAGTGAGCCAATAGCAATAAAAAAAGGAATTAATTCATAAATAAAGCCACAGCCAACGTAACTACAGTAACATGATTGTAGCGTTCGACCGAAAAACTGTTGCCCTGAAAAATTTATGAATTGCTAGATACGACAGTTAGCGCGGAGGGTGACTACATGTGTGTCATTCTCATAGTCTGATAGGATTGCAATCCGACATAACCAGATTAAAACCAAGCGTAAGAACCTTTATATACTCTCCGAGGTACAGCAGTGTCACACCGTTAACTTTATAAGGGTAAGATTTACGTAATGCTGCCGTGATTCTTTAAAAGGCAGCCTTCTGACAACACCGATTTTCGAAAAAACCGCGAAAGCGGTCTTCATTTTGTTTTTTTTTTACTTTAATGTGTAAAAATTGATCCAGTAACACTAAATAAGATACAACGGGCACCCCTTTATAAAAAAAACACCATATATGTTATATTTCTTACGCAGATTAATTAAAGTAAAAAAAAACAAAATGAAATCAGTGCCGTCAGAAGGCCGCCCTATAAAGAATCACGGCAGAATGCACTTTGACTTTAATTTGTTAAATAAACTAAGCTGCTCATACGAATGTGAACTTTATTCATGTAAGTTTAATGTGGATTTTCATAAGATCGCTTGCTCACATTAGCTTACACGAAAATAATGTTAATATTCGTATTAATCGCTTTCTTAAGTCGAAGTGCAATCTGTGATTCCTATCCTAAGTCCGGGCTAGTAAAAAGTCCTATACAGAAAAACCCAGTAACTTTTCTCGGCCCAACCCTTATCAACCCTTACCCTGAACTTATCTACACAATGAAACTGCTAGTATTACCTCCTTCTTCTCCACCAGATGACGGGCGGGTCTTCGTAAGCGGCTCCAACACTGAAGGTCAGCTGGGACTGGGTGAGGACACCCGGTCCTGTGTCAAGTTCACCGAACTCAAGTTCATGGAGAAGATCGCTTTTGTCGAGTGTGGATACTACCATACCGTGTTTATTACTGGTCAGTATTTCAATGAAATAAGGTTGAAAATTGCCTACATAATCAGTCTCGAATAGGAACAAATATAGTATTACACTAGCACTTGGTTGTCAAAGATATTATTATTAGCATTGGTGGCCCAGTGGTATCGGCACCGAGTTACGAGTTATAGATCTAAGTTCAAAGCCAGGCAGTTTTCTTTATGTATTTAATTTTATCACAACTGCTTTCTAAACGGTGAAGCAAAAACAATGGGCAATCAAATATTTGACAGGCCTGTTGGTCTAGTGGTTAGTGACCCTGACTGCTATGCCGGAGGTCGTGGGTTCGATTCCCACCGAGGATAAATGTTTGTGTGATGAGCACGATCATTTGTTCTGTGTCTAGGTGTAATTTATCTATAATATGTATGTATTTAGAAATATATAAGTATGTTTATCAGTTGTCTAGTACCCATAACACAAGCTCTGCTTAGCTTGGGACTAGATGGCGTTGTGTGATAGTTGTGGAATATTATTATATTATTATTTGAAGACATGTTACACACACAAACCGCACTGGGCCCTCACAGAGAAGAAGATTCAAACAAACATTCTTTGGCGCTTCGCGGTGAATAAATTATAATGAAACAAAAAACATGTTTTTGATAACACGCCAATAGATCAATGTAAAACGATCACCGTAGATTGTTGTAATTAGCGACCAAGCAATAAAGAATAAATAATTAAAGTCGAACTCCGCTAGGAAACACCAACCACATCTACTTTTAAAATTATGTGTTTTACTGTTTTACAAAATAAAATACAATTTATTAATTATCATCTTTTATAAAAGACTATTGTGTAACATTTTCAGATAAAAGCACTGAAACTTTTCATACAATAATAATAAAAAATACATACAAAAAGAGTTTTGAGCTTATAATACAAAGTTTTTCAATAAATAAATGACAGCACTGATGCAAACATCGAAAGACAAAGTCGTAGCACGGTTGGTCTACGCCGTAGCACTTTGCTACGAACTCGTTTCCATTATGCATAGAGATAGCTACGCAAATCACAGTCACTTACCATATTTCATATTATCTATTTATTATTTAAGGCATCATGTTAGCTCATTCATTCAAATAAGAATGGATATTTTACCTTGTGGGAGTGCCAGGATAGTCCGCAAAATTCAAATTTTCTAACATTTAATACATTTTTCAGATCAGTATCACATTGTATTGATTAAAATATCCAAAAATCATTCATTTAAAACAATGTATCACCTTTGAACACGCTCGGCTAGACTAACCTACCCTGTGATTTCATTATTGTTCTGAGTCATTAGTAAAACCACACAATAGTGTTACAAGTTCAGTTTGTTAAATCTTATTGTCAAACGATGCCGACGTTCATGAATGAAAACACAGTACTTCCTTATGTTTGTGTTTTATTCCTTAATTTCATCTAATGATTTATTTCTGACGCTCTAAACCACCATGCATGAAAATAGAATAACAATCAGATTACCTACACCACACCTAATGACCTAATTATACATATCTTATATCTTTAAACGAGCAATTCTTGTATATATACATATATATAATCTGAATCTCGGAAACGGCTCCAACGATTTTCATGAAATTTAGTATACAGGGGGTTTCGGGGACGATAAATCGATCTAGCTAGGATTCATTTTTATAAAATGTCGTTTTATTCGTGTTTTCAATGACCAACTTTATCGATAATCAACTTGAACATAAACTTATTATTTTAAACACAATTTACCAAAAAATATCGAGCGAAGCTCGGTCAACCAGATATCTTATACCTTTAAACGAGCAATTCTTGTATATATATATATATATATATATATATATAATCTGAATCTCGGAAACGGCTCCAACGATTTTCATGAAATTTAGTATACAGGGGGTTTCGGGGACAATAAATCGATCTAGCTAGGATTTATTTTTATTAAATGTCGTTTTATTCGTGTTTTCTTTATCGATAATCAACTTGAACATAAACTTATTATTTTAAACGCAATTTACCAAAAAATACCGAGCAAAGCTCGGTCAACCAGATATTATTTAATTAACTGTACTTTCAACAGCAATAGGCGCAGTCTTCGTCACTGGAGACAATGAAAACCAGAAACTGGGTATACCAGACAAGCCCACCACGGTTTACGTCCCAACCGTGTTACCACTAAGCATCCCTATAAAAAGCGCATGCTGTGGCGCTGCCCACACCTTCCTCCTCTCCATGGACGAGTCCAAGATCCTGACCTTCGGGTCCAACGAGAAAGGACAGCTAGGACTTCCGAAGGACGTCGAGCATGTGACAGAACCTATGGAAATTGACATGGAGAAGATGTTCGATGGGTATCAGTTGAAACTGGTGGCATGTGGCGCGATGCATACTGCGTTTGTGACAGGTAATATTGATTTTGTTGTCTAACACTTTTTCCAAAGCTTTCACTGTTAGTAGTTGTAAGACCGAGCCGTTCTTATGTGCTCGTTGTTCGAGAACGTGTCATTATAATGTGTTTTTAAATCAGTGATAGAAATAAAAATGTATTACTTTCACTTTTTACCGTGTGTTATGACAAAATACTCTAATCAACGAATGAACAGTAAACAAATAAATGTGCGACAGTTACAGTTTGACCTCAGACCTTTTCGTAAACACAATTACGTACGTACGTGTCTAATATTTATTTAGACACTTTGCATTCACTGAATGTTAAGGAAATGACACACATTTCATTTATTTAAAAGCCCCATTCCAGCTCATCAAATGCGGACATTTGTTACTGGCACACATTCGATACCTAATGTAATTGGCTCATTTTCATTGTCACGTCAACATAAATAGTGTGTAAATTGCCCTCGGCGGGCCGGTATGATCAGTATTCGATTACCATTTGTCGTCGCTGGTCGTATAAAACTTCGTTTTACGTTGCAGACAACGGACTGCTTTACGCCTGCGGCGAGTCCCGGCACAATAAACTTTGTTTGGAGGAAATCGACGATGCCGACAACGCGAACGAAGCGGTCCCCAATCAATACACACCTAAGCGGGTCACCGCTATGAATGGGCACATCGTAGACAATGTAGCCTGCGGAGGGTGCCACACCTTACTCACCGCCACTAAGGGGTCCAACGCGGACTTCACCAACAACGACTTCAACGTAGTCGACGAACAAACTAGACCGATCTCCCTAACCGAGCTCCCACCGCTACAGAAAGTACCAGCCATGAACAAATCTGAAGAACACTCGCATGTAATCGAGGACATCACGAACTCGAACGTTGACGTGCACAACACCGATAACGTGAATGGAAATGTGAACGAAGAGTCCGGATCGATCGATTCATTAGAGGCCAACGTCAGCGGCTCCCATATAGTAAACATAAACGACCTTGAGAACGAAAACGGAAGCACGCATGACGCACCCGATATAAACACAGACGCGCTTGATACGCTTGCCTCTAATGGTGAAACAAAAGTTTTGGAGGTCGTCGAGAGTATGGACACGATGGCCGATAAAGCTGAAAGTAAAGTGGAAGAAGTCGTTACAACGGTTACTGACGGTGTGAATGAGAAAGTGGAAATTGTTGAGGAGTTCGTGAAGAAAGCTGCTGTGGTTCCTCCCATAGTGCATGACCAAGCGAAGAAAATTCTTGACATACCAAACAAAATGATAGAGGTAGCAAACTCAGCTCCGCCGAAGACGCCGATATTACCAGAACTGCTTCACATTCCCGATTTAAGTCAGATAAGTCCAGTTCTCAGTAAACACAGTGATGATGGTCAAAAAAGCGAAGCAGGACAATCTGAGAATGATACTATACCCTGTGGATCAGATAAGTCTAGTCCGCAGGCAGGTAAAACTAAAACCCAAGCTGTGATGCCTATTGTCCGGAGTGAAGACCACATTGATATCCCTGAAGACGCAGAGCATAACGAGGAAAGTGACGTTGTAGTTCACAAGACTCCAGAGAAAGGACGCTTCGCGCGCATGTTTCAGACGATCAGAGATAAAGAACATTCTTGTATGGGAAAAGGGAAAGTCATTGAAGAAAAAGTTGTTGGTAAGTTGTTTACAATTGTGTTTGTTTACTTAACGTTGTGTAGGTACAGGTTTTGACGCTACATAATATAATAATAGAAAATCGTGGGCTACCTTAGCACATCCACTTTAATGTTTGATTTCTTTGAAGTAGAACAATACTAATACTAGCCGAGTTAATTTAACGCATTAAAGACATTTGGATGGAAAAGACTGGTGGAATAGCCTAAACAAAGGCGCAACAGATAAGAAACCATATTCGCTTGTTTTTCACCAAATCAATGCCCATTAAGTAGGCTGTCCAGTAATTAATGGAGAACTTTGAAATCTCTACATAGTATAAAACAAAGTCGCTTTCTGCGTTGTAGGTATCTACGCTTCGATCTTATAAACTTCGTAACGGAAAAAGGAAGATTTTTATGTGTATAATACGCGAGCGAAGCCGCTGGCAAAAGCTAGTATGTTTTTTTTATCTCGTTTAAGATAAACAGAAATGTTTTTATAAAAAGTCATTCACTCCGTTTAAAATTATTTCACATGTCGGCCAAAAATGAATACATTATGACTAGCTAGCTTGTATGAGTAGTTATTATTATTACTACGAAAAAAATAGAATTCTTTATAAGTGCCAACTCGTTTTGTACAAACCATTTCAAAGTAATGCAATAATTACCGGGCACCATGTATGATAGATATAATCTATCCCAAACTTCACATTAAAATTCACATCATTTCGGTTTACAGTACTATAAAACTGTTTAAATGTCACCGTGATGTGAACTGTCAGTAGTGTTAATCCCTGCGGTGCTTTCATCACCATCATTTCAGCTGATAAACGTCCACTGCGGGACCTCCACGCCCAAGGCCTTCCCAATTTGCCATAATCGCCACGCTTGGCAGGCGGGTTGGCTATCGCAGTATGATGGTAAAATGCATAAAGAACGCTGCTTGCCGGGGTCGCGTGATTTGCCGGGGTCGCATGATTGTTCGAAAGAGATACCGTGACCCTGGCACATGGGCAACTGATGGAACACGGGTGGGTTTTAGTCAGTAAAAGTCTGACACGCCCTACCGCTCCGCCCAGAGCGGGAGAAGTCATTTGATGATAACCCATACTGGAAAAAAAAAAAGACGCTGCTGCCCATTCACTAGTAAGTCCCTTAGTCGCCTTTTACGTCACCCACGGGAAGAGATGACGAAACATCCATGCGGTGCTTTAATCTGTAAAAAGCTAACTAAGCCACCTGATGCTAGAGATTTACACTATTGACAGTTCCGTTCACCGCAACGCAAAGGAGGGTAATGTGTTTACCTACCAGCCTTTGTACGAATGTACCTAAGTTTTCATTTATCGGCGAATTTCACCAAACTTTTGTACGTTGAATAAGGCTTATACTGAAGATAAATTTTGAGTTTTTGACAGCTCTTCCATATTAGAACCGTCAGACGTCAATTTTATTCGATGGATAAAATAATTATATCTGGCTTTGGTAAAAGCAGCCTTTTTGCCTCCGACTGCATGAGATTTTTTATACTAGTAAGTTTAACAGATTTTTAAAGTTCATTTTTATGCAGTCAGTTTTTTTATTTCAACTAACTTTTTAAGGTGACATTTTAGAAAATAGTTCCACGGTATGGCAGGTCACTTCATTTAAGTTATGAGATTTAACAGAACCACATTGATTAACTCTATTGACAGTTCACTCCAAACTTACTTCAGTTATGTCGGCAGTTATAACAGTGATACGATATTTTTCCAGATAACGTCCACAAAGGCATAGATACAGCGGAGGACAGCATCCACAAGGTGGAAGAAACTGTTGAGACGGAGATCAGAAACCAGACCAACTCCAGAACGTGCACGATATTATAAATGTTTTGTCTTCTCCTATGTTTAGCTTAACAATAAACGTTTTTATTATTGCTATTATTTCACTCTCTATTTGTTATCGTGTCATAAAGAATAGTATCATCCCATTTCTTCCCGTGGGAGTCGTAGAACGCGACTAAGGAACTTACTAGAGAATCGGCAGCAGCGTTCTCTATGCATTTTACCACCATGCTGCGATCGCCAACCCGCCTGCCAGGCGTGGCGATTACGGCTAACACCCAAGGGGGTGGCCTATGTCCAGCAGTGGACGTCTTTCGGCTGAAATGGTGATTATCGTGACTGCATCGTTAAGGTAAGGTGTATGGCAGTAGACAGGGCTCGCAGAACGGATACCTTTTTCAAATTCTTTTATTACTCACTCACAAACTATGAAACTGCCATGTTATCAGTCCCTTGGTTGAATTGTCGAGAAAGTCTAAGGCATTCATAAATAAACGGATTGCCGATGGGGCCAAATGTTTCTGGAGTGGCGACCACCCACGTACCGAAAGACGCAGCTTTGGAACGCACAAGGTGGACCAATTACCTTTAGAAGGCCGAAGAAATCCGCTAAATGCGAGAAGCGCAAGACCGATCTATGTGATGACGCTTGGGGGAGGCCTATGTCCAGCAATGGACGTCTTTTAGCAGAAATAATGATGATAAGTGATGAAACAAACGTTACTACTGAACTTAAGGTGAGCAAGGGGCAGCGGGTCTCTTTCAGTCCAGTTCTTAACAGCGAGTCGGAGTTCTGTCCAATAACTAAAAAAATTGTGGCTGTTTTTATTGCAACATTATATCACGCTTTGTTGGGCAGAGGTGTACCTTTCAATACACCCACATTTCGCCAGTTATGTTTAAGTTCCATGTAATAAGGGGCGAGCCTAATGCCATCAACCGGGCACAAATCCAGGCTTCGGGTTGCTACTAAGAAATTCCAGATGCAAAAAAACCCAATTACACTTTGCGCGACCTGGGAATCGAACCCAGGACTTCATGCTCAGCGGTAGCGCTTGCAACCACTAGACAAACGAGGCAGTCAGACTACAACAGAAAATGAAAACAACTTTTTTTTTTCTGGATGGGCAATCATCAAATGACTTCTCCCGCTCTGGGCGGAACGGGAGGGCGTGTCAGACTTTTACTGACTAAAACCCACCCGTGTTCCTTCCCATGCCCTCTCGCTCCGTACCATGGCTCGCACCAGGGCCGGACGCGAGAGGTCGCCGCCGCCGATCGCCTCCACGAGGACACGGCGGTGCTCCACCCAGGCAGGGCACACCTCCACCGTATGCTCCACCGTATCTTCTAGACGATCCTCGCAATGGAAACACCCGGGCGTTTCCTCCCGCTTTATCCTGAACAGGAACCCACCGAAGCACCCATACCCGGTTAGAACCTGCGTCAGGCGGAAGGTGAGGACGCCGTGGCGCCTCTCTATCCACTCCTCAAAGAGGGGACTTACCGCCGCAATTGTGGCGTGCCCAGCGCTGGGTTGCGACAATTTTTTTTTTAATGAAAACAACTTTAAAAGTAAATTAAATGTTTATTAACTAAACATTATACTTTATGGCACATAGGTACATAACATACTCTCAAATATCACAGAAATACTGTAACTGTTACGTTAATAATACACATAATCTTCTTCAGGTTAAACATTGGTAGTGGTACAGTCAGCGACACCAGTTTTACATCATCTTAATTTATACAAAACTATTCTATATATTGTTTGTCATTTAATAACTAAAAGATAATTTAATTTTACTTCTGTTTAGACCTTAATTAAATATTTAGCTCAAAAACAGCAATGTTAGCCGTTTTTTTTGCTGACTAATCATTGTTTACCCTTATCTCAATTTATTTGTGATTGGCGCAACAAGTCTGTTTTCGTCCATACTTTTCTATTAGTCGTCATTTCAATGATCTTCAACTTTCACACAGTCCATCCATCGTTTCTTTGGTCTAACTCTACTCTTTCAGCCATCGACATTCATACTTGAAACTTTCCAGACGACATTTTCGCTGACTGTACCTAAACATAAAACTATCTAATTTTAACTTACTATAAAACTATAATAAACGTAATAAAAAACTTAAAAAGAGTACATAGATGAAGACGAGTTGTGCTTATAGAAGTGAATCCTGCACGGTAATTTAAAGTGTGTCCTCAACTTCCTGCCGACCTCGGAGACTGCTGAACGCTTGGTACTTCCCATCCAAATAGCTGAAAAAGTTATTTTTATTAAAGATTTTGCCCGGAGCTTCAGCTTCTTTGTAGTCGGAAATTATCCAACGGAGACCCCATCATCACCATCATCTGTATAGCCTGAACTGTGTTGGGTTCAGCTTCCAGTCAAACCGGATTCAGCTAAATACCAGTATTTTAAATGGAGTAACTGCCTCCACAACTCAGTTACTTGGGTAATACGACATCCCTGACGAAGACTGTTTGCCCCACGGAAAAATACTACCGGGATAAAAAAAATAGCCCTAGTCCTACTACCCTAACCCACGTCATGGTCTACTTGCGAGCCAAATTACATCGAAATCGGCTCAGTCGTTACAGCGTAAACTGATAACAGACAGACTTAGTATGGATAATGAAGTCTCATGTGTTTTCTGTTTTTCCCGTAGGTACATTGCCATGAATCATACAGGAAGAGGGACATCGACATGCAAACTAACCATGAATTCAGCACATTATTCCAAAACCCACTGCGTTGACATTATTCGTCGGTTATTAAAAATAAAAATTATCTGATCAATACAATATGACCGCGTTGGTATTGCATATATGCTGCTATTGATAACAGATGAACAATTTGTACGCTTAGGGTGTAGCAGTGGCGGGCAAAGCTGAATGAGGCCCCCCAGCTTTAAAAAAAATGTAGTTTTGCAAGCTTTTTATTCAGTTCACATTTGTATGTTTAAATAAGTGTTTATGTTTATTTCGTTAAAATCTGGCAAATGAAATTTAAATTCGAATTAAATTATTAAGGCTAAATAAACATACTTACCAACATATGGAATGGATATGGGTGAGGAAAATTAAATCCCATCAAAAACATAAATGTGAAATGAGAGCCAAGTTCAATATAATGATATATGCCTTGCTTGTTGACTTCAACGACAAAAGAAGTGAGATCTAAATGGGTGCCAAGTTCAATGGTCAGTCCTGACTTGGCAAGTTCTCATATACGAATTATTATGTTCGGTGGCTAGTTTCTACCAGCAAGCCAAATTTTCGGAATAATAAAATAAGAACCGACAAGTAGTTAAAACTTGCGAAGGCTATAATATAATTCCTATATGAAAACTAGCCAAGTCAAGACTGACCATTGAACTTGGCACCCATTTTGACGGTATTTTCCTAAGAGAGAGAGGAGTAAGTTTGCTCATGATAAATAGGGTAAATATAGAATGTAGTGAATGTAAATGTAGGCGTACAAGAGTGAATAATTTTCACTTCATTCAATCAGGGATTCCTGGGTAAGTACTCGCTACAAAGACGGGAATTCCCCCAGCGTATTGGACGCGTTCAGCAAAGTTAAAAGAATATTAGTACCGCGTAAAAAGTCTAGACGGCTGTAGTGTTTTGATCTTGATGAAATCATGTAGGTACTAAGCACATTTTTATAGTCTTGTTTAGGATTTGATCAGGGGAACGCGGAGGCATTTGGGGGCCCCCCAAGACCGGAGGCCCGGGGCGGGCCGCCCGCCCGTTAGTCCGCTACTGCACTAGGCTCTAGAATCATGTGCTGAATTAACAAAGAAAAGAAAGCTCATGTTTTGGTTAAAATATATACTAAAAATAATCATATACATATAGCCAGCCGGCAATGTCGTAATGAGGCTACAGTCACGACCCAGAGTGCGAGTGTAATTTCAAAATCAAATTCAAACAAACAAAGTAAGTGATGTGAGAAAATTGTTGAAACTCACCGATTTTACTCTTGTCTCTAACATTGACGACAACTCCGGTGATCTCGTCTGCATGTTCGAAGGTCTCCCCGATCAGTAGCAACACCTGCAAATATAGTTGGGTACCTACAATTTGAGCTTATTTCCAAATATGCTAGTCATTTGAACACCGTGGGTCGCAAAATATTGCACTGTAGGTAGGTACTAATTATTTGTTATGTTGTTAGAATAGATACCCATATGTGTTAAACCAAGTTTGCAACTTTGAAAGACCTATACTAATTCCTTGGTGCTCGAAAAACCACAAAATGTTCGGTCTTTTTTCAATATTTATAAATTCTAAAAGATACATTCTACGTAAGAGACATTCTTACCACGCAATTATCACAGATCTTTTGAAGTTGTAAACTTTGTTTTACACTAAATTCAAATAATTTATTTCAATAAAGGCACACGCACATTGGAACGACAAAATTTACAAAAATATTGAATTGATTCTAGATGCCCCGTCCAAAAGATAGTTTTGTATGGAGTAGAATGGATATGAAACTATACCGTCACCAATCAATCAATCAAATCATTTATTTGCAACGAATGTAGGTTACATAAAAATACAGGTGGAGTAGATAAAAGTGAGCCATGTACATTCTGCCTGGAAATAGGCACGCAAAAATTTATAAACTTATATCAAATAATTAAATTACAAATTAAATTACAAATTTTGTCACACTTAGAATTATTATATAAAAAAAATTAAATGTCACAGAATTATTACAAATACATACAACATACATTAATAATAAAAATTGTCAAATCGAAATGTTACTTGTTACTCTTGTAAAATGTTTTACAACATTTTGTATAAATTAATCCCATCAATTATCATTATATATAAAGACATTGCACCAAAAAAGTATTTACCCACAATAGGTAACATGAATTAAGTAATACATAGATACTATAACACATTAAATAATGCATTTATTGGTTATCCTAACAACAATCCAAAAAATTAGTGCAGTGCATTTTTTTCGATCTAATAAGATTTTCGTAACTGTCCTAAAAAGGCTCTCACACAACCCTGTTGTGTGAGAGCCTTTTTAGGACAGTTTGATAGATAGACAGATAGATAATTTTAATACTTATGAAAACACAGATTCTAGTCGATCAATCCCAATTTAGGTAGCTACTACACATGGTTCTTATGGCGCGTGGCCAAAATCGAAACTAACACCGCATTCTTATTTTCTCAGTACAATTTCTGTGACATACCAACAATGCCCGTCGTCAATATCATTCAAACGCCAAAAGTTTGACGCCTAGGTAACGCACTATTATCATCATTTTCCTGCCCTCCAATCTGTCTAGTCTTTACCCAACTATGTTGGACTCAGCTTCTAGTCAAACCGGATCCAGCTGAATACTAGTATATTAGTGACTGAGTCACTCCATGTAACTGGATTGTAGAAGTCAGATGGCCGTCTGACCTCCACAACCCAGTTACTGGGTAATACGATACCCTTTGGTAAGACTGGTTGTCAGACTTTCGGGCATAAGACGACCCGTAAAGACTCAAAGATCCCCGAATGACAACCGGGACCAACTACATCACGTGCTTTTTTAGGGTTCCGTTGCCAAATGGCAAAAAACGGAACCCTTATAGATTCGTCATGTCTGTCTGTCTGTCTGTCCGTCCGTATGTCACAGCCACTTTTCTCCGAAACTATAAGAGCTGTGCTGTTGTTGAAACTTGGTAAGTAGATGTATTCTGTGAGCCGCATTAAGATTTTCACACTAATATAGAAAAAAAAAACAAAAAAAAATGGGGTTCCCCATACTTAGAACTGAAACTCATTTTTTTTTCTTCATCAAACCCATACGTGTGGGGTATCTATGAATAGGTCTTCAAAAATGGTATTGAGATTTCTATTATCATTTTTTTCTAAACTGAATAGTTTGCGCGACAGACCCTTCCAAAGTGGTAAAATGTGCCCCCCCCCCCCCGTAACTTCTAAAATAAGAGAATTATAAAACTAAAAAAAATATATGATGTACAAAATCATGTAAACTTCCACGGAAAATTGCTTTGAACGAGATCTAGTAAGTAGTTTTTTTTTTTTTATACGTCATAAATCGTAAACAGCAATTTACCTTTCATTCGATCAACTCAAATACAAAAATTTAAAAAAAAAACCTTAATTTTTCATAAACATAAACCTTATGCATAAACCGAGAATACCTACAGGTTTGTACGGAACCCTCGGTACGCGAGTCCGACTCGCACTTGGCCGGCTGCCACTACTCTCCTCCAGGAGAGTCGAAAAAAATAATAATAAATCTTTTAATTTAAATCAACAACGGATCATAACACAACAATTAAATGATTAAAAAGAAAAGAAAATAATAATACCAAAAACACATAAATACAATAAAAATAATCTCAGTATGTGAATCATGCAGCAATGGTTCAGGTACTGAAAATCGAACCTCTGCGCGAATGCCCTCAGGATGCCGCTGGAGCTAGCCCGAACCCTGCGCACCAGAGACGTGCATAGTTTCCGCATAGTAGAATAGAAGCAGTCTACTTGCGAGCCGGCGAACATCCCTGATGCGCTGCAGAATCGGGGCAGCCCCATCAGCACCCTGAATGCATTATTATATTGCACACGCAAGGCGTTGTACCGTCCGTCGGCGCGTGTATGAGATCCACAGGCTGCTCGTGTAGAATATGCTCTGAACAATGTTATTTTTACTTTGGTGGTACAACGAGCAAACCTGCGGGCAATCATGTTCGCCCTTACAGACAACGCCCTGCGCTCTCGCTCTATGTCTGCATCGTCCTTCATATCAGAGGAAATGATATGCCCAAGGTATTTAAACTGTTCCACCCTCTTCAGTGGTGTTCCACATAATTTGATGGCAGGTATTAATGTTGGACATTTTCCTCTGGCCTGAAAGACCATGCACTCACTTTTTTTGACATTGTACATAAAGCCATAACTGTCAGCGTACCTTTCACAGATGCCCAAAGAGACCAGTACAGTGAGAAAACACACAAGAGAAAAGAGACCAGTACAGTGAGGAAAACACACAAACCGTACCGACCTCGCCGCCGAGGTCCGTTGTCGCGACCCTGACTTAATAGTCCCTCCCGACCCTTGCAAGAGCCAGCCCGCGATGCTGGGCCTGTAGCTTTAAATTAGTCCCTAAATAATTTAACCCAGATTAAATCAAATCAAATCAAAATATTTTTATTTCACATAAGCCTGCAAGGGCACTTATGAAACGTTAGAAGCTAGGTGCACGGTTCCAAATTGTTGATTCCTATGGAGAAGAGCCGGCAAGAAACTCCACGGTCACTCTTTTAAAAAATAATTGGGTTTTACAATGTTTTCAAACAACAGTTTTAATAGGTATGCGAGAACAGTGTAGGACTGTCAACAAGTACTACTAAAACCACCAACCGACCAGGTACTTAACAAAATAGAAAATTGTCTACAGTCTACAAGACCTACAACATTCTCACATTCACAAAATATAAAAGAATTTACTGAAATGATAGTATATGAGTATTACATAAATAAAACATAATAACCTATTTAAACCAAATGTCATTGTTGTTATGACAACCAATAATAAAGAGGTTAAATTAGAATTGTAAGTATATAATGTCAAATTATGAATAGAGTATGTCAAAGAAGAATGTAAAAAAAAAAATCTTAAATAAATAATGGACATCGTCATTTGGGAGCAGTTAATAGGCATTTACATGGTCCTTCTGTAATGAGCTACCAGGGAAGCCACATGTGCAGACGGAGTTATTGCCAAACTTCCTTGTCTTGAACGTAGTCTTTAATCTATACTATCTATACTAATATTATAAAGCTGAAGAGTTTGTTTGTTTGTTTGTTTGTTTGTTTGATTGAACGCGCTAATCTCAGGAACTACTGGTCCGAATTGAAAAATTCTTTTTGTGTTGGGTAGCCTATTTATCGAGGGAGGCTATAGGCTATACAACATCACGCTACAACTAAGAGGAGCGGAGCAGTAATGAAAAAAGTTGCAAAAACGGGCAAATTTATTCCTTTTGAGAGTTTCCGTTGCGTGCGCTGCGTAAACGGTTAAAGTAACGCAAAAATCATGTATGACGGAATTGTTCCTTTTAAAAAGTTCTAAAAAAAAGTCCGCGAGAGCATATGTCTATCTTTTAAGGTTGACTCACTATAACTCAAAATGACGTGGACGAAAACTAGCAGGCAAATCGATGCGACGGGAAGGGTCAGGGGAGGAAAAATTTGACGCGGACGAAGTCGCGGGCAGAAGCTAGTCTTATAATATGCATTTTTGATAAGGACACGCTTAATGTGTGATTTGAACTTTCCGTAGCTAAGTTCAGTAACCCACTTTGGCAACTTGTTATAGAAGCGGATACCGTTTATAAGAAATGATTTACTAGTTTTAGTTAATCTAAATTTAGGTATCACAATTTCATTTTTACTACGAGTATTTATATTATGGAAATCGCTTCTTAGTTTGAAAAGTCCTTAATTTTTGCGAACATACAAGATACATTCTAAAATATAAAGAGAAGGTAGAGTCAGTATATCAATTTCTGTAAATTTGATTCTAAGAGACTCGCGAGGCTTCATTTTATAGATTGCGCGGATTGCCCTCTTTTGTAAAATAAAAACTGAATCTACGTCAGCTGCCGAACCCCACAGCAGAACGCCATAAGACATAATACTGTGGAAATAAGCAAAGTACACTAATCTAGCTGTAGCTATATCGGTCAACTGCCTTATTTTTCTTACTGCATATGCAGCTGAACTTAATCTACCTGAAATTGCTGTAATGTGGGCACCCCATTGCAACTTTGAATCTAAACTAATTCCTAGAAATTTAGTTTCCGAAATAACATCTAGTTTATTGCCGTCAAGTTTTAAATTTAGATCTACTTGGGGTACATTTGGTAATGAGAATTTAATACATTTAGTTTTGCTTGCATTAAGTAAGAGATTATTAGCTGCAAACCATTTTGAAAGAACAGCTAGACCCTCGTTCACATGTAAGACATCCGTATCTTTTCTATCTATTTTAAAAATAAGAGAAGTATCATCAGCGAATAAAATTATATCCGAAAAGTTAGCCATCATGTAAGGAAGGTCATTAACGTAAACTAGAAATAAGAAAGGGCCAAGAATTGAACCTTGGGGCACGCCCATCTTAACAAGAGACCCCGAGGACGTCACCCCGTTAACATTTACTTTTTGCTGCCTGTTTGATAAATAGGAAAGAACAAGAACAACAGCTTGTCCACAAATTCCGTAATGGTGTAATTTACAGATCAGAGTGTTGTGGTCAACGCAGTCGAACGCTTTTGAGAGGTCACAGAAGATGCCAATTGCATCCTGGGACTTTTCCCAGAATTCCAAAATGTGACTGATGAGTTGTACTCCCGCGTCAGTCGTCGACCTACCTTTCGTAAAACCAAACTGCCGACTATGTAAAATCCCATTAGAGTTGAAATGAGCTAACATCTGGTCCAACATGATTTTTTCATAAATTTTGCTCAATGCTGGTAGCACAGATATGGGTCTATAATTAGAAGGATCAGTCTTACTACCCGATTTGAAAATTGGTACTACTTTACTATGTTTCATTAAATCAGGAAACGTACCGCTGTCTAAACATTGATTAAATATGCCTGTCAGGACAGGAGCAATTGTGTCAATGATATCTTCAAGAACCTTAACCGAAATCCCCTATAAGTCTTCTGTGTTTTTTATGTTAAGACTTTGAAATGATTTTTTAATCGTGGCAATAGAAATGGGTTTGAATTCAACATTAGGAATGTCCTTACTGAAGTTTTCTTTAAGAAGAGATTCAGCTAATACAGATGAAGAGGGAAGAGATTTTGTAACTTCTATTGGAATATTGGTAAAGAAATTTTCTAGTGTCTCAGCAACTTTTAACTTATCTGAAATGGTTTCATTATGAATTTTTAGAGACAATTCATTCTGATCTCGCTGTTTTGTGTTTCCAGTTTCTTTATTAATTACCTGCCACACAGCTTTTATTTTATTGTTGGAAGTACTAATTTTGTTACTTATTAATTTAGATTTAGCTTGAGCGCAGACTCTTTTGAAAACCTTAGAATATTTTCTTACATAATTATGAAGGACTTGATCAGGAGTCAATGATTTTTCGTGATACAAATTATATAAAGTATCTCTGCTTTTTCTAACGCCAGTAGTAGCCCATTCACTAAATTTTGGTTTAATATTGATTGTAACTTTTTTACAGGACATGCTTTATTGAATTCTTGGCATACCGTAGAAAACAAAGTACCGTAATTAATATTGGGGTCTTGTGAATCAAAACTTTCTGTTGAGAGATTCCTAAGAACATTATTATTAAACATTTTCAATTTATTTTTAGTAAGGGGTCGCAGTTCAATGGTTTTATCTAAATGCAACTTTGTGTCTAAATCAAACGATACAAGCTGACCAGTATGGTCCGACCTAACGCCACTAATTAAGGATGACTCTTTTATTTTGCAATTGGTAAATACATTGTCTATGCATGAAGCCGAGGTCGGTGTTATTCTTGTTGGTTCATTAAATAAACATTTTAAGTTGAACGATTTAAACAATGAGATAAGCTTGCATTTTTCGGGTGAATTAACTAGTAGATCAATATTTAGATCACCACAAGCAAAAACTAATTTATTCTCTTCAAAAAGTTTACCTAATATTTCTTCCATGATGATCAAAAATGATGACAAGTTTGAGGCTGGTAGCCTATAAATACATAAGAAAGTATGGCCCTCAACCTCTGCACATGCTACCTCACATAAGCGATCAACAGAGCAAGCAGTGATATCCTTTCTTTCTTTATATCTAAGATAACGGTCGCATAATATCAAGGTACCACCCCCTATTGAAGACCTGTTGTATGCACTGGCCACTGAAAAATTATTTATATTAAACAACCAGCCAGTACCTTGCTGTCCCCCCACCAGTGATTGCCTAAGCCGAGGTTCGTACCCCCCTCGGGGTAACCCTTAGAGCTTTCGCTTTAGTTTTTAAGTATAATAAGCCCCGGCTGAAGGTCTAAAAAGGTAACTTTTTTAAGAACTGTTTCAGGTTGACTACGAGACGTCCAAAAAAAAAACCACGGCTGCCACCCGTTGCGGCTCTTATTACTTAGCCACATTTCTATGCTATGCCCTAATCCCAATTTATTTGGAGTCCTAGTCGGCGCAACTACCTAAGTATATCGCCCCACTCTACCTAAGTATATCGTGAGCAAAACAAAGAACAATGCATGGTTATGAACAGTGTTTAACAACTACGGATGTTATTCATACGTATACACTTATGATGGCTCATAACTTTATCATAAAAATAACTCTGCCTGTTGTGACGTCATCAGAATGAAGTAGACAGATAACACACATGAATTATTTCGTTATCAACACTTTTTAAGGGCATACTCAGTTCTCGTGTGCCCCAGTAGGTAGGCTCTAACAATGCCAGTATGTATGTACTTATTTATTTATGCTATAATTTAGGTTTGTTAGTTACATTATTACTAACGTAAACGTACAGTTTTTCTTGGAAATCTATACCTAGAAAAAACCAAAGAGTGATAAAACCTATCACATCACGCCTGATTTTCTGGAAAAGTTAGACAAAAATGCAATTAATATATGTATAGACTACAGGCCCATGTCCAAAAATGGATGGGTCATATGAACCACCAGGTGACGTATATAGGACGATATAATAGCATAAAATAATAAGATTCAGCACTATGCCGTCACTTGTAAGCTGTCCAACTGAGTGCTGGTGAGAATTCAAAAGTGCAGGTAGAGTGAGTACATTTTGGTCATATATTTTTGTACGGCATTTTTACCATCCATAGATCCATGAAAAATAATAAGAAAGCGCGCAGTGCCGTAAAAAAAATGGTGCGCCACAAAGCCGGTTATTTTTTTTTTCTGACAATATCCAGGGTAAATCTGGTCATTTCATTCTGTACGGCATCAGTTTCATACTGTTTCAATACGCTTCTAATCCATTATTCCGCAACGCCGTACAAAAATCATGCGACAAGGGAAAAAATCGAGGGTTGCAACCCCCTCTCTTTCCGTGGTCCGGTGGGTGATTTGAAACAACATAAAATTAATTTATTTTGAAAGTATTTTATGCATAAATAATATTTTAATAATTACAAGTCGTCAGAACCCCGAAAGTCTTACAACCGGTCATAAGCTGACCCCAACATATGAGAGTTGGAAAAAGGCTAAGTAGATGATAATAAAATAAGTGTAGTATTTATTTTAAATTTCGTACAGAACACCCGTATGTAACAGGGGCGAGCTTATTGCCAAAAACCAAGCACAAATCCAGACTCTGGGCTGCTACAGAAAAATAAGAATCCAAGACCTCGTTACTCAGCAGTAGCGCTTGCGACCTCTAGACCACCTAGGCAGAGGTAGGTATACCTACTATGAATGAACACTAAACTGTGTTGCATAACGTTAGAACTGTGTTAAAGGGAAATCCCCCGTTTACTTACCGCGTCTGACCAGATCGAATCCATATACCTGGCCTTCATGCCAGCCAGTATGAGTAGGAACCGACCACCGCGCCTGTTCGCTTCGTCTTCCCACATCGGCCGTATGCCCTTCTTGAACACCAAGTAGTCTTGTCCTAGCTTCAGCTCGGAAGGCACCTTCATGTGATGGTACAAACTGTAGGAACAACCATTATCTTACAGTAGGTATAAAAAAACATCAGTCGTTCCAGGTTAGCCTGCGAAAATAAAAATTTTCTTACTTAATTGTGCTCATCACACAAAGGTTTGTCCTGGGTGGAAATTGAACCCACGACCTCAATCTTAGCAATCAGGGTCACTAACCACTATATATAGGCATTATAGACCCGTTGTGGTTACTTCACCTTAGTTTTTACGGTGAGTATTTACAAAATAGACCTGCAGGTATGCACACTAGCGGAGCGAGCATGGTCTCCGTGATAGCCTTGGGTCACGCATTTTACCACGATTTTTGTTTCCAAACTGTGATAGAAATTGTGACTCAAGCCTATAACAGTGCCAGCCAGGGTCGCGAGATTAGTTCGAAAGAGGTACCGTGGCCCTGGCATATGGGCAACTGAAAGAACACGGTTGGGTGAAACGCCCTTCCGCTCCCCCCAGAGCGGGAGACGTCATTTGATGATTTCCCATCCAAACAAAAAAAAAGCCTTTTAAAGTAAGCCGTGCTCGTCACGCTGCGGGTCGATTCATCACATCGATATAAATTCAAATACACTCACCACCAATAGTCTTCAACCGTATTAAAAGAGGTCAGCTCAACTAAATTCGCCTCCCAATCCTTTTTGAGATTAGTGAACATCCAGAAACTCCACTCGTTTTGTAGAGGATGCTTTACGTTGTCAGTTTTGATCAACATTTTGTGGGAAGTTGTTGTGGCTCTAAAATGGTTAAATAACGTTGATAAGGCATTTGAATGAGAGCTCTGTTCATGAGGTCAAATACAAGTAAGACTCGCACACCAAGGCCGACATCTATAAACATTGCTTGGACCTTCTTTAGCCGTTATTTCTCTCACGGTCGCACAAGTATATGACAGAGACGAGAGCATGCCAATGCACGAGCTAAAGAACGTTTTTATTTTTCGGCCTGAGGGTTCTGATAAACAGGACGCTGGAACACTAACACAATGCGACTATTAAGCTATAAATAGCTTACGTGTGGCGAAACTTTAACTTGGCGGACCTTGAACAGTCGGCCAAATATTATTACTTTATTATAGGTAGGTACTAGCTTTGCCAGCGGCTTCACCCACGTATTATACATAGGTATAAAACTTCCTCTTGTATCACTGCCCATTGACGAAAACCGCATTAAAATCCATTGCGTAATTTAAAAGATCTAAGCATAGTAACACGAAATGCAACTTTGTTTTTACTATGTATGTATATTACAGGAGCACTGGTAGCCCAGTGGTAGCGGCTCCGACTTACGAATTATAGGTCGTCGGCTCGCACCTAGGCCGGCGCTTTACTTTGTGAAACTTATTTCATCCTGCTGCTCTCAAAGCGGTGCAGGAAAACATCGCGAGGAAACAAGCATGACCTAAGACCAAAGATTGGAAGACATTTAACGTCTACCAACCCGCACGGTCAGTGGGTCGTCTTAGTTCTAAGCCCTTGCGCTAACCGAGCTTTCTTAAAATTATTTGAAATAACTAGTACATATTTTTGTTTATCAAAAAGGTTTATGCATTTATGACGTTTCGTACAACTGACGAAAGTGAAACCCGCGACAACTACGACTCCGTGAATAACATTACCTCTCTATAATACAACGGGTTAGTTTATTGACTTGTAGTTTCATTCAAGTTTACTTTGTAATTAAAGGAAATTAATGGCCAATACTATATATAATCGTATTGATAGGCGTTTGACGATCTACTGCACCCTTTGATTGCAAACGTTTATCCTATACACATTATTTTTTTTACCAAACGGACAGAAATCATAGGAGAGTAATGAATATTCTAACTAAATACCTACGAAAATAAGCAATTATTTCAGAATTTAGTTTAGTACTTACCGATAAAACTGTGTCCGTATGTGTTGCTTCACTCACAATACTGTGATAATCAAAGGGACAAAATTTAAAGCACGATGCATTCGGAAGACCCGAGTACGTGTGATGAGTGTTGCAAGCATAGAAAAAGAACTTAATATGGTAGGAAATTAATAATAATGATAACATAGTTCAGTAGTATTTATTTCTTGGTACAGACCACCGGACGTCAGCTCAACCCTTTGAAAACTAAAATAGCGGCCATAGGGCCGCAGTTTATTGCATTCCAATACAAAAAGCCCGGTGCGAATGGTCGCAGTGGGTAGGCCCAATCTCCGATGATTAATAATTATAATAATAATGAACTTTATTGTGTGCGTTACGATTGCTCCGCCAGATTATCCAAATAGATTTTTTTTTGCCAAAACTTTTGTCGAAATTTGTCAAAATCGAATGGCACAAACCAAAAATTTGTCAAAGTAGAAATAAAGAAGTTATAAGGGTTTTAAGTTGGCCGCGCGAACGTAACGTGGAGGATTGCGCGGCCATGGAGATCTCAGCAACTACTTGGGCTAGAGATCTAATTCTTTTTGTCAATTGAAGACTGAATTTGTCAAAAATTGTCGAAAAAAGAATTTCATGCTCCAGATTAATATTTTACGAAATATTCACCTTGGAAGTTATGGCCGCGCAATCGTGCACTTGTCGTTTCTTTGTTGTTGATTATTTCTTTAATCTTAAGATTTTATGCCGTAAAACTGTTACAAGAAGGAAGGTCTTAATTTGTCGAAACTAACTAAAGCAATAAATAATACTAAAGTTTAATTAAACAGAAGATATCAGTCCAAAACAAAAAAGTCGTGGCCGCGCAATCGTAACGCTACTTTGAACGCTGATATCTCATTACCTATAACTGCTAGGAGTTCCGTATGAACATCCATTTATACGGCATATTACTCTCATTAGAATGACATATCGTTTTACCCTCAGAACCGTTTCCATCGAGAGTAATCTCAAAACGTATTTCATCTCGTACAATGTTCGAGTAGGGTAACCATAATTTCGATTTGATTTGGGAATACCTATAACTGGGGACGAGCAATTACATTGAACATTCTGCAAAATTAATTACTATTAAATAAAAACTTGTATGTTTCAAAAGTTAGATATATTTATTGATAAATGTATTCTCTCTGATGGGTCCGAATTCAGGCACGTACTATTGGAACAATTACCAATGGAACCAGCGCTAAAAATAATGTCATTTACAATGTGTTCATAAAAAATGCAGCGTTATAGTCGCAACTATATCGGTTATCGTATTTCTACCGTTAAATTTGGATATGAAAAACATTTCCACAATTAGCAATCTGGAAGATGCTATTATTATTTATGAATGGGAGAATAAACGTTGCAGAAACTGCAATGAATTAGTTGCATTTACTTATACCTTATCAAAAATAGTAACATTTGATTTAAATGGCACACAAATGATGTTGTTACATGGCATACCTCAAAATATTATAATAAAAAAATATAAATTGTTAGGTGCCATTGAATATATTCCTCCAATCCTTGGAACAATAGGACTCTCCATTTTGTTACACATGGTTTTGTAAAAATGTAACCAGATATACCGGGCCACTCAGAAAGTATTGCGAAAAAAGTTTTTTTGTATGAGAGACTGGCCAGTTATAAACTATTATAAAACATCCACAAATCCACATTTTTGCGAGCTAATTAAATTTAATTTACGATAATTATCGTGTCTCATTGGAAAATGGATTTGCACCGGGAACATTTTCACGCTATGATTTTTACGACTTCAAGTGTCGCCTGAAACCGGACGAATCATACGATAGACTTCAAATTGCATTCATGGATGAAGGCCTTTCCAAGGCAACTGTGTATCGTTGGAACGAATTCAAACGTGGTCGACTAACTTTAGTGGATAAAGATGTATACTTTCTGAGTGGACTGGTATATCTCGTTACATTTCTAAAAAAACCATGTGTAACAAAATGGATGCAAACAGATTCCTATTGTTCCAAGGATTGGAGGAATATATTCAATGGCACCTAACAATTTATATTTTTTTATTATAATATTTTGAGGTATGCCATGTAACAACATCATTTGTGTGCCATTTAAATCGAATGTTACTATTTTTGATAAGGTATAAGTAAATGCAACTAATTCATTGCAGTTTCTGCAACGTTTATTCTCCCATTCATAAATAATAATAGCATCTTCCAGATTGCTGATTGTGGAAATGTTTATCATATCCAAATTTAACGGTAGAAATACGATAACCGATATAGTTGCGACTATAACGCTGCATTTTTTATGAACACATTGTAAATGACATTATTTTTAGCGCTGGTTCCATTGGTAATTGTTTCAATAGTACGTGCCTGAATTCGGACCCATCAGAGAGAATACATTTATCAATAAATATATCTAACTTTTGAAACATGCAAGTTTTTATTTAATAGTAATTAATTTTGCAGAATGTTCAATGTAATTGCTCGTCCCCAGTTATAGGTATTCCCGAATCAAATCGAAATTATGGTTACCCTACTCGAACATTGTACGAGATGAAATAATTTTTGAGATTACTCTCGTTGGAAACTGTTCTGAGGGTAAAACGATATGTCATTCTAATGAGAGTAATATGCCGTATAAATGGATGTTCATACGGAACTCCTAGCAGTTATAGGTAATGAGATATCAGCGTTCAAAGTAGCGTTACGATTGCGCGGGAACGACTTTTTTGTTTTGGACTGATATCTTCTGTTTAATTAAACTTTAGTATTATTTATTGCTTTAGTTAGTTTCGACAAATTAAGACCTTCCTTCTTGTAACAGTTTTACGGCATAAAATCTTAAGATTAAAGAAATAATCAACAACAAAGAAACGACAAGTGCACGATTGCGCGGCCATAACTTCCAAGGTGAATATTTCGTAAAATATTAATCTGGAGCATGTAATTCTTTTTTCGACAATTTTTGACAAATTCAGTCTTCAATTGACAAAAAGAATTAGATCTCTAGCCCAAGTAGTTGCTGAGATCTCCATGGCCGCGCAATCCTCCACGTTACGTTCGCGCGGCCAACTTAAAACCCTTATAACTTCTTCATTTCTACTTTGACAAATTTTTGGTTTGTGCCATTCGATTTTGACAAATTTCGACAAAAGTTTTGGCTAAAAAAAATTCTATTTGGATAATCTGGCGGAGCAATCGTAACGCACACACTTTATTTAGTCAGGCTATAATGAGTTACAATGTTAATTACAAAGGAGCTTAGCCTTTATTAGCACTTATTTACTAAAAAACAAATACGACAAAGTGAAAAATAACTTTCGGAAGTCGGTCTTTCGTTTTTTATTCTCTTTTTTGCCACCGATTTCTGAAAGTTTATTTTTCATTTAGCAGCGTTTTTTTTTTATTTTTTTGATGTCGATATTTATTTCTAATAAACTTCGGTAAGTACCTATTATTTTGCACTTTAAGTTGTGCTACCTACACCACTCAAATTCGTATACCTTGCTAAGAAACTACCGTAACAGGAAATTATTAAACTAAGTGGAATAAAAACCGTTTATTATTTTATGCTTTTCATTTTTTCGGCGGTTTAATTTTTTGTCTAAAAGTTTTTATTTTATCATTTTTTGTGACTTTAATGTACTGATAATAGTTGACAAGGTATACCCTATCCAACAAAAAAAGAATGATTAAAATCGGACTACTCTGTATAAAGTTATGCGTGGTTAAACATTACAATCAGTGAGTGAACAATCAATCATCCCCTGTTTTCCGACCCTTAGGGTTCGATTTTGTTTTCCAAATTTATATGGGACCACCTTGGGAGTATACCCTTTCCAATAAAAGAAGAATTATCACAATCGGACGACTATGTAAAAAGTTATGCGTGGTCATACATAAAAAAAAAACATAAAAAAATAAAATATACGCGTCGAATTGAGAACCTCCTCCGTTTTTTTTTGTTGGTTGAAAATACGTATTATTGAAGCTAACTCAAAAACAACCACAAGTCAATATTTCAGTAAATTTATATGGGACCACTCGGTAAGCATACCACCTTCATCATCATCATCATATCAGCCGAAAGGCCGCCACTTCAAAGGATTCTGTGCTTCTTGCATCGGTATACCCCCTTATGCGCCAAAAATAAATTCATATCGGCATAAAACTGACGGGAGTTCGGAGGTAACAAGAATATATATTTTTTAATGATACCGAATTGAGAACCTTCTCTTTTTTTAAGTCCGTTAAAAACAGATCAGATTCAGTTTATAAGCGCCCACGCTAGCAAACTGTCGGCCAACTTGGGGACTATCCCGCAGCCTGTAGAGTAGCGGGGCAACACAGGCGCAGCAACTGCGCGGTCCGCCCATGTGGTTGTGTGTGGGTGGATTGGTGGAAGTGTGGTTGACTGTACATGTTGTTATAGATATTTTCACCCGCTACCAATATCTTGACAGTTAAAAACCAGTAATACCAACAAAAAATAAGAACACATATTAAGATTTTCATATAAAATTGTATTTAATGTTTTATGGTATACTTCATCGTTGAAATGCTGTTACAATATGACCGACAGTAGGCAGTGTTAAATCAAGCCAAGTGTTTTAGAATAACATAGTTAAGGGTGCTAAATGTAAAAATATGTTATTATAATACTAATAATTTATATCCTGCAACCAACAAGCTAGCACATTTCGACACAATTACATCTATAGATTACAACTAGTGCACACTTTAGTACAAAAGTCAGACTTAAAATTTAACGTTTTCCAGCCACAGACGTAACATGCACGTTATATTAAGATAAATTATGTGAGACAACTCCTTAAGTTCAAACCTAAATATCATACTCCTGGTAGCTAATCAATGGTTAGAAAACAACAACAACAATGTATGAGATAGCTCACAGTATTGCTAAAACATCTCTTATTCACAAATATTGTTTTTAATCACTATTCCTTTTCTCGAATTCAGAAAATCGAATTAACTGAAAAGGAGGACAACTCAGAGTGCACAATCACAGATGACAAATCGACTAAATTCAATGCTACAATCGATTGTTTTAGTCGATTTGTCAGCCATGGTGCTCTCGCCTGTCATAAACAACATTCTATAGACATTTTACCTAGCCACCCCATACCACTGTTTGTATCGAGTGCACGAACGTTGAGTAGCAACTAAACAGTGTACAGATTCTTAGTTGCCGAACTATGTTTGACCATGGTGTCGCGATGGACTTGGAAGCCTATTTTCCCGTGGATACCCAGTTGCTCTTTGATTTTCCTGCCGATTTCGATGTTAGCGTGCTGCTTCGAAGTGTCGGCTGTCCAAACTCCTGAAAGGGGAAAAAATATATTAATGTTAGATTTTTTTAAATAGATTTGAATCAGATAATGCTTCAAAAAGTCAGTTATCTTCAAATGGTACTCAAAGTAATTTATGGAGAAAAAAACTATATTTTCAGCTGTTATTTAAAAGATAAACAACAACAACTACTAACAACAACAACAACTACTACAACTAAACAACAACAACAACTGCAACTATGGAGAATTATATTATTATGCTGTGATCATAACAAATTATTTTTGCTCATGATGTCATTTCTAATGTTTTTCGGAAGATGTTCAAAGCACTATGCATTCAATCACAGTCAGCACAATTCCACAGAAACAGGAAGAGGCGTATCTAATACCAGCTAGTCTCTGAGCTTCAGGTATTTTGCGTATGGGTGGGAAAATCGATTATTCGATCGTCAAGAAAGGCTGGTAACGCCTTTGTGTTTCTACCGATCTCACGGAAGGTAAGAAGCAGTAATATCTTAGAAGGTACTCTAAAAAGTACTCACCAATTTTATCGAGTTTCGCTCTTACGTTAACGACGGCGCCGCAAATTTCTTCAGAATGATCGAAGTTTTCGCCAATAAGGAGGAGAACCTGTGAACATTTGAATTGTGTGATTAATTCAAATGGAACTGAAAATGAAATAAACTAAAACAAGGTATGAAAAAAATATGAAAAAAGAAAAAGATTACCAGGAAAATATCAATGAAGAAAGTTTAAATAAATGAAGTAGGTCAACACATATATCAGGTTATTGATTCTGATTCAAATTTTACTGCTGCCTGACTGGGATCAATGTCAAAATAGCAAAACAGTCTTCAAGCCTAAGTCTTTAAACCTAGGTTTGGTTACTTCAATAACCTTTTGTTTGAGCAATTCAGTAGTCAGTGAAAACAGAACATCTGTACTTATAGTCCAGCTAAGTAATTTAAGTAAGAGCACATACCACATCTAACCAAAAGCGGTCAAGATCAGAGTTGCGCTGCTTCTTCTCGAGATTGATGAGCCACCTGCCTCCCATCTTATTTGCGTCATCCTCCCACATGGGACGTATGCCTTGCTTGAATACGGCATAGTCATGGCCTTGGCGCAGTTCTGATGGTAGCTTGATATGGTGGTACAGTCTGGAAATGAAGTCATCAAATAAATTATTTAACCGTTACCATTATAACTTTTAACTTTTATTTGTCGGATACGAAACTTTTAGCCACTTTGTATTATAGTGTGTTTCTTGTTTTTTTGGAATTCACATATTGTTTGTCAAGCATAATGGTTTTTTTTTGTCTTTTTTTCTTTCGTTGTATTATCTACTGATTACAGTCATTGAGGTGCTCATTGAAAGCCTGTGCACCAGTAGCCATCTTTTGGTAGAACAGAAAGTTTTCAGATCTTATGTATCACATCCTGAGAATTTTAGTTATCTGGCTTATACAGGTCAAAACTATGAGACTTTAAAATTACGATGAAACATTTTGAGAAAAGGTATATTTAACTAAAAGTGCTATTTGTTTTTGGGTCGTCTTTACGGGGCACTACTATACGAAGATATTATTTAATTTAATTTGTAAACAAAAATCAAACAAGAAGAGAAGGGATTGACTAAAATCTCGAGTTCAAAGACGGTATGTTGCTAGGTGTGCTGGCTTAGCTTGATTGCAATTGAACAAGATTTTGTCGGGCCACAAATATATAATGCAAAGGTTACCAAAATGCCCAAAAATAGACCAAAAAAAAATCAAATTTTATTAAGAAATAGTGTTGTTACAAAGAAGAAATGCGAACTACCAACCATCTCGAAGCTTGGCACGCTAGGCTTAATAGGTATATAGGGCGTAAAAACCTTTCTCTGGCTCAAGTTCTGGATGTTTTAGTTAAAGAGGCTAAAATACGTGTTCGTAATAAAACGAACAAATCCTGAAACTATTTAGAAATTGAGAACGAAATCAATTCGGCCATCGCAGACCTAGAAAATAATATTATAACTGTTGGGCACTGTTTGGAAATTATTTCTCCATATAAGATTTAGTTTTGGATTTCTCCATATAAGTTACCAGAAAACGAAAAATTACTATTATTACTTTGTATGTTATGTAATAAAATTATTCTTTTTATTGTTAATTAAGTTTTGTTTTTTTTTACTGTAAAAGTATATATACCTACATGTATTTCAAGTGACGATTCAAATTAAAATAAATATTTCTTTGTCTTTGTGTCTTATATCAGGCTTTTAGTTACTAAAAATTAATGCAATTCTATTGTATTGATAACCAGTTACGAACAGAGAAAAATAATTCCAAGTTGGTTACGAAAACCAGTTACAAAAAGAGAAAAATAATTCTGTTTTCGTAGCCAGTTATCAAACAGGAAGAAAATTCCATGTGCGTAGCTGGTTACGAAAATTCAGTTACGAAAGTGGACGAAAAGTCATGTCCGGTGGTGATTACATTGTTATATTACCCATTTAGTCAGTTATTAATGATTCTGACATTTCTGACAACAAAACATCTGTCATATAACATCAACAGTAATTTTCATAGAATGTTTTGTTGTTATTTTGCTTCTGAACTACAAAGGTTTTAAAAAAATTATAAAACCTGGTGTTAGTTTTTTTGGTGTTTTTTTTTTTTAATCTAGTTAAAAACAGTCCTTAAGGCACATAACAATGTCATTAGGAGTATCACCAAATAACATGTTATCAATACGAATATAATACACATAGACAGAAAACTTATTCTATATCCAGCAACTTACCTCCAGAAATCCTCCACCGTATCGAATGTGGTTAATTCAATTAGGTTCTCCTCCCATGTCTTGTTCCTGTCATTGTCGTAAAACCAAAGACTCCAAGTGTTCTGCAGAGGGTGCTTGATCAGGAACTCCGGCGGGACCTCAGCATTAGTGGCGCCTTTGGTCTCTGTCGTCGCAGACCCCTTGAACACACAAGTCATTATACTTTATACTCTAATCCTAACCTAAAAAAACTTATCAGAAACCCTGATAAATATGGAAAATATTTATTTTAGAGTATAATTTAGCATGTATAACCACTTTATGGTTATGTAAAACAAGTAAACTAGGTAGAAATACTACAAACACGAAACAAATGCAACAGTGAAAGTTAGTGCAGCCACATCAGCATATTCCGTAAAAAGTAAAGGAAGTACGATTTAAATAATGCCTAATACGGGTGGACGGTGCAATTTACATCACAATTAATTATAACTACCCACCTCTACTTCTTCAGTAGTATTTCCAGCCATGTCACAACTCACAAGAATCTCACGATGCAATTTTTTTTACAAAAAAGAAAGACAGACGGATAAAATGTTGCAAGCCTGCAGGTTTATGTTTTCTTTTTTCTACTTTAGAACGTTTTAACAATGCCGACTATTTTATGCCAGCGTTGCTCTCGTTTCTATTTTATTTTTTTGATAATTTTTACTTGGTTTATTACTGTCATCAACGTGGAGATATTGTTATGAATAAAAGTAACATAAAAAATCCTGGTAAAATAGAGGAGCCTGTACCCGTTTGCAACATCGTTTTTTGAACATCGTTTGTAATATTTACGTATTGCAACCCGCAAATAAAAGGCAGTCAATTTAATGATTACGACTGAAGGACATGTATCCATGGTCAGGAATAAATTAAAAAAAAAAAAAAAAAAGGCAGTCAATCATGATTGACAATTTGAAAAGGATGCCACAGGAAAAATACTTTATCTTCATTTTAGCGACTCGAGAGAGAAAGATATTATTGTTCAGTCTCAATAGCTTCAAAACCTTAGACGTCTCAATTTCTCAACTGAACAAAATCAGTCAATCGCATAGAGATTATAGATTGGTTCAGACTAGACCACTAATCAATAAAAATAGTTTACATTGGCAACACTACTGTAATATCAAGGGTGCTTTCCGAATAAGAATATATCGCTCACAGCGCTCACAGCAATAATTTGCGTTCCGATTTGGATATCACGATTATGACAGCTGACAACTGTCAACAATTCGGTACGCTCGTGAACGCGCTAACAGTGCTTTCTGTCGACAGCGGCTTTGCTTGCCATTATAAAAAATAGAGTAGAATAAAACAGTGCTTTTTCAACATCAAACCTCACAACTCGTTTTGCACCTGAGGAACGATTGTATGGTTAATTTTGAAAATGGAAGAAAAAGAACAGTGTAATCTTACTTACATATTAAGATTTATTATTTATGTTGATTTAATTATTGTTTCTATTACGTAGTTTTTCTTTTAACATTCTGTAAAATAATGTAAGATCTAAGTTGTTTAATTACTTAAAACTTAAGTATTACACAATGTAACTTATAGTAGTTATAGTAAATGTGTATTTCATTTTTGGCAACTAAATAATAAGACTTACATGCCAAGTAGTAAATTTCTTGCAATTGTATACCATTGCGCCATATATTGGGATAGGTATGTAAATAATGTGCAACACTAATAGTAATAAAATATTTTTATTAACAATAAATTAGAATCACAGTTTAGTCAGACTGAACCTCAGGTGCCCCGCCTGACCTCCAGGCTATATTTCTCTCCTAATTATAATATTAATGATAAATGACTTTATTTTTGCAAGTAGGTTTGTACAAACACTTTTACACGTCAATCATATTTTTTTAAACTAGATGAGGTCGGCGTTTCCTATCTGACTACTCTGAGAAGAAACATAGCAAACAGTATATATAAGGCTTAGTACTAATATATCAAATCTGTATCAATTCTAGTAAATATTATGTAAAATCACAGACATACAGTACAATTAACTGCTGATAAAATTCATTATTGGATGCGGGAAGCACAAAACCGGTCGAAGTGGCGGAGCTTAGGGGTGGCCTATGTCCACCAGTGGACGTCTTTCGGTTGAAATTATGATGAAAATTCATTAATAAAAATCACAAATATACTACTACTCCAAACAGAGACCTACTGAACAAATCTTAAAATTTAATAAAAATCAAATATAGACTACTAATTCAAACAGGTACAAATCAAAGCTTAAAATCGAATAAAAATCACAAGTATATTATTAATTCTGACAGTTACTGATAAATCCAAAACCTATATTGATCTATAAAAAAACTAATTATTAATTTTATTTAAACACTACTGCAAAATATTCATCTTTTCCCTATGTTGTTGCATTTCCGTATCTGTTTTCCCTATACTTCTTCGAATCTTTTCTATAATAAATTTTCATTTGGTGTAGGTCCAATTTCTGACGCCAGCGTTACAGGATTAGCCCATCTAGTTGAGCCAAATAACTCATTAATTAGCTGCAAAAAAAAAACTTTATTAACATTAAACTACAAACGCCTGAAGCATTTGATCATAAATTAATCTGTATTTAACAGTGACAAAATGTTATAAGGTTTTTCTTTCTGGAATTATTCAGTAGCAGCCCAGAGTCTGGATTTGTGCCCGGTTGATGTCAATAGGCTTACCCCCTATTACATAGGACTTAAACATAACTGGTGAAATGTCGGTGTACTATAAGTACACATCTGCCTAGCCCTTCAGAGAGACAAGGAGTGATGATATGTTGTTTTAACAAAATTAGATATGCATTCATAAATTATTATTAATAACTTTCTACGCCCTTAAGGTATTTGATAACACATAGTTGGTAATTCTAACACATTTACATAATAAAGAAATAAATAAAGTAATAAAATTATCTTACATTAAAGTACGGCCATGTTTCCTATTATTTCTAGATGTGGTATTATGATCCATTGTCTTTTTTAAATGGTTTTTAGGCTATTAATTTTTGATAGGCGCTGGTTACCATTAACATTATATAGTGCGTTGCACATCGTCTTTGCTATGATATCATATACCATCTTATGACTCATTTTTTCAAAAAGCTCTCTATTTTCACCATATTCATATTTTCACCATATCCATATTATATTTTCACCATAAAATGTGAGTGCATCAACAACAAAATGCATCCCTCGTTCCATATAAACAGTGATGGTGACTCTTGATCTACTGAAATAAAACAAAATAAAAATAAGCACTTCTTACTAATACTACATTAATTGTTTGTGAGGATTTATGTTACTGAATTCACCAATATTGGATGAATGGATTTGAATGAAACTTGGCACATAGATAAACATACCATGGAATAAAACAGGATATTTTTAATATAAGTACTAAAGAAAATGCTTTTATAACTTTTTAATTGATAGAGTATGAGACAAGTTCTTGTACCAAAATAATTTACTGTCAACATTGACCAAAGCATATAACACTTGTTTCTTTGTTATAGATTAAGTATTGGAATAAAACTGACCACATAAACTGTCACATGATATTTTATTGAAATAGATCAGGCACATTCAGCTAATAAGTATCTACTCATAACCAGTTACAAATACTTACCACATTGTTCGGTTTGTTTATTCAGCAGTGATTCTGGTTGTTGGTTGTACATATTTGCATCAAAATCATGCACCAATTGCTGTACATATTCTCTATCTGTAAACAGCGAGTACCAGTTCAATAAACATTTTTGATTGATAATACATTGGTTGTAGACACTATAAAAACTGTAAGTTACCTCTTGCTAACGTTGTGATGGGTAAAACATTTGCATAACAATCGTTTCAGCAGTCGGTAGAACTGCAACCAAGTTAGAATTCAGCACTAAGCCCTTTCGTATTGCTCTAATGTGAGCATGACAGAAATTTGTCCCCCGTTAGGCTCGTCGGCTATAATCACTTGAATACTCATGATTGCTTAATAGTTTTCCTTTTTATATACACCATATATTTGTTTCTCTTGTTTTGTTAGGTAGCGACTGTAGCCAGAAGCACAATTTCCAAAATGTAATATTATGAATTCAACTCAAAACAAAACAACACAGCTGACAATTTGACAGCGCTCACAGTGATATCGGTTCAGGGCATGGCACAGTGGAACGAATGTATGGGAGCGGTTGGACGTAGACATGTCCGAAAAAAAAGAGTAAAATTATGCCAAACTAATGATGCCATCTTATTCGATTACTTAATGCCTTCATAACTTGTGGTGATGAATTTCTTCATAACTCCCATATTTCGGGAGTAATTTGAGAAAATGTGAAATTTTACTATGAAAATGAGTGTATCGAGCTCTCTCCCTCCTGATTCCGGGCTTGTTTCAAGTAGCGGTCTCTAATATCATAATGCTAATACTAAGAGCTATATATAATACTAAGACACATAGTGCGCCAAATGTGCACTTTCTGGGATAAAGAGTGATGTTTATTTTATAACACAATTTTTTTATTTTTTGTTTATTTTGTTGATTAAAACCGTTTTTCTAAAGGTTTACCTTATTACAATAACATTTCTGAGCAGCCAATTAGAGAAGATATAAGCTAATTAGGATATATAATTAGGGACTTAAGGTTTACATATAAAACTGATGCACTAATGATTACTGATAAGAACATTGCTATTATTTAATTACTAAATGGCTCTTAATACACTAATTTAGCATGCATCATTTACTAATTATCACAATAACTAATTACCTTGCAATATTTAACAAAGGATACCTGGGATACCTGGATTTTATATAAATAGGTCACTATTAGTAACTTTAAAATCAGTGTTGATTTACACCTCGTTGTATCCAAGCTAATCTCGCAATGTATTTTCCAAATTTTAATACAAATCTTGATATTCACGTTGCTTTATGCGCACGCGCGCATAAAGATTTACGCGACTTTAACTATTTGTTCAGTGTTTTAAAAGATAACAGTTGTGTTCAGTTATGTGAAAGTGCTGAAACAAGTTTAAAAGACTGGTGTCGTCGATTTTGCTACCGCATTTATGCAAAATGGACACAGTCTGGAAGAAGCACAGATAAGTTTCGGAAGAAACATGAGATTTGGCTACAGGCTGCAATTCAATGGCCGGAATTACAGAATGAAAATATGGAACCTTCTACAGAAAATATAAGTGACGTCATCGAGCCCATAATTTCTCCTGCTAAATCTGATGCTTCAACTTGTACACATCCTAGTCCTCGTAAATCTTTTGAGGACCTTAGTAACCGGCAAAAAAGAAGACGCACTGAAGATAGTCTTTCATGCAGCAGTAGCAGCGCTGAAATTATGTTTTCGGCCGAAAGGGCGCTTCAAAAGGCAGGACAAAGCGATACAGCTTATGTTATGAAATACTTGACGGAGAATCCAGAAGAGGCCTCAAAAATCAAAGCCTTCATTGAAGGTAAATCAATTCAGGTACGGGAAATATCCCCTTTGAAGGCATTGGCTCTTTATGTATCGATGAACTTATCGAAATGGCGCTATAACACTCTTCGGGATTTCAACACTCAAGAAGGAGCTCTTCAATACCCGAGTTACTACATGTTGGTTAAAGAAAAAATTAAGTGCTATCCGGCCAAAGAAGATCTCACAGTTACAGAGAGCTCTGCAAAAATCAAATTACAAGCCTTGATGGATTTAACCTCAAGAAGACTTATTAGGTCGTTAGAAACCCCTGTTGATCCCAATCAACAGCTCGTATTGACCAGCAAATGGGGTTTTGACGGATCATCTAGCCAAAGCATTTATCATCAAAGGACGAGTGAAGATGAGCAAATCGATCTTGCTAGTAATTTTATGATTAGTCTTGTACCACTGCGGCTCGTCTCAAAAGGTGTAACAATTTGGGAAAACGAGCGACCATCTTCCACTTCATTTTGCCGGCCAATATTGTTTAAGTTTATAAAGGAAACCAAAGAAAATGTGCAGAGAGAGATGGCTGAAATCGAAGCAGAGATTGAAGCCTTAACTCCATCCACCATCACTGATGGAATTAGTGTCAAACACCAACTGCTGTTGACAATGATTGATGGTAAAATTCATTCCATTATATCCAATACAGCAGCTTCAGTGTGTGACATATGCAAGGCTTGTCCTAAAGAAATGAATAATTTAGAGTTAATCAAAGATAAACACGCAAACGAGGACAAGTATAAATATAGCTTAAGCACCCTTCACGCTTGGATTCGCTCAATGGAATGCTTATTACACATTTCCTACAAATTAGACATAAAATCATGGCAAGTAAGGGGTGATATAGCAAAAAGGCAAGTTGATGACAGGAAGAAAAGAGTTCAAGAGGCTGTAAGAAGAGAAACGGGCTTACTTCTCGATGTTGTGAAACAAGGCAGTGGATCCACCAACAATGGCAACTCGGCAAGGAGATTTTTTGAAAACTACACTAAATCTGCTGAACTGACCGGAATAGATGCTATGCTTTTAAGAAAAATCTGTGTGATCTTGCAGTGTATTTCATCAGGAGAGAAGATCAACGTAACTAAATTCCGAGAGTTCTGCTTTGATACTGCTAAGCTTTACGTGGAGTTATACCCATGGTATTATATGCCTTCTTCACTTCATAAAATTTTAATGCATGGGCCAGACATAGTTCAGAACATGTCAATTGTGCCCATTGGTTTTCTATCCGAAGAGGCATCTGAGGCTAGAAATAAAGATTTTAGAAAATATAGAGAGGGGCATTCTCGAAAGCATAGCAGTATCTCATGCAATGAAGATATTATGCACAATCTTTTACTGTCTTCTGATCCACTTGTTACAAGTATCCGTCCAAAAGGAAATAAGTTTGTAAAAAAATCTTCTTTTAAGGAATTTTATGAGCTTACGGATTCTGAGAAAAGTGATATCGAATTTGTTAACATAAATGATTTAGCGGACATCGATTCTGAATTTGAATTAATTGATGATGATGATGATGACGAAGATAATTAAATGATGTTATTGTTTTAAAATGTGTAACTTAGTAAATTAGAGCTTACATCTTAATTATTTATTGTACTTTTAATGAAACTAGGTAATTTATTATCAACTTACTTAAAAGTCATACTCTCATCAGTTCTTGTGAATATTTTTGTTAATATATATTTCTGTATATATATAATATATTTATAGACCTCTTAATAAGTCTGTCTGCGGTTTAAAGTAAATACAAATGGGGAAAAAACGTTTTTTTTTTAAATTTTCATTTCCTTTTATCCCAGAAAGTGCACATTTGGCGCACTATGTGTCTTAGTATTAAATATAGCTCTTAGTAATAGCATTACGATATTAGAGACCGCTACTTGAAACAAGCCCGGAATCAGGAGGGAGAGAGCTCGATACACTCATTTTCATAGTAAAATTTCACATTTTCTCAAATTACTCCCGAAATATGGGAGTTATGAAGAAATTCATCACCACAATTTATGAAGGCATTAAGTAATCGAATAAGATGGCATCATTAGTTTGTCATAATTTTACTCTTATTTTTCGGACATGTCTACGTCCAACCGCTCCCATACATTCGTTCCACTGTGCATGGTCGGCGTTATCGCAATATGGCGCCTGTCATGACGTCATCTATGACGATCCAGTGGACAGCGTTATCGCGCTCACGCTAATTCGGTACGGGTTTTAGCGCGCTCACATCGCTGTGACCGTAACACGGAACGCGGCGCAAAATAGATCCTTCAAATAAATTTCGAGATGGGTCGTACTAGGTAAATTTTGTACTAAGTGCACCTAGTCCAAGTCCGTAGAAATACTAGATCCAAATACCTATTCTACCTAGTCCACCTAGTCCATGAAATACGCATACTTTATAGATGCTTAGTCTTTGCGTACCACCGATACGCGTAGATTCGTACGTCAGCAGTAATAAATTGTACCTTCATAATTTCCGCAGGCTTAGGACTATCAACGTAAAATCAAAACATGTTGGCCTTTGTCCGTAAAATGATCACAAGCGACACTTCTTTTTTTAGGAGCCACTTTTAAAACAAAACTTGAGGTGTCAAGGGACACCCGGATGGAACGAAGTTCCTTTCCAGGATTCATGATTGTTTTTTTAAATTATTTATTATGTACAAAAAACCTGTATACACTTATTATCTCTCTCTCTCTCTCTCCTTCTCTCGCTCTCTCTCTCTCCTTCTCTCTCTCTCTCTCTCTCCCTCTCCTTCTCTCTCTCTCCCTCTCCTTCTCACTTCCTCTCTCTCTCCTTCTCTCGCTCTCTCTCCCTCTCCCTCTCGTTCTCTCACTCTCTCTCTCTCCCTCTCCTTCTCTCTCCCTCTCTCTCTCCTTCTCACTCCCTCTCTCTCTCTCCTTCTCTCGCTCTCTCTCTCTGTCTCTCCCTCTCCTTCTCTCTCCCTCTCCTTCTCTCTCCCTCTCCCTCTCCTTCTCTCTCCCTCTCTCTCCTTCTCTCGCTCTCTCTCTCTCCCTCTCCTTCTCTCTCCCTCTCTCTCTCTCCTTCTCTCGCTCTCTCCCTGTCTCTCCCTCTCCTTCTCTCTCACTCTCTCTCCCTCTCCTTCTCTCTCACTCTCTCTCCCTCTCCTTCTCTCTCCCTCTCTCTCTCTCTCTCTCACCTACGTTCCAAAACAAAATATATACAGTCGAATTGAGAAACCACCTCCTTTTTTTAAGTCAGTTAAAAAGTGTCGTTACATCTTTTTCTCTTAATTCCGTCTAGCCCCCTTTCGCAACGCGCCATAAGGAACTTCGTTCCAATAAACAAATTAATTAATGTCACAATAAAAATAGATATGAGTCCTTAACGATTTATCAAAATTTCGTTACAAAAACCGATCACTAAATAAGTCCGATAGTACGTGTTTGCGAAGTCGAGTCTAGCGAGATCACATTCGCATGAGTCCGTATTTGATACTAGACTGCATCATCATAGTCTTCATTAGTATCGAGTATTGTCAAAGTACCTATTCTATAAAATACTCCTATTCCGGACTAGTATCGAGTCTCCGAGACTAGTCCGACAGACAAGGATGGAAGGACTGCGGAATAGTGTAGTTAAAAAAGGACAGTATATATTTTAGCACAACACAGTGCGTGTAATTTTACTTTTATGCCATTGAATTAGGGTTCAAATTCAAGTGACTGACACACGAATGATTTTGTCAAACATGAATGAGCTATGACTATGCTGCTATCTCGCTTCGCCGCGTAGTCGCCGTAGTCGGTAGTCGGTACTTCAATTCGCGCGGACCGCGGCGCGGGTGCTGTGGACTGCGTAGGCACAGTGAGACTAGGTGGATCTAGTATTTTAAAAGTTGGAATAGGTGCAACCTAGTCTCTTTACATACCTATTCCCTGTACCTATTCTAGTATATACGCCTCATCTCTATAAATTTGCCATTTCCTTCAATTTCAAGAGAGCGAGCGGCATCGTTCTTCGTTTACTCTCGGATTTACCGGTCCCGTCCAACTAGATATTCTCAATAAACAGTGAAATTCACCTTGAATAGTTGAAAATGTCTGTCCAAACGCTTCTACTCGACTTCTCGGTCGACCCCGCCCGCCTAGGAGACGAAATCGGCCAAAAAACAATATTCGGACAATTGGAAATCGTGTTGAAAGAATACATACCGAACCTTATTTTAGCCACTGAGTTAAAACTGGAAGGTGGTTCGCTGAAGCTGTTGACTGGCAAGAAGGGCACTACGGTGTCGGTCAGACTGTTCGATCGTGGCCTTGTCACTGTAAACATTGAATATTACAAGGAGGAGAACGAGGAACCATTAATTAACCTCAAGGTAAGCGCGCTGTCTGATATTACATTAGCGAAATAAGTGATAGTATAGAACTATTTCGAACCAAGTGCCCATAAATTAGAGGACAGGTCTATTTCAACTTCGTACGACGCTGTGCGATCTTTGATCCTAATTTCAAATAGGATTGGAAGTGGAATATTCTTAGCTTTCAGAAATGATTTTTGTTTAATAGTTCTAAATATTTTAACAGCACCATAGGATTAATAGTGCGAAACCAGGTAAAGTTTGTTTCAAATAATGTTAACAAAAATATTAATAAATTTTAAAGAATAATAAAATCAAACGTTAGGATGTAGAAGAACTAATTTGATCATTTATTTAAAAAATATTATTCCCTTTGAATGCTAATAATATTGTTGAGAAGGAAAAATAAATAGGCCATTTTTTCAGTTACTACTGTAAACTACTGATTACTATGCTGTGCTTACAGAATATTATTATTTAGTAAATTATGAAGTAACTGAATAAAATTCACAGGCTGGTGCCTGTAAAAGTATGTTACACAACTAATCGATTTAATATTTAAAAATAAAACTATAGTTACGGGCACGCATGTTGGCCAAAGATTTTGTAATGGGAAAAGTTCATGCATGTAAAAAATTATAAAATTGTGCATGTGCAAACTTCTGTCACTACAAAATCTTAGCCAACTTACATGCGGGTAACTATTATAAGTTTATTAAGTTTATAATATATAAAAGAGTAGTTCAGAAAAAGCAAAGCTATGCATCAGACCTCCTGAATTTAATTTATGGCTAGAAGCTACACATTTATTAGCCTTCAAAGGGTTTATGACATAATTAGAATAATAAATATAAATAAAGATCTAAAGATATGTGAAGGTTGAGCGTAAAAATTTATTTTCTAGTGCTCTAAACTACTGGAAAGTTCGGTAAGAATGTCATTGGACTGCGAAAGGGTAAAAATATTCCCGCCAATCAAACGGGGTTATAAATTTGATGTTTATCTCACTAGTTCAGGTTAGCTACTACACCTGTTCTATTTATTAATTATTACCCCTTTATTTAACTTAGTTTGATGACATTACCCTTACATAAAGTTTATTTTTAGTGTTAGCTGTACTTTTTGTTGTTCAGCTTTCAAATTCTACACCCTAATTTTTTATTTACTTAAAATTATGTTACTAGGAGCACAAAGCATGTTATATTATACTGTTAATTTACTTGTGTAAATTGATAATGCTTATGCATTATCACTTTAATCAGTCTTGTAGTACCTATGCAGTTTTCGTTTACAGGATTTAAATTTGTTTTCATAGCCGTAAATCTTTTCTTGATGCAATGCGTCTCTAAAATATTCAGTATGATTTCTATATTCATTTAAGACCTGAATAAGAAGAACTATCAAGAAAAAAAGAACTATAAATTGCATTTGTTACACACTAGTCCTGGTCTGTGAATGACCATAAATCGGTTCATTCACTGCTAACTCCCAAGACTCATTTGAGAAGAAATAAGCAATCGGCACATTTGCAGATATTGCACAGCCAATCAGCCATAAAAGCTTCACACGCTACATCATCTTGTTAGCTAATGGCCGATTCCTATAATTTACAGACCATTTTGGTTAAAATTAAGACTTAGGCAAAAATACATACCAATAATGAATGGATTAATTCTTATTTATAGGAACTGACCAATAGTTTCCTCCAACTTTTTGCTCATTAGCACTATTCATTATTAATCGAAATCATAGTAAAAATGCACAAACACTTAAATATTTCACAATCACAGAATAAGACCATGCTTTGCACTCACCCCCTTTTTCAACAACTAAAAATTCAATGCATGTGCACATTTTCTTATTAGGCCCAACTTGTAGTAAACTAACGAATCTTCCAGTACCCTAGGAGACGCTCAACCTAACATTTTTTGGCCTAAAATTTATAAAACTATGCATGTTAGACTACCTGCATTCATTTTTTTTTTTTGTTTTCCTTCTTTATGATTTATTTTTTCAATAGTCGGCGAGAGTAATGGAAGGTCAACTGAAAAAATACATCAATATTATAAAATCTCAAGCTTACGCGCCATTAAAGCGATGCCTCTTCGGCAGGTATTACCCGACCTCAGGTTAGTGGTGTAACTATTTATATTTTGCAAACTTTTTACAACATTCCAAATGCATTTTATTTAGATCATTATATAAAGTAGCCATTTAAAAGTAATGTAAATAAGTAGTCTATCCAGAAAGCAGTGATGGCCCAGTGGTAATAATTCCGACTTACAAATTGTAGGTTGTGGGTTTGAACCCAGGAAGGCGCTTTACTTTGTGTAAATAATTTCATCACCACTGCTTTCAAAACGGTGAAGGGAAACATTGTAAGGAAACTGGCGTGATCTAGAACTAAAATATTCGAACAATGTGACATCTACCAACCCTCAGCGGCCCGCGTGGTAGATGATAGCCCACACCCTCTCGAAGTGAGGAGGCCTGATTCCCAGCAGTGGGAACATATGTATAGGCCCATTATGATTCGCCTGGTGTTCGCCAAGTAATCTATATGAATTTGAAATTCAAATAAAATGTCATATCCAGGTAGTAGCTCCATATTATATGAAACCAGAACTGTGAATCCAAAAGATACAACTAGAATTTTTCCTCCACTGTTGACACAAATTATCAAATAATATTTTTGTGCTAATATGAATGTTGTAACCAATTTTTGTAACAATTTGGATTTAAAAGAGTGTCTGTGGAGTTTCGTGGCCGTTCTTCTCCAAAGGTGCATGCTTGATGGATGCTTTGGAATGGGCAACTAGCTCCATATTTCTGACTGACCACCCCCTTGACAATTCAAAATGCTTTCAGTTTGAGTTTGTAAACCTTTCTCGCTAACCAGTTCTACAAAGCATTTATTTAAAGACAAGCTTTTTACACACTATCATTATACCAAATTGTCAGATAAATCTACTATAATATTTAACACTAGATTTACCAGACCAGTCATTTATACTGGTCATGTAAACATATAAATGTTAATAACAAAAAATATTTTTGTTACTAATATTTATATAGTAACATTAAATTCATAAAATGTATTCTCTACTTATAGCTACAAAAGTCATAACATCATTTCGGAAAGCAAATGTTATATGTAATGGGAATTTTGAATTGAAATTGCACGACCAGTCAAAATGACTGGTCTGGTAAATCTAGTGTTAAGGGTAACATTGAAATTCACAGACGAACGCCTACTAGAGTACGACATCGATGCGGTCATATTCGATGAACAATCGCCTTTCCAAAGAGTCCAGATTGTCCATTCCAAAACTCTTGGAAATATGTTGGTGCTAGATGATTTACAAAGTAAGTTGGCTGAACAAACATTTAGATTGGCATAACACTTGGCGTATTTGTGCAAATATTCGCGTTGTTTCGCCAATACAATATAATATATACCCTATTTCAATGGTAGTAAAGTTCATTTAGTAATAGCAAATTAACGCGAATATTTCTTCAAATACTTATACCAATAGATAAGATATAAAACCTATTTTGTTTGCTTCCAGATATCTCAGAGGCTGATCTCATTTATACTGAAACTTTGATGCAAAGGGGCAAGGAGAGCTATGAAGGGAAGGAAATCGTGATCTTAGGTAAACACCTCATTTTTTTAAAGCTTACTCACCCTCTTGCAAATTACCTCATAAAGTGTCACCAGATATGATCTAGTACTTTCTGCATTACTCACCTCCACTTACGCCGAAATAGCCCACGTTGGTCGACGAAATAAAACCGCTGCGGGATTTTGTCACGCACTATATTTTCAACCTACTGCGTAGCACCGAGAGTTGAAAATCGAACAGTGTGTATTACAACGCACTAGGATGCACTTTGTTGGATTCTGAACGCTCGGTTCAACACCTAGAGTCGTAAATCCAGTGCTCGAAGAAATCCCGCCGCGATATTTTTATGTTAGGAGGGTAGTATCGCCTTATGACCCCCCTTTCCTTACTATGCCTGATTAGTGGGATGATTGGATGGTTGGAATGGGACATGGTTGCATCTTCAATGCATGAATAATTGTCTTGTTAACCCTTTGACCGTTTTGTTACGCACAATTGTCACTCAGACGCCTATCAATTATTTGAGACAGCAAGCAACGATAGAGTCCTCTTTATTGACTTATTTACAGTTGTTTGATGAGCGTGATGTTGCGATTTCATATTAGACAGGCAAATAAATGTTTTTTTTTTTATATGCATGTGACTTTCTTGTCGGTGTAGTAGCCACTTCACAAGCGCGACTGCTAAGTATAAGGTCCTGGGTACGATTCACAGATCGATCAAAGTGTAATCTTGATTTATGCCCAGTTGATAACAATACGCTTACCCCCTATTCAACCAACTCAACCTATCGCAGTCCACTGCTGGACATTTGTCTCTCCCAGGTTGCGCCTCAAGACCCTGTCCTCAAGAGATACCGTGGCCCTAGCATATATGGGTAACTGAAGAAACACGGGTGGGTTTTAGTCAGTAAGACCCTGTCCTCCGCCTTCCGCATCCAGTCTGTCCCAGCCAGTCTTCAGGTCGTCATCGATCCATTTAGCTGGGAGTGTCCCACACTACGCTTTCCGATATGCGGTCTCAAGCCCATCGCCGCGAGCCGACTGACACTTCAGCTTGCTTACTCTGCAAGCTATGTCGCCCCCCTATTACATGGGACTTAAATTTAACTGGCGAAATGTGGGCGTACCCAAGTATCCTAACCCCTGGGCCCTGGGCCTGGGCGTTTGTGGGCCTAACCCCTTTTTTTTAGATGGGAAATCATCAATGACTTCTGCCGCTCTGAGTGGAGCGGGAGGGTATGTCAGACTTTTACTGACTAAAACCCACCCGTATTCCTTCAGTTGCCCATGTGCCAGGGTCACGGTATCTCTTTCGAACAATCTCGCGACCCTGGCAGGATGACTAACCCTTAGAAGAAAACAGGTGCGATCTTATTCTTCATTTGTATTACCTGTTATTAATTCATACCCCCTGTTAGCCTTGCTACATTAAGACATCATTCTCCTGCGCTTAATTCAATTTATGTGGTGTTAGCATAACTTGTCTTTTTCTTACATACTTCGCTATTAGTAGTCAGTGGGGTAATTGGGTGATAGAGCAGTGGTGGCCCAGTGGTAACGGCCGCGACTTACGACTAGAAGGTAGTGAGTTGGAACCCAAGCAGACGCTTTACTTTATGTAAATTATTTCATCACCACTACTCTCACAACGGTAAAGGAAAACATCGTGAGGAAACCGGCATGTCTTAGAACACACACGGCACGGCTTGTCTTAGACATGTGACATCTACCAACCCGCACTGGGCCCGCGTGGTGAATTATGACCCTCCCTCTCTCCGAGAGGAGGCCTGTGTGCGAATAACACTTGTGCGACAAAACTGTACTGCGACTCACCATAGTTCGAATGCACGCTTATGCGACACACTGAATCTAGTCGTTTCTAGCACTCGCCGGCCGCTACCGCGGCACCGCTCGCTTCGCTCGCTCGGCTCGTGCATAGGTCACAGGCTGTGTCCTAGCAGTGGGGACGTTATAGGCTGCTGATGATGGGGTAATTGGGTAACACAGTAACACTACGAATGGCATGATAGTTCAAACATTCATTGCGTTATTTACGTTGTTGAGCGTCCAAATTTTTGGAACTTTTGAAGCAATGGATTAATAATATCCTTCAAAATAATTCAGATTCTGATTGATAGTGTTACGCAACTAGGTTGCTGGAAAAATGTGGGTGTAAGTACTGTAGGTAAAGGTACTATATTTGAGCTAACCTCATAGTCTTAAACTAGGCTGGCAATAATTCAACTTTATCCGACGTTCATGCAGTATTCAATTACTAGACGTCGTCGTAAATATATAGTTTTCATAAGACTTATACGAGTACTTACCTACATGTTTCTTGATAACGGACTCCTACCGTCTGTCGAAAAACAATAATCATCTATACATACATACTACATACATACAAATAAATAAAATTGAAGTGTCGTTTTGTAATTTCAAAACTGCTTTTCACCAAATACACATAAAAGTGTATACGGTACTTACATCAAACAATTCGTTAAAACAAACAGAGTCCGGTTAAACGTATAATCATCTGCATTCGAAGGCCACTTTATAAAAGCAATGGGTTGAAAGGATACACGGGACATCATCAAATGACTTATCAAGTCCACCGTAACAAGTAACCCAACCGTGTTCCTTCAGGTGCCTATATGCCAGGCCCACGGTAACTCTTTTGAACAAATCTCGCGACCCTGGCAGGAAATTATCATACCTAAAATAAAGCAATGCACGCCACTACATTAACCCCCATGCATGCATAATCGCTTATAACCTAACAGGGTACTAATTGTTCGAAGGTGGCGGCGATGGAGCTCTGTTATACGAGCTTCTGAAGGAGAAGCCTAAGTACATATGGATGCTGGAGATTGACGAGCTCGTGATGTCCGCCTGTAATAAGTACCTGCGGCCCATATGCGGGGATGTGCTGGAGAGAAGAAAGGGGCTTAATTATGAAGTAAATTGTTTTATTTATAGTAGAACAAGCTATTTGGTATACTGGCAGATTATCACTGGTTTACAAAATTTAACTTTCGTTGTGCCACACAAACTTTTTAGTGTTTCTACCATGTATTAAGTTTGTGAATAAAAATACGCAGTTATTTTATTTTAATCACGTATCAATTTTATTTGGTGAAGAAAAAGGAATTGCAAGGAAAATATAAAATAGTTCTGCTGAAATATGTAAATTATGTGGTTTATAAAAAAAGGTCTACGATTTTCTGGAATATTTGACTTCCGATTGGCCCCTTTTGATCGTCCAGCAGTAGCTAGCCAACATCCTTGGACTCCATCTACCCTGGTAACGCTTCTCCATCTTTGAAATGTCCTGATGGAACCTTTTTCTATGCTCATCACGCACGGCCCCTAAACTGTCTGGGAAAAAATCCAGATGTCTAGAAAATGAAGCGACATATTGCAACCCAAAGCTTCATATGACAATAGGAGCTCTTTAATCAATTCTTTATGGTTCTCACTCTTATGGTTACCCAAAAAATTTGCCGCCACGTTCTTGAAGCATTGCCAAGCTGGTTTTTTTAAAACATTTAATTTTTCTTCGAATTTCGGATCTTTTATTAATTCCCTGATTTAAGGTCCTACGAAAATGTCCTCTTTGATTTTAACAACGCTTATTTTGGGAAATTTCTCTTTTAAATACAAAAACCCATTTCCATTGCGATCCATCGCATTTACAAAATTTTTCATAAGGCCTAATTTGATATGGAGTGGCGGAAGAAACACATCAGCAGCCTTTACAAGTGGTAAATGCTTTACATTTTTCTGTCCAGGAACTAGAAAGTTACGCACAGGCCATACATTTTTCTTGCAATGGTTTTTTCTGTCCCTACCGTCCCATTTGCACAAAAAGCAGCAAAATTTAGACGCGATTTTTACACGTTATGCAACAAATATGTGGGGCCCAAGCTTTGTCCTGATGAGCCACCGCAAAACCAAAATACTCGTGACAGCACTTCAAAATAAATTTAGAAAAATTTCGCCTTTGATTTTTGAAAGTCTGTTTACCACAAATATAACAGAAAGGATCGTTAATACACTTTCTCGGCATATTCGCAGAAGCACACAAGTTAATTAAATCCACCACAATCAAATTAATAACGAAAATAGATATATATATATAGCATGATTTTTACAGCCGTACATATGTGTTTATCGCTACAATACCGAAAATCAACTTGACCTCATCACAAAAAAACTGAGGGTGTTTGAAACAAAGTAAGTGTGTTTTCGTAATGAGGGTAGGTAGTCAAAACACTATCACCCATCAGAGTTCGTGTGGCATGACCACTGTTGACCAGTATTATTCATCTTTCTACTAAACTGCGTAAATTTATTTTTATTTTTATAAGTCAGTATTTTTTTTATTTTATTTGAAGTAGGCCATTTTCAGTTTTGATCTCAAAATTTACAAGATAATGGAAATAATTCTAGTTTCGTCTGCCAAAAGGTACTTTCGTTTGACATATAATGGACAAAAAACAAAAGGGTGGCAGGGACATGGATGCACAGCCTGTTACCGGATTCATGGGGTACCATCCCATTCAGTACATGATTCTGAAAATCTGGACACCTCTTGCGTTGGAATTTTTCATCGGTTATATTAAAAACAATAGCTTTTCCATATAAATTAACCGCAACACCTACGGTATTGCACTTTTCTATGAAACAGCAAATTGTTTTACCGCCTTTCTACGCTGTCTAGAATCATGTCCTGAATTTATTCATGTTTACAGTTTGCGTGTCGATCCTTGCCACCCTATTACTCTTTTAAAATACTGTATGTAACTTTATGCTTACATGTCATTGAACACTATCGGGAGTGATATCAAAAGAAATGACTGTTCAGCACAATACTGTTTAAAAGTAGTTGTATCTAAGTCAGTCTCCGGTATACCAAATAGTGCCTACTCTTTGCTATTTGACTTTAATATGGGATGCAAGCTACAATTATGGGTGTGTTATTTGGCAAAAAATATCTGAAACTGTGAGTATCGTAAACAAAAAGTTCGGACAAATTTGCAAACTCAGGAAACATGATCATGTTAACACATTTCGCATGGCATGCTGGAAACAGGATTTATCATAATTTTTAATTGGTCGGGAAACTACAATTTTGGACTCCCAATTCTAAATTTATTTGGGGTCGGCAGCGAGTTTTTCAAACTACACAAATGAGGTCGGCGTTCTCTCTGACTACTCTGAGAAGAAAGGCCGAAACAAACTTAGAGGTCACAGTCTCTTTCAAGTCCAGACATAATCTTAGTCACATCATGTAAAGACCGTGTAGATAGCTGTCTGAAATGGTCTTTTGAGGAAAGAACCACACAGATTGAGTGGACCTGTCCAATCTCCATACATCTGTCTTATATCTCTATCGGCTTTCATCTATGTCTCAATAGTATTATACCTATAAAACCATAGAAATATGTTTTGAATTATTGCTTAACTTTTATTACAGTTCAAAATAATATTGTTTTACATAAAACAGTCAGGTACTAGAGTTACTAACGTTTGAACGTGAGGTAATATGTTCACCTAGTTACTATATCAAGATTGTGAGTCATTTTATTTTAGTATTGCATGCGATGGGCGGGATGGGCCAAATTACTGTCACTGCCTCACTGGCTAGACAATTTTGTAAATATACTCCACTATTTTTAGCCTGTGGTGTCAACTCACATTTCAGTAATACGTCAAAAGCATTGACGTCAAGTGGATTTCAAAATTATGATGCTCTGTAGAAGGTAGATATAATATAATATATATAATATAAATTTATTATTAGAGTTCCGTAAGTCAAAAGGTAAAATGGAAACCTTATATACAGAGTGTTCCGGTAATTAATGAATAATCTTGAAATGGGTCATTGTAGAATTAATTGGCCGTTCGGAAAAACAAATCTAAAAAAACTGAGTACTAGTTTTTTTGTCACATTCCTGATTAATGAATGCCATCTATTTTTATTATTATCTGAACTGATAGATAAAAATAACAAATATATCGTGAAATTAAATGTATTGCTCTAGAGAAAAATTTGCACAAAATATTTATCTATATCTATACTTATAACAAAACTGTAGAGAGGTCAATTCTGTACATTGAAAATATATTCAAAATTAATATTGGAGGATGAATGGTGATCGATACTGATGCCAAAAATGCAATCAGTAAATTTTTTGTCTGTCTGTCTGTCTGTATGTGCACGCATGGGTCAAAAACTACTGAAGGGATTTTAACCAAACTTGGTACGATTGTAGTCCATACTGCTGGGCAGGTTATAGGCTATAGAACATAACGCTGAGACGCATAGGAGCCTAGCAGTGACGACAAATTTGAAGCAAGTAGGATGAAAATGAGGCTACTTTTTATCCCGGTAGTACGTTCACGCGGGATATTTTCCAACCTCCACGCGGGCGAAGCCGCTGGCAAAAGTCTATATACTTATAATAAAACTGTAGAGAGGTCAATTCTGCACTTTGAAAATATACTCAAAATTAATATTGGAGGATGAATGGTGATCGATACTGATGCCAAAAATGCAATCAGTAAATTTTTTGTCTGTCTGTCTGTATGTGCACGCGTGGGTCACAAACTACTGAAGGGATTTTAACCAAACTTGGTACGATTGTAGTCCATACTGCTGGGCAGGTTATAGGCTATAGAACATAACGGTGAGACGCATAGGAGCCGAGCAGTGACGACAAATTTGAAGCAAGTAGGATGAAAATGAGGCTACTTTTTATCCCGGTAGTACGTTCACGCGGGATATTTTCCAACCTCCACGCGGGCGAAGCCGCTGGCAAAAGCTAGTTTTGAATAAAATTAAGCATGCATAGCGTAAAAACAGTATCAAAACACAAGTGACCAATAATTTTCTAGTTTCTACCCTAGAAACTTCTGATAACAAAATATTCGGTTGACATACTCCAACACTAACCCTCAAAATAATCTATGTTCCAGGTGATCGTAGAAGATTGCATGATGACGATGAACAAGTTTATCACTGAAGGCAAGAAGGTGGACTATGTGTTCGGAGATCTGACGGACATTCCTATCTCAGAGTCTGCGTGCGGTGAGCTGTGGGAGTTCATGATCAACATCCTGAACTCTTCCTTCAAGATTCTCAAGCCTAACGGGAAGTTTATGACTCATGTATGTACTTTATCTTTTCTGCTCTTGGATCTTCCAAAGAAATGTGTGTAGTTTTCTGTTTATTATTTACCCACCTATTATAACAAAACATCAAACCTCGTTTCTCGGAAGGTGTACACCTGCATTCCATCAATTCATGTAACAGGACCGAGCCTATTGCCATCAATCGGGCATAAATCCAGATACCGGGCTGCTAGTGAGAAATTCCAGATAAAAAACCACCAATAATACTTTGCTAGACCTGGAAATCGAACCCAGGATCTCATGCTTAGTAGTAGTGTTCGCGACTACTAGACCATCGAGGCAGTTACTTCGCCTACATAAACAAAAATATTAGAAAATATAAATTTATGCGCCCATCTCGCGGCAGTCACTCAATGTCTACTTCTACTTATGACAGCTGCTCTGATAGAAACAACTGTCCTTGTCGCAACGTGCACTTTTCCTCCGCACGTTCAACAACAATGCAACAACAATGCTTTTTTTTTTTCGTGTTTTTTATCAAGAAGGTTCTAACCAAATACTCACTTGCCTATGCTAAGCCCAAGTCCAATGACTTTTCATCATCTCTCTACACTTGATTGGTTAGCTTTGAAGAATTTAATGAGTTAGCAAAGGTAATGGTAAGAGCCATAAGGGGTAATTTCCATCAGAGATCCTTTAAATAGCCTAAATTCTAAGTAGGAAAAGATACCATTATATTGCATCACTATCTCACAATCTCCACGTTCCTATTCCAGGGCAACGGCGCCACTTCCCCTGAATCTCTGGAGCTCTACGAACAAGAGCTCGCCAAGCTGAAGCCGCCTGTGAGGTACACGAAGAGCAAAGCCTTCGTGCCGTCCTTCCTCGAAGACTGGTACTTCTACCATATAGCCTTCGAGACCACCGACAATGGGGACGCTTAACAATACACCAAAGACAACACAGTATTCACATTTTTACTAAGTCATATTAACGCCATATTCCTAGGTTTAAATGCCACACATAATAAGTATACAACTATATCTGGACTAGGGCACATTTATGGTACTCAGTCACGCAAGCTCGCTGTGACAACTATAACAAAAATGGTTCAGAAAAATCTCCCCGATACAAGTTTCAGAACATGTTGTACCACTTGTGCCCTAATGCGGATACAGCAAAAGATTTCTATGAAAGAAATGGACGACCAGTTTGTTAAGAAGTTATTTTGTATTATTAAAACTAATGTTTTCCTGATTGTTAGATGTGATATACGTTTTAGCTCTGTAGTGGGTAAGTTATGCGGAGTTGGCACTCCATACAGGAATGAGGTAGCTAGTAAGGAATGTAGTCACACTACAGATTTTTCCGTATTATTAGTATTAGTTGAAAGTCTACTGTTATTTGTATTAATACATGCTTGTTCCTTTAATTGTTTTATGGATATTAAAAGTATTTTGACAAAGATTCGTGTTTATTATTATTTATAAGAATAGTTCCTTTGATTATTTACAAATACTGCTACAACAAGTACATACCTATAAACAAGAAACTGTCCTACCACTGCACTTCTGAAGTATTGAAATTATTTTTCTAAAAACACTGCAAAATAAGTTAGGGATGTCAATCAACTCAAAATATTTTGATTTCATATGAACATACATGGCCATTTATGAAACGTCAGAAGATAGGTTCATGATACAGAAGAGCCAGCAAGAAACTCCATGGTTACTTTTTGTAAATAAATTGGTTTTTACAATGGTTTCAAATTACAGTGCTTATAGGTATGGGAGGTTTTAGCCTGTTTGAGTTAGTTTAGGCCTGTTGTTAGCAAGTATCAAGTACTTAATAAAATAGAAAATTGTTTACAGTCTACAAGGCCTACAATGTTCTCACATTCACAAAGTATAAATCAAATATAAAAAACATCTAGATAAATGATAGTATTTCATAAATAAGTTATAATAACCTATTTAAACCAAATGTCATTATTGCCCAGTGTTGCCAACTTAGTGGAATTTCCACTAGATCTGGTGGTTTAGACTTACTGTTTAGCTGGCAAATTTTGGTTTTAGTGGCTAGTGGATTTTTCTAGTGGCTTTGGTTGCTTCTTCTTATAGGTAAGGTACGAAATTCAACCACTAGCACGATTAACATACTTTCTGGAAATAACTCGAACGTTTACGTTTAATAAGTGTATATTTTTTATGTGTAGGCAACACTGAGAACTAAGGTGGTTGTGTTCGGGGATTCCCCAAAAATAGTTTATCAATTTCTTGAATAATTTTGATTATAGACTTTATTTGAATCAAAAATGTTTGTTTCCTATGCATGCACAAAAATATAAATACATACAAAGGACAGTACATACAATCAGGGATGTTAAGGAGCTCCGTAACCGTAACCGAAACTATCGGATATCCGATATAAAAATTTATCCGTAACCGAATCCGAAATAAAAGTTTCGGATAATATCGGATTTGTTATTACATTTTTATTTTAGGTAGATAAGATAACACTCAATATATATTTATAATCATTTTTATTTTAAATAGCTGTAATAATTACTCACGGACTGATTGTAATTCCTACCAAATGGTGACATATAAATAAAACCATTTTATTAGCTATTTATATTTTACTTTTGAAATTCCTTAAAAGTTTAATATCCGTAACCGATATTATCCGAAACTAACGGACAATCCGAAATAATTTCATATCCGTATCCGTATCCGGTATAATAATCATTCCTACATCCGTATCCAATCCGTATCCGAAATGTCATATCCATAACATCCCTACATACAATACAGTTCGGAGTTGGTGTTGATGTTTTACTTGTTTTGGTTTATTTTGTAAAACGAATATGCCTAAACCAGAATACACCCAAAAATTCCGTGAAAATTAGTTACGTGACTCATTGTAACACTCGCCGGCCCCATTTTATAGATTGCGCTGATTGCCCTCTGTTGTAAAATGAAAACTGACTCTACGTCAGCTGCCAAACGCCATAAGATTTATAATACTGTGGAAATAAGCGAACTTTAGGTACTAATCTAGCTGTAGCTATATCGGTCAACTGCCTTATTTCTACTCGCATATGTAGCTGAACTTAATCTACCTGATATGTATATGATGAATAGCTCTCTCATGTGGGCACCTTAGAGCTGGGATGTATGTAAGAACTACTTTAAAAACATTAATTAATAGTTTTTAGGGTTCCGTTGCCAAATGGCAAAAAACGGAACCCTTATAGATTCGTCAAGTCTGTCTGTCTGTCCGTCCGTATGTCACAGCCACTTTTTTCTGAAACAATAAGATCTATGCTGTTGAAACTTGGTAAGTAGATGTATTCTGTGAACCGCATGATTTTCACCACAGAACAAAGAATAAAGGAGAAGTGCCCCTACACTGGCTAAGCACGGGAACCAGTGTCGCCAAACTCACATATTTGCATATCAAATTCTCCATTACACACATAAAAAACAGTGATATGATTGGCTACAAATTAAAAACGCAACTTTTACAAATCATCTTCTTATTGCTTTCAAAAATTGTGTCTTATTGCAACGAATGAAAGTTGTTATTATTTGACATGACACAAACAATAAAGACGTTTTTCGTCTAAAAACTTTAAATAGACAAGTTTACAACGAGTTCAGCAACTCAACGCTAGATGGCGCTGTAACCAATTCATTCTATTCAGAACGCTAGCTCCTTTGAAATAGATGTCATATTCATATGCACTTGTAATCTCTTGCGGTGAGTACAAAAAAAAAAGTTAGAGATGTAGACATATATCGATATATTAATATTGATGTTACGTAATTTATTCGGGTGAGCAATGTACTAATTTGTTAACATCATACAAATGCTTAATAACGAAAAAGGTTGATTATCGTTAAAATATCAATGTTAAAGAGATATTTGTATGTTTGTATGTAGGAAGGTAATATTATTTTCATAAAATTAAGTACGCGGGCGAAGCTGCTGACAGAAGCTAACGATAAATGAAACGATAACAGATGGTGCTAAAAATATTTACTGACCTTGAAATAATACATATTTATTTAATATTTTTGCCATTTTGATAGTCGAATATTAATATATTTTTCATCCCACCATCTCGGAAAGAGTATTTTTAATCTTCAATATCTGAGTGGAAAAGCCGTTTTTATTCTCTAGAGGATAAAGTAAATTGAATTTAGAACATCGTGTGCACTAAGTTTGTAAATTCAAAACATCATTAAACCTATTTACTTCTACCTCCATGGTGCCGAATTTATCATACAACCTTTTTCAAATTTGTTAAAAACTCAGACTCGGAACCCTATTGGTGTACTTTTTTAATTTACTTTGCGCACCCCATTTTCTTTTCACGTCACTAACAAAAATATTACACTCTACTTAGGCAGCTGTAGCAACTTTACTTTAAATTTTTCTTAATTATACCTAAGTATTATTTGAAATAATTTAAAGATAATTCTGTAATACTTACCTATCATAATGTAGTACCTAATAAATATTAATACCTAAACTGAAATAAAAGTATCTTGTGATTGTAAATGCTTTTTTTGCATTTAGTCATTTCCTCGCTGAGGTGGGATGAAAAGTTACGTGTTGCACTCGAGTGCAAAGATTTTTCACCTCGTGCTCTTTTAATTCCCTCGCTAATGCTCAGGATTCTAATTTTTTAATCACTCGCTGCGCTCGTGATTCAATTTTAGAATCCTTCGCTTGCTTGGTCATCAAAATTGAGCACGCGGTTAAAAAGCAACTTTGCACTCTTGTATAACAAATAACTATTGCCGTGATAGCTTTCATTAAGACAGTAATATGATTAGACGTAGGAAAATCTCCTAATTGGTTATAGCTTATGTTTTGGAATATTGATGACCCAATAAACTGGTGCATTATTTCAGCCATGATATAATCTGTATTAAATGTATGACCGTCTTATAAAAATATTTCGGATGTCTGACATAACTTAATCACTGATTCTGATGAGCATAATAACCCCCTCTAGCCTTACCTATAATAAATCTATGTAATTACCTATTGATTTGTTTTCTGTTACTAAAGCACTAACGCAAATATCACACTTATGTTATCAACTGTCTTATTATTTAACCAGCTATGTGAGCTATTGATTCCTTACTAAAATCAGACAAAACTCGACACCGACCTACTTTACGGATGTGTCCCATCCCTAATCGAGTAGCGTCGAAGTTACTAGAATTTAGTTTGTGATTGTCCAGATGACGACCAAGTGCATTTAGACTTTGTTTCAATGAACATAAGGTTGTTTATAGTTTGCATTGCAGTCATAACATGTGGTATTGTAATTAAAATCAATTATATAAAAATTAACAAAGCTTAGCAGTTACCAATGATACGATACACCTCTACAAGAAACATTTTTTTTTCTGCTTTCGTTTTTGCAGGTCAAAACCGCACAACAAGGCATAATTTGTAATATTTCGCGTATTTCTGAGACATCCAATCGCGACCAGTATCTGACGGCGAATAAGCTAAATGTTGCGCATCTGCGCTTAATGTTGACACGCGCGCGATATGTGAGGGGCACTTCCTCTAGTTTTCTTTATTCCGTGATTTTCACACAAAAATAGAAAAAAAAAACAATAAATTTTGGGGTTCCCCATACTCAGAACTGAAACTCAAAATTCTTTTTTTCATCAATCCCATACGTGTGGGATATCTGTAGATAGGTCTTCAAAAATGGTATTGAGGTTTCTAATATCATTTTTTTCTAAACTGAATAGTTTGCGCGAGAGACACTTCCAAAGTGGAAAAATGTGTCCCCCCCCCCCCCCCCCCGTAACTTCTAAAATTTGAGAATGATAAAACTAAAAAATATATGATGTACATTACCATGTAAACTTCCACCGAAAATTGGTTGGAACGAGATCTAGTAAGTAGTTTTTTTTAATACGTCATAAATCGTAAACCGCAATTTACTTTTCATTCAGTCAACTCAAATAAAAAAACATTTCATTTCATAAACATAAACCTTATGCGTAAACCGTGAATATCTACAGGTTTGTACGGAACCCTCGGTGCGCGAGTCCGACTCGCACTTGGCCGGTTTTTTATGTAACTAAGGTTTCAAAAAGACACTATCAAACGGTGTATGGGGCTATATTAGTAAAACATCACAAATTAATCATAAACAAAATAAAAAAAAATACTTCATTATTCATAACTTTATAAAGAGCATTTACAAAAAAATACAAGACATTAATATTTTACCTTACATACTTATTTATATGCCTGTTTCTATATATTTTGTGATCACAGTACAACATTAGCATAAGTGGAAATGACGCGAAATAAAATAACTTGAAAATACGTTGCTTATCAAACATTTAAGATCTGTAATATATTACTATTTGATCTAAATTCGCGGTATGTAACTTGCAACAGAAATAGTAATTTTATTGTCAAAGTTAACTAAATTTATAGACGTATATTGCGCAGTTATGCCATTTAGATTGAAGTTATGCCGATTCTGTAGTGCAAGGACTAAGCTGAACTGAAAATATCTTTTGTCTCACAAAAGTCTGTAAAACGGAGAAGTGCTCGTCTTGATTATGAACAGCTTTTACTATGAAATGGCGAAGGAATAATCAGCCAGTCCATACATTTCGTAGAGTTATAATGACAATATAAATGTATCGATAATTTCAGAATGTTATAGGCTGCATAACATAATTTAGAGGTGTCTTAAAACCTGTTGGGCATTTCTATTACAGCCCTTATTAACGCCCATCCCTCGTATTATTCGTACGTAAAAGATTTTAACAATTCGTTTAGCCCATGTCTATCAGAAACTACAATTACCAAAAGACTTAAGTAACTATTGGATATAGTTGAAATTTACGAAAAAAACCAAAGGATGTTTTTGAAAGAAATTTTAAATAAATGAACTGTTTATTTTCTAAGTAAATTTTTGTTAGTTGAAGCTTATTAACTATATCTGACGAGCCTGGTTACATAAAGATCTCTTTTGGTGACCGAAAACTTTAAACTGAAAAAATTAACATCACAAGAGTATTTCAATATTGAGATATGATCAATTGGGCCAAGAAAATAACATCAAATGAATGTTGACCTTATAACCTCACACAATGACGCGTCATTGGATGACATCATCAGTTGCTAAGCCCCGTCCTGTATATTCAACTAATTCACCACTTCTTCCCAGCTAAAGCACTAGAAAGTGGTGAAGGGCGGGCGTTTTTGGGGACTGGCTTATGTAACTTTGACGTTCAAAAAGTGCTGACTCTCAGCCTAGTTTGAATAAATTACTTTTGATTTTAATGTGTCACAAAAGCAACAATTTTGTACTTAAATTGTTATTAGAAATGAATATATAATTGCTGTTGTAGATTGCTGCTGACGAAGGAGTACTACAGGTACATTTCTACCTAACTCTTTTGGACTTACAGGCATGATTTTATGTTATTGTTAGAAAATGTAAAGGAGGACATTCTGGAAAACTTATCTTATACTTATACAAAAGCATGAACTGCGCAAAACATCTGGTTTGTTTTTCTTTACGGGACCTATTTGGTAAACATATATGGTGCAAAAATGAAGAGCTTTTGCATCATTTATTCCTTTTTATTGAAAACGAATTATAAGTTAGTAAGAAACACATGCGGTCGTTATTACATCGAAACTTTAGAATTAAAAAATTTCTTAACAATATAATTGCAGTACCTACACCATAGTTTACCAAATAAGTCAAGTAAAAGAACATACACTTTAACAAAAACCTCATTTAGATCTTACTTCAGAATCGTGTGCATACGCGAATAATATTTAACATTTAATATCTGTACAATGTTGGCTACTACTCCGCTTGTCGTAATCTGGCGAGCCTCTGCGTGAGTTCGTCTTGTTCCTGAGACACGACGGTTGCTGTGCCCACAGAAGTGCTTGGTACACCTGAAGGCAACTCCATGTTGAGTTCCAAACTGGAAAGAAAGGACGACAGTAAATTAATGGTAAGCAGTAGACACGTCACTGCTCACGAGCATAAATTCCTTGCAGTTATGCAGAATTCAAAAGTATTTTGCTCGTGAAATAAAAATTGCAACTTATACATAGTTCGACGGTCCCTACGTACATGAAGACATGTTAGAACATTCCATTATTGACATGTCTTTATGTATGTAGGGACCGTCGACTTATTTCATAGTCTATTAGGGTTTCGATAAAACTATATAATTTAATAAATTATTACCACACATGTAGGAAAAAATCTATTTAGAATCTTACTCAAGTGTAAGTCGCAGATCACTTTGGTGAACTGTGCAAAAATGATCTCAGAACGTGCTACCAGAACAAAAAAATTGCCCGTGTAACACCCGCTATCTGCCAGTGAAAGTTCCTTCAAAATCGGTGCACCCATTTCGGAGATAAGCCGTAATCAACAGACAAACAAAAAAGTCTAAATTGTTTGCTATAGGAACCTTCTAACTACACTTAAATTTTATTTGTACAGATACGAAAGTTTGTACATAATTATACCTGTTCGTGTCTTAACGGCTGAACAGATTTGACGAAATTACGGTTTAGGATTTTATGGTATTCTAGGATTTTTCCCGCGGATTCATGTCTGATAAAGGCGAAGTCCCGGGAAAAAACTTACCAAATCTAAAAGTGGCTCTGAAATAAAACAATACATACCCAGCTTCATCTGCAACTTGTTGCAACAGGTTATCAACATCACCCTGAGGCACTGTGGTGGTAGTTGTCTGTGACATAGCGTTCTCCATGTACGAAGACTGCACATCCAGGTCTTCAAACTGACTCTCGAACTTGTCCATGAGAGTGGATATCTTCTCCAGGTTCATTGATTTCATTGCTGCGTCCATCGCCTTTACTACACCCGCCATGGAGTTTGTGACCTGGAATCAGTTCATGAGTGAATTAGCTATGTTCATGTTGTATCCATCTGTATGGTGCCAGACGTAAAAACCATCCCGTTTCTCCCTGTGGGTGTCGTAGAAGGCGACTGAGGGACTTATCAGATAAAGGGCAGCAGCATTCTCTATGCATTTTACCACCATACTGCGATCGCCAACGCGCCTGCCAAGCGTGGCGATTATAACAAACCCCGCCAAATTGGGTTAGGCCTATGTCTAGCGTCTAGCAGTGGAAGTGTTTCGCCTGAAATTATCATGAAGATGAAGATGATGATGATGTTGTGTCAAATAAAGTTGTGCTGGACTCCTTATAAGATTGGCTCAAAGGAGAACACTGGGAAAAGTAGAAAGGAGGCTCGTGGTCTACAGTAGGATAGTACAGCTACAGACGCATTATAATAAGCCTGTTAAAGATGGTCGTAGATTGAAGAAAGTGTAGGGCAATTGTTGAAATGTCAAAAAAAAAGTATCTTCACTTGCACACAAGGTTTTTAACATGTGGTATGAAAGCTCTGCAATCTGCAATCAGTGTATTGATAATAATCGTTACATTATATGGCCTAATAGTGGGGAGGAGCCTAGTAGCTGTAGCAGTGGTCATTGCTGGTTTTAAAACGCAGTACTCCTGTACACAGCACGCTTAGTAATGAGGTTCTTATCTTTAGAGCCCTGACCCCTGGCAGCTTGTACCCTGTTCCTGATGCAGATGAGCCATTATTTTTTATATTTTGAAATTGGTTTTGAATAAATATTTTAAAATATATTTATTATGTAAGAAGGTTAATAAAGTAATGTGGTTAAAATCTTGTTTCCAACAGTACATTCAAAATTATGGAGACGAAGCATGAGGAGTATAGAGATAAAAGCCGTCTCCAGACGGCTTTTATCTCTATGCTGCATAAAAGATAATAGACCATTTGACTCTTTATAATAACTCTGATGAGTGATAAGTAATGAATCATATCATTAAATACATAATTATACCCTTTGTTTGAGAGAGATGAAATTAATTCTGTCATTGCTCTATCTTTTAACATTTATTTGAATACTCTTAATTCAAATAAATGTAGTAGCTTAAATTGCTTGGCCACAACATGCTATTACTCTTTCTGAGTGATTTGGTTCTTGACAAACAACTATCTATACCTATAATTACACAAACTGCTTTAGACATATTTAAATTCTTTTTCAACTATCCCTGAAAATTACGAAAGATCACCGGAGAACTCACCTTCCTAGTTGTAAGTGCCGTCTGCACTCTGCTTGATACTGCATCAACTCGCGCTGACATTCTAAGATAATTAAGGCCTTGATTCTTCTGTCTTATGGCATTTTCTGCGTGTATTCTTGCTCCTTCTAAGTTGCCTTTCTGTATTGCCTTCTTAGCCTTTTCCTTCTCTAGCTTTTCTTCTTTTTCACATTTTTTTGAGTTTCTCTCTAACTCTTTTACAGCAAATTTTAAATTAAATAGGTGTTCTGGTAAAAGTGGGTTAAGGATTCAATATTAGGTTGGATTAATAAGATAGTAATTACCTATTTTCATAAAAAGAATTCAGAAAGTTAAATGATAAATACACTGAAATTTTAAAATGTTAATGATTTGTTTTGTGCTACAAAAATGAACTTGACTGTAGTGACTCATATTTTTACTTAGAATTGTTTAGCCTTAGGGTAATGAATACTAGAAATACAGTGATCTCTTCAATACATTGTCACTTCTTGAATGAGTTAAGGTATCATTCAGCTTTGTTATATCTGGTAAATCGATTGCGAGCTACACCAAAAAACAAGACGGGCTTCAAAAACTACATTTAGGTATTACAAGGCCAGTGACAAATTGGGAAATACCTAAGAGAATATCCATTGATGATTGTAAATGACAATTTAGTTCGTCGTTTTTAAAGAAATATTATGCTGAATGTTTTACAAAGAGATTTTAATCCTGTACATCTGAAAATCTTGATTATAGCAGTGTCAAAAACTTGATTTAAAAAAGGATACTTTCCATAGCGGATGCAGACATTTCGTTCCCCAGTTTGACGGCTTATAAAAAACTTTTAACACAAAAACAATAGGCTCGTGGACCTATCAGATTAGCACAAGGCTAGGCACAGCCTTTAATAATATAAAATGATTAAGGAGTTGCAAACTGAGGTTGTAAAATTAATTATTTGGACGATGACTCACAATCAGTCGTCAAAACAATTTTTGCTTATCTTTACCTGTCAAATTAGTGTTGTACGCACAGAGCATCATTTCTAATAGTGGGTTATTTGTGATTGAGGATATTAAATGATTTTAATCAATCGGGTCCATTAATTTAATTGAAAATGCATGTGAATTTTACCTTTTAATATTATTTTTTAATGAATGGTTTATTTTATGTACAAATAAATGCGTAACAATGCGTTTCCAATCGCTAAAGGCTGATATTCCCATCTAGTTCGTGAAGGAAAATAAGAATTACATATCTATGGCTTAGATTTTTTTTAAGGTTGGTATATATGGCTGTCATCAACAAAATGTCAAAATAAAATTGAATAGAGTGAAAAGTGTTCGCTGCCGGATTTTATTTGGAAGTGAGAGAATCGGACAGCGTCAAATAATCTTTAATATTTATAGAAATCCTGCAAGAAATTAATTTAGAAATAACTGTTTAATAATTGTAGTGCTTCCGCTGTTAAAGTTTTAATATTATTTTCGTTTATTGCTTGATTTGTGACAAGAGCAGAAATTCCAAACATAGTATCGGATAGGTAGAGGACATTCGCTGGGCGTAAAAAGAAAATGGCGTGTGCTACTCTCAAAAGAAATTTGGACTGGGAGTCCATGGCGCAAATGCCTGCTAAAAGGCGAAGGTGCTCACCGTTTGCAGCCAGCTCTAGCACAAGTCCTGGAATAAAAGTTTCTGAAAGTAAACCTTCGACATTTGGAGAATCCGTTAGTGCACCTGTGAAACTGACCCCAGGTTTGTTTATTTTTTTTATTATGGCCTCAGTAATGCAACGAAGCTTGTAACTTTTATAGTTTTTCTAAATAATACTTAAATATAAATTATTTGTGTATTTAATCAGCTGTATTATCTAACGCCATTGTTTCCTCTGCATCATGAATATTTTTATCGGGTTAGAGCGAGATGAGTGATGCATGAAGACCGTTGCGTGGATTTTTTCATGTCCTTTTGTTGGTTTTTGTGTTCAATTCCCAGCTCCGAAGTCTTTGTGGTGTTATATTGTGGGTCGGTTTTTACTGAAACCCAAGGTTTTTGTCTGTTTCATGCAGTTTCTCTGACTCAGATTCTGCTTAATCAGCCGAAATATGGATAGTACACGCTGCGCAGTCTGCTTTTCTACGTTTCAGCAAATTACTAATTAATTGGATGACTGGACAGATTCAAACAAAGCAATTATTATGCTGTGAGCTGTTTTATTTAAAAGTTGACAATAATTATTGCATATTCATTTAAAAACATAATGTGGGCTCATAGTAGAATTACTCAGAGCCTTCATCTAGGTATCTGATCCTAATCTTGAACACAGATTTTATGTTGAAGTTTAGACTGAAGTAAAGAATGTAAATAATGACAGAATGTGCAAAAAAAAATAAACAGCTGGGTAATTTTATATTTGACCTTGTAGTTCACAATGTTTAGTGAGGATATAAGTCAGTTGAAACAAATAGTGTTAAAAACCAATTACTGCATTCTAGTTATAAATTTAATCAAAAAGAATAAGGGTACAAGGTTATTCACCAATACAAGTAAATGATTAACAAAATGATAATTGATTAAACCTCTTGTGATTAACCATTTTGTATGGTTTAATTATTCACCTCAACAAAAGTAAGCTTGTATTTATTGGCTAAGGCCATTTTAAATAGTAAACAGAATATTTATCATGCTCATTATTTATTCAACATTCAAAGTATTATTAAGATTTAAAAAAAGAATTGGTAATCATAAACAAACTTAAGTTTTTTGTACTCTTCAGTTCTCTATACCCTTAACCTTTTTTTTGTTACAATGACAAGCTGTTCTGAATATTTTCTACCTGAGTCTTCATATTTCACAGTTATTGGTCATGAATATGCTACCATAAAGCGTAATTGATTACATTTCCAGTAATATTTTATTCAATATGAATATTTTACTTTGTGCTATTAGTTTATTTTATTGCCATGATTTGGTTCCTAGAATTGACTGGGATAGTTTTTCAGGAAAATTGGAACAGGTTTTTTTATTTTCCCCAAAGTTATTGCATGCTGCTTCAGTAAACATTCTCAATTTCCTTCTATTCTGAGCCATCATAAATAAAAGTTATAGGGTAGGTATTTCATAGTTATTTAGCATTTTTTTTTTAAGTAATAACTGAATACTGTCTGTAAAATATAAATTGTAATTGTGTCTGTTATATACTTCTATTAGAAATCTTACTTTTTGCAGTTTTCTTGAAAGGAAATTATAGTTGAAATGCACCATTTATTCAAGTTTTATTGCATACAGTAGCATAACTTTATGCTTGGATGACAATTACCAATTTCTTTAACATAGCCGTGTTAGATTATTTAGATTGTTCTTTTAGAATAGCACTCAAACTATTTCTGACCACATGCAGTCATGCTGCAAGTACAAAGAAATCATTCATTTTGACGCTGATAAGTTGACACATCGGAGTTTAGCCACATTCACATTCATAGCATAGTTCTGTTTATTATGACAACTATTTTGGCAACAACTCACTATAATAAAATATTGTTACTGCATATTTCAAAGTCTTTGTTAATCCTTTTCCTGCTACATCTGAGAATAAGATAACGAATTTCTGTGACTATTTTTTAGTGATACTAGGTAAAGACAATGTTGATTTGGCTCCAGTTCAGTACATTTTCGATGTAATAGTACATATCAAGCTAAACATTTCTAGTTTTAACGAACCTCGCATTGATCGTACAATGAGAGGTCAGATTATGCTGAAAAGTTAGCTTGATTTGTCGCCACACATACGAGACTACCTGAACAAACTGCAAGCCCATCTTTTAAAATTAAATCAAGCTTTCAACTGGTACCACTGTCGTGTCATCGACAAGTCAATGAATACTAGGCGTATTCACGTAACTAAAGAAGAAGTTTCGATCAAAAAATCCTTTTCATCTTCTCCTAAGCTGTTAGGCCTAGTGGGATAGCCCACTAGGCGTTTTACGAGCGTCGGCATCTCTCGAACGTCTGCGCAGTGTCAACGTTGCGCAGACGCGACGTTGACGTCGCGTAACAAGCATTAACGTCCGCTGAACGCGACGTCAACGTCGCGTCTGCGCAACGTTAACGTCGCGTTTGTTGGCAACAGGTACAGGTACACTCCGTCCTGCTCTGTCCATGTGGGTACGGGCGGGGGCTACGGCTGGCGGCTCGTAAAACGCCTAGTGGGATAGCGGCGGTAGATTCGCGAGCGCCAAGTTCACGTCACGCGAGAACAGTGGTGGCCCAGTGGTAACGGCCGAGGCTTATGAGTTATAGGTCGTGGGTTCGAACCCAAGTATGCACTTTGTGTACATTATTTCTTCACCATTGTTCTTATAAAGGTGACGGAAAACATCGTGAGGAAACCAGCATGTCCTAGAACCAAAAATTGTAGACATGTGGCATCCGCCAAGCCTCACTGGGCCCGTGGTAGATTATGGCCCTTTCACAGAAAGGAGGCCTGTGTCCCAACAGGAAACATTATAGCCTGATTACGAGCACTTCATTCTACAGCTATGCGCAGTAATTATAAAGGTTTTAGGAGTATGGTTTAGCCCTCGAAACTTAACTGTACTGCAACTTGATCGGCTTCATGAAATTACGTGAACCACACTTATCGACGCGGAATCCGCTTCAGTTAGTTAAACGTAGATCTTGTATGAGCAATATTCATTATGATTCCACCCCTAACTTTTGAAACCGTGTGCAATCTTCAGAGCGCATGGCCCAGGAGATATGTGATGAGATCAAGCGCCTGCACCGTCGTCGCCAACTCCGACTGACCAACGCTGCAGCATCCTGTTCCTCATCAAGTGGCTCTGAAGGCGACTGCTCACCGCCACATCACTCTTCACACGGCAGCAGCCAGAAGGTTCACAACCGTGCCCTCTTTACTTTCAAACAGGTAAGTTTTTATCGCTATAGTTAACGTTTTGTAAAGTCTCGCAAAAATCGTCGGGCACATGCTACGTCCTACGATGCGCAGTGCCCTATAGAAAGCAATTTTCTATTACAATAGAAATTTTGTATAAAATGTTTGATATTTCTAGTAGATTGGCAACTGAAAAATCCTGCCGTGTGTACTGAATTTTCTTGTAGATATCGTGCTACCTAAAATCAGGAAATTACGTAGTCCCTGCTCATAGTAGGTGGTACAACGGTAACAATATTGTGAAGTAGTCCAACGGTTTTAACACTATAAATAAAATCGTTATCTGTACAACGTCGACCTGAACTTGACCTACGCCCCAAACTTTGGTCTCCATAGTTTTACGAATAGACATGGTCGTTTGGCTAATAAACATTGCTATTCGATTCGTTCTATTTGCGTGTCGATTTAATTGACTATTGGGCTAATAACTGGGTTAATAATATGGAAGTGTAGTAGACTATCAGACCCCCGTAGAAGATGGCTTTGGACGAGCTTGAGAAAACAAACGAATAGTGGCCCTCTTTAGCCCTCAATCGAAAGATCTGGAAGTCATGGGGCGAGGCTTTGCCCAGCTGTGGGATGATGCTGGCTAACAGTAAAAATAGTAAGACTATCATCATCTTGTGCCCTTCTCCCATGTTATTTGAGGTCGGTGAAACACGTTAAGTTATCATTCACTCACTCCATATCATTCGTCACCCACATTCCATCCATCTTTTCTTTATTCAGGGTTTAAAGTAAGACCACTTTAAATTAAGTATTCGGTTAGGACTAAATAATACAATACAACACAACACAACACAAACATACATACATAATTAACACACAACACATTTACATATTATTTCTACATTTATATAAACAATTCATATACATGGCTAAAATTAGAGTTGCAAAGGACTCGAGTCTTCGAGTCCTAATTTTAAAGACTCGACTCAATTATGCAAGACTCAGTGTGCTCAAAAGGCTCGGAGTCTACAGGTAAGCACTCGAGTCTTAAAAAGGACTCAAGTCTTAAAAAAAACCGACTTCCTCAAAAACACTAGAAAGTGAAAAATAACTTTAATTTCGGAAGTCGGTGTCTTAGGATCTGTATTTGAGTTTTTTGCCACCGACTTCCGAAATTAAAGTTATTTTTCACTTTCTAGTGTTTTTGAGGAAGTCGGTTTTTTTTTTTGTCAAAAAGTTTTTATTTTTTACTTTTTAGTTATGGTATCTACCCGCACTAATTCCTATACCACTAATCGCCAGGTGAAATTTAATACTTTACTACTGCTGTAAATCGTTGAGGAATTCCCTTGACTGTCTGTCTATGGTCTCCATCATCAGACCTGTTATGGTACTTATAAGCCTTATGGGAGCTTTCTCATCAATAGAAATGAATTAAGTTCAAACACCAGGTAATTGCTGTAAATCGTTGAGGAGTTCCCTCGATTGTCTTTTGGCTCCATCATCAGATCAACTCCGGACCTTAATTAAATAGAAGTGATAAAATTGGCACTTTGAACCGTATAAAGTAACCCCAACAATAGGGAACTGCTGTAAATCATTGAGGAATTCCCTCAACTGTCTATGGTCTCCATCATCAGACCTGTAATGGCACTTATAGCCCATATGGGTGCAAAGTTCTCATCAATAGAAATGAATTAAGTCCAAACACCGCGTAATTGCTGTAAGTCGTTGAAGAGTTCCCTCGACTGTCTTTCGGCTTCATCATCAGATCAACTTCAGACCTTCATTAAATAGTAGTGCTTTAAGATAATTAATGAAAGAAATAAAAAACGCACTAGTCGCCACTACGATTTTCGAAGGTTCCCTTCGACTTCTCTGGGATGCCATCATCAGATCCTGGTTTCCTTATCATGGGACCACCCTTGGGATATCTCCTTTCCAACAAAAAAAGAATCATCAAAATCGGTCCATATACGACGAAGTTATCGGTGAACACACATAAAAAAAAAAAAAAAACAAAATATATACGGTCGAATTGAGAAACCTCCTCCTTTTTTTGAAGTCGGTTAAAAAGGACTTTAAAAAGGGCTCGAGTCTTAAAAAGGACTCGAGTCTTAAAATGAACCCGAGTCTTAAAGAAAAACTTGGAGCATGAAGATGAAACTTTGTACCTCATCATTCGAAAAGACTCGAAAGAAGGCAATAAGTACAAATTAGTGGTAATGATGTAACTTTGCGTACAAAAAAAATCTGACGAGTTATTCGAGTTTTTTCAAATGATGAGCTACAAGACTCGAAGTTCATTTTAAGACTCGAGTTGTTTTTAAGACTCGAGTCCCTTTTTTAGACTTGAGAATGACTCGGGCTCGGCTTGACTCTAGACTCCGAGCCTTTTGAGCACACTGAGTCTTGCATAATTGAGTCGAGTCTTTAAAATTACGACTCGAGAACTCGAGTCCTTTGCAACATTACTAATAATAATAGCTGCTTAGTACCGGCTGTCATTCGTGAGTCTTTGACAGTCGTTATGGGTCGTCAGAAACCCCTTTGACAACCAGTTTTACCAACGGGTATCGTATTACGCAGGGTCAGATACACAGTTGCTCCATGTAAAATATTCGGGAGCCGACCGGACCGAGCTGTATTTGTAATATAGTTGGGGTGTATGGTGTGCATAATAAATAGTGTTCTATTCTCTAACGTCACCAGGTGCGCATGATCTGCGAGCGGATGCTGCGCGAGCAGGAGGTGGCCCTGCGCTCCGAGTACGAGTCTGCGCTCAGCACCAAGCTAGCCGAACAGTACGAGGCATTTGTTCGCTTCAATCTCGACCAGGTACTTTTATATATTCTACTACTTCAAGTAATACACTTAATTTTGCCTGCGACTCCGTCCTATGTCATGGTCTATCTGTATGCCAAATTTCAACAAATCAGCACAGCTGTTAACGCGTGGGTAGGCAACAGACAGAATTACTTACACATTTATAATATTAGTATGGATTATTTTCTGCACTATAATTTTAAACGTCCTTATTATGCTGTGTCGCTCCCAAGTTCATTGCAGCCGTCTACAGGTAAAGAAAGGAAATAAATCTTTCATTAGCTCAAGCAGTAAAATAACGTAATGTAATGATGTCTATATTTACAGACATACCTGCTAACAAAATATGTTAGGTATTACGGATTTTGAACCTTACTAGACAGTTAAAAAATGTAAGATGAATCCCGAGCCCTGTTTGTGCTATTCTAGTATTGTGCATAAACTTAGGCAACCCAAATTTGCTCTATTGCTCTATGTGGTATTGACCAGACACCAAAAAACGAATAATCACGTCATTCATTAACATCAACAACCATATTCTAAAAGAAAAAAACACCAAGGTTTATAATAAAAAGTAACATAACATGAAAACCTCATCACTTTTTATTAGCAACCTAACAAAAACGCAAGTATCGTATGGATATTTATTGAGGCAAAGTTTTTAGTAAGTATATAAAAACTTTGCCTCTTAAAGTTTTATCTAATCACATTATACGACCAAAATGGTGACAACACAAAAACTAAATGGCGAATGCGTTGAAGAAGAAAAAATCATTCGCGTCTTTTGCTATCTTGATACAACCAACAATTAAAAACAATAGCAGCACACGAAGTTTAAAGAAAATTTTGACTTTGTAGAGCCTCCGTCGCCGTCCTGTGTCAAAAACTTCATGTCCCTTATCAATTGCCACACACTTCTAATCGTACAAACGCTTAAATAATTTGTTTATCACGTAACTTGGCTAAACAAAAAAGTCAAATAATTAGTATCATCAATCAAGTAGGCCAAAAGGCACTTTTGATCGTCAAAATTTACTAGAAAATAGAGTAAAATCTAAGTAAAATAATCACTAAAGATTATACTTTATCACATGTTTGTAATGTTGGTACGTTATTTGAACCGATATCGGCAACGGATGCTGATTGACGATAACATTGAGCTACGTTCACACACTCTCCTTATCAATTTAAATAGACCGCTGCGTTTCGAACTCTTGTTTAAAAACTATTAAGAAAAAAGTACTCATGTTGTCGAATTTATGAAATTCTTTCTTTTTTATACATGATGGCCCGGACATCTACGCGCTAACTGTAAAAACGAGTCGTGACCCCCAGTTTAAAAAATTTACGTAGGTAATCAATATTTCAAAATCACGTACTGAGGCTATGGTAACAGATGGCATGTGGATCTCCCTACCACCCTGTATTTCGCCGCTATTTCGATATTTACAAAAAGAAAACAGGAATTGGATGCACGTCCGTCACTGAATATCGTCTTGTAAAAAATACAAGACAGAAATAAAGACTTCAAAAATGATATTCATGTAAATGGGAAAACATTAAAACATGCAACATTTGCGTCCCAGGTGCAGCGCCGACCTCCTCCCGCGACGTGCATGCCGCTCGGCATGGACGCCGAGCACCACATGCATCAGGACCTTGTCCCCAGCTGTGAGTACACACACATACACCCCTTTTTATACACTGGCTGTCCACAAGGAGTATCTTAAAAAAAGGGTGCAGAAAAAGCATTAATACTGCATATTCACCCGAATAGTGAACATGAATTGAAATTTATTTATGTAAGCTCCTCAAGTATGTCGTGAAATTGCTTATTCATATTGACACAATTGATAAAAGCATATGTGGCAATAATTTATTCGATTCTAACAATATATTTATCTATTTTCAGATCTGTCCTAATACAACGGAGTCGGCATTGCGGTATAATACTGCAACTATATCAAGACAAACATATTTTGGTATATGTGAATATTATATGCGGGAGTAAAGTATCCTAATGAATCAAGACATTGTGATCGCTAGTGGAATTTGACGCTGGCTAATATTGCGAAACATTTTCCCTCGGTACAGTATTAATGTACATCTATAAATTACAGTCCCACCACATTTGTTAAGTTTTCAGTTCAAAGTTTGTCCAATAGCCTTAGACGTCGCAATATTGCCCGCGTGAGATTCCACAGTTTAGTTCATGCCACATACACATAATTAGCTTTTAATGCTTTAGGTAAGGTACGCTGGATAATTGTGTTCATAGACTGAGGATTGATGAAGCAGAGTCGAACCACTTACAGCCAGATACGACACTATTTAGCTCTGGCCGAGTGTTCGTATTTATAAACGGGTTTGTTAACAGAATTATGTCGTTAAACAGATTTGGAAGGCAAGTAAGTATGTATACACTTGTATTTTGTATATTTTCTAAAGTAACATTACGGAACCTGTAGTAAGTTATAATCTACACGAGTAATAAATTCACGCAGAGTGCCTCTTAATCACTGTCCTCGAAAGTGCGAATTAGTTAGCCATAATTATTTTTGATTGATGATAATTTTTACTGTACTTTTTCTTTATAGTGTTGTCGAATTATAGTTGTAGTTCGTAAATTATATTTAATTTGATTGTATGTATAGGGCGCGGCGTAGACCCGCCCCTAGCTCTTATGAGAGACGGCCTCTTGTATCAGACAGTTCGGGATACCTTTAGTACTCTATATAAAATGTATTCTTATCTATAACGGCAAACTCTAGCCAATATTTAACTACTACTGAACTTATTTCCTCGAAATTAACTCACTGATACATGGCTTTTAGAGAATGATTAATTAGCTTTATTTAAATTTTTAAGTTATTTTTTTTTTCTCGATAATGTATTGATGATGCTGCGTCGCTGTTGACGAACACTGAAACCGAGACTTGCACTCGACGAAACATTATTGGGTTTGTTTTATAATAATTGTTTAGTTGTAACTTTTTATTGAATACAAAAAACGATATTTGTTACCAAGCATTATTCAATAAAAAATAGGCTAGGACTTTTTTTAAATTGTATTATCAGCTCTTTATTGTAGGTTATTGGCGATTAAGAACTGAAAATAAATTAGCTAAACACCCATTATACGATTTTTATTTATTCAATATGACACCCATGAACAAGAGATCCCAAAAGGGATGAATGAAAGGCAATTGCTGAGATGAGAATGTTAAGAGGGATGTGTGGTGTTATGCGGTCTACACACCAAAGCCGCTGACCCGGCGGCACAGCCCGGCGGCTTACTGCCGGCGGGTTAACCCGGCGGCTTCAGAATGTCCAAGCCGAACGACTTTGCCGGCGGCACGACAGCCGCGGCATGTGGTGTTCTAGTAATTGCCAAATAGTCGTAGAGATTGGACGTGTGTTTCGAATAATTCAGAAGTAGTATTTTCAGTACCTAATTGACATGGAGGACGATAACAGTGATTTAATAATAGCAGTTTGTGGAGTTATTATCGGTGGATCCCTCAACACACGAAAGTGTTGGGTTAGGCCAAGTTTAATGAGTCGCAATAAATACAGTACTTGTCAAAGATTAAGTGATTTAAAGGAAGACGACTTGGTTCTATACGAACCCATTTCTTTTAAGACTTTCCTGTCATTAACCAGTACCGACTTTAAATATTTACTGAATATTGTTGGACACAAAATAGCTAAACAAGACACAAATTACAGAAAAGCAGTTTCACCAGGGGTTAAATACCTAAGCTCAGGAAATTCTTTTAGTAGCCTGTGCGACGTCTTTAAAGTATCTCCTCAACTAATTTCAAGAATTATTCCTGAAGTATGTTAAGTTTTTTGGGTTCCATAATATTTCTTTTAAATGACAGAGGTCTATTAGTTTTATAACTGTTGCATCGTCCCACTCCATATTGGTAAGTTGATAAAAAATAAAAGTGCCGACACTTCACAACAACAGAGAATGAATAAGTGATACGTCACTACTCTATGAAAGCCGGCGGGCAACTGACTGAGTGGAGAGGGATGCCGTCGGCATCGGCATGCTGCCCCGCCGGCTTGCCCGCGCGGGCGCAAGCCGGCGGCGGCATGATTGTACAAAATAAGGCCGGCGATCCGTGCCGCCGGGTCAGCGTCAGCGGCTTTGGTGTGTAGACCGCTTTACACGAATGGATAGGATAAGAGTTGAGTACATAAAAGGAAGTCTGAAAGTGGCACCACCAATAACTGAAAAGTTGTGTGAGAATCGATTGTCATGGTATGATCACGTGATACGGAGGAATGAGGAAAATGTGAGGAAAGTATTGAGTATGAATGTCGATGGCTAAGAGTAGAGGAAAACCAAAGAAACGATGGATGGACTGTGTGAATTATGGATAGAAAGGGGGTGATTACTGGGAGGACGACTAATAGAGAAGTGTGGAAGAAAAAGACATGTTGCGCCGACCACAAATAAACTGGGATAAGAGCAGGAGAATGATGATCCATAAAACTCTTTAAAGATTTTAATCTTGCGGTTCAAATTTATCAGGATAGGTAGACTATATGTTCTGTAGCAACGCAATACAGCATATGGAGCAAATGCGACTATAAAGCTATAATAAATTCACGCTTACCTCCTATGTTGGTAAGCAGAAAATTAAATAACGCCACCACGGTTGAAAATGAGTGCAGCCTATATGGTAGCAATAATGATGGCTACCGAACTGCCTGCCCAGAGACTACACATTGTACACCATTGTACAGTGTTTGAATGGAGCCATGAATACATTTGCGGATGAGGACTGGTACTACTATTACGCATCCTGCTACAAAAAGTGCATCAGATTCAGGCGCACCACGGGATGGCGCAAATTCTGTGGAAGCATCGAGTCTTGCCAGGAAGTCAACAGGGTAAGGAAAGTACTGGCGTAACTGTCTGCACCTGGTCCTACTACCCTTCGCAAACCAGACAGCACACTCACTTCTTCGCCAGAAGAAACGAGACGCGTCCTTATTGAAACTCATTTCCCTGTATGTATCTTCTTGCACACAATCGACTGGCAAGACATAACTCAAACGCCATCAGATTATGATTGGTTTTTAGCATAAAACCAATCTTATCTGATGGCGCGTTTGAGTGCTGATTACATCCGGAGTTTTCATCCATTAAAGGCTGCTGGTCCTGTTGGGGTGTTCTCCGCCCTACTACAGTGAGGTGGAACCCTTATCGCAGTTAGACTGGTGCCTTTAATGAGAGCGTGCCTAGCTAGCTAGGTTTAGATACGTTCCCAAAGGATGGAGGAAAGTCGAATTAATATTCATCCCTAAACCCAGTAAGAGTGATTACACAAACGCTAAATCCCACCGACTAATCAGCCACCAAAGACCACCACCAACGAAACCAACCACTACTAAAGACCTTAGAAAGGCTGTGTGATAGGGAGCTGGGGGATGGCACTCTGAAAACCCTACCATTGCACGGTAACCAACACGCATATAGCTCGGATAAGCTCAGCACCACCAAATCGGCACTTCATCTGGTACCTAGTTAGATAGAGGAAGTGATTCGTCAGAAAGGGACTTGGGGCACTTTCATAGACATCGAAAAAGCCTTCGACAATACAAACTTCACCAGCATCAGCAGCGCTCTTTCCGGACATGAAGTAGAGACTCATAGACTGGATCACAAGCGCGTGGTTCGTCTCCAGGATGAGCAGCAGCTGGCAACGATAGCCAGAGGCTTCTCCCTGGGAGGGTTGCTGTCGCCCCTCCTATGGAATCTAGTGATTAACGACGTAATCACCAGACTCAAACCACTACTACACAATACGTTATCCGGACAGACTCGTAATCCTTGTGTCAGGGAAGGTGACGGGAACAATCTTTAACCTCACTTAACAAGCACTACGAATCGTAGAGAGGTGGTGCAGAGAATTCTACCTTTCAGTGAACCCCACTAAAAACTGAACGAGTCATGTTCACTCATAAATGAGCTTAGGCCCCTTCCTCTTACGGACATTGTTCAATACAGAACTTCAGTTGGCCAACGAAGTCAGTATCTCGGGGTCTTTCTTGACAATAATTTAAACTGGAGTAGTCATTTAGACAACAAGCTAAACAGGGTTTGCATCGTATTCTGGAAATGTAGGAAAATAATAGGTGAGAAGTGGGGCCCGTCCCCCAAAATCATACGGCTGTAGGGGAGACTGGGTACGGATGAAACGGTGGACGGTTGAAACAAAGCGAATATCTCGACACCATGCCTGATAAGGTGAGGGGTTACAAGGGGAGAAAGAAGCGGGCAACAAGTCGAAATACGAATTATGGTGTTGCGTCGCTCTTCACGCACTGTACTTGTGTATAGGAGGCCACATTGTGTTTTTTGACGGAAAAGTAAGTATTTTTTGTTCTTAATCTTTTGTAATTATTATGGGTTTATTATAGTTAGAGGTTTGAGAGTTTTGTATCGCTTTAATTGAAGTTTGTAAAATATGGTTGTATGATTAGTTTTTATTCAAATTTAATATAATTCTTATTAGGAACTGTTTTATACCTAGAAGGGGGGTTGGGGACAGTTGAAACATTTTATTTGGGTACGGTTGAAACAGTTTATTTATTTATTTTTCTTGTTTCTTAGATGCCAATGGTATGCCAAAGGAAGACTACAAGAGGTCAGACCAACTTATCAACGTAGAAAAAAGCGAATGAAGATGCCGGTTCTTCGTTAAGAACAGCGGCAGAAAAGAATGGACTAAAGAACCAGTGTTCCCTGTTCAGGTATGAACGTAAATGAGATGCGACTGATGGCTATGAAAGTCAAGAAATGGGATATAGGACTCACAATTAAGTTTTTAACCACGAACAAGAGTGTGAGCTATCTAAATATTAAATTAGATGTGCATACATATATTTTGGCCTAACTAAAAAGGATGTTATGAAATTGGCATAAGAAATAACCGTCAAGTATGACTTATCACTACCTCGGATGACAATGAAATGGCTGGCGAAGTATGGTTTCGAATGTTTATGAAAAGAAATCTGTCGGTACGTGCAGCACCGGCCACAAGTCTTTCTAGGGCGACTAGCTTTAATAAAAATAATGTTAGATTATAAGTATCGTGAAAGATTTTAATATTAATATTTTGACCATTAAAAAAGTGCTGACTCTCAGCCTAGTTTGAATAAATGACTTTTGATTTTGATTTTGAATAAATAAATATGTGTGATGTTCAACTGTGCCATAACGAGTCGTAAAATATTATAAGACGAACAATAAAACATGTTCATTTAGTATATTTTGTATTAATTACATGTGTTTTAATTGACCCCAGGCAGTGTTTCAACCGACCCTGGCATTAGGACGGTTGGACCAAATTTCTTTTTTTTTTAAATTTGATATTACACATAAAATACAATTCAGTGATCTCAAATAACACTTCCCATTAGTAGACAGATATATGGTCTTTTATTTAATATAGTTCCGTCACCTCTCGCTTAACTAATCCCGATGCAATGGACAATAAACGCTAAAATGTTTCAACCGTACCCAGTCTCCCCTACACTGCAGTGATCCGCCCCATGATCACCTACGGGGCCGTGGTCTGGTGGCCCCGCACCAAGTTACAGGCTGCAACAAACTGCAACGCATGCAAAGACTAGCCTGCGTGGCGGCCACGGGCTGCATGAGGACTACTCCGACTGCAGCCATTGAAGCCATGCTGGGACTACCACCGCTCCACCTGTTCATACAGCTGGAGGCCACGATGGCGGTGGTACGTCTAAGCGCAATAAACCTCTGGAGCAAGAGAGCTACACAACGCACCGCGTTGCAATAAGTTCCTCATTTCTAAAGCTACAAAAACAAAATTGGGAGAAAACAGATGGGTAATTACGTAGTACACAATCAGTATGAATCGCTTTCATTTTGACAGATCTACAACAATCATGGCGTTGTTTACGTTGCTAAGCAGATATTTTTTTCGAACATATGAAGGAATGGATTAGCAATAATCCTCAAAATGATTCAGATTCTGATTAATAGTGTGTTACGCTGGGTGCCCTAGTTTTTGAGATATAAATGTGGCGAAGCTGGGGAAATTCTCTTCAGATCGGCTACATAGAAACGCTTATAACTTTTGACCCAGTGACCGACTCATTCTGATATATTAAGGGGATATCACGAAACCCTGAGGGATCCTCGCGCGAATGGGGTAAAGATAGGAGAGAGAATCCTCAATGCGATAGAGAAAAGAACGATCCGACAAAAAATCTCGTAAGACGAGCACGAGACCATCTGGCACTCCGGGATGGTAAGGCTTGTATAATAATTAAATAAGCCATTATGCCAGACTTTATTGAATGCTTTCACTATGTTGAAGTAGGTACTACAACATACGCGGCATACGCTGGCAGAATGTGCCGCTTGGGAGGAGCCGCGTCGTGCCCTCGTCTCAGAAATAGGCAACGACCTATCGCTGCCGGCCGTGGTCGAGTCCATGGTCGGTAGCGAGGAGTCCTGGGACGCGGTGGTATCCTTCTGCGAAACAGTCATGTCGCAGAAGGAGGCTGCGGAAAGGGAGCGGGAGATATCTTCTGCTCACCCAGCCCGCAGCCAGCGCACCGGGCGTCGGCGGAGGGCGGACAACGCCCTCTTTCAGCCCCCCTAAATGGGTCCAGGGGCGACGGATCTGGGGACATCCGTCGCCCCCTATTCCTTAGGACCCGAGATGGTAGCGCGTAGTGTTCCACGCGCGCCTCTCTGTGATGTATGGGGGGGAGTTTAACACCTCGCTCCCCCCCAAAGTGAGGAGGCCCGCAACGGCGGGCCGGCACTAGTCGGGGATCGCGGAAGACATATTGGTTCCCGTGGTCCCCGACATAGGTGTGGGACGGAACACCGGGGTGGTTTTAGTCAGTAAGAGTCTGACAGACCCCTCCGCCCACCCCAGGGCGGAGGACATCCATGAGGATTTCCACCTCGAGATCAAAAAAAAAAAAAAACGGTACTACAACACACCCGTCATCGTGTTCCGTTGGAAGCCAGCGCTTATGTCCTCTACAATGCGGTGGACTTATTGGACGCACGAGTTTTGGGTTCGATTACTCGTTCGGGATAAGGCTCTTATACTTTGGCATAGTCTTTGAGATGCATTTATTATAAATCTCTCATAGATTTTGCTGCGAACATTGATGGGACGGTAACTTGTGGGTTTAGACTTAGGCTTGCGTGGCTTGGGAATACCTACAACGATGACTTTTTTCCATGCTCGTGGAAAAATGTTGTTGCTCAGGGTGCCATTGAAGATGGTGGTAATGAGAACCAAGAACTTTCCAAGCGTGGAGGCCTTTAATGAAGTCTTACACTGCTAGAGTGACGGAAGGCATAAGATCATCAGGGTCTTCTACGGGTGAGAGGGAGTGTCTACATTCAACTTCTACCTAGTCAAGGTGCACTTAGTGTACTGGTTGACATCTGGAAGTCTATTGGGATTCCAGGCTATATTATAAGTGAGACTAGCCGGGGTCACCGAATTGTTCGAAAGTGTTACTGTGGCCCTGGCTTTAGCAATTGAGTGAAAACGGGTGCACCTGCTCCGCCTAGAGCGGGACACTTAATTAGATGATTTCCCACCCACATTAAAAAAAAGTGCAAGTAAGACATTCGGCCTTATCTGCGTATGCACCGAGTATCACTGTCACGTTGTTATGCTTACAGGCAGGGACTGAGGGCAAGAGAAATAGTCTAGTAGCTGTGGCAGCAGCCCTTGGAGCAGAAGTGAGTTGGGCTACCGGTGCGACCAATGAGACTGATAGAGCTACTGTAGGCGCAGGAATGATCGAAGCGATCTACGCTGGGATAGCTGAGGGTTGGGAGTGCACCGAACTTAGGCGGTTAAGGTTAGCCTAGGGGGAGCGTCTTTTTGGATTAAGCCGTTTGGGCATTTGTGTAGTGGAAACCTTTAGTGTTGCAGAGTTCTCGCTTTGCTGGTGGTCGCTTAAGCGCTTGGCCAGCTTGTGCAAGGAAGATTAGCCGAGTGCCCAGATTGTCAGCAGAATACACAGCTTGGCCGCTCTGTTCACTGTGAGCAATCTTTAGGCGGGGACAGTCAGCTGTATCGTACTCGCTTAGACACCCGAAATATCTAGGGGTCACGGAGCAGCTAGACTGGACTGCCATATATTTGGCAGCAGTGACACTGACAAATGATATTTCATTTCCGGGTTTCCTCGATAGAGATTTCCAAAAAGAAACAGAATGATTTCTCCTTGGATATCGGGTGATGGGCTTCAGGGGGCCGCAAATGACGAGGCCTATGTCGTAGAAAGGCCCTATCTGACTCTGTGTAAGCGAAAGACTGTGGAAGCCAGGATGCTTTGTGGACCCGAGGAACCCACTATCAAAAAGTCGATATTTTATTATCAACTGGGACTATGTCAATTTTCATAGTTGCCATTAAAAAAATAACCAATTTATATTTATCATTCGTTCCATTTTCCATTCCATTCTCATTAACGCATTCATTCAATGTACGACAGAACGATTTATTTTGTCATTGTCATATTTGTCATTTTTATTCCAAAGGTGTTACTGAAAATATTTTTGTAATTTCTCTAATTTCTATTGTGTGCGTCCTTGTAAAGCAGATAAAATGAGTTTCGACTACGCTATCAGTGGCCAAGAAAAGGAGGACCGTAAATATTACGATCGCAATAAAGGGGACGACTTGCAAATATCCAGAACTGATATGAATATGTTGATAATGAATTATTTGGTAACAGGTAAAAATATTAAACACAATATTAGATTGAATTATGTGTATGTATCCGTTTCTTTAATATTCCTGGAACAAAACGTGAAAGGTGTGGGTGCGGGCGATAGAGTCGATTCCAAGGAGGATCTTTCGTAACAAAGAAATATCCACGACACGTCGGTTTGGTAAATAAACTAGAAAAAAGAATCGTGATCGATACTTGATGTGGTTTTTAAGTTTCTTTTCACAGAACATGATGACTAATTCTAGGTACACAATTGTGTAAAAAGAAAATAATTCCAGCCAAACATTAACTCTTCCACTAGATTTGCACTGTTTGTGGAACTTAGTAGATGCACCTGCACCTTCTCTCCATATGATTGCTAGGCCACACAACGAAGATATCAAACTTGTTGTCATAAAAATAACATATCCCCATATCTGTTAGCAGTTTTAATGAAAAAATTGGGTGCACATTCTGCTTATCAACTAGTAAATTGGGTGATACAACTGATAAACTTTGTTCTTCTCAGATTGCATACTTATCATTAAAAAAACTGTTATTACCTACTACTAGAATATTGATCGCCACATCCTACTAATATTATCAATGTGACAGTTTGTGAGGATGTATAGATGTTGGTTACTCTTTAAAACAAAAACTACTGAACGAATTTGGATGAAATTTGGCACACCAATAGCTTATAACCTGGAGTAACACATATTTTCATCCCGGTAGGATGTTCACGCAGGATAATTTCTGACTCCCATATGAGTGATGTCACTGGCAATAGCTAGTTAATTTATATTTGTGTATGTCTTACACATTATGGTTCTTAGAATATTAAAAATAACATCAGACTTTTTACCACCATACTGTGATTGCCAACCTGCCTGCCAAGGGTGGCAATTTGGGAAGCCTATGTCCGGCAGTGGATATCGTCTGGCTGAAATTATGAATGTAAAGAGTAAACCAATGCCCTTGATGTTTACATCCCTATGTTTAAGCAGGTAGGCAATCAAATCTGAACCTTTCCAACATATTTCAGAGGGGTTCAAAGAGGCTGCAATCAAGTTCCAACAAGAGGCTGGATTACAGGAGCCAGCACTTTGCAGCTCACTTGACGAGAGGATTATGATCCGTGAGGCAGTTCAGACTGGACGCATCCCTGATGCCATAGCCATGGTCAATGCCCTTCATCCAGAACTATTAGACAATGACAGATATTTGTATTTCCATTTGCAGGTAATTATTATAACACACAAACTCAAGCCTTTTCTCTTGAAATAAGGTGCATGACCTTCCCAATTTTTTTATTTATTAGTATTCACTCATGACAGAGAAATGTAAGGACATTATTCCCAAACAATTTTATTTTGATAAAACACTTGCTGTATCTACTATGTAATTATGGCCTACTTGCTACTACAGTGATTTATTACAGTCCAACACTCAATCACACAAATCACACCACCTTAAGCTCTGAGTTGAGCTGCATGATTACTGATACAAATGCACACTGATTGGACAGGTCTACTCTCAGTGTACATCATGGTTCTGTGGAAGGAATGAACCTCCACAAACACAAAACACCAATCTATGTAGATAAGTATCTGAAATGGTTATGGTATTTTTAAAACATGAAGATTGCAAAAAGATGCATTTTCACAACTACACGAAACTAACTCAGAGGTCACAGTTTGTTTTAAAGTACAAACATAATCTTGGTCACATGTGAAGACCATGTAGATCAGTGTCTGATATGGCCTTCTGAGCAGTGGTCCAGTGGTAACGGCCGCGACTTACGAGTAGTAGGTCGTGAGTTCGAACCCAAGCAGACGCTTTACTTTGTGTAAATTATTTCATCACCACTGCTGTCAAAACGGTGAAGGAAAACATCGTGAGGAAACCGGCATGTCTTAGAACTAAAAATTCGAAGGCATTGACAACTACCAACCCGCACTGGGCCCGTGTGGTGGATTATGGCCCGCTCCCTCTCACCGAGAGGGGGCCTGTGTCCCGGTAGGAACGTTATTAGGCTGCTGTTTTTTTTATGGCCTTTTGAGGTAAGAACCATACAGGTTGAGTGGACCAGTCCAGTCAGTGCACGCATTTGTCACTAATTGAGTTAAAATAAAATTGATGATTAATAAAATGTTTAATTAAGGGCTACCATTTCCTGACTTGTATGAATGGCGGCATCCCTACCTTTAAATTATATTTTCCAACAGCAACTGCAACTCCTCGAGCTAATTCGCGGGGGTCGAGCCGAGGAAGCTCTGGCGTTCGCCAGTGCGACACTAGCCGAAGCCGGTGCTAACGATCCCAATGCCCTGACTGAGTTGGAGCGGTCGCTGGCCCTCTTGGCCTTCCCTGATCCCCATGCGTCGCCCTTCGCCGATTTATTATTGCCGTCACATAGTCAAAAGGTGATTGTTTGGTTTTATTTTGCTGTTTGACTTTCAGTGGACAGGATACCTATATCTGTGAGCAGCAACTATTGAAACTGTTTGATTGTGTATGTGTTAGCCTAACAGTGAAATTGTGACTGTTGGTCGAGGTATTCCTAAGAGTGCTGTTATACCTGAAGACGATCAGCCCGAAACTTACCCTGCAAAAATTGTGATATAGAGTTTTTACTTACGACTTTATTCTAACATACATAGTATTGATATTTTGTTGGCAGTGAAAACCGGGTTTTGGCAGATATGCGCTGGTCTTAAATTATTGCTCATATATACCTCTGATATAATAACAAGATGTAATAAGCTTGTAGAATTATTTCTAAGTATAATGTGTTGTTACAATGCTCTTTCTCCCAAACAGATCGCAAGTGAACTCAATGCTGCGATACTAAAGATGGAGAACCAAGAGTACACAAACCCGAAGCTATGCAGTCTTCTCCGCATGATTCTGTGGTCGCAAAGCGAGCTCGACAAACACAACATCAAGTATCCCAAGATGACAGACCTCGCCAACGCTACTATAGAAAAGACAAAGTAATGTGTAGATTCAAATGGTTATTATATCACCTCCATACGCTTATGGTGTCTTTCAATCCATTCATGTGTAGGCAATCAGTGTTGTATTATGTTTGTTTTATAAATGTTTCATTATCAATAATATTTAAGACGTTTTTAATTTATCTGTGTTACTAGTAGTTGTATTCAATTTTGATCTAGATCAGTAAGGTGTAATTAAAATGTTTGAAGAGTCTCCTTCTATTTATAACTTCATCACATTTGTGAAGATTTAATCAATATCATACTTAAATGAAAACGTATGTACTTAGTCATAGATTATGTGATGAATAATTTAAACATTCAACATAAATATCCTGTAGCTAGGCAAAGTCAATAAAAATGGATTTAATGACACAGAATAAGCATGAGTCCTTAGACATATTATGTACAAAGTTTGGAGAATTAATAAAGACTTGAGTTTATGTTAGTCAACAATTATCCAGAAAGAATTAATGTATTGTAGATATTGGACAATTTTAGGCATGGCCGGAGACTGTGATCTGCTGCTTCCACCACCGATGACTGCAACCGAATGAGACAGGACAATCAAACTAAGACATGACTACACAACTAGCATTTTAACAATTGTAAGAAGAATAGGCATCTTGTTTTACGGGTCAGACGGATATAAAACTAATATTTATGATGCTAGGTTAGATGTAAAATTGTATTTTAACTCGTAATAGGACAAATATAGATATTTTATAGATTTTATTATGTTTCACTTGTTTCCGGACACGTATGTTCTTCATACAGTTGTCGGTTTAAACCTTTGTTTTATAATATTGCGCAGTTACCTCCACTTTTAACTTTGCTATTGTAAAAGTTTTAACATTGGACAAACATGATTTAACAGCAAAAAAAAAATCTCTGTAATTTAAGTATTTTATATGTAATTGTATTTAGAAATAAAAATATTAATTATTAAGAAATATCAAAGTTATTTTATTTCGTTACATAAAACAACAACCTTATTCAATTAAAATTATTTGCTCACTATTTCATTACAGTTTAAATAAGAATTTCATTCTTTTTTATTATGTTAACAGTCAACGACAATACAAAAATCTTACAAGTCTATTTTTATCATTATAAAAGCTGTCTCAATATAATTATGGGATATAGCAGAAATGTCAATGTAAGGATGATGAGGAAAACTTGAGAGGCTTTCTTATCAGGACTGACAGATTCCGTCAAGATTTAAGAACGAAAAGTATCCATATCAGTTTAAATTTCTAGACTGTTGGATGTAAAATTGTATTATTGTAATATTCAAATTGTACACTTTAGGCCTTAGGCACCAATTAGCATCCAGAGCAAGCGCCGCGTCAACGCGACGTATATTTACTACGGTACTCGTATGGCTCTGGAATACATATCAGTATACAGAAGAACAATCACAAAGTGGCATCACAATGTCTATTGGTTAATAATATCACACACATTATATAAAATTGTATATATCAGAAACTACCTAACTAAATGTCGCTGACTGCACAATTATTAAACAAGTTATATTCAGTCTACATTTCGTTACAATGAAATAACTCAGAATGATTATGTAAATACATTTGTGATTGATCTGTCTCATCCAGCATTGTAAAAAAGTCTCTGTTCCTATTTCGCAACCGACCTACGTATGGGATGCGGGAGAGGGCGTCGGGTGCCTGCTTGAGTCTGTGGTACATTGGCCTGATGCTGCGCATCAAAGCATTGTGTGAATGTCACCAACCCAGCACATAGTCCAACGCTTTGGAGATGAGACCGCTCGACCGCTGTGGAACGGGTGCGTTCGCGATAGGTGTAGGACAGAGTGAGCGAACACCTGTTTGTCTGAAAAGAGGAAGAAACAGAGTTAATGTATTGACTTTAAAATAAACCATCACCTATTAGTTTGTTTCTGTGTCTCTTATCGGAGCTTGCAGAGTAGTCAGATAGGAAGCACCAACCCCATCAAGGTTTTCTTTATTTTATTAAGTGTTGGTTAAAACCAATTTACAGAAATAAAATGTATCACCAAATAATGATCAGATGAGTCATCAGATTCTTTCACAGGGTCAATTTGTGAGATGTGATATAAGAGTAAGTACCTACGATAATACTACTAATATGATAAGTTTAAAATATAAAGCTTGTATGGTTTTACTCAATAGCGCAAAAACTTGTGGCCCCCTCTTGAGTGGGTGTAGGCCTTTATCCACCACGCGGGCCCAGAGCCAATGCGAGTTGGTAGATGTCGCATGTCTTTGAATTTTTGGTTCTAGGACGTGCCGGTTTCCTCACGATGTTTTCCTTCACCGTTTCAAAACAGTGGTAATGAAATAATTTACACAAAGTGAAGCGACCGTTAAGGCGTTCGAATCTAAGACCTACAGCTTGATAGACGCGGCCGTTACCGGTGAGCTGGTGGCTCACCGGTAACGGCCACGGCTCTTGGTTTTATGCTTTTAATTTAAAGCCAATATTTGACATGTTTTCCTAGCTAGCTTTCCATTATAGGCTCCATATTTTACAAAAACCTTAGCATAACTGTGAAAAGAACCCAAAGCAATTTCTGAAAATAAATAGTCTTATCATCTATACATTTTGTAATTTAGGCAGCCTGCGAAATTCAATTTTTCTTCCGTCTTCCGCAATTTGCAGGTCAGAGAGATGAAAACCGTAATTTAGATAATTTATTCTGTAAAGTTCATGTGCAATCTATACTAATATTATAAAGCTGAAGAGTTTGTTTGTTTGTTTGATTGAACGCGCTAATCTCAGGAACTACTGGTCCGAATTGAAAAATTCTTTTTGTGTTGGGTAGCCTATTTATCGAGGGAGGCTATAGGCTAACATCACGCTACAACTAAGAAGAGCGGAGCAGTAATGAAAAATGTTGCAAAAACGGGGAAAATTTATTCCTTTTGAGAGTTGCCGTTGCGTGGGCTACGTAAACGGTTAAAGTAACGCAAAAATCATGTATGACGGAATTGTTCCTTTTAAAAAGTTCTAAAAAAAAGTCCGCGAGAGCATATGTCTATCTTTTAAGGTTGACTCACTATAACTCATAAGGAGCGAGCAGCAACGAAAAATGGACGAAAACTAGCAGGCAAATCGATGCGACGGGAAGGGTCAGGGGAGCAAAAATTTGACGCGGACGAAGTCGCGGGCAGAAGCTAGTGAAATATAAAGTGAAAATCGTATTACCTGTCAGGCGACGTGATGCCAGGACTCGTGACACCGATCCTTGGGGGCTCCTTGCATTCCACGACACCGACCATCACTCCAGGCAGTACTTGCCGACCGCTGAGGGACATAGCTCGCTCTTTCTCAGCCCGAGTCGCGTACCGTACGTGAGCCCAGTTGCCCTGCGTCGGGTATTGTTTGTCTGGAAACAGGCAGGAAAATATGTCTATTTCAAATTCAAAGCCTTTTTTTTTTTTTTTCACAAAAGTACAAAACAATCTGTTCTCTTTCTAATTGTCTTTGAGACACTCACTCATCTAATTCTTTTGTTTTTTTTTGCCTGGAACATCTTTTCATCTAATTTGTCTACTTCTCATCCTCTCAATATTTTTTTTTTTTTTTAAATCTTTATTTATTAATGGAGGTTTGTTCATATTTGAACATGTCACCCCCGTAGGAATAAACACATCAAAATACTAAACATAACTAAGTACATGTACAAATCAAACAGTCGATTAACTTAAGATTTTCTATTCTTAATACCTATATGTGTAAGCTTATATAGCAATTTGGCCTCCTCTGAAAGAGGAAAAGACAAAATGCTATTACACCATCCAATATTGAATGGGGACACCACGTCTTGGACTACCACATGTCTAAATGCTTCGTTCCGGACACATTCCATTAGGATGTGATATACGTCCTCTACAACATCACATTCGGAGCACTTCGAAGAGTTGACTTTTCCCATTAAGAATCCAAACTTATTTAGTGGAATGTGTCCTGAGCGAAGTCTAAAACTCGTCACAATGTCGAACCTTCCCATATTGCATTTTTCAAACCACAGGACTCGAGGCAAAGCTGGTTGTATTGTTCTGTACCAAATTCCTTTCGTTAGTGACCTTTTGTCGAAATATTCAGACCACAATTTGGTAGAAAAGTCTTTAACAATAGCGATTAGATTTGTGTAGTACGGCAAACAATTGAAATTAATACCGTCAACCGTAGCTTCTCTGGCCAATTTATCTACAGTTTCATTACCAATTAGACCAATGTGGGAAGGTATCCATTGCAATATTACCTTCTTATTTATAGTGTTCAGTTCGTTTAAGGTACTTAATATGTTATAAGCCAATGGAATACCCCTGATCATTTGAGTACAACGCAATAAGTGAAAAAGTGCACTTTTAGCATCAGTAAATATAACAAAATTAGTATCTTTATTAATTGATCTGATGTATGATAGTGATTCAGCAATACCGATGAGCTCAGCGTGCATAATAGATATTTGAAGATTATTAACATTAAGCTTTATGAACTCCTTTGTTTGAGTATCTAGAAAGGCAGCACCTATTCCTTGTTTGTCCTTGGAGGCATCTGAGTATATTTTGTAAAATCCTGAATATTTTTCATGTAAGAATTTACTACAAAGGAGCAATAAATTTTGTCTTTTAAATTGACGTTTAGGTTTATCCACGTTATGAATTTCAAGACTTATAAAACTACTTGTGTCTAAATTACTCATCCAGGTATCTAAAGCAAACATCTCCAGTTGCTTGCTCGAGTGTACAGGCAATGATTTAAGGTGCATGTGAATCGTCACTAGCAATGGTGTTTTCTTGCACCTCCAATACAGATTTTGAGAACGGTTTGATAAATCCTCTAATAACGGAATTATAGGATTATTTCCGAGTGACTTTGCCTTAAGCCAAAATTTACCAGCAAGGAAGGCGCGACGCACAAATAAAGGCTGCAGTAGCAACTCTGACTCCATGACATGGATAGGCGTACTTTTTATAAAACCCCCTATAATGCGCATGAACTGATTCTGGACTTTATCCAGCTTGGCACAATTACTCATGGCGCTAGTATCATATAGAAAACTTGCGTAGTCTAATCTACTCCGAACAATGGACACGTATAACATTCTCAGATAATATGGATGCATACCCCAATTAGACCCCGTCAATACCTTAAATATACTTAAAAATTTCAAAGCTTTTTCTCTAATTTCATTAATATGTTTTGTCCATCTTAATTTTCGATCTAACCAAATACCCAAATATTTAGCACAATTGACAGTTTCTAATGTTCTTTCATCTACCATTAAAGTCACCCTATCATTATAGTAGTTATTTTTAAAAATACATACCTTACTTTTATCTGGAGAAATTGTTAAGCCTAGGTTCCGAAGGAGTTCACATACGATGTTAATAGAATTTTGTAATGTTCTAGTACCTTCATAGATGGATTGAGAAGTGCAATATAAGACAAAATCGTCCGCATATTGGGAAATAAAAATGTCCTTTTCTACAGATTTACATATATTAATTGTAGCTACATTAAAGAGTAATGGGGATAGTGGGTCGCCCTGGGCCAGACCTCTAGAAACAGTTCTAGAAATATATCCGATTTCAGTTTTGATTTTAATATTTCTATATTTCAAAAAATTCCAAAGGTATTGACATATTTTCGACCCTACATTAATTTTATTTAAAATTGTTAATAAGGACGTTATATCAATGTTGTTATAGGCATTATCTATATCAATAAAACAGCTGATAGTGTGCATCCTTTCAGAGAACCCTTTTTGAATACGAGAAACTAAGCAACTTAAACTATCGAAACAGCCCTTGGTTTTTCTAAAACCTACCATATTAGGTGAGAACATACTATGCTTTTCTAAAAACCATTCGAGCCTCCTATTAATTATTTGATGAAAGATTTTGCACAAACACGATAGCAAGGAAATAGGCCTCATGGACGAAATCTGATTAGGATCCCTTCCTGGCTTTGGGATTGCAATTATTTCAATATCACGCCACTGATTGGGAATAAAACTTCGTGAAAAGAACTGATTAAACAACAATAGGAGAATGACCTTACCGTTATTGGGTAGATTTTTAATCATGGAGTATGAGATACCATCACACCCAGGAGATGTATCCTTAGCTTTAATACATTTAATTAACTCCTGCATGGAGATATTAGTCTCCAGAATTATATTGGGCGATGTAAAATTTGGTTGATTCGACATGACATAATCTGGCGTAAGACTACGAATAAAGTTATTTGCTTTGTTAACATCTATAGTAGTTCTAGGAGCTCGGTAACCCTTTATCCATTTCATCTTACGCCACATTTCAGAAACTGATATATTATTATCTATTGTTGAACACAACTGAATCCATTCACTAAGCCTTGCTTGTCGTATTAACTTTTGTGCAACTGCAATTTTATTTTGTAAAACATCTAAGTTTGCAGGATTGGGATTCTTACGAAAATTGGCTAACGCTAATCTTCGGACTGCCACTGATTTAGAAATTTCTGCATTCCAGTATGTTTTAGGGGAAAATTTTGAGTCAGGATTTTGCGGTATTTTAGTAAGTGGGATATGTAGGTCTGCTGCAAAGTTTATATAATCAATAAATATATCATAAGCTTTTTGAGGATCCACAGGAACTATTAAATTGGAAAACATTTCCTCAAGACATATTTTATACGAATCCCAGTCGGCATTTTTATAATTTCTTTTAATTACAAAATTTTTGTTCATAAGACATTCAGAAGTTAATTTAATAATCAAATGGTCACTTCCTAAGGATTCATTTAAGACTGACCAATTAAAATTAAGCGCAATATCAGATGTAGCCAAGGACAAATCAGGAGAAGACTCTTGCAAGTTACCGTTAACCAATTCAATGCGTGTTACACTGCCATTGTTAATGACTACATAATTGTTATCAACGAGTGAGTCAACAATTTGAACACCTCTCAGGTCTGTTTTATTGGACCAATTCGTATGGTGGGCGTTAAAATCACCGATTATGATTGACTTCCTATTAAATATAGAAAATAACGTATTCCAATTTGTTTGATTAGTCCGAACAGAAGGGGGGCAGTACACGATTATAACATTTTCTAAAAGAGAATAATTAAAAATTTTAACGTGAAGGAGTTCGAATCCCGGAAGGTGCATATTTAAGTTTCCTACCTGAGCTCTTATCGATTTATGTGTAGCAATAGCCACACCTCCATAACAGTCGTCCCTGTCTTGACGAAATATGTTATAGTTATGTATTTTAAGATGACTGTCAGGATCTAGCCACGTTTCCGAAATAGCAGCTATGTGTATTTTGTCTTGGTTAAGTAACTGAGAAAAAGCTGCTAGCTTAGGTTTAAGACTCCGGGCATTCCATTGGATTATATTCAATTTTACATTTTCTGTATTATCCATTAAAGAAATTTACAACCATTTGCAACAACGTAGATTCTGATATTTTATCAACCACCAACAGTATAAACCACTCGATACAAATTTTTAGAATATTTTTAATTTTAGTATACCATGAACAGTTTTTAAGGAAAACAACTTCTTTTATTCGCGACAGTAATTCGTTGCATGTTGTACTGTGTTTAGTGTTACCTTTTGTTTGTTTGCCTTCATGTACGTAATCTTCGTCGGTTCGCGGTTCCTCTGCCAAACTTGCCTGCCATTCTAATAAAAACTCGGATAGATTTTGTTTCTTTTTCGATGACTTCTTCTTATTTGGTAGTGGCTTATTGCCTTGGTTAGCAGAGCTAGATCCATCTTCGTCGTAAACCTCTGCCTCCGTTACAACTTCTGCGAATGTAGGAGTGTTCTCAAATGAAGAAGTATAATGAATAGGGTTGTTTACTTCAGTCCGCTCGGCTTGAACACTTACATGAGGAGAAGGTGGGACGTACGCAGTTAAGGCCCGCTTGTACGAACAGTTGAACTCAGCCATGATTTCGCGTATTCTACGTTCTTTTAAATATAGAGGACAAATTTTAGATAGGGCCATATGGTTGCCTGAGCAGTTTATGCATTTAAACATCTTAGTCTCACAGTTTGCATGATCTCCGCCGCACTTAGGACATATCGTTTTATTGGAAGGACAAGTCTTAAGTCTATGACCCAGTTTCCAGCATCGCGAACACTGTGAAACCGGATATATATAAGGTTCAACCTTGATCCTCAAACCATCAGTATAAACGTATGGAGGTAAAGAATTTCCTTTAAAACATATTCTCACTACCTCACAAGGAGACCACCCTCCTTCCTTGTTTCGTCGATCTAGTCGCTTCACTGAGATTATCTCAATTTTATCTTGACAGAATAAACTGCTCAGTATTTCTTGTTCTTTCAGTTCCAACTCAACGTCCTTTATAACACCGTAAGAGAAACTTACTTCCATATCTTTACTAAATCTCCACCTCTTGGCAATAAATTCTTCACATAAACATAACTTATTCATATTTGATTCATCTTGAAATTGAATTCGAACTCTAAATGGACTCAGATATTTAACGTGGATTATATTATTTATTTCATTTGCTTTTAACAATTTAGCCAATGCAAAAGATTTCGGAAGTTTATCACTACATGATATCGTAACTTCTAATTTCGCTATTTCCTTCCCCGGGCTATTCAAACGAAATTTTTTACCTTTTCCTTTATTATCTACTATCTTCCACTCTTCATCAGATTCTTCCGTCAGACTTCTTTTTTGGCCGGTAATTGGTAAATCTTCACTTTCATTCATCTCAATTAAGTTTTGGTTGTAATCCTCCAATTCCGTATCACATAATTCCTTTTCCTCCATTACAAATAAACAACACGTGTCGCACGCGCCCCGCGCGCCCGCGCTTGCCCCGGCCGGTGGCCACCTGCGTAGGTAGCTTAGCGCGTAAACAACACAACTAATTGATTAAGCAAAGACACGTCTGAATCGCACGCGTGCCGATACGGACTGCTCAATATTTTATTGAGGGGTCCACTCTGTCAGTTTCTTGTCCATATTATTCTTTGCTCTTTGAGCATATGGAATGTCCATATCCATTTAAAATAATACTTGTATGAAGTGGTAAAAGATGAACACTGCTAAGATGCAAGAGTTTCAATGAAGGACAAGAACAAAGTGACAATATTTTGTAGTTCATTATAATCAGCCTATAATCAGACATATTTTCATTCACTGATTTGAGAGGAATGGTGATGAAACATTTTACACAAACAAAGCATCTGTCTGGGATCAGACCTAAGACCTACAGCTCGTAAGTAGCTGCCATTACCCGTAAGCTATCACTGTTCTCTAGTGTTTAAAATTAGTGAATATAAAAAACTTTTTAACAAAAAATTAAACCGCCGAAAAACTGAAAAGCATAAAATAATAAACCTTAAAATTATGAGTCGGCGCTTTGAGTGTTCCTTGGTCATTGATTTTTCAGCGCCGACTCAAAATTTTAAGGTTTATTATTTTATGCTTTTCAGTTTTTCGGCGGTTTAATTTTTTGTTAAAAAGTTTTATTTTATGATTTTTTGTGGCTTTAATGTACTAATAATACTTGACAAGGTATACCCTATCCAACAATAAAAGAATTATCAAAATCGAACTACTCTGTACAAAGTTATGCGTGTTTATACGTTACAATCAGTGAGTGAACAATCAATCATCCCCTGTTTTCCAACCCTTAGGGTTCGATTTTGTTTTCCAAATTTATATGGGACCACCTTGAGAGTATGCCCTTTCCAATAGAAGAAGAATTGTCACAATCGGACCACTATGTAAAAAGTTGTGAGTGTCAGTGAGTGAACAATCAATCATCCCCTGTTTTCCAACCCTTAGGGTTCGATTTTGTTTTCCAAATTTATATGAGACCACCTTGGGAGTATACCCTTTCCAATAGAAGAAGAATTGTCACAATCGGACCACTATGTAACAAGTTATGCGTGTTTATACGTTACAATCAGTGAGTGAACAATCAATCATCCCCTGTTTTCCAACCCTTAGGGTTCGATTTTGTTTTCCAAATTTATATGGGACCACCTTGGGAGTATACCCTTTCCAATAGATGAAGAATTGTCACAATCGGACCACTATGTAAAAAGTTATGCGTGATCATACATAAAAAAAAAAAAAAAAAAAAAAAAAAAAAAAAAAAATATATACGCGTCGAATTGAGAACCTCCTCCGTTTTTTTTCGTCGGTTGATAATAACTTCTAGCACAAATTAGTGTTTAGAACTCTCTATAAAATTTTAATATTTTTCTAAAACTTGTTGGCACAAAATAACACAACCGTAAGCTAAACATTACAGAATTGACACACAGTAAATAAATAAATAAAACTTATGATAATCAACTAATTCTGGAAACTGAACATAAATCTTACCTAAAATAGCACCACAGTTGCTGAACCTAGCCAAAACTGTATTAGCAGCATTTGGTGGAAATCCAAACACAGTCACCCAGTACTCATCATGTTCTTGGCAATTGTCTTGCCATGGAGTTGCCAATGACTGATTATTTACTGAATTATTCATATTATTGCCGTAACCATTCTGGATCATTGAATTATTATTGCCATAGAAACTATCATGGAAAAGAGATTTGTTCATAGACGGCTCATTGCTTTTTATAGTGTCAAATAGGTCTTCTATGGGTGGTCCACTAGGCTTGCTAGTGTAGGACATGTTTGGTGTGGTTGGCATGTTGGGGTAGATGTTTGGGGACATCGGCATGTTGGGATACATGTTCTGCTGGTTGTAGAGTGCCTGGTGGTGCATGGATAAGTTCTGACGGTATGCCTTCTGATCCGGTGTTGATGTTTGACTGGGACTTGTTGGGGAACCTGTAAGAAAAAGATATTTCGTGTTTACTTAATAATTTTGCATGGATATCCATGTAAAAATCTGAAATAAAACATATGATTTATAAATTTATTTTTCATGTTACATCTACCATTACAGGATAACCCAAAGGGATAAATGCCCCTATCCTAACTTAATAATCACAATACACACAATGTAATCCTTATGAATTCACTCAGATAATAACAGAAAAGTCCATCTCATTGGCTATAAGGTTGAGCGTGCAGAGTGCATTAGCAGCGCCTCACTTAAAAGATTGATTCAAGGGATAAGAAATTATTTGGAAGGAAAAATCCTGTTACAATAGCAAGCATAGTGTTTGTGTGAAGGGTACCTATCATAACAGTCAACGCAGAAGTTTAAGTTTGTTCTGTGGCTGTTTTACAGAGTAATATGAACTTTATTTTAAAAGATAAATGTTGCAAAGAGCTTATAAACATTGTGCTTTCCAGTGTTTCAAGATTTGACAAATTGGACAGTAACGGAAGGAGAAAACAAGGGTTTTTGGAACTAGCCCAAATAAGTGATATATATCTGCTGATATATAAAGATCTTATTGTTCTAACTTACCGAAAGCAAGACTTCTGCCTTTTGTAGGGGACAGGCTGTTTGTACGGGGAGTCGTCGGAGGATTTATTTCACCCAAAAGGAAAGGCGGCAAATATCCCACGTTCGGGCTGTTAGAAGGAGAGTGTGTCGGACTGCCCAATGTCATTGGCTCCATTTTATATATTTGTGAACTATAATATAACTTATCACTTATTTCGAACTAAATAACCGTTGCTAATTTTATTTATCACTTTTTTTAACGGCTGACACGCTTTCTTTCTGTTGGTTGACAGCAGTTGACAGTAAAAACAAATTCGCAGTGACGTTTACGTTAATTAAAAAAAAAAAGTAAAGCATGCACAGATTATCTAAGAAGTAGCATGTAAAGTCAAAAGACCAGCAAGTTTTTTCATAATTGGAATGGCCATAATCACACCAACACCGAAGATAATCTCAGTTGTCTTTACAATCCAGTGTCAGATCTTCTGAATTTTTTATTGTTCTCAAGAACAATTATAACAATTATAGCGAATTTATTAAGTGCTTCGTTCAAACGAAGCACTTAATAAATTCGCTATAATTGGCAACATTGATTGATATTTGTCTGTTGTCAAAATAAATTTCAGTCAAACAAACGAACATGGATTCTTTGGCTGCAAAGCCTGAGAAGTTTAATGAGTTTAGCAGAAATGCATTCGATAAATTAATATCAAATACTCCCAGAAACATGTCAGCTAATAGTAGTAATATTGTTCATAAGTTATTTAATAGAGAGGTAAGTTAAAACTCTAAAATAACACAAAGTTCGGAAGCGTGATCCTGTACCTAAGCTTTATTTTTTTTTCTCGACTATGTTTCTAGTTTAGTTTCTGTATGGCTGATTAAACGGATACAATCATTTCACCGGATACAAGTTTTTATCTTTGAAATATGATCGCACCGTTTAATTGTTTATTCTTCATATAAAGATTTAAATGCAAATCTTGATGAATGTTATAATTACTCGGAACAAAATTCAATAATATTGGGCAGACTATGCTATCTTGATTACTTTTGATGAGTATCTTTTAGAGTGTTAACAACATATTACATCCGACTGTTTCATAATAAAGCATCAGTAATGTAGGTATTTTAGTTTTGGCATAAAGATGAGATGACCTTAGAAAGGTTTTTGCCCCTAAAATTGATTATGAGCTACTTTTCATAAAAGTTGCCAGCTGTGTTATTCTAACTTTGTTTGAAATATAGTAGCTTGTCCTAAGGATAGTGGCCAGCATAACCCAAACCAAAACTATTAGGAATAGGCATCAAGCCTGTTGGACACCAGGGGGTGAATGAATGGCAAAAAATCTAATTTAAAATTACCTTTAAGTATGGGCCATGGGGCATTATGGCTGACTCAGTAGATGCTTAATCCTTCTGTTACTCTATCATGATATTATATATCCATGGGTATGTACGTACTGCTAGGGATAATAGGGATACCTTCCACAACATAGGTACTGTTAAACCAAGTTCGATTTCCAAAGGTCAGAGGGCACTCACCCAAAACATGTTGTTATACAGATGACAAAGTTATTGTACTAAAAATAAATAACAAGTTTTGCTCTCGCTCAACTTGAAGCATAATATAACATGTTATAAATGCAAACCAGGCCTTAGCAATAGTTCAAAGAATATATTATACAAATTAAAGTAAAATGTTTTTCATCATGTCAGCCTATAAACGACGAATTCTAATTTCCCACAATTTTGTCTAACGAAACATGAACATAGAAAGAAATTAAAAGAAGAATCTAGTGATCAGTTAACATGCCAACAACAATCACCTTAAGATCTAAAGTTTATACGTTTATGTAGTATGTTCCTGCGGGATAATTTCCGACCTCCACGTGGGCGAAGCCGCTGGCAAAAGCTAGTCTGTTATAAGTACTTGTTTGCCTCTGGGAAACAATAAATTTTCGTTATCATAAGTTATGAAAACAAGCTACAGAATTAATTTTTTTCAGACTTTTGGTGCCACATCCAGAAAAACAAATGACAGGGGCCGCAAAGTCTTTGAGCGGATCCCACCTCGGCTCCGTTTCTGTCTCATGGATATTGTACCAGTTCGCTACCTCACAGAGCATGTGTTCATGGGCTTCTCTCAGTGCGGGCAGTTCTTGCTCAGTTTCACATACAGCTGTAACACGCAGATGTACTTTAGAGAGAGTTCTAAGTTCACGTAAGTATCTTTTGTAGTTGCTTTAAATCATATATATCTAAAGTATGCATTTGCCTCTATGCAATTTCATATTTTGAAGCGACTGCGAACTTTTGGTCATCATAAAATTATAATTAGGGAATTAGAATTAATTATGTTCAATTTAATGTAATTACTTGCACCATTCAAAGTAGCTATATGGAAATGCAAATACATATTGTATTGTATTTACTATTATACAATATAATCATTATACCAATAATTTGTGTTTAGATATGAAGCAATTAATAATCAGATTAATACTAATAGGTGCCTACAGAAATCTGTAAAGCTGATAAAAATGTTCAATTGAATTCAAATTGAGTGCTTGCTTGTAGACTTGCAGTAGGTAGATATAATTATAGTGGATATACGGACGGATGCATGTACTCGTTGACACCTTTTACGTACGGAACCCTAAAAACCGCCTGGATTTTACGAAATTTACGACAGTGATGTATCATGTCCCCCGACTTGAGTCTTGGTGCGGCCCGCAAAAATGTACGTTGATTGTCAGACTTTCGAGATTCTGACGACCCGTAAAGACTCAAAGATTCACAAATGACACTCAGGACCAACGGCTCAACGTGGTTTCCGAGTCACAGAAAGCTCTTGCAGTGTAAAGATGGTCACCCATATACGGACCAACCGCGGCAAGCGTAGCTTAGCCTAATCGATCCACCCGTGCGAAGAGTATAAAACTCTATCTTATCTTATTATATCTTTAAACGAGCAATTCTTGTAATCTCGGAAACGGCTCCAACGATTTTCATGAAATTTAGTATATAGGGGGTTTCGGGGGCGATAAATCGATCTAGCTTGGATTCATTTTTATAAAATGCCGTTTTATTCGTGTTTTCAATGACCAACTTTATCGATAATCAACTTGTACATAAACTTATTATTTTAAACACAATTTACCAAAAAATACCGAACAAAGCTCGGTCATCCAGATATTTTGTATTTAAATATACAGGGTCAAAAATTAAATTAGCTGGCAAAACATTAAGCACGGTTGGGTATCAGTCGAAAACTAAAGGAACAAAAAAAAAAACAAAACGTATTTCCTCATTCAAGGATAAATGGATTCAACTACACGACGAAGAAGATTGTATGTAAACTAAAGGCCCCATTCTCTTGCAGCCTACACTTTCTGTCGTGGGTGCCTGGCCGCATCGTGCGCCCGGTGCACAGCGTGCCGCTCTTTGGCGACGACTGCGTCGATAGCAAGGTCACCATATCTATGGCGCAGTGGAAGCACAACCCCGCCGTCTTAGTCGTCTATGGTATTGCGTAAGTATTACATAATCAGCCTATAATGTTCCCACCGTTGGGACCAGGCCTCCTCTCTTCAAGAGGCCCAGAGGCAGCGACCACGCAGGCCCAGTGCGAGTTGGCGACTGGCGTAAGTCAACTCATTTATTCAACCTAATTTTATTTCGTGTTGGCGTGACTAGGTACATACATCACAGTCACATTGATAATAGACGCTGTAATTTGATGATGTATAACCACAGTATAGATATACTAAATTACCGTGGTATAACTCTACATGCTATTGCATCTAATGCGGTATAGTTTAATGGGAAAATTTCTGTACATAGGTACCTACATGTATACAAACTGACGTGTGAGGACGAAGATAAATACATACTATTGTGGTGTTGCATGTTAACTTACCAGTAGGTACTAAGAATTGTTTATGAAATAGGTCTTATTTCCTTCACTTAAATACTAGAAGAATAAAGAGCTCTTGTTCTTCTCGTTGCAATATTTTCCAAACAAATCATGAGATTGAATCGTAACGTCAACACTTGCAGTAAAACGGCACGCTTCTCTGTTTACAAACATTACACACTCGTACATATCTCATACTGTGCACATTGTTCGCAGAGATTCCTGTTCAGAACGATCCCACCTTAGTGTTATTGGAGTTCCTCGTTTAGGATGTAGGAAATGCGTAGCTTTTCCCAGGGATGAAGGTAAGAACATACTTAATCGGCCGTCATAACACATTGAGCGTTAGAAAGAGATTTTGCACTTTTCTAACTTCTAATTATGGCTTTATTATAATGGACAGAAAAAAAAATCTACAACTTAAACTCGATGTTCTATTTTCACGGTGTTCCATACCTTTTAAAACCGTCTCTTTATTCCCAAATATTACAAACAAAATTCCTTTTTCAGAAGATCTAAATTGGGGCAAAAGATGCCTCGAACACAACTTCGCGATACACACGAAATTCTTCTGCACCTCCGACTCTAGTATGTACGAGCCTGTTGTCCAGCTCGCCTATTCAAACCAAATCATAATATACACAGACTTTATTCACATACTCGAGATCGACTTTGTGAAACCAGACCAAGAAAAAGCTGAGAGGGAGGCAGAAGACACCAAGAATTATTTAGACAGGGAGGAAGTAAATTCCATAGATACGAACCCTAGTACCCCGGCTTCAGACGTGTCGGCAGCTTTTCAGTCCCCAAAATACCAAAACAACGTCGTCCAGAATATTCTAGCAGATTTCTCGGATTTGGAAATGGAGCCGTATCAAATGTCTAAACCTGTACGCTTGCCTGATGTTATGGGGCAAGAATTGTGCATTCAAGCATCTTCTATCTCGCACAACTTGGTAGAAGAATGGGAGGGACCGTCTCCGTCTATCAGGACGTTAATCAGTCCACCATTACGTTCACCAAGGCGACGCCCAGCAGAAAGCATGTCGCGTTTCAACGAAACACACAGGATAATAGCTGAAAAAGCGTACGAATTCGTCGAAGAAGCCGAGACGAAATGCGAGAAGCTCAGCATGTTTAGGAAACGAAGGCTGGCCGACAAGAAGTACGAATTTTCTGAAGATAACAACGAAAATATCGTCCCGTTTAGGGTGCTCAGGAGTAATAGGAAATACTTTATAGGTTCGTCTAGTAAGACTCAAGGGAAACGCGCCAAGTCTCCTGGTGAGAGTGTGGTGTTAAGGGCTCATAATCAGATCAGTAGACCACCTTCTCCGACCACTAGTTCAGATCTGAAGAACCCTGGGCTTTCGACCTTAGAGTCTGACCACAATAGTGAATCGGAATACAGGGTAACAGAAATGCTGGACGATGGCTCTCTAAAAACTATAGCTGTGCACGATAATACCTCAAAAACTCTTTCTGACTGCCCTGTGGACGCGCAAGACCCTTATTTAGTACACTCGGAGAACTCCAAATGTAGTAAATTCTTCACTCGGTACTTTGTGGAAAGTGACGATGAGATTACTTCGATCGTCACGGATTCGGAGGGTGAGTGACTTTTCCGTAATTATTTTATATTTTTAGAGATAATTTTATCTTTGTACACATTTTGACGAGTTGATGTATTATGATAGCACGCTCAGTTATCGCGTAGCTTGTTTAACTTCGCTGATAGTTTTTGAATGTATTAGGTATATTTTTATCTTCCATCATTTTCCATCTGACTTTTTAAGCACGTAGACAGGTGAAATAAGTCGCATTATTGCAACATTGACCCTTGTGCCATTTAGGCTCACTTCATATTAAAAATCTAAAATAATAGATTGATACAGAATTCTGTCTCGTTGGTTTACTGGTCGCAAGCACTACTTCTGAGCATGAGGTCCTGGGTTCGATTCCCAGGTCGGGCAACGACCGGACCCGAGTTATTGAACGAAGAACGAAATCCGGATTTGTGCCCGGTTGATGGAAATAGGCCCCCTATAACATTGGACTTAAAGATAATGGGTGAATTGTCGGTGGACTATAGGTACACTTCTGCCCAACCTTTCGAGGACTCAAGGGGTGATGTTATGTGTGATACAGAATTCATCTCGCTGTTTACCAGCGCAGGATATATCTATATATATCAAGGGCACAACTTATATAACCACTATTCGACCAATTGTTTGTTTGCAATTGTTGCTATTGTTTACGTCCAGCACCACACGAACGCTATAATATATGTATAGGTTTAAATAGGTTATACCTTTATATTTAAATACTTATTCCTCATATTCATTGCACCTACCACTGTTTGTCTCTGCATCACCCAAAGGTTGACTGGTAGAAAATGCCTATGGCATTAAATCCGCATCTGTACATTTGTGTGCTTAACACGTTGAATGCCGATCACGCGATATCGCGTGCTTGCTACTAACAATTTTGTTTGCGCTCTAAAATTTGTGGCCATATCGGACTAACCAGCAATCTGTGTTTGGCACTCAACATGTTAAACTGTTACATTTATACACATCATATACATCAACCTACATGGGCACAAACGTCACAAGCTAAGTGTACGGGTCTAGGTATCGCTGTATTCAATATGTTTGTCGGTTGAGCCAGACGACTGCATGTCGGGCTACCATGTGGCGCTGCCGCTGTCGGCGCAGGGCGCGGGCTACTCCGGCCTGCAGGGCGTGGGGTCGGGCGCCTGGGAGCGCCTGTGCGCGGCAGCCCCGCCCTCGCCGCCACTCACACTACGCGCACACCAACGCTCCCTGGACACGGAGCTCCTGTGCAACGAGGTCTGCGAGCGACTGTGCAACATGAACGGGAAGAAGTTTATATATTGCTTCGATTGGGGCTGTCACGTTATTGATGTCTGTCAGTCCAGTGGATGCTTGTCTGGGGTAAGTTTCTTGTTTTTGTAATGTGTTCAGTGTTATCTTTCAAAGTTATTAAATGAAGAAGGCCCAAATCTTTACATAGTATATATATGTACATTATAAATATAAAACAAAGTCGCGTGAACGTGTCTGCACCTACGCTTAGATTTTTGTCAAACTGCGCAACGGATGTTATTACGGTTTTCATCAATAGAGTGATTCAAGAACAAGGTTTAAATGTATAATATACGGGCGAAACCGCTGGCAAAAGCTAGTATTGCAGGTCTGGTTTGGTTACTTTTTCTTAAAAATCAACGTTACCCTAATAACTGGTACATATATTTTTAAGCAGAAAATTTATACTCACAATTCATAGAGTATCAGATATGTGCCATATGTTCATCTAACCAAATATCTTATGTTACTAATTCTGTTTCCAGTTGTGTGCCATGTGGATGTGGGCAAGCGACAAGATCACCTCCACAGAGGAGTGCCAGCCTTGTAAAGACATCAGCGCGGGCTGTCTCGTACACCGGCAGCAGTATGCCGCCGAGGTAAGATATTTCATATATATATTACATCCAAATGCGTTCAGCCGTTTTAGCATGAAAGCGTCACGAACAAAGATACAAAAATATATATCTTTTCTGTCATCATATTAATTTAGACAATGTTTAACGTCTATGATTTGTTACGATATTTTTGCGTAATTTGGTTGAAATAACATTTTTTTTCCGCAGTGCTTATTTGTGTGGGACCTGGTGAGCGGCGTCTACCGAACTGAGAGAGTATCCATGACAGAAGACTCCAGTCAGGAAGGCAGCAGAGGTAATAAGCAGTTGTATTTTAACACGCTTTTATTAGCTTCACCTGTATGTTTGTATGTAACTGTTTGTAACCAACTCCTTTGGACTTGATTTTGACCCACTTCAAACGGTCAGATTTCATTTTAACTTTGTAGAATTATTGAAGACCGATGAAAATACAATAATTTCATAAACTTGTGCCATTATCCTTGCCAGGGTTACAGGAATAGCAAAAAAAAAAAAAACACTCGTTTTCTATGGAAGCGTGTTTTTAAACTATTCGTTATTTTCTATTTTTATAATACATTTTTTATTACCACATTGGTCTAGTGGTTGCATGAGGTACTGGGTTCACTTCCCAGGTCGGGTAAAGTGTTATTGCGTTTCTCTATCTGGAATTCCAAAGTAGCGGCCTGGTGTCTCGATTTGTGCCCGGTTGATGGCAATAGGCTCGCCTCTTATTACATGGGACTTAAACATAATTTGTGAAATGTAGGTTTACTGTAGGTATAGCACTGCCCAAACCATCGAGGAAACAAGGCGTGATGTTGTATTATTTTTCATGTCTTCTTTGGCAACTGAACCTACTTTTCTTCCAGCGTCATGTAACGGCAGCGCAGTAAATTACGCGCTTTGCGGTAGATAAATATTAGTACCTAGCTAAAGGACAAGACATATTTATCTGTAAACCAAAACTAAAATGGCGGACGAACTTAAGCCGGAATATAGAACTGACCCGCGTTGGTGTGAACAGATGGGCCAATGCTCGTAATTTTAAGAACGTTCACAGTCTGATGTCAGGTTCCATCTGTCAAAAATACCTCGAGTTTCCATACATTTTTGACAAGATTTTGACATTTGATTGTCGCCGAGATGATTTTGAACATTGAGCTTTTTTGCCCTGCAGTGAATCAATACTGGCTAGACAAGTAGATCTTTTAAAGACCGTTAACGACCTGTAGTTTTGACATTAGAACAAAATTAATTTCACCTTTTGTTCTCGAATTAGCTATAGTAAAAGTAAGATAATGTATGTAGAATACATCTAAGAGTAGGTTGTTTATATGTGTGCACCAATGTCAATGTTACTTTTTTTATCAACAATTTGACCTTACTCAATGCTTTTCCTTCCGTATGTCCTATTCAAAACCTTGAATAATAATCAACTAAACAAATAACTAAACATCTGGCGAAATGTGGGTTTATTATAGTTATCATCATCATCGTCACCCTATAGCAGTCCACTGCTGGCTCTGCCCTACCCTTCGGGAAGAATAGGCGTGATGTTATGAAATGAAAAGTTTATTTATGTTGGTCAATATTTTGCAACTAGACGGTGCTGACATTTCCTAGCTCACTGATCTCTGAGAAGAAATGCCGAAACAAATTCAGAGGGCATGGTCTCTTTGAATCCTTAGTATTGAACGTGGATCCACGCGAGACAATCAACTCCAGGCTTTTCAATTGTTACTGTAATTACAGCATTCAACCGGTTTAAATCCAAACATTATATTATTAGGATTTCATGTGAGTCTAACAATGCCGGGCCACGTCTAGAAGGGCCTTTTGAAGAAAGGACCATTGCAGCTTTGAGCTGACCTGTCCGATGGCCATATGTTTTGTGGATCAAAGAATGATGTTCATGTGATGAACAGTTCCAGGTGCGGACAGAGCTAGGGAGCTGGCTAAGAAGCTGGGACCGATCAACATGCCGCCCGGCAATGAAAATAGATTGCTAACTACTTTGACAGGTAAGGTTCAAAAACTTACCCTTTCCAAGTTATTTAAACTCTGGTTTTGCATCACAGTGATCTTTATTTCCTTAGTAATAATGTTGCATCTGCAAAGTTTCTGGTGTTGTAGATGTCCATAGGTGGCCATTATTTTTTAGGGTTCTGTATCCATGGAGCCAACTGAACCCTATTGCTAAGCTGCCACTGTTCGTCTGTCTGTCAGTGGACTGTATCTTATGAACCGTAATAGGACAGTTGAAATTTTCAGCGTATATTTCTGTTGCCGCTATAACAACAAAAAATGTAATGTTAAAAATTAAACAACGACTCCCTCTAATTTTTTTAACATTATATTTTTTTCAAGCAAGATACGTTTTTTTTTCAATTACCTACATCAAGATGGCCGCCTACTACTTTTTGCAATACCTTAAGAAAGGAAAAGTTGCAATTTCTAACTTTTCTTGATCTAGAAACTCGATTTATTTCATGACAATTGCCTTCTTTGGTTACAAAATATTCCTTAACTTATGCAAAATCAGCTCAAAAACTTCTACAGTTGTATCAATAGTCCCGTCTCAATTTCCCTGTATTAACTATTAATTTCCCTGTACTAACTTAATTCTTATTTCCTTGCCAGGTCGATCGCTAAAAAGACTGACAGATGTGGACAACTGCATCGAAATCACAAAGAATCACCCGGACAGCTCGGAATCCGAGTCATCAGCGGAGGAAGACAGCGACTACGACTGATATTTATATTCTAGAAGCATCTATAATGCATAATGTTTACCTCTGGTGAGAATTTACGAGGTTGAAGTATTATGGACAAGTCTGTTATAGACACGGAGAAGTAACTACATGGAGTGCTTAGTCCGGACGTTTTCTTGTGACGTATGTATGCTGAAACGCGCCGCAATAGTCTTTATTCAAATAATTAAAACGCACTTATCGTAGCTTTACGCGTTCAGAGCCCAAAAATCTTTAAGTATGATGTGATAAAATCACACAAATTTCATTTGGGTATTTGAGTGCTTACAGCCCCAACAGTTAAGGCAAACTGGCCTCTTTTTAGCGCGCACTGAGTACTCCATTGATTCCTTACTCCGTTTAAATTTGTCACAAAAAGAGAACAACGAAGGAAAATGTTTGAAGCTATTGTATAAAAAATTGTCTCCTTAGGAGTGTACCAAGACAGGTTCTTAGAAATAGATGGTTTTAATGTATTCCATAACGTGTTTTTTAAACTTTTAGTACCTACCTTTTCTCAAATGTTTTTGTCTTCCTCTTTTGGATATATTTTAACATTACATGCTCATTTCTGCGGTTCATAACATCAAAATTATACAATTTAAAAAGCTTTTGGAATCCAGAAGTAATCATTCATCATAAAAAAGAACAAAACATAAAAAGGACAAAACTGAGGTCGATCCCGCAGTAATGTGCGATACTCTTTGGATTTTTTTTCACAAATGTATAATATTAAATACCCCTCACCATTTTGAACCATAGACGTAGTATGATATACAGAAAAGAAGTTTCTAATACAGCAAACTGGGATACTTTGTAAATAAAATGTTCGCAATATTAACATTAGCATAACATTTCAATCGATAATATGAAATCAGTCTTACAAATATTAATAAAAGAATCATTTTTGAATATTTTCGTATGGAATTTTACTTAAATAGTTACGTCTAAATACCGTAATCGAAAATTTCTTGTTAAACTATCATCGTTGTTAAAATTTTAATATGGGGTAATGAAAATTAATAAGTATTAGCATATTAATTGGTATTAATAGATCTGTCTGTGTATAAATTAATAGAACATTATAGTCGCTTCAATTGTGATTGTAACGCGTTGTATTGCATACCTTACGACAAACAATACGACTGCTTCAATAAAAACATTAATACGTAAATAAGAGTGGTAGGGTGCGTACACATCGCGTATATTTATTTAATCTTTAGCGTAGCTCAAGACCTTTGAACTATTCGCGTGCTTTTAAAAATCTTCGCGTTTGGTATCCATGTGTACGCGCTCTTAGGGCTGAGCCAGATCTATCCGCCCGGATTAGCAACTTCTCTGTCACTCAGAAACATTCTTCACGAGTGCGAGAAAGACAAGCAATCTTTAGACCTGACTCAGTCCTTAGATCACCAACAAAAATCGTCTGATATACTCAACTGGCTAATCACTGCCGCATGATATTCCTCAATAAAACTGTACATAATTATAGATTTAAACGTGAATGTAAAAATGTGTTTACAAAATTGGTTGTAGTAGTATTTTGAGAGTATTTATGTCCAAGTTTGGTATGTGTATCGTGTTATTCAGCTAGTTAGAGCTCCTTGCTTTATATCTATATCCAGAGGGTTTCCTTGTTTAACTATGGGGCCCTAAAAGGCTTGGGTTTTGATACATGTAGCAGAATTGATAAACATGTGAAATGCTATTATTACAGATAACAAAGAATACTGTACCTTCTAGTTCGAACATTCAGTTGTCAAAATCAATGGCGATGTAAGCCCCAAATAAATTGGAATAAGAACAAGAGAATAATGATGATGAATCTATTTGTGATATCTCATGAATACCAACATCAGGTAAAAGAAAACAAAATGAGGTTTCAATGGTTTGGTAGCACTTCAAGATGTATGCGCCAAACCCGCGAAATTGACAAACAACTTCATGTAATTTGAATACCTATTCCGTGAAAGTCATTCGATGGGATTAAATGGACTTGAGGGTTGTATTGAGATTGAAATTATTATATTTCTGTAAATATATACATACGTGTTACGGTCGCCAAAAATATTTTGTTCAGTATACAGCCTAACAGTTACCAGCTAAATAGAAAAAAAACGAAAGAAATGTTGGATTTTGCGGGTTACCCTTGCTCTATCCCCTTAAAATCAGGAAGATTATCAATCTGGCATTCCACCATGTGAAGTATTGCTCTGTTTCAAAACTCTGGTCTTTACTTCACAATACTACAATATAAATGTGATGCATGTTGATGTCTATTACTTTCTACTGCATTTATATACATATGTATAAACTTCATGATTACTATAATGTCTATAATCATCAATGATATTAATGTGCAAATGTATTCAACGAATGACCATTAAAAACGGATTCTAGCACATCTGATTTTGAGTAAATTATGTATGATGGCAATAAGATAGTTATGGAGTTGGAAAGAACTAGGGGAACTTATAATTATTAGAAGTGATTTAGTTAGACATATTCATATGTGCTAGAATCCAGTCGTAAATATGAACCTCGGCTCATAATAAGGTTGTGATTGTTTGAACGTAGGTTTGTTAAGAGAAGTGCCTCTGAGACTTGATAACTACCCTCCAATTTATTACACTTCTTCCAATCTTGTATTTATTGTATCTGGCAATCTTCAACATAGTCTACTGTTTCAAAGCAGGCGTTTGATTGTTTTACAGAACTATTTGGCTTCGTATTTTGAATATTGTAAATATTTTTTTTATTAGTGAAGACATTTGATCTCACAGTACTAGACAATGAACTATGGAGGGTGTAGATACTACGTAATTTTGGAGAAAATTTGAAGGCATTGTGTGTTAGTTTATAGAATCTTAAACATATTTGTTGAGCTGTATTATTGACCATTACAGTCTAAACTAAATGGTTAATGTCATTCTTTGCCAGTTATATTGATGGCGATAATATTACTGATGTTTTTAATGTCTAAGTATGAATAGAGTAAGAAAGAGAATGTCCTATACAGTAATCTCCCGAAGTTGCGGAAACCAAAGACCAAGCAATAGGTTTTCCGTATTTGTCATTCTGGCAACTAATAAATTATTCAAGTATAAAACATGGTGCCAAAAGCGGGAAGAAAAGGTCCAAAAAGCAACCAAAGGCACGAAAAAGAGTTGTTTAGAAAAATTATTGCATAGGCCATTCGAAACTGAATGTGTAATATATTTATCTCACTAATTGGTGAGCAGTTGTGAGCTCTAGTCTTAAGAATCGAAAGTTAAACACTAGTGTATAATTGACCGCTCCAAGCCAGAGGCATTCTGATCTAAAACTAAGCAATATAACAATGGTTGTTCCACATTACTTTGATCGCCTTATCTCAAATACGTCTAAACTTTGAAGATTGGTAGTTAAATCTTACAGCAGTAAGTGAGAGGATTGCATTTAATTTTATTTTGTACCTGTCGACAAAGGCACTGACAGTGTTACTTGCCATCAAATTGTATTATACTATAGATAGGTATGAAACAATGCATGATGTAATAATAACATAAATAATTAAACTGTTGTTTTATTCACGCCTTTTTGTACAATTTACAGGTTTGGGCCAGTTTGACTATCTAAGAGAAATATTTTCACAGGAAGGTTACTCAGGAAGTGAATGAAGTAAATTAATTACAAATAATATATTTACAACTTTCTAGTAATCAAATAAATATTTTAAGTTTGATTGTATTATTTACAAAAATCTTCAATTCACTAAATTTCTTATTCTCTCAAATGAATGCCTTCTTTACATAACAATTATAACATTTAGCAATTCGTCAATAGAAACATGCAGGTTGGTTGAAAGGAATACCGATCTCTACAGTATTGATGCAAGTTGTCATCATTTCGGCCGAAACATACCCACTGCTGGACATTGGGATGTGCGTGTGGATTGAGAGATCTTTTTGAAAAACTCTTCCAATCCCAACCAAATTATAAAAGGATTTAGGAAATAATTGTGAAAACTTCATGGTAAGGTATAAAATTTGTGAAACCTAAACAAAGAAAGTTAGAACTCATTAACTGGATCTCTCAATCTGGACAGCTGAAGAAAAAGCCATAACGCGTATCCAAGAATATACTGCCTATGTGTTTATAATTTGCATTTTAATTAATTGTGAAGGATTTGTGAAAGCTGCTAAACAAAATTTCGATTCGTTTCAAAGCCACGTTTAAGATTTATAACGGTTTATATGGATCACTCAGAGTGGACAATTTTCAATTGAGTGATCTTGTAAAACATGACCTAATACTGAAAAAGTATGAATTATTATCATGTTTATTGCAAGTTATACTTCTGGAAAAATTTGTGAAACAAAAATCGTGATTGAAATCTTACTGGTTCAAGAGATAATGCAAATCTTGTTTTTTGTCGATCGTCCCAACTGAGAGATCATTATTTTGAACTATATTTAATAAACCAAAACTTATAGGTAGAAGGTAGATACATCAGAAATTGTGAAAAATGTTGTACTAAAATTTGACGAATCAGTCGTCCCTGTAAGTGGTATACTTAAAAACCGATACTTAAGTGGTATACTTAAAGATCCATATAAACCGTTATAAATCTTAAACGTGGCTTTGAAACGAATCGAAATTTTGTTTAGCAGCTTTCACAAATCCTTCACAATTAATTAAAATGCAAATTATAAACACATAGGCAGTATATTCTTGGATACGCGTTATGGCTTTTTCTTCAGTTGTCCAGATTGAGAGATCCAGTTAATGAGTTCTAACTTTCTTTGTTTAGGTTTCACAAATTTTATACCTTACCATGAAGTTTTCACAATTATTTCCTAAATCCTTTTATAATTTGGTTGGGATTGGAAGAGTTTTTCAAAAAGATCTCTCAATCCACACGCACATACATTGGGTCTCCCACAAAAGGAGGGGCTTTGCCATAATCACCACACTTGGAAAGCAGGTTGGCGATCGTAGTACAGTGGTAAAGCCCATCGAGAACTCTCGTTGCCCATTCTCTAGTAAGCCCTTTAATCGCCTTCTACAACACTCCTGGGAAGAAATGGGATGGTGCTATTCTTAATGTCCGGCAACACACGGATTCAAGTTCAGCACAAGGTTGATAAAAAGAACAAAAAAATTAGATTAGAGATGACAAAAAAACAATGGTTTAAAGTGATTATAGTGAACAAATCTTAAGCTGTTACATACTCAATTGGTGATCACGTAATATTATGCTTATGATACATAAAACTATGAAAGCAGCGACAATGTAGAGAGTAAAGAAATGCAAATTTACACAAATTATATACATATAGCAACACTACCACTACAGAATTCTTACAAATTATGTACTTAGATGAAGCTACCTAGCTGTGTAACAACTTACGTTACCCTTAATTAGTTATAAAATATAGATAAAACATTAAAAATATTTATTAAAGTACAGAATTATAAACTGTATATATCATCACACTCGGGCTCTATCTCCATTGGTGGGCTTCGGCTTTGGCCATTTTCGTCCATCATGCAGTCTAATGATAGCCTATCAACATCATCCCACGATAATTTACTGAATTTCTCTTGCACAATTTTGATGAGTCGGTTAGCAGCAGATGTTGCCTCTGCATCTGTCATGCCATACATCTTCTTGAAATACTTCACAGAAGCCTCCAGAAGGGTGTCAGGCTTTTTAACGACTAGATTTAATTTAGTACCATCTTTTATGGTGGGATATGCTTCAACTGTTTGTTCATCCACTAGTGTCCTGCCTAGTAACAGCAATTTCTGTTCCTCTACTGGAATCTTAAATTGTTCAGCAATTTGTCGTTTCATTTCGGAAATTTGTGTGGAAGGAAGTACCTAAAACAATGCACGAATGTAATATTTATCAGGACACTGTACGACATCAGGGTCCAGCTAATATACTTACTTCCAAGCAACATTCACCGCCTTGTAACTTTTTAACAATTATTTTCATTTTGTATAGTATCGATCGATATAGATCTAATTTTCGCGAAACACTGCGTGTAAATTACAAAAATATTAATTCAGCAGCATGTTAACAATGACAGACAAAAACAAGTAAACTAAAAAGCTGTCATCCATGCTATGACTGGCTATGACGTTGTTCTCTTAGGTGTCGGGGGTTATAGGTATTTCTTTTACTCTAATGAATTTACCATTTTTTTTCTCTTTTCAACAACAATGCTGCAACGCGCCCGATCTGTCACGTTTGACAAGGACATTTTGAATTGACGCCTGACTAGTGAGGGATTGAGAGAATATTAAAATAATAATAATTTATTATTATTATTAAATTGTAAATCCGTAATTGGCTGTAATATTAGTTTATTTAGATTAGGTGAAATTGTTAAAGAGCTGTGGATTTTGTGATTAAATAAATAAATAAATATTAAAGTTCTCCGTTTGCAATATTCTGAGAATAACCTTTTCGACGGAGAATATTCTCAGATCATGGTGAATTTTAAATTGCATTCATTTTAATGTGGTTGTAAATTAGGATGGGCAGGAGGCAATAAAAGAACTACCAATATCAAGACGTAACGACCACAATCGAATGCCACCAACTGTGCGTCACAGATTACTAGATGTAGAATGCTTGATTGTCGATATTACGAATTTCCTTGTTTTTCCTTTGAGTCTGTTATAGTTTTGGAATTTTCTTCTAAAGTACAATTTTATACCCTACCATACTCATGGTATTTAAAAAAAAAGAAGTCCTTAGACAATTACATGTAATATCCGCAATTTTGATTACATACTATACCCATTGTGTGACCTAGACGAATCACTAAACAAATTTATAAATTATAGAACATCACCTGCTACGATTCTCACACGATAGACAGCTCACTTAATAATACCCAGTCAGGCGTCTCAGGGCGTTTCGTATAAAGATACACAGCACCCTTTCTTCAGTCTTTGCTGTCATGCACTTGGATAAAAAGAGAAGAGATTATCATTACAATAGCTGTCTCTTTTATTTATCATATTCAATTGTTTTACTAGCTATGCCCGCGACTTCACCCGGGTTGATGTGAAGATGGACGTATTGAAAACAAAAAATAGCCTATTGTTACTCCTTATAATATTAGCTATCTGCGAGTGAAAGTCCGTCAAAATCTGTCCAGCCGTTTCAAAGATAAGCTGGAACAAACAGACAGACGGACAAAATAAAAATATGTGAGTACCGTATATACTTTCAAATGCATTTAATGAAAAGCTGATTTGAAATTACAAACAGACACTTAAATTTTATTTATTTGCATAGATTCACATAAATTGTCTACTGAAAGAAACAACACGGCAAGGTTCTCAGTCAATAGAATATTCTTTGGAATTTACATCACTATGCAGTGTCAAGCGGCTTGACGCTGAAATAGTAAAAGATGAGGGTACGTTCTAAAATATCTACTGATTTTTTTTGTTTTTGCTGCAGCTGCGCAAACTAAATTAAATAAAAAACGATTTGTGAGTAAGGTAACTTAGGCGCTCGACTAATTGGCCAGTTTATGCAAAGTACCCTCGATGCATCGACGAACGGTACGGGTCCCGAAACGAAAAATCGCATTTGTGAATTTTTACATGATTGATACACATTGATGCGCAAACAGATTGTCTATCAGCTACAGTTGAAGCGATTGACAATATCACTACAGTTACAATTGATCAATTGCAATTCGCGGAGCCTTTAGCGAATTCATTGAACATAATTATTATCTGAACGCGTCGAATTTTAGTATTGCCAGTGTTATTAATAAATTGTATCAATGTGACCAATCATCATAATTATTTCAATGGTTTATTCGTCATCAGCCTTGTTTTACGGAGTGTACCTAGGCCTCTTCCTTTCAGTACCAGGCTATCATGTTTTCTCTGATCTGACCGGTTAGATGCAGGTTGTTTTTGTGGCCCTTTGTGTGTCATAGCCCAAGCTGGTTGAATGCCAATAATAAAATAAAATAATATTTTGTAAATAGGTTTTATGTAAAAGATGCGAAATATAGAATAGCCGTCTAGATTTCAAAATTCCTTTAATGCCATTAGAGTTAGTAAAACAATATTACGTGCAAATGTCAACTGGTTTTGATCTTCAAGCTTCAAGTTTCGTAAATAAATAATTACCAAGGTGATAACTTACTACTTTGGAGTAGAAGTCGAGAAACACGAAGTTCCGATTCGGAAAATAATAATTTCGACATAAATATGAATACAAAAAAAATGGTTGAAATAGTTGAGGATTATCAGAATAATGTAGTATTAATTTTTGAAGCAGACTGTCTAGAAGGTAATTATGTAAACTAATTAAAAAATACAGTAAGTTTTTTCTTCCTGAAAAGTTACGGTAAAAACGGTACGGTACGGTACGGCCAGACTTGTTCCTAGGTTAACGGGGCACTGGTGGCACTAGCTAGGCAGGCAGAAACTATCACATGAAATTTATCTTTAGGACCACTTTTCTAAAGATAAATTTAAGTTTATTCAAAGAACACATTTATTTTTAATTGGTAGGTACGCACAGGGTAAGGTGATAAATAGTTAGTCAAAGAAACAAAAAAAAAAAAAAAAATAACATCCAAAGAAACATTTTTGTGTCATCATCGTTCTCTTAAAAAGTATTTGGGGTCAGCGTAATGTCTCTTCAATCCAACTACTTTGAAAACTCTTTTAAAACTTTTATATGGTGGACGATCCAAACGGATAGTCCCGTATCCCGTACCCTCATATTTTTTTAGGCTACCAAATCGAGTTCGTTTTTTGTAGTAGCCGTAGTAGGTTCCGACTTCAAAAATGGTATTTTTATGTTTAGCAAAGGTAGTTTTTGACCTGAATGTCTTACACTCTTCACTTATTAGAAAAAGCAGGAAACACTATACAAATCTGAAACTGGAGGGTCTATTATCTATTCATTGTATCGGCGAATTGAAACGAGTTTGTGACTTTTCCACAAAAGCCACCAATCAAAAGTTGGAAGTTGATTCAACTGGAATTATTTCTGAAACGGTGGAACTCCAATAATTTTTAATTTGATGCACCTATTTTTAACATAGCATTGAAATTAGAATGATCTTAAACTTTTCCTATTTGATAAATTGAAAATGAATGTAAGTAAGTACTTATTTAACTTAGAGCGATGTTTATGATTTTTAAATAAACAAAAAAGAAAATCTTACTAAATACTAATAGTAAATTAGTAACTATTAGAATCACTAGCTTGAAATTTGGCCGGGGTGTCCGTAGCCTAGGAAACGGGTGTAGCTACAAGACAACAACATTGATAAGTCATTTCTTATCGTGTTATATAAAAATTGGCAAAACTAGCTGTACATAGAGTAAATATTAGTAATATTATCTAATTCGTGATTAAAACAAATATAGGAACTAAGATGATTTTGACAGTTCGAGGTATGGATGGCAGGTGGGTTTAATATATTCTCAATAAATGAATTCGCAAATAACCTGTAAAATGGGTTTGATAACGTTAATATTGGTTGACAAGCGCGTTAGGAATGATATGCGTGCTCCCCGGATCGGGAAGCGTCCTAAATGAGCTCCCCCTTGCTCCCAGGCTCGTATCAATTTTATCAAAGTTATCGGGCAAGGGATACGGCGGCGGTGCCTGGTACGGCGCACGACTCGCTACGGCTATTCACCTGCGGAATTAACTTTCGGGACTTATGTACTACGCAATACATAGGGGGGACCGACAATCTGCGCAGCTAACAAAACATCAAGCTCCTAGAAATGGTTTTTTAATCTTAGTAAGCTCAAATTGTAGATCTGATAACAAAAAAATAATTTTTCGGAATTTATACTTCATGCAAAATTATTATGTTGCTTGGACATAGATAACAGCAAACTACAAATCAAAGAAACACAAAGGAAAATAATAAAAAAATATGACTGTTTTAAAATTAATTAACATCATATTATTAATTATTAATCAATAGATTTATAAAGAAGAATAGATAAAACACACAATTTATAAGAACATTACATGTGATACTTAATAGAAAAATGTTAGTAACACCAACAACACAATAATAATAATATAAACAAAACAAAATATCCACTCATGCATTACCTACGGTGGTACGTGGCAGGTGGTGCCACTGAACCGTGACAAGGCACCTGCAGCCACCCTACTTTGTCCCTATCACTAAATTACACACACAACCTCTAGCAAGCCCACACTACTAAACATGAAAAACAAAATTCTCACAAACAGTACCAAACATGACAGTGAACCAACCAAGCACATAGAGACCGTTGTTTGATCAATACTTGATGTCATACAAACCAGTGTAAAGTCACAATAATGTGTAACTGTTGTGTTCTAGTGATATTTTGTTGCAAATATTAATTTTCAATCCAAAATGTCTGAGATGGGCTTTGAGAATGTGTTCTATTTAGAGAGTGAGTGTTTTGTATAGTTGTTTTGTTAAGAGTGACGGTGCGGAGGGACGGATGAGGTGTTGCCAGGTTACGCTCCACGGGTACTCTCCGCCCTTGCTCCCAGCAGATCAATAACATCTCTTTCACCTGGGATGGTTTTATGCAACAATTCAGATGAATCATTTTATTTGTTTGTTATTAAATAAGATGATGCAATGTTTTTTTATTTTTATGGAAGAATTTAAGATTACATTTGGACTGTAATGAGAATCTTTCTATAACATTTTATGTTGATATTTTTGCTGTACAGTGAGTGTGTGATTACTGCAATGCATATAATAAACAAATGATAACTGATTACTTTCTAAAGTTTTGAGTATAGTTCTCAACTGATAAATATTTTACTAACATTCAAGTGTGGAGAAAAATTACATAACTATCTGAAAGTTAACACTAAATTAATATTTTCTAGTAAAATTGAGAAGAGTATTAGAGTTTTTAAAGTGTACAATGATGTACCTGCCTGAATACTTACATTTAATTCTCATATATATATACTGTACTCTTTGCATTTAATTGCAAACTGCTATCAAAGGGGTGAGTTACCCTACTTGGAAATGTTGCCAATTAGTAGCAGGTATGGCTTTCACTATAATTAGGGGATTAAAATAGCTACTCAAAAGTTAAGAATTTTATAGATTAGTTACGTATGTTACTTTTGAACATTTAATAAATGGTCTGTTTTACAAGGTATTTTAGAATTGGAAACATAAATTTATTTTGTTAGTGATACATATGTGTAAAGTGGTAAGGTATTATATTTATATTTTAAAACCTGATAAAACAAATGATTAGGGAAACAATCAAAATAAAGTAGTTATAAGAAAATGTAACCTTTTCTTGGCTAAATATTACACGAAAAATGTTGCCAGGTTAAATCAAGGTTACCAGGTCATCGGTCCATCTTATGGGTGGCCCTCCAACTTCACTACGCGGTCATCGTAATCAGCCTATAACGTTCCCACTGCTGGGACACAGGGCTTCACTCTACGAGAGTACGCGGTCGTCACTCCAGAACTTTCGGTCCCGTCGGCCATCTGTTCTGCGAGCAATGTGCCCTGCCCACTGCCACTTAGGTAGTTCGTCGGGCTATGTCTAGTTTCGCTACTTGTACTTACCTAGAAAGTGTAAATCTTGCATAGGTCTTCGGTATTATATAATCGATTCTAATGCTACTTTTCTTTGATAAATTTTATTAAAACCAGTCCCTACGGTGTTTTCTTCAGACTTTGAGTGCGCCGGCGACGAGGTACTGGTGGAGTCGTCGCCGCCTGCATCACCTGACATGGCAGCGCGGCTTGCGGCTCCTCCGCAGGTGCAGGTACTTAATGTCCACATCATTCTTCAATATTTAGGTAGGCATAAGGCTTTCAAAGTTAAGCATGTTTCTTTTTACAGCTGCAAGTAATTGACCGTCTACTATCGTAGTACCTATGGTATTTGTCGACACTGGTCGCAATTGTCATTCCTAGAGGAATGCTCGTCATTGTATTTTTTGTATTTCCCTAATAGACTTGGGATAGTCTTACAGGCTTATCAGATAACTTGCCAGGGTCGCGGAATTGTTCGAAGTATTACCGTGGCCCTGGCATAGGCAACGGAAGGCACACGGGTCGGTTTTAGTCAGTAAAAGTCTGACACGTCCTTTCGCTCCACCCAGAGCGGGTGACGTCATTTGATGATTTTCCAACCACAAAAAAAAGGGCTCGTCCGATAAAGGTGCAACAAAATATCAGCATTACCTTTATAGTCATGTTTGTATAGCCGGCTTATTCTAAGCCTATAATAGAGCTTTGCTACCAACCTTACAAGCTGGCAAATTTTTTCGTCGCTCTATTGCTACTATCGTAAATTCGTAATCGTATGAAGACGGGTATAGAACTATAGATAGTTCAATCCATGAAGACGCGCCCCACTCTTTGACAATTGTACCGAGACCGGTTAAAAACAAAGGAAAGGGACGTAGAGGGGCGCGTCGTCGTGGATTGACCTATCTATAACTAGGTATTAACTTGTAAGTTATCACGTTGTGTGGTTACTACAAGCTACGCTAATTTCATCATACAAAAAATAAAAATAGAAGAGAATTGCCTAGAGTCTAGAAACGTATAGAATTTGAGAATACCTAGCATTTTGTGCTGAGTAATCATGAGTCGTCGCAAGGTCGCGTGTCTTAGTAGCACTCATACCTACGTATCGTACTACGAACTTACCTACATATCGTACATAATTTCATTACTTGCAATCGAAGTTGGTACCTAACTAAGTACTGTACAAAGTGATAATGAGTCAGTCCCACTTATAAAGCGATTACCTACTTGTTATGTGGGGGTACGTATTACGATCAATCATTATTGTGATGTATCATTAACATGCATGTTTTGGTACTTTCTTTCTCTTTCTCCCTCTGTCTCTCCTTTGTATTTGTGACAGTTTAGGGCTAAACATAACCATTTACCTACTTTGGTACTTGACGAGCGTGCCTTTTAACTTCTAACCCAAACTGAGCAAGGCTGACTCAAGACCGATCGTTTCAAGATCCAATCTCATTATAAAATGAGACAAGGCATGTACAAAGACTCGAACAGTGGAGTAATTGCGTTACGCTTTCAGTAGGGATGGCTGTCGTTTTTGACAGTTCAACAATATTCATTACGATATTTACGGTGTTGAGCAGACAACTTTTTCGAAAATATGAAGCAATCGTACAGCGTATCCTTCAAAATGATTCAGATTCTCATAGTTAGTCACGCAATTAGGTTGCTGGACTCCATTAGGCCTCAGAATCAATTTTCTGAGTACCCGTAACGACAGTCACACGATCTATCGTAACGCTTAGTCAGAAAACGCAGAATTTCTGTAGGACCTATGCATTATACCTAGTTCATCTATGACATAATTTATTTCTTCACAATCGTCCGTCACATTTATTTTAAGAAGTGTTGACTCTAGTGCTACCTACATATTTGTTCTTCAGAAACACAGTTTCCTCAATCCTGCATAAAAAAATTGTCCCATGTATTTTCTTTTCCCCTATATAATTGTTTCACGTACATAGGGTGGCGCGGGCGGCGGTGCCTCGCCGAACGCTGTGCGTGACCTCATCGTAATACCGGAAATTCCCGACTCCATACATTTGCAGCACGCAATGCAACAGGTAAATATGGTACGCATGTCCTAATATGGCAAAAGTTTAAAAATAAATATTCGAAATGTCTTATAAATCGAAATTAGACATAATTGATTAGGTGTAGTATGCACGACGACATATCCAGTTATACATTTCCAGTATAAGCTGACTTCTCATTGTACAAAAAGTCTTATACAAAGCGAAGTCAGCTAAAACTGGAAATGTACAGCTTGATATGTTCGTCGTGTGTAGGAGACACTGCGTTTCTTTCCAGCACGCGTATCATGACCACAGTAGAAATGGGTTTTGTGGACGAAAGAATAGACAAAATTGTAGATTGTGGAAAGATTAAAGACAGATTAAAGATTGTAGAAACATTTGTACCGCTTTATGCTGGCGTAGCATGACGACAATTCTATCTCTATCCTACCAAGAATAGACAAAGTTCTTTCTCTCAGTTGATGTGAATACATTGAAAGTCTCAAAGTAAAAAATCAAGGGGAATGGGAGATCATAATACCTATGAGTAACAACGATTTTCACATAATGCGAGAACTGTGAGGAGTGGGCCGTATGTAATCGACCACGTGGGCCGTGGGCCCAGTGCGGGTTGGTGGATGTTACATGTCTTCGATTTATTTAGTTTTAGGACATGTTGCTTATTTATTGGTTTCCTTCGCCGTTTGAGCGTAGTGTTAATGAAATAATTTACACAAAATATAGTGCCTGAAGAGGTGGCGAGACGACCTAGACGTGTATTGCAAGGGCTGGATCGAGGTGACCCTGGAAACGGATGCCCAGAGGGATTTGGGGGGGCCTTTGCTCAGCAGTGGGGGAGTGTAAGGTCATAAAAAAGTGCTTGCTTTGGTTGGCTAAATCTAAGTCAATTATTAATGTTTCATAATTATATTAAATTAGCGGCCCACCCGGCTTACACGGCTTTTACGACTTACCAAAACATCGAGATTTTTTTATTACATGTATGTTTAATAAATTCTCTAAATGATGGCGAGAACTTCATCAAAATCAATTGGGTAATTTAGAAGATCTAAGCAGTCACACAAGTTGACATACCCGTTCTCATAGACAGGAGTCCCGTGTTCCAGCGAGGTGAACTTTATACCCTGATCATGATGATGACGCAGCAGTCACAGAAGATACACACGAAAAGCGACTTTATTTAATACCATGTTAGGATTCCCAGTATCTCAGCAACATTGCCGCCTATCCTCAGGTAACGAGTACGGTGGTGGAAGTGAATGGTGACAGTTCTGGGCACTCCAGCCCCACAGCGGAGGGACAGCACACTTACATCACTGTGGCGAGCGAATGTAAGTACCACATTTGTTTGAATGACGTCAGTAATTGTGACTTTGTGATGTTTGCACTGTTTTGATTGGTTCTTGAAGGCAGGTTTATGATCAGGCAGTCTGACGACAGTAGCCCTGTTTTATTAGGTGGTCCATCAAAGACTATGGGTTGTATGAACTTGATCCAAACTTTGTGGGAGTGTGGTATTCCCGAATAGACAATGTACCCAGTGTCCTTTGTGTCCAAGTCACACATACCTCAAAAGGCGCGGTCAGTTATAAGTTCTTCATCTTCAGCTTCCTGCCCTTGGTCCCATGTTACTTGGGGTCGGAGCAACTTGTTTTCTTCCCCACTCCACTGTCAACCGTCATACCATCATTCACTCCCTTCATTTTCATTTAATTCCTCACACAATCCATTCCTCTTTTCTTTGGCCTTCCTCTACCACCTTTCCACTCTTAAGTTATACTAAAAAATTAGCACATTGAGGTTTCGAGACTGTTCCCCTACTTGGTATAAGGTGGCCCGCAAATGTGTGTACTAATAGATGATATTAAAAAAATTAAACCTAGCAGAATACCCAGAAATTATGAGGTTGGCTGTAATATTTGAGAAGGTGACTTCGTCCACGTGACTGCTGTTTTACCTGCCTTCGAATGGTTTTCTTTAAGAATTCTCATTTACTGAAATTAAATATTGGTTTTGTAGTTTGTACAGTTAACAGAAACTTTTACAAATATATTTCTTAGTTTTTTTTTGCATTGCACTTTGTTTTGTAGAACTTTTGATTTAAATAGGTATTGTAATGTCAAGCATGAATTATTTAATGTTGCACATTTTTGTTTTGAAGCACATTTTTTTTATTTATGTATTTATGTCGTGTGGATCATGCAGTGCAAGGCGCATGGGCACAGCCAGGCACCCACGTGAAGATTGAGGAGCAAAGTGACCAAGAAAGCAAGTTTTTATTTTATTTCCGTTTTGTTTATGCTTCTCATCTTAGTTGTTTATAGTTTAACAGCATAGCCAATGTTCATGGGGACTTCACCTTTTTCTATTAACATCGGTATGAGGTTTGCTATGCTGGGACTAATTACTTTAGAATTTGGCCAAGGTTGCTTGTAAAAGTCGGCGGTTTCTAAACGACTGCAGCCAATTAAAATTTCTAATTAGTACGCTGACGTTTTGGTTTTGCTGTATTCTGATTTATATCAATGCTCATCATAGAATAAAGCCATATCTCCATTTTGTATCCATTTAGGTATTAAATAACATTTACTCATGGATAATAACAAAACCATTATGCTAACGAATTAGTCAGTTTCCATTAAAAACACTGGTACCTACAAAATCTGACCATGGGATTTTTAGGTAAAGCTTTGCAAATGAAGATGGCGAGGCTGCGTGCCAACCTTCGCCTTGACAATTCCTTCCGATATCTGCAACCTCTCCAGTCAACGTGATTGAGTTCTAAAGCTTTGAAGTCTAATGTGCCTTTCACTAGTCTTTAGGTAGATCTCACACTACCATGCGCCAGGCTTCACGGGTTTTCGGCCAGGTGCATGTTTTCCACATACAAATTCAACAAAAACGCGTTTCCGCGCGAGGAATTTCTCACGCGCACCGTCGCATGGCGTTTTGTACTGTGAAATACCACTTAATCCTGTTCAGGCCTTTATAATCCCACCAAATAATACTCTTTAGGATTACGTCCAAGTACTGGGGAAACTTAGATAATTAGTTGACCTCATGATTGTTGTATGACCCTAAGGTTGAATGTCACTTGCACTTCATACAATGATAAAGTCTATTGTCTTCCTGATAAAGATTTCCAACGTTAGTTAAGTTACGATTGGCGACAAAAGTAGTGAGGACAAGACTCATCGCATAATGGGTCCAAACTGGGCACGGTAGGATGTAGTCTTATGTTCGGAGATGTGTTGCTAGGAAATCTTTGCCTGATGAATCATCACTATCTCTAATAAATCCGCTGCAATATTTTTCCTTTTGAGTTTCCACTCCACTTGTCAAAGTTGGTCACAACACGCTCTTTGTGAGAAGCCTTTCATGGACAACAAACAAACTACTTAGATTTCACCCTCTGACATCATAATGTCTGATTATCTCCCACCTGTCAGGATTGATGCCGTATTATACGCACCCCATTTGTTATTTTTTTTTTACATTAGAAATTGAACTTTATTGCTTTGATATAAGTGTGTACGAAATATAATAAAGAGGAATTAGCGAAATACAGGTTCCGAATTAATTTGAAGAGTTCAGACCAGTTGCAGGTGCGGTGGGCACGTTTTGATATTATAAAGGAGAGATATTTTTTTTAAATCTCGGGTTCCCTTCGAAAATATTTTTTAGCATTAACAATTTTTGTATATTTCCAATACAAGCAATATGTACGAGTTCGAACACGATGCTGCAAACTTCGAACAAAATTGTATGAGAAACCATTTTCATCATGTGGCGCTTGCGCAGACAGCGCGTGCAGAAAGCTAAAATGTTTTCTATAATTCCGAATTATGGTAAAATTTCGACCACTAGTTTAAATAAAAACCTAAGCAACTAATTTCACCATTTTGAAAAAAGTAAAAAAAAACCAGATAATTAAAATTGCTCGTTTAGCTTACGTCGTAGTATGATTTTACCTTTGTAATATTCTCCAATTAGTACAAGAGGCGCGTGCAATCAAATCGGATTTAGTTACATGCAATTTTAATATTACATTTTTCGTCCAATTTGCACATGATACCCTGCAGACTGCAGACAAAGCGTAATTGCGAGTGCCCCTACGGATTATCTACCTGACTGATCTCTATCAATGGGTGCATACATCAAGGGGATGATCTCGTTCATTGTCCACCTGCGCTGGTTACCTGTGACGTGACGCCGGCCACGCGCCGCCGCGCCGCCCCCCTTGTACATTGGGTGCTTCACATTTATATATTTTTTATACCGATATGTACATGTCTGCTTGGATGGCTCCAAGAGAGCTAATACACGTTATTATTGTATTTTATTGCTTCTTATTGGAAAAGGGATTTATGGATGCTTTTCAGACTATTTTATGTTGAAGATGTGTGTGATTTTGAAATATCAATTTGGAAGGGAGAAACATTTTTTAAACATATTTTTAGTTGTTGTTTTGGGGCTTTACAAATTGTACAGTAATAAGCCCAAGTACCGTAAAGGATTATTAATATCGGTTGCTATGTCAACATCGTTAAAATCGAGTATTTACTTTGCTAGGAAAATTCTTTATGTGCGGAAACCTACAAAGTCCCAGTACCAGTTATTGGAACTCATTACGGTATTAACTTGTGCTTGAACTATTTACTTATTGTTTGTATATCAATAACCTATTTTAGGAAACGTTTATTCCAAAGATTTTGTACCAATTTTTCCGCGACTTCATTAGTAATTTATCTTGGAATAATTATTCCTTCTTCTACATTTAGAACAAAATGAGGATACATTTTCTTACATTCAGTGTATAGTAATTATAAAGACTTGTGAAATAATCTTAAAATATGCAGGTGTACAAAAAAGGATTATCATTCGCATGCTTTATAAAAAAATGGTGTTTTCCCATAGCTGCTTCGCCAATCCCAAATAAATTGGAAGGATAGACAAGTAGGATGATAGTTAATAATAACCAACACCTTTGAACTCAACCTTCAACGCCCAAAAACTGCCCTGAACCTGCCAACTACAAATACATAACAAAAGGGAAATCACAATTATATCGCTTACGTCTATATTACAACGTTTATATAAACAGGTGGGGTGGGGTGGGAAGGAAACAGACGCATGCGATAGACAGGGAAGGGACACAAGAGATTGGTAATCGGGATGTTTTGCTGGGAAGTGTAGGTCCGGCAGCGAGTTGCCTGGGAGATCTCTAAGAGCATGGAGGTGCCTCGGTATCGGTCTTATTACCCCTGTGAGTGAGACTTGGGCCTTCATCCTTGGTCCTTCCTCTGTCTTTGTGTGCTTAAGTTTGAGTGAGACGGTCCTTCCAGCAGGAGGTTGTATACTTCAGGAATTGTGTCGAGAAATGGTTTCCAGTTCCGGCTTTCTTTGTAGTTGCATATGGTTTAACTCAGTTCTTTGGTTTATGAAACTGATTGATTCTGTGATTTTACTAATAAAAGGGGGTTACAAAAAAACTACTGGAAGCTTATTTTAAATTTAGTCTGGGGTGTCCTTGAAGTTTTCTTTGTTAATAAGTATGGTTGTTTCCTGCAGGCGAGGGCGGTAACGGCGTCAACTATCACGTGCAGTATGTGACGGAGCCGCAGGAGATCTACACACAAGGCCACCCGACGCATATGTGAGCGAATTTGTCTTTTATAATTAACTAATTGACCCGCCACACGCTGTCCTGCCCAAATTAAATAATTACCCAGAATTCCCATAGAAAATGCACTTTTAAGTTCAGAGACTTTCCAATTTTTCTCGGCAACTATTTAAGTTTTTCATTTCGTAAGAAACTCATTTGGACAATTACGAGCAGTATTTCATTTTTATTTAACTTTAGACTTTTTCAAAAAACACTACCTTTTTTACTACAAAAATAATCTCATAATGTAAATATTCCGGCTCCCAGTTCTCTAAGAAATGTTAAATGAAACCGCACTCATTAAAGTTTAGACTTGATAAAAATATGATCATTTCAAGTTGTGGCTGCTTGTTGCCGGCCAAACATTCCTTGTTGCTAAGCAATCCTTTGTTGTGCGAACACGGATATATTTTATAATCTGCTAGCATTATTTGGCTAGATGCTATCTGCAATCGGAAAGCAGGCTATAGATAGACTCCAATTACTTATTGGGTTTTTCTTTTTGAGAAAATTATATTTTCTTTCCTATTCTTCTTTTTTCGTGTCGATGGTAGCCTTCTTCTTTGTTTTGATATTAGTCAAGTTTTGTAAAAGGCTACGTGGATTATGGCATCAATAGCATTTTCCAATAAAAAAATCCTTTAAATAAGCATTTTATTTAAAGGATTTTTTTATTCGAAAATGCTATTGATGCAATAAATCATCAAATGAATCCTCCCGCTCTGGGCGGAGCGGGAGGGCGTATCAGACATTTACTGACTAAAACCCACGAATTTGCCTTCAGTTGCCTATATGCCAGGGTCACGGTGTTTCTTTCGAACAATCTCGCGACCCTGGCAGGCTCATGATCCTTTAAACTGAAATGTTAAAGTCTCATATTGTTGCCAGGGATTCTTTGCGCTCCTACCCCGTGTATGGAGTAGCGACCGTGAGCAATGGAACGAGCGCGGAAGGCACATCTGCAGACAACGGCTGGGGCGGAGCCTCTTCCGCTGAATACACCGCCTATGGCGTCGTGGTAAGCTATACATACATTTTACTCGCGGAGGTTTTTACGACTTGTCCGAACGTCGTTTTTTTTTTTTATGTAACTTTAATATACACATGATTTTTTTCGGGATAAATTCGTTAAATGATGGTGTAAACCACCTTAAATTCGGTCGCGTAGTTTAGATTTACAAAGTGGTCACAGTCATAAGTATAGATTACCGCGGTTACAATTCCGTTGCCTGTCACACAGGAAACTTGCATTTTTCTGATAAAAAGTCTAGCTTCTAAGTCATTTACCGGCTTATAAACTATCTGAAAATATATCTATAAACTATCCAAAAAATTGCGTCGACCCGTTGCACAGTGGAACGAATGTATGGGAGCGGTTGGACGTAGACATGTCCGAAAAAAAAGAGTAAAATTATGCCAAACTAATGATGCCATCTTATTCGATTACTTAATGCCTTCATAACTTGTGGTGATGAATTTCTTCATAACTCCCATATTTCGGGAGTAATTTGAGAAAATGTGAATTTTTACTATGAAAATGAGTGTATCGAGCTCTCTCCCTCCTGATTCCGGGCTTGTTTCAAGTAGCGGTCTCTAATATCATAATGCTAATACTAAGAGCTATATTTAATACTAAGACACATAGTGCGCCAAATGTGCACTTTCTGGGATAAAGAGTGATGTTTATTTTATAACACAATTTTTTTATTTTTTGTTTATTTTGTTGATTAAAACCGTTTTTCTAAAGGTTTACCTTATTACAATAACATTTCTGAGCAGCCAATTAGAGAAGATATAAGCTAATTAGGATATATAATTAGGGACTTAAGGTTTACATATAAAACTGATGCACTAATGATTACTGATAAGAACATTGCTATTATTTAATTATTAAATGGCTCTTAATACACTAATTTAGCATGCATCATTTACTAATTATCACAATAACTAATTACCTTGCAATATTTAACAAAGGATACCTGGGATACCTGGATTTTATATAAATAGGTCACTATTAGTAACTTTAAAATCAGTGTTGATTTACACCTCGTTGTATCCAAGCTAATCTCGCAATGTATTTTCCAAATTTTAATACAAATCTTGATATTCACGTTGCTTTATGCGCACGCGCACATAAAGATTTACGCGACTTTAACTATTTGTTCAGTGTTTTAAAAGATAACAGTTGTGTTCAGTTATGTGAAAGTGCTGAAACAAGTTTAAAAGACTGGTGTCGTCGATTTTGCTACCGCATTTATGCAAAATGGACACAGTCTGGAAGAAGCACAGATAAGTTTCGGAAGAAACATGAGATTTGGCTACAGGCTGCAATTCAATGGCCGGAATTACAGAATGAAAATATGGAACCTTCTACAGAAAATATAAGTGACGTCATCGAGCCCATAATTTCTCCTGCTAAATCTGATGCTTCAACTTGTACACATCCTAGTCCTCGTAAATCTTTTGAGGACCTTAGTAACCGGCAAAAAAGAAGACGCACTGAAGATAGTCTTTCATGCAGCAGTAGCAGCGCTGAAATTATGTTTTCGGCCGAAAGGGCGCTTCAAAAGGCAGGACAAAGCGATACAGCTTATGTTATGAAATACTTGACGGAGAATCCAGAAGAGGCCTCAAAAATCAAAGCCTTCATTGAAGGTAAATCAATTCAGGTACGGGAAATATCCCCTTTGAAGGCATTGGCTCTTTATGTATCGATGAACTTATCGAAATGGCGCTATAACACTCTTCGGGATTTCAACACTCAAGAAGGAGCTCTTCAATACCCGAGTTACTACATGTTGGTTAAAGAAAAAATTAAGTGCTATCCGGCCAAAGAAGATCTCACAGTTACAGAGAGCTCTGCAAAAATCAAATTACAAGCCTTGATGGATTTAACCTCAAGAAGACTTATTAGGTCGTTAGAAACCCCTGTTGATCCCAATCAACAGCTCGTATTGACCAGCAAATGGGGTTTTGACGGATCATCTAGCCAAAGCATTTATCATCAAAGGACGAGTGAAGATGAGCAAATCGATCTTGCTAGTAATTTTATGATTAGTCTTGTACCACTGCGGCTCGTCTCAAAAGGTGTAACAATTTGGGAAAACGAGCGACCATCTTCCACTTCATTTTGCCGGCCAATATTGTTTAAGTTTATAAAGGAAACCAAAGAAAATGTGCAGAGAGAGATGGCTGAAATCGAAGCAGAGATTAAAGCCTTAACTCCATCCACCATCACTGATGGAATTAGTGTCAAACACCAACTGCTGTTGACAATGATTGATGGTAAAATTCATTCCATTATATCCAATACAGCAGCTTCAGTGTGTGACATATGCAAGGCTTGTCCTAAAGAAATGAATAATTTAGAGTTAATCAAAGATAAACACGCAAACGAGGACATGTATAAATATAGCTTAAGCACCCTTCACGCTTGGATTCGCTCAATGGAATGCTTATTACACATTTCCTACAAATTAGACATAAAATCATGGCAAGTAAGGGGTGATATAGCAAAAAGGCAAGTTGATGACAGGAAGAAAAGAGTTCAAGAGGCTGTAAGAAGAGAAACGGGCTTACTTCTCGATGTTGTGAAACAAGGCAGTGGATCCACCAACAATGGCAACTCGGCAAGGAGATTTTTTGAAAACTACACTAAATCTGCTGAACTGACCGGAATAGATGCTATGCTTTTAAGAAAAATCTGTGTGATCTTGCAGTGTATTTCATCAGGAGAGAAGATCAACGTAACTAAATTCCGAGAGTTCTGCTTTGATACTGCTAAGCTTTACGTGGAGTTATACCCATGGTATTATATGCCTTCTTCACTTCATAAAATTTTAATGCATGGGCCAGACATAGTTCAGAACATGTCAATTGTGCCCATTGGTTTTCTATCCGAAGAGGCATCTGAGGCTAGAAATAAAGATTTTAGAAAATATAGAGAGGGGCATTCTCGAAAGCATAGCAGTATCTCATGCAATGAAGATATTATGCACAATCTTTTACTGTCTTCTGATCCACTTGTTACAAGTATCCGTCCAAAAGGAAATAAGTTTGTAAAAAAATCTTCTTTTAAGGAATTTTATGAGCTTACGGATTCTGAGAAAAGTGATATCGAATTTGTTAACATAAATGATTTAGCGGACATCGATTCTGAATTTGAATTAATTGATGATGATGATGATGACGAAGATAATTAAATGATGTTATTGTTTTAAAATGTGTAACTTAGTAAATTAGAGCTTACATCTTAATTATTTATTGTACTTTTAATGAAACTAGGTAATTTATTATCAACTTACTTAAAAGTCATACTCTCATCAGTTCTTGTGAATATTTTTGTTAATATATATTTCTGTATATATATAATATATTTATAGACCTCTTAATAAGTCTGTCTGCGGTTTAAAGTAAATACAAATGGAGAAAAAACGTTTTTTTTTTTTAAATTTTCATTTCCTTTTATCCCAGAAAGTGCACATTTGGCGCACTATGTGTCTTAGTATTAAATATAGCTCTTAGTAATAGCATTACGATATTAGAGACCGCTACTTGAAACAAGCCCGGAATCAGGAGGGAGAGAGCTCGATACACTCATTTTCATAGTAAAATTTCACATTTTCTCAAATTACTCCCGAAATATGGGAGTTATGAAGAAATTCATCACCACAATTTATGAAGGCATTAAGTAATCGAATAAGATGGCATCATTAGTTTGTCATAATTTTACTCTTATTTTTCGGACATGTCTACGTCCAACCGCTCCCATACATTCGTTCCACTGTGCGTTGTTGCGTGGAAAAACAAACACTTTTGCATTAATAATACAACTAGCCACCCGCCTCTGATTTGCACGGTTTTTACGACTTGACAAAACATCGACATTTCTCTATTATATACTAGCTTTTACCAGTGACTTCGCCCGCGTGGCGATCGGAAATGCCTCTAGTATAACTTTACAGTTTTTGCAATTTGGTGATGTAATTAGAAAAACTGGTAAATTATAAAAAATCGCTTGAAAATTCTGTTCATTAATTCTTTGCATTTTTGCCATTCTTATATATAAAGCACTTTCGAAATCTCGATGCAACAAGTTAAAATTCACGAAAAAAATGTTCTACTAATGAGCTTTGTTTTCACAAAACTTTGAAACCGTTTCACTTCCTTACCGGCTAAGGAAAGATGTTATCAGACGTAAAAGAACACCCCAATTTCTTTACATCCTTTCAGGAATCAAAGAGAAGCCAAAAAAATACCCGCAAAAGTTTCTTGGCTTTTGCAAGTTTCTTTTCTTCAAATTGTAATAATTGTGAAGGTTGTTTAGCATTCATGAAATTCTATGCAAGGAATACTTTGCAAGGTTTTCACGACTTTCCGAAACATTGAGAGTTTCCTATTTTATGTAAGTTTAATATTAAAGTTTTGTACGCTTTAAACCAAGAAGAGGTGGCGAGACGACCTAAACGCGTATTGCAAGGGTTGGATCGAGGTGGCCCTGGAAAGGGATGCCTGGAGGGATTTGTGGAGGCTCTTTCTGAGCAGTGGGACGGTGCACATTAATTTAAAAAAAAAAACACGTTATCTTTCTGCAATATATTATCTAAATGATAATAAATCGCATCAAAATTCTTTCCGAAGATTAGAAGAATAAAGTGGTCACAGAGACACAAGCGGCTTATGACCGATTATTGTAATGAGGATGAAAAACGTTTTTAGATGAAGTTTAGTTTGTTTGGGCCATTCTTCTCAGAGTAGTCAATTAGGAAACGCCGACCTCATCTAGTTTAAAAAAATATTATTGACGTGTATAAGTGTTTGTACAAACCTACTTACAGAAATATCATCATTTATCATTTAATCGTTATTGTGATGATTAGGGTAATATGGATGCAATATTTTTCTCCGGTGCTGAGAGAGCCTCAAGAACTGTAGAAATAGCAGCCATGCTTACCTTTGTACCTTGGAACATCGTGTGCGTTATCTGGAGATCGATATGGATAATTGTCTCAGTCTAAATCGATTTTGAGGGGGGAAACGATCTTTTTATACATTTTTTGTGAAAAGTCGAAAACTTTGCGGCCAAAGACAAAAGAAAAATGTTTGAGAATCTGCAAATAGCGTCTTTAATTTGATGCCCCATATGTTCTAGTAGCCCCACTTCGAATTTATTTTTCATTTGCAAAATAGTTGGGCAAACGTCTTCTAGAACCATTCCAAATTTCAAGGTGATAGCATTAGTAGTTCTTGTGATATCCAGCTGTGACAGACAGAGGGACAGACAAACTGAGTTTTACCATAAGGTTCCTTTTTACTATTTTGGTACGGAACCCTAAAAAGAAGAAGCCAAAAAACGCCACACAATGCTTCCTTGCTTTTCTTCAAGTTTTGTGGTTCTGGGAATTTTAATTAGTGATGGTTGTTTTGTATTCGTGGAATTCAGGCGGTTCAATTGTTTGAAAGTGAACATTTAATTTATTCTTTAAATTATGATGAAGACTGTATTAAAATATATCGCCTATTTGAGAAGAATAACGCGGTCACACAGACACACGAAAACCGACTTTAATGTATAATATAACTAGCCTTTGCCAGCGGCTACGCCCGCGTGTTATACATATAAACCTTCGTCTTGACTTAAACTGTCTAATTATGGAAACAGCATTAAAATCAGTTGCGTCGTTTAAAACATCTATGCGTATAGACGCGGGAAGTAACTTTGTTTTATACAATGTGAGGATGATATTATCACGCTGCGCTCCAAAACGGGAATCCTAGACGTAGGCCTTTTGGCCCAAACAAGCCTGGCAGCCTCTTGGCTGCCAGGCTAAAATGGGACTGGGCGGGTCACACCAGCCGCATGCACAGCGATGGCTGGGCAATAGTTTCCACACAGTGGATGCCTGAGGATGGACTGCGCAACCGAGGCCGGATCAAGAAGAGGTGGCGAGACGACTTAGACGCGTACTACAAGGATTGGATCAAGATGGTCCACGAAAAGGAGGACTGGAGGCCTTTGCTCAGCAGTGGGAAAACGTAGGCTAACAAAAAAAAGGATATATTTATAGATTTTAACAAAGCAGTGCGTGTGGTCCGCCTAAGTTTCCGTTAGTCTCAAGGGTTTTGTAACCAGAAGGAATCTATTACTAGGCCTACGCTGCCCATCTGGCATATGGCTGAATGTAATTTGGAACTGTACTTGCTGCTGCCCGCAGCTTCGCCGGTGTGAACTTAGTCCTTACGACATTGGATATCAGCGGTAATCTAAAAAATTGTTATCACAAACCCGCAATATTTTTTGAAAGACCTATCTAATGACGAGAAAAAGTAACATCCCCACTTTAGGTACATGAAGAGGACGACACGAAAATTTTTTTTTCTAGATTTTATATTACGACTTTGTTGGCGTGTCTTATATTTATGTTCATGCCAAATTACAGCAGCCTATTAAGGGGGGAAACCAGTTTAGTAGGGCGAAATTTTGGTGTTTTTCGTGAATTTTTGGAACGAAGTTCCTTATGGCGCGTTGCGAAAGGGGGCTAGACGGAATTAAGAGAAAAAGTTGTAACGACACATTTTAACCGATTTAAAAAAAAAGGAGGAGGTTTCTCAATTTGACTGTATATATTTTGTTTTGGAACGAAGTTTTTGGAACGGAGAGAGAGGAGAGAGGGGGAGAGTGGGAGAGGGAGAATGGGAGAGGGAGAGTGGGAGAGGGAGAGAGAGAGAGGGCGAGAGAGAGGGACAGAAAGAGAGAGGGACAGATACAGAGGGAGAGAGAGAGGGAGAAAGAGAGTGAGAAAGAGAGAGAGGGATAGAGAGAGAGAGAGGGAGAGAGAGGGTGAGGTAGAGAGGGAGAGAGTGACAGAGAGGGAGAATATTTTTGTTGAGTGTATACAGGTTTTTTGTACATAATAAAAAATTATAACAATAATTAATCCTGGAAAGGAACTTCGTTCCATCCGGGTGTCCCTTGACACCTCTCAACTTTTTTAAACAGGGAAGGAATAATTAGAAATTATTTAAATTTAGAGGGTATATTACTCATGTTTAAAAGTACACTATAAAACTTTTCAAGTAATTTCCGCCAGAATTACTGGCATTAGAACGTGATGTCCATGGACGATATCCATCGGAGTATTTTGCTGGTGAGCATTCCTGAAGTCGCAATTTTTGTCTGTATTCATCACAATTTTTCTTTTTTGTTAAAAACATTTTTCCTAAGAATATGAACCTAATTGTGATATACAAAAATAAAAATTGTATGGTTTTGAGGTGTTTGAACACAATGTCATGTTTTTATACCATATTTCTTCACCTTTTTTGCATTAAAAAAAAATATGTAACAATATAATCCCAGAATTAAGATCATATGGATTGGAATTGAATAAAGAATACACACAACAAATTTCAGAACGATTGGTCAATAACTTTTTGAGCTAGAATGCCCACCAGTTGAAAAAAAGTCGTTTCGAGAAAAACGCATTTAAAATAAAATATAGCGAAATCCGTACATTATCTGTTAGCTAATTTCATAACGATTCCAAAGATGTAATTTCTAAATAGCTTCCATACATAACTTTGGAGCTATCGTCGTTTTATTCTGAATTTAAACTGGTTTCCCCCCTTAAAAAGACTCACTGAGCTATATATTATACATATTATGTCCGCCAAACGTCTGTCCGCAAGACGTTTGGCGGACATAATATAATATAACAATGTTATATCTTAGGACTACCAACACACCGTTATCTGATCCCAAACTAGGCAGAGTCTGTACTATGGCAACCAGACAACTGATAAATAGACATGGCGGAACTATAAGGGTTTCTTGTTGCCTACGCAACCCTAAAAAGCTATTATTTTGACAGATCAGAGAATTGGATAGATATAGCGAGGCTTCACAGAATACCTGTAACTATGGAAGCCATCATGGCAAATAGTTACAAAAAAGGCGAACTATTATATTTTTGGTAGCAGTTCATGCGCGATTCCGTTTCGAATTTGGCCGGCTCTTTTCATTGTAGAGATAGCAAAATATTAATAATAAATCTATCTTTAACTTACTCATTATCAGAAAAGGAATTTCCGCTAAAAGACATCCTGTTGAGGAAACACGATCTATATTATTTAACGGGAAAATATGTGCTTCATAAATCTGTCAGAAAATAAATTACTTCTGTTGCTTTACGGAAAACATCGCCTTTACGTAGAAGACGTTTTGAGGGCTTTCCTATTGTAATTATGTTCGTTATAAAGGTGTCGTTCTAAAAAAAAAAACACTCAGCTTATGTCTTTGGCTGCCGGCGTTTTTAAACTGCCTTGACTGCTATCCTTTTTTATTTTTGGTTGGGAAATCTTCAAATGACGTCTCCTGCTCTGGGCGGTGTGGAAGGGCGTGTCAGACTTTGACTGACTAAAACCCATGTGTATTCCTTCAGTTACCTGTGCCAAGGCCACGATAACTCTTTAGAACAAATCCGCAATTCTGGCAGGCATCGGTCCTCACGGACCCCTTCAATCGACTGCTATCCTGAGCGAATTCTTCTGAGGAAATCACTTAATACCCGACCATCAATTTGGGTTTCGACAGGGGCATGGCACAATAGACCAAGTCCACAGGCTCGTGAGTAAAATTTACAACACATTTGAAGATAGGGAATATTGCGCAGCTGCATTCCTTGACATCTCTCAAGCGTTTGATAGAGTTTGGCATGAAGGTCTCCTCTATAAAATAAAAAACAGCTTCCTAAACAACATCTTCCTTATCTTGATGTCGTATCTGAGGAATCGGTGTTTCTTTGTGCAGAGTGGCGACGCTTCGTCAAAACTATGCCCCATTACTGCTGGGGTGCCCCAGGGCAGTGTGCTAGGACCCATTTTATATCTGATTTATACTGCTGACCTCCCAATATCCAATTTAGGGACTACAGGGATCTTTGCGGATGATACAGCTGTGCTGGTGTCCCATACTGATCATAAAGTAGCATCAGCTATGCTACAGTCCTGTTTGGATGATATAGCCCTCTGGCTTAAAAAGTGGAGGATAAAAGCTAACGAGACAAAATCGGTAAATGTCACATTCACTAAGAGGAAGGATACCTGCCCACCAGTACAGTTCAATAGAGTTCAACTGCTTCAAGCTGAACATGTCAAATACCTTGGTGTATACCTCGACAGACGTCTTACATGGAAAAAACACATTTTCACGAAACGGAAGCAACTTGGACTGACACTAAGAAAGTTATACTGGATAATAGGTCGAAAATCCCAATTACATCTGGAAAATAAAACCCTCTTATACAAAGTTATAATCAAGCCTATATGGACCTATGGCATCCAGCTATGGGGAACAGCATCACACTCTATTATAGAGATCATACAACGATTCCAAAACAAACTCCTAAGAACAATTACAAACGCCCCATGGTTCGTACCAAATGAAGCTCTACACCATGATTTGAAAATTCCATCAGTCAAAGAGGAAATAAAAAGCTATATCAAGTCATACAAAGAAAGAATAATTCGCCACCCAAATACCCTGGCATACCACCTAATGGATAAAGAAGGCATACGCAGACTAAAACATAAAATTCCACAGGATTTCATCGGACAATCATGCCTACATGCTAAATGAGAACTAGGATGTGTCACAGGACGCATACCAAGCAAGACAACTAAGACACCATACATTCAGAGGCGGACCGCAGCTCAGAGGCGGACCGCAGCGGTCATTGCTTCCGTTGCGGTCAGCCCGGTCACAAGGCCGGCACTTGCAATGCCACGCCGCACTGCTATGCATGTGCGGCGGCTGGCAAGCCGGCCGAACACCGGGCTGGGAGTAAGGCCTGCGCTTCATCCGCCAAGGCCAGGGGCAAGGGCAAGCCCTCCACCACCGCCGTCACCGCCGTCGCCGCTGCTGCCTCGACCACCGTCGTTGCCGGCACCACCACGGCAGGGCCCTCACAGGGGGCTCAGGAGGGGGCTGAAATGGAGTGCCAATAATAGGTACTCCATTGCGCCTCCTCCAAGCGAACATCAACCACTGCGCCTCCGCTCAGGATCTGTTACTCCAGAGCATGGCGCAGTGGTCGATTAACATCGCTGTGGTCGCTGAGCCGTACTTTGTCCCGCCCAGGGATGACTGGGTGGAGGACCTGAGCGGCTCAGTGACCCTCATTTCGTCGGCCGCCACCGGAACCCCGACCCTCGAGGCCGTCAAGAGGGGACGGGGTTGCGTAGCAGCACGGTACGGGGAGATTGTAGTTGTGGGAGTATACTTCTCCCCGAGCCGAACTCTCGCCGAGTTCCACAACTCCCTTGCGGAGTTGAGAGTCGTCGTCGTCGGGTTCCGTCCCCTTCCCGTGCTCGTACTCGGGGACTTCAACGCCAAGAATTTGGCTTGGGGTTCCCGGTACACGGACACACGGGGCAGGATGGTGGAGGACTGGGCTCTGGAGACAGGCCTGGTCGTCCTAAATCGGGGTTTTGTACCTACGTGTGTACGGATGCGGGGCGACTCAGTGGTGGACATTTCGTTCGCCAGCCCCGCTCTGTCACCGCAGGTTATTGATTGGCGCGTCATGGAGGGGGTGGAGACGTATTCCGACCATCGGTACATCCGATTTGACGTCTCCGCCCAGACCTCGAGCGCGCCGATCCGGCAGACCCCGAGTGGTCCGCGGTGGGCGCTGAAGAAGCTGGACCGGGAGCTTCTCCTGGAAGCCTCGATCGTGCAGGCCTGGGTGTCACCACCGGACAGGCCTGCTGACACAAACGACGAGGCCGAGTGGTTCCGGGAGGCCATGTCCGAGATCTGTGACGTGGCTATGCCCCGAGTCCAGCCAGGACGGGCTTGGCGCCAGGTGTACTGGTGGTCGCCGCAGCTGACAGCGTTGCGCGAAGCGTGCGTTGCGGCACGACGCCGGTACACCAGGCACCGCAGGCTCCGTATCCGACCTCCGGATACGGAAGCCATTCAGGCGGAGCTATACGAGGGGTACAGAGCGGCGAAGACCGCCCTCCAAGAGGAGATCCTGCGGGCCAGAGGACTGGCCCGCAAGGAGTCGCTGGAGACTCTGAACAGGGACCCATGGGGACGGCCCTACAAGGCCGTCCGGGAGAAACTCCGCCCATGGGCTCCTCCGCTGACTCAGAGTCTCCGGCCCCAACTCGTGGAGGGCGTGGTGAGCGCTCTGTTCCCTTCTCGAGGGGAACATAGTCCCCCACCCATGGCTCCGCCTACTACGGTGCCCGATGCGGACCACACCACTGACGACGACGACGGTGCTCCAGAAGTGACCGAGGTAGAGATGAGGGTGGCGGTACGAAGGCTTAATGCCAAGAATACCGCCCCAGGACCCGACGGCTTGCCTGGCAAAGCATGGGTCCTGGCCTCAGAGGCTCTCGGGCCTCGAATCAGGGGGCTTCTTAGCGCATGCTTGGAGAGGGGCCAGTTCCCACTTCGTTGGAAGACGGGGAAACTGGTCCTCATTAAGAAGCCTGGGCGCCCAGCGGACTCTCCGTCCGCTTACCGGCCCATCGTGCTGCTCGACGAGGTGGGCAAGCTCTTTGAAAGAGTGATTGCAGACCGCCTCGTCGGGTGGCTGGTGCGAGTGGGGCCGGACTTGTCGGACGGCCAGTACGGCTTCCGCAAGGGGCGCTCAACGGTGGACGCCATCATGCGCGTGCGAGCCCTCACGACGGGGGATGCAGTGGCCCGGGGTGGGGTCGTCTTGGCGGTGTCTCTTGACATCGCCAATGCCTTCAACACCCTACCCTGGAGTTGCATTAGGGAGGCACTCCGGTATCACCGGATGCCGACCTACCTCTGTCGCGTGGTCGAGGCCTATCTGACGGATAGGGCCGTTATCTACCCCGATCACCAGGGAGAGTGGAACCGGCGAGAGATGTCGTGCGGTGTCCCACAGGGATCGGTCCTGGGGCCGCATCTGTGGGACATCGGTTACGACTGGGTGCTGCGCGCCGACCTCCCTAGCGGCGTCAGCGTAGTTTGCTACGCTGACGACACGCTGGTCCTTGCGCAGGGGAGATCGTACGAGGCGGCGGCCGAATTAATGACACGCGGGGTTGCGACAATCGTCGATAGGATCCGGCAATTGGGACTCGAGGTGGCATTGCACAAGTCCGAGGCCATGGGTTTTCATGGTCCTCGGAACGCGCCACCCGCGGGTTCCCAACTTACGGTAGGAGGGGTTCACATCGGCGTCGAGTCGACGATGAAGTACCTGGGACTTGTCCTCGACAGCCGGTGGAACTTCGTTGAGCATTTCCGACGTTTGGCTCCCAGACTGGAGCGGGCTGGGGCTGCATTAAAGCGGCTCCTGCCCAATCTGGGGGGTCCAAACGCCTCCTGCCGGAGGCTCTACACGGGGATCGTGCGGTCCATGGCCCTCTACGGGGCACCGGTGTGGGCACCCTCATTGAGACTGCGCCCAGCGCGCCGGCTGTTTGCGGCCCAGAGGGTCATGGCCATCCGGTTAATCCGGGGATACCGCACGGTCTCGTGCGAGGCGGCGAGCCTCCTTGCCGGAGTGCCGCCATGGGATCTGGAGGCAAAGGTCCTCGCGCACATGTGGGAGTGGCGCGAGGAGGCGAAACGCCGGGGCGAAACTCCGCTGCCGCGACAAATCGCGGCACGGCGGACAGAGCTCCGGTGTGATCTCATGGCGGCATGGCGGGTACGATTGTCGCAACCCAGTGCTGGGCACGCCACAATTGTGGCGGTAAGTCCCCTCTTTGAGGAGTGGATAGAGAGGCGCCACGGCGTCCTCACCTTCCGCCTGACGCAGGTTCTCACCGGGCATGGGTGCTTCGGTGGGTTCCTGTTCAGGATAAAGCGGGAGGATACGTCCGGGTGTTGCCATTGCGAGGATCGTCTGGAGGACACGGTGGAGCATACGGTGGAGGTGTGCCCTGCCTGGGCGGAGCACCGCCGTGTCCTCGTGGAGGCGATCGGCGGCGGCGACCTCTCGCGTCCGGCCCTGGTGCGAGTCATGGTACGGAGCGAGAGGGAATGGGAAGCCGTCACCTCCTTCTGCGAAGCAGTAATGCTCGCGAAGGAGGAGGCGGGGCGCGTGAGGGAGTGGCAGTCTCTGCGCCCTCACGTCCCTAGCCGCCGCAGGAGGAGACGCCCCGGGCGTCGGGAGTCAATAGCGGACTCCCGGCCGAGCTGGCGAGCAGTGGGTAGCTCGCCGCCCGGTAAGGACCAAGCTCGGGTCGACGGCGCGCAGTGTTCCACGCGCGCCTCAAAGAGATGTCAGCAGCAGTGTAGGGGTCTACTAGGACCGATGCCTGCCGGGGTCGCGTGATTGTTCGAAAGAGATACCGTGACCCTGGCACATGGGCAACTGATGGAACACGGGTGGGTTTTAGTCAGTAAAAGTCTGACACGCCCTCCCGCTCCGCCCAGAGCGGGAGAAGTAATTTGATGATTTCCCATCCTGAAAAAAAAAAAAAAAAAAGACACCATACATATTACTGAATGTCCTAATAAATAGCGACAGATTGTAAGAAAAAACCGGCCAAGCGCGAGTCGGACTCGCGCACCGAGGGTTCCGTACAAACCTGTAGGTATACACGGTTTATGTATAAGGTTTATGCTTATGAAATTAAATGTTTTTTTTTTTTTATATTTGAGTTTATTTACATGAAAGGTAAATAAATTGCGGTTTACGATTTATGACGTATTAAAAAAAAACTACTTACTGGATCTCGTTCAAACCAATTTTCGGTGGAAGATTACATGGTTATGTACATCATATATTTTTTTGAGTTTTATCATTCTCTTATTTTAGAAGTTACGGGGGGGGGGGGGACACACATTTTACCACTTTGGAAGCGTCTCTCGCGCAAACTATTGAGTTTAGAAAAAAATGATATTGGAAACCTCAATACCATTTTTGAAGACCTATTCATAGATACCCCACACGTATGGGTTTGATGAAAAAAAATTTTGAGTTTCAGTTCTAAGTATGGGAAACCCCAAAATTTATTATTTTTTTTCTATTTAAGTGTAAAAATCTTGATGTGGTTCACAGAATACATTTACTTACCAAGTTTCAACAGCGTAGCTCTTATAGTTTCGGAGAAAAGTGGCTGTGACATACGGACGGACGGACAGACAGACAGACAGACAGACATGACGAATGTATAAGGGTTCCGTTTTTTGCCATTTGGCAACGGAACCCTAAAAAGGAGATATATAAAAAAAAAATCTATTAAAAAAAACCGCATCTAATTCCTTTGCGTAGTTTTAAAGATCTAAGCATACTCGTACATTGGGACAGACAGAGGGAAGCGACTTTGAAAGAAAGAAAGGAAAATATTTTATTTCAGACACGTACAGGACATAAAAACAATAAAAGGAACATAGAAACTTTTAGGATAACAAAAAGGTAAAAGATATAAAATTACAAAAATTACAAAAATCTTTTATTAAAGCGGTGATAAAGTTCTTAAATAGTCGTATAATAAATAGGTGTGATTTACATGAACAATAATTATTTTAACAAAAAGCATAAAGTAAAAGAGTTACTTTTTCGCACATACGCGAACCCGAAAGTGTAGGATGACATTTCCAAACGATTATTTCGCTGCATTCGTGCTTTTCTACACTGTGCCGGTTTTTTGACGCATACCAAAGCGCGCGAACCTCGAACGCGTAGCCTCCCAGATATTCGTGCGAACAGTTTGCACAAACGATTGCGAAGGTAACGGTCGTTTTGCCATTTTCAAAACAAACATTCGTAGAATTTGCGAATGTTAGTGCTCATGGGGGTGTAAGAGCAGAACGTTCTTGCAGGTTGCCGGCGACGAGGCGTCGGCGCCCGCGTCGCCCGCCACGCCGGCCGGCGCGCCCGCCGCGCCGCGCATGCCGCCCGCCACCGTGCAGTGGCTGCTCGACCACTACGAGACCGCTGAGGGTGAGTCAAGTGAGGAACTATCTTGTCTTTATTACTAGATAAGGAATTTGCCTGTCGGGGTTTACCAGCTGTTCCACTGCCGACGATTCACGACAAACGAGTAGAGCTAAAGCATCTACAAACGAGTTCGCGAGTATCGAGTAGCTTGCGTACCAAGCGTGATGACTCTCAGTGAAAGTGCTAGTACTCTGTTTGATAGCTTTTCAGATAACTGAAAAGCTCACGTGAAACTAAAAGAGATTAATAAAGTGACTCTTTTACATACACGAGATCTTTTGGACGTTGCTTGAACCAAAAAATCGTTGATAGCTAATCGCTTTTTCGTCGACGGTGGGACAGGTGCTTTAGTGTTATGGTCGCAAGCGCGACTGCTGAGCGTAGGGTTCTGGGTTCGATTCCCAGTACCTTAATTGCTTAACACGATTTCAATCACAATCCGAGGTGTTTGAAGGATATTTCTAATCCACTGCTTCATAGGATTGAAAAGTTCGTCTGCTCAACAACGTAGATAACGCAATGAACGTGGGTGAGCTGTCAAAATAAAAGGCATTGCGATCAACTGTAAGTTTTACATGTGTTACGAAAACACCCTGCTGGTCGGGCAAGGTGTTATTGGGTTCTTCAATTAAGCATTTTCACTAGCAGCCCGGAGTTTGAAAGTCGGTGGTATGACATCCCATGCTGCGGAAAGCGCGTAAAGCTGCTTCTCCTGCGCCTGACCTGTAGTGCTATCCTGTAAAAATCTTACCGTGATAACTTGGGTGAAGTGAGCTGTCATTAATGTTAATCCTTACCATCAGATCAAATGACAGTTCATTTTAGGTAACTTCACCTAAGTTCTCACGATAAGACTAACGGAATGGATCAGCCAAGCTTGCGAGCGTCAGGTTGCCGTCCCATCGGGCTATGAGAAAGAGGGAGTGCATCTGTGTTTGTACACACACTTGTGAAAATATTCCTGCATACTTCTCCGTTGAGATTGGCCACTGTGATCGAAATTCTCTCAAGATGTTTTTTATGAAGAATATATTTAAGAAACTATCGCGACAGATCTAAGAAGAAAACGTGAAGAAGAAACACAACTGTTGGAGCATGGTGGTTTGATGCGCCAAAAATGTAACAAGATAAAACAAAACATTTCAGTCAACTGCTATTTTGTATACAGGGCGTCCCACGGATATGCCACATGGAGGGAAAGTACCTTGAATATTGTAGATGGAACATTTTACTGAAAGAAGACATTATTTCAATTTAAAAAACAATTTGAACTGCATTCATAGATATTTAAATAATTGTATGGCTGAACCGGGAATCGAACCCGTTGCACGAGAAAAATAATCACCCTGTAGTTTTATCATACCGATCGAAAGGCTTCATCATAATGATTATTTTTTGCTACATAACATACTGTCAAAAATAAAAGGAATACCATGAATTTAAACATTTGATGTGAAATTTTGTTCAGAAAAATGAAAAGCTGACATTGCCGTAAGGACATACAACTGACATTATCATAAATTCATAAGTACCTGTTACCAATAAATGTACCCACTTGAGAAGTACGCATCTTTTCCCTATTATAATTTAAGTGCATGATAAAACGATAAAGAGACGTAATTAGTAGGTACCTGTCCAGGTTGTATGCAACAAATCGAGCCGTATCCTGAGCCGAAACACGCGTAAATTGTTTTGTCCATCGCAATGCAGCTGGCTGATTATAAAAAAATAATATAAAAAATATCCACCACAACAAGATCAAAAAATCGACAGGGAGCGAAATAATCAAAAGAGTGCGACTTCGTATTCAACAGGAAGGGACTCATTTTGAGCTTTTATAAATTGGTTAATTTTGTATTAAAAATGCTAAAATTCATGGTCTTCCTTTTATTTTTGACACTATGTTATTTAGCAAAAAATTATCCTTATGATGAAACCTTTCGATCGGTATTATAAAACTACAGGATGATTATTTTTCTCGGGTAACGGGTTCGATTCCCGGTTCAACCATGCAATTATTTCAATATCTATGAATGCAGTTTAAATTGTTTTTAAAATTCAAATAATGTCTTCATTCAGTAAAATGTTCCATCTACATTATTCAAGGTACTTTCCCTCCATGTGGCATATCCGTGGGACGCCCTGTATAATGTTAGCGATGTTCGAGACACATTGATAGAATAAAAATATATTTTATTATATATTTTCGCATTCGCTTGCTGGAGGAAATTACCTCCGGCAAGCGAATGCGAAAATATCTTCCATTCTAATCTAATACCAGTTTGGCGTGTTCTGTTTTGTTACAAAAACATATACTCGTAATAGCCTATTTTAAACAAAGACATGCGGGGTAGCTCCGTAACACACTAGCAGTAACATACCAACTTATTTTTACGAAAATATATACAATACATAACATAAAATATATACAATACATAACATAAAATATATACAATACAAAACATAAAATCACGCCTTGTCACTCCGAAGGGTTGGGCACAGGTATATCTATAGTACACCCACATTTCGCCTGTTATGTTTACGTCACATGTAATAGGGGGCGAACTTCTTGCCATTAACTGGACAAAAATCCTAACTCCGGGATGCTACTGGGAAATTCCAAATAGATATAGTAATATAGTAAAATCCAAAAGTAAAAGTTGGTAAATTACAGTATGAATCTTAGAATATAGTAAAGGTAGTACAAAGTATGATGCCTGTACTAGGATAAAAAGAAGATTAGCAAAAAATCGATAACACTTTTCCCGACCTGGAAATCTAGCCCAGGTTCCAGGTGTAAAAACCCTGTAACACTTTCCCCAACTTTACCTCATGCTCAGCAGCATATCAATACTATAATAAATGAAAAACAAAGGGACAAATGCATCACAGAGTGACGATGAATTATTCTCAATAAATAAAGTTTAACCTCTAAGTCCCTGAGATACCACATTTGGTATAGACATAATCGTTTTTTAATTGTGTCTGTAATTACGGTAATTGACTGGTTAAAAAAAAACAATATTTTTAAAAGTAAGCTCTCAGGTCGTCTATGTAATCTACCACATGTTCCGTAGGCGTGTCCCTGCCCCGCTCCACACTGTACGCGCACTACCTGCGCCACTGCGCGACCCACCGCCTGGAGCCAGTCAACGCGGCCTCCTTCGGCAAGCTCATACGCTCCGTCTTCATAGGCCTTCGCACGCGGAGACTGGGGACCAGGGGCAACTCCAAGTATCATTACTACGGGATTAGGGCGAAGCCCGGCGTCGAACACGATCATAGTGAGAGTGATTTGAATGATCAACAGGATAATTCGGATGATAAGACCGATGTACTGGATCATCAGGTGAGTTGATGTTGGAAATATTTTTCTTTTATATGAACAGTTTGGCCTTCGAGCGTAGAAATACAAATTGTTATATTAGTTACAGCTCTCAGTATGTTTTAACTTGAAATTAGGTGCTAAATAAATATTTCGGCGAATCATTCAACTTTTTCTTTTCGTGTCGACGGTTTTCGTACACTTTCTTTATTCTATAAAGTTTGAGGCATTATTAAGATCATCTGAGGTGCAGATGAACGGGTACTTGGGGCACTCCAACAAGTGGGGTATGGTCTGATCAGACGTGCCGCACTCGCACTGGATGCCGTAATCTCCCACTTACAAATTGTGTCTACAGTGGCTACTTGAGTATGCAATCCGATACCTCCCATGTAAGTTGTTGTATCTTCAAAATTGTAACTTTACACTATGGAGTTTTAAAGAGAAACGCGCTGTTATACGCTGCCGTTGTAATAATGATACAACTTTATACGTCTGGTAAATATACTTAACTTTTTTATTTTTTTTTACTCTTAACACATAAAGTAGGTAAAAATAGGCGGTTTGGTTTACAAAACGTAAAACATGCATATTGTGGGTTACAACAACTTACGTGGAAGGTATCGAATCGATTGAGAGCTTTCCATATAGGCCACTGCAGATCACGCCCGAAAAGTAAATGTTCCTGGGGTTTAACAAAATCAGTGTTGGATGCTTCTCTTTCCATAGTTTGCTTCTCACAAAGGGTGTACACTGTCTCACGTTACAGAATATCGTCGTACTAACACCCATTATTCAAATAACGCATTATATTTTTTTACTTCCCATCAACGCAATTAATTGCATAGCATTTAGCTATTCCTCCTATTTCGTTTCAATGTGCTTTTCCTGGCAATGATAAATCTAGATTGCTGGCTAGACAGGGATTTTACTAAGATGTCGTCTAATAGATATGAAAGAAGAAAATGTGCTGTAATCCGTCCAAGTTAACTGGATTGAAGGCAGAAAAATGATGATCTGTCACTATATCATACAGGAGGGTAGATCCCGCGAGCGATCCCGCGACTCGGCGAGTAGCCCGAACCACGCGCACCGACAGTTCCTGGGCTCCGTGTCGGCGCCCGAGCCGCCGCCGCTGTCCGTAAACCCGCTGCCCGACGACGTGCCGCCCGAGGCTCTCCAAGCGCTGAGGAGGCATCACAGGTGCGTGTGCCTTACAGAGATGTCAGCAAACATTGAAAGGATCCGCTAGGACCGATGTCTGTCAGGGTCGCGGGTTTGTTTGAAAGAGTTACCGTGTCCCTGGCACAGGCAACTGACTACGGGCACCACTGGAACACGGTTGGCATCTAATGACGTCTCCCGTTCCGCCCAGAGCGGGAGACGTCATTAGATGATTTCCCACCCAGAAAAAAACGGTGCGTATTATTATACACTTAGTCGACATAATAATGATCGTTTCATAAAATGATTGCATTATTTTACATTCCTAAATAATTGTTTCTAAAGTCTTAGTCGAATTTATTTCTAAATCAAAATTAAATCACAGACAATTTAGAAACTCATGATATTAATTAAAGAGACATATTTTTCATTGATTGAGTTTATGTAGTCATTGTTCTTTAACGTGTAAAAATTTTATTACTTAGTTTACGGAAATAAGTATCAATAAGTTCAATAAAAGTAGGTCTTTTTGTTTTGTGAATCGTAGACGCACTTAAGTCCTCGTGGGTCCGCGTAGGCTTTCGTAGCGGTGCGTAGACTCTCGTAGCGAGACGTAAACTCTTGTAGCAGCGCGTAGACTCATAGTGTTGCGTAGCTCTAGTCTCCACATAGGCAGCTGATTTGTTTCGTGTTGCGCAGGGAGCACGGCGCGGAGTTCCTGTCAGCCGTGGCGGCGCTGGACACGGGCGCCGTGGAGCGAGCGCGCCGCGCCTTCTGGCGCCGGCCGCCGGCCGCGCTGTGCCGCCGCGTGCTGTGCCGCCTGGCGGCGCGCAAGGACGTGGCCGCCTGGCTGCGCGCTGCGGAGATGCAGCTGTACCAGCGTGCCGTCGAGCTGCTGCTGCCCGACGTGCTGCGGCCCATCCCGCCACAGCTCACACAGGTACACACACACACACTGTACCTTCTGGCGCCGCCGCCGGCCCGCTGTGCCGCCGCGTGCTGTGCCGCCTGGCGGCGCGCAAGGACGTGGCCGCCTGGCTGCGCGCTGCGGAGATGCAGCTGTACCAGCGTGCCGTCGAGCTGCTGCTGCCCGACGTGCTGCGGCCCATCCCGCCACAGCTCACACAGGTACACACACACACACTGTACCTTCTGGCGCCGCCGCCGGCCCGCTGTGCCGCCGCGTGCTGTGCCGCCTGGCGGCGCGCAAGGACGTGGCCGCCTGGCTGCGCGCTGCGGAGATGCAGCTGTACCAGCGTGCCGTCGAGCTGCTGCTGCCCGACGTGCTGCGGCCCATCCCGCCACAGCTCACACAGGTACACACACACACACTGTACCTTCTGGCGCCGCCGCCGCGTGCTGTGCCGCCTGGCGGCGCGCAAGGACGTGGCCGCCTGGCTGCGCGCTGCGGAGATGCAGCTGTACCAGCGTGCCGTCGAGCTGCTGCTGCCCGACGTGCTGCGGCCCATCCCGCCACAGCTCACACAGGTACACACACACACACTGTACCTTCTGGCGCCGCCGCCGGCCCGCTGTGCCGCCGCGTGCTGTGCCGCCTGGCGGCGCGCAAGGACGTGGCCGCCTGGCTGCGCGCTGCGGAGATGCAGCTGTACCAGCGTGCCGTCGAGCTGCTGCTGCCCGACGTGCTGCGGCCCATCCCGCCACAGCTCACACAGGTACACACACACACACTGTACCTTCTGGCGCCGCCGCCGGCCCGCTGTGCCGCCGCGTGCTGTGCCGCCTGGCGGCGCGCAAGGACGTGGCCGCCTGGCTGCGCGCTGCGGAGATGCAGCTGTACCAGCGTGCCGTCGAGCTGCTGCTGCCCGACGTGCTGCGGCCCATCCCGCCACAGCTCACACAGGTACACACACACACACTGTACCTTCTGGCGCCGCCGCCGGCCCGCTGTGCCGCCGCGTGCTGTGCCGCCTGGCGGCGCGCAAGGACGTGGCCGCCTGGCTGCGCGCTGCGGAGATGCAGCTGTACCAGCGTGCCGTCGAGCTGCTGCTGCCCGACGTGCTGCGGCCCATCCCGCCACAGCTCACACAGGTACACACACACACACTGTACCTTCTGGCGCCGCCGCCGGCCCGCTGTGCCGCCGCGTGCTGTGCCGCCTGGCGGCGCGCAAGGACGTGGCCGCCTGGCTGCGCGCTGCGGAGATGCAGCTGTACCAGCGTGCCGTCGAGCTGCTGCTGCCCGACGTGCTGCGGCCCATCCCGCCACAGCTCACACAGGTACACACACACACACTGTACCTTCTGGCGCCGCCGCCGGCCCGCTGTGCCGCCGCGTGCTGTGCCGCCTGGCGGCGCGCAAGGACGTGGCCGCCTGGCTGCGCGCTGCGGAGATGCAGCTGTACCAGCGTGCCGTCGAGCTGCTGCTGCCCGACGTGCTGCGGCCCATCCCGCCACAGCTCACACAGGTACACACACACACACTGTACCTTCTGGCGCCGCCGCCGGCCCGCTGTGCCGCCGCGTGCTGTGCCGCCTGGCGGCGCGCAAGGACGTGGCCGCCTGGCTGCGCGCTGCGGAGATGCAGCTGTACCAGCGTGCCGTCGAGCTGCTGCTGCCCGACGTGCTGCGGCCCATCCCGCCACAGCTCACACAGGTACACACACACACACTGTACCTTCTGGCGCCGCCGCCGGCCCGCTGTGCCGCCGCGTGCCGTCGAGCTGCTGCTGCCCGACGTGCTGCGGCCCATCCCGCCACAGCTCACACAGGTACACACACACACACTGTACCTTCTGGCGCCGCCGCCGGCCCGCTGTGCCGCCGCGTGCTGTGCCGCCTGGCGGCGCGCAAGGACGTGGCCGCCTGGCTGCGCGCTGCGGAGATGCAGCTGTACCAGCGTGCCGTCGAGCTGCTGCTGCCCGACGTGCTGCGGCCCATCCCGCCACAGCTCACACAGGTACACACACACACACACTGTACCTTCTGGTGCCGCCGCCGGCCCGCTGTGCCGCCGCGTGCTGTGCCGCCTGGCGGCGCGCAAGGACGTGGCCGCCTGGCTGCGCGCTGCGGAGATGCAGCTGTACCAGCGTGCCGTCGAGCTGCTGCTGCCCGACGTGCTGCGGCCCATCCCGCCACAGCTCACACAGGTACACACACACACACTGTACCTTCTGGCGCCGCCGCCGGCCCGCTGTGCCGCCGCGTGCTGTGCCGCCTGGCGGCGCGCAAGGACGTGGCCGCCTGGCTGCGCGCTGCGGAGATGCAGCTGTACCAGCGTGCCGTCGAGCTGCTGCTGCCCGACGTGCTGCGGCCCATCCCGCCACAGCTCACACAGGTACACACACACACACTGTACCTTCTGGCGCCGCCGCCGGCCCGCTGTGCCGCCGCGTGCTGTGCCGCCTGGCGGCGCGCAAGGACGTGGCCGCCTGGCTGCGCGCTGCGGAGATGCAGCTGTACCAGCGTGCCGTCGAGCTGCTGCTGCCCGACGTGCTGCGGCCCATCCCGCCACAGCTCACACAGGTACACACACACACACTGTACCTTCTGGCGCCGCCGCCGCGTGCTGTGCCGCCTGGCGGCGCGCAAGGACGTGGCCGCCTGGCTGCGCGCTGCGGAGATGCAGCTGTACCAGCGTGCCGTCGAGCTGCTGCTGCCCGACGTGCTGCGGCCCATCCCGCCACAGCTCACACAGGTACACACACACACACTGTACCTTCTGGCGCCGCCGCCGGCCCGCTGTGCCGCCGCGTGCTGTGCCGCCTGGCGGCGCGCAAGGACGTGGCCGCCTGGCTGCGCGCTGCGGAGATGCAGCTGTACCAGCGTGCCGTCGAGCTGCTGCTGCCCGACGTGCTGCGGCCCATCCCGCCACAGCTCACACAGGTACACACACACACACTGTACCTTCTGGCGCCGCCGCCGGCCCGCTGTGCCGCCGCGTGCTGTGCCGCCTGGCGGCGCGCAAGGACGTGGCCGCCTGGCTGCGCGCTGCGGAGATGCAGCTGTACCAGCGTGCCGTCGAGCTGCTGCTGCCCGACGTGCTGCGGCCCATCCCGCCACAGCTCACACAGGTACACACACACACACTGTACCTTCTGGCGCCGCCGCCGGCCCGCTGTGCCGCCGCGTGCTGTGCCGCCTGGCGGCGCGCAAGGACGTGGCCGCCTGGCTGCGCGCTGCGGAGATGCAGCTGTACCAGCGTGCCGTCGAGCTGCTGCTGCCCGACGTGCTGCGGCCCATCCCGCCACAGCTCACACAGGTACACACACACACACTGTACCTTCTGGCGCCGCCGCCGGCCCGCTGTGCCGCCGCGTGCTGTGCCGCCTGGCGGCGCGCAAGGACGTGGCCGCCTGGCTGCGCGCTGCGGAGATGCAGCTGTACCAGCGTGCCGTCGAGCTGCTGCTGCCCGACGTGCTGCGGCCCATCCCGCCACAGCTCACACAGGTACACACACACACACTGTACCTTCTGGCGCCGCCGCCGGCCCGCTGTGCCGCCGCGTGCTGTGCCGCCTGGCGGCGCGCAAGGACGTGGCCGCCTGGCTGCGCGCTGCGGAGATGCAGCTGTACCAGCGTGCCGTCGAGCTGCTGCTGCCCGACGTGCTGCGGCCCATCCCGCCACAGCTCACACAGGTACACACACACACACTGTACCTTCTGGCGCCGCCGCCGGCCCGCTGTGCCGCCGCGTGCTGTGCCGCCTGGCGGCGCGCAAGGACGTGGCCGCCTGGCTGCGCGCTGCGGAGATGCAGCTGTACCAGCGTGCCGTCGAGCTGCTGCTGCCCGACGTGCTGCGGCCCATCCCGCCACAGCTCACACAGGTACACACACACACACTGTACCTTCTGGCGCCGCCGCCGGCCCGCTGTGCCGCCGCGTGCTGTGCCGCCTGGCGGCGCGCAAGGACGTGGCCGCCTGGCTGCGCGCTGCGGAGATGCAGCTGTACCAGCGTGCCGTCGAGCTGCTGCTGCCCGACGTGCTGCGGCCCATCCCGCCACAGCTCACACAGGTACACACACACACACTGTACCTTCTGGCGCCGCCGCCGGCCCGCTGTGCCGCCGCGTGCTGTGCCGCCTGGCGGCGCGCAAGGACGTGGCCGCCTGGCTGCGCGCTGCGGAGATGCAGCTGTACCAGCGTGCCGTCGAGCTGCTGCTGCCCGACGTGCTGCGGCCCATCCCGCCACAGCTCACACAGGTACACACACACACACTGTACCTTCTGGCGCCGCCGCCGGCCCGCTGTGCCGCCGCGTGCTGTGCCGCCTGGCGGCGCGCAAGGACGTGGCCGCCTGGCTGCGCGCTGCGGAGATGCAGCTGTACCAGCGTGCCGTCGAGCTGCTGCTGCCCGACGTGCTGCGGCCCATCCCGCCACAGCTCACACAGGTACACACACACACACTGTACCTTCTGGCGCCGCCGCCGGCCCGCTGTGCCGCCGCGTGCTGTGCCGCCTGGCGGCGCGCAAGGACGTGGCCGCCTGGCTGCGCGCTGCGGAGATGCAGCTGTACCAGCGTGCCGTCGAGCTGCTGCTGCCCGACGTGCTGCGGCCCATCCCGCCACAGCTCACACAGGTACACACACACACACTGTACCTTCTGGCGCCGCCGCCGGCCCGCTGTGCCGCCGCGTGCTGTGCCGCCTGGCGGCGCGCAAGGACGTGGCCGCCTGGCTGCGCGCTGCGGAGATGCAGCTGTACCAGCGTGCCGTCGAGCTGCTGCTGCCCGACGTGCTGCGGCCCATCCCGCCACAGCTCACACAGGTACACACACACACACTGTACCTTCTGGCGCCGCCGCCGGCCCGCTGTGCCGCCGCGTGCTGTGCCGCCTGGCGGCGCGCAAGGACGTGGCCGCCTGGCTGCGCGCTGCGGAGATGCAGCTGTACCAGCGTGCCGTCGAGCTGCTGCTGCCCGACGTGCTGCGGCCCATCCCGCCACAGCTCACACAGGTACACACACACACACTGTACCTTCTGGCGCCGCCGCCGGCCCGCTGTGCCGCCGCGTGCCGTCGAGCTGCTGCTGCCCGACGTGCTGCGGCCCATCCCGCCACAGCTCACACAGGTACACACACACACACTGTACCTTCTGGCGCCGCCGCCGGCCCGCTGTGCCGCCGCGTGCTGTGCCGCCTGGCGGCGCGCAAGGACGTGGCCGCCTGGCTGCGCGCTGCGGAGATGCAGCTGTACCAGCGTGCCGTCGAGCTGCTGCTGCCCGACGTGCTGCGGCCCATCCCGCCACAGCTCACACAGGTACACACACACACACACTGTACCTTCTGGTGCCGCCGCCGGCCCGCTGTGCCGCCGCGTGCTGTGCCGCCTGGCGGCGCGCAAGGACGTGGCCGCCTGGCTGCGCGCTGCGGAGATGCAGCTGTACCAGCGTGCCGTCGAGCTGCTGCTGCCCGACGTGCTGCGGCCCATCCCGCCACAGCTCACACAGGTACACACACACACACTGTACCTTCTGGCGCCGCCGCCGGCCCGCTGTGCCGCCGCGTGCTGTGCCGCCTGGCGGCGCGCAAGGACGTGGCCGCCTGGCTGCGCGCTGCGGAGATGCAGCTGTACCAGCGTGCCGTCGAGCTGCTGCTGCCCGACGTGCTGCGGCCCATCCCGCCACAGCTCACACAGGTACACACACACACACTGTACCTTCTGGCGCCGCCGCCGGCCCGCTGTGCCGCCGCGTGCTGTGCCGCCTGGCGGCGCGCAAGGACGTGGCCGCCTGGCTGCGCGCTGCGGAGATGCAGCTGTACCAGCGTGCCGTCGAGCTGCTGCTGCCCGACGTGCTGCGGCCCATCCCGCCACAGCTCACACAGGTACACACACACACACTGTACCTTCTGGCGCCGCCGCCGGCCCGCTGTGCCGCCGCGTGCTGTGCCGCCTGGCGGCGCGCAAGGACGTGGCCGCCTGGCTGCGCGCTGCGGAGATGCAGCTGTACCAGCGTGCCGTCGAGCTGCTGCTGCCCGACGTGCTGCGGCCCATCCCGCCACAGCTCACACAGGTACACACACACACACTGTACCTTCTGGCGCCGCCGCCGCGTGCTGTGCCGCCTGGCGGCGCGCAAGGACGTGGCCGCCTGGCTGCGCGCTGCGGAGATGCAGCTGTACCAGCGTGCCGTCGAGCTGCTGCTGCCCGACGTGCTGCGGCCCATCCCGCCACAGCTCACACAGGTACACACACACACACTGTACCTTCTGGCGCCGCCGCCGGCCCGCTGTGCCGCCGCGTGCTGTGCCGCCTGGCGGCGCGCAAGGACGTGGCCGCCTGGCTGCGCGCTGCGGAGATGCAGCTGTACCAGCGTGCCGTCGAGCTGCTGCTGCCCGACGTGCTGCGGCCCATCCCGCCACAGCTCACACAGGTACACACACACACACTGTACCTTCTGGCGCCGCCGCCGGCCCGCTGTGCCGCCGCGTGCTGTGCCGCCTGGCGGCGCGCAAGGACGTGGCCGCCTGGCTGCGCGCTGCGGAGATGCAGCTGTACCAGCGTGCCGTCGAGCTGCTGCTGCCCGACGTGCTGCGGCCCATCCCGCCACAGCTCACACAGGTACACACACACACACTGTACCTTCTGGCGCCGCCGCCGGCCCGCTGTGCCGCCGCGTGCTGTGCCGCCTGGCGGCGCGCAAGGACGTGGCCGCCTGGCTGCGCGCTGCGGAGATGCAGCTGTACCAGCGTGCCGTCGAGCTGCTGCTGCCCGACGTGCTGCGGCCCATCCCGCCACAGCTCACACAGGTACACACACACACACTGTACCTTCTGGCGCCGCCGCCGGCCCGCTGTGCCGCCGCGTGCTGTGCCGCCTGGCGGCGCGCAAGGACGTGGCCGCCTGGCTGCGCGCTGCGGAGATGCAGCTGTACCAGCGTGCCGTCGAGCTGCTGCTGCCCGACGTGCTGCGGCCCATCCCGCCACAGCTCACACAGGTACACACACACACACTGTACCTTCTGGCGCCGCCGCCGGCCCGCTGTGCCGCCGCGTGCTGTGCCGCCTGGCGGCGCGCAAGGACGTGGCCGCCTGGCTGCGCGCTGCGGAGATGCAGCTGTACCAGCGTGCCGTCGAGCTGCTGCTGCCCGACGTGCTGCGGCCCATCCCGCCACAGCTCACACAGGTACACACACACACACTGTACCTTCTGGCGCCGCCGCCGGCCCGCTGTGCCGCCGCGTGCTGTGCCGCCTGGCGGCGCGCAAGGACGTGGCCGCCTGGCTGCGCGCTGCGGAGATGCAGCTGTACCAGCGTGCCGTCGAGCTGCTGCTGCCCGACGTGCTGCGGCCCATCCCGCCACAGCTCACACAGGTACACACACACACACTGTACCTTCTGGCGCCGCCGCCGGCCCGCTGTGCCGCCGCGTGCTGTGCCGCCTGGCGGCGCGCAAGTACGTGGCCGCCTGGCTGCGCGCTGCGGAGATGCAGCTGTACCAGCGTGCCGTCGAGCTGCTGCTGCCCGACGTGCTGCGGCCCATCCCGCCACAGCTCACACAGGTACACACACACACACTGTACCTTCTGGCGCCGCCGCCGGCCCGCTGTGCCGCCGCGTGCTGTGCCGCCTGGCGGCGCGCAAGGACGTGGCCGCCTGGCTGCGCGCTGCGGAGATGCAGCTGTACCAGCGTGCCGTCGAGCTGCTGCTGCCCGACGTGCTGCGGCCCATCCCGCCACAGCTCACACAGGTACACACACACACACTGTACCTTCTGGCGCCGCCCGCCACCATATATTTTACATCGCGTTCATATTATATTTTATATTTAAACTACAAAACTTTTTCTACAAATTGTGTTTTATATAAATCACGTGAATTTGATAGCATGGATTTGCAAAATAATGACATAGATTCATCGTCGATGAGCCCCACCACGTGGCTGATTTATGAAAACGTGAATATGCTGCTTTTATTAAATTATTTGTCTTGCGAGTGAGACCCGTTGTACACGGGCCGGTTTGTTACCGGAATGGTGCAGTAAGTGCACCGTAGAATAATCGTGTGCGTTTGTATATGACATACCTAGTAAATAACTGGACGACGTATACGGTGGCGGCACCATGTCGTAATATCGCCGTGTCTGTCAATAAGCTTCCATAGTAACGTATACAATACTGAAAGCCTATACACGGTCAATCATTCGTAGTTTTTCACGGCATGAAACACGTATGTACACAACAGTCCGAGGATTCGAGTGCCGAAATGTTACATCTTTGGATCGGTTCACTTATGAATTAATTTTACACTGATTATAATAATTATAAAATTCCTTTATTGCCATAAAACAGATTACAGAGAATTTGAGACCCTGGCTCCAGAGCTTGGTTAAAGTACCTGTATTTCAGGAGCCAAAAACGATTTACGTGTTCTAATGTTTCATTTGAGTGAAAGATGGCGAATGAAAGGCAGAAATGCGTATAAAGTGGAGAGACTGATATCGGTTAATAATATAATAATAATATCTTGGGACAACCAACACACCGTTATCTGATCCCAAAGTAGGCAGAGCCTGTACTATGGTAGCCAGACAACTGATAAATATACTTATATATTTCTAAATACATATATAAGGTGTATCTATTCATACACGAAATATTTTAAGAGATACATGTAGGTGGTAAAGAAGCTATAGAAGCAAAAAGAAAAATTTTATCTAAGCATTTTTGAATTTTCGTCATTATTATAATTTTAAAACTGCTTGAGACGTTTTGCATAAAACCTTTACTCCAAATTCTATGAATGGCCCTCCTGACGCTGCGAGGGCGGCGGCCGGACGGCACGAGCATGGCCGCGGTGTCTCGGGCCGTAAAAAATAAGGAGCCAGTATTTCTTATGTGCGTCAAATAATTTATAAATGTAAAATTTTGAAAAAAATACATTTAAATTTTTTTTTTCCTTGCTCTAGCTTCTTTACCACCTATAGGTGTACCTCTTAAAATATTTCGTGTATGAATAGATACACCTTATATACTATAAATTACACCCAGGCACAGAATAAATAATTGAGCTCATCACAAAGATTTGTTCTGTGTGGGAATTGAACCCACAACTTCCGTCATAGCAGTTAGGGTCACTAACCTCTAGACTAACAGGCCAGTGTAATGTAACCGAATGTCGGTTGGCAGGCGATCCGCAACTTCGCGAAGAGCCTGGAGGGCGCGCTGGCGGCGGGCGCGGGCGGCGCGCCGGCCGCCGCGGTGCGTGCGCAGGCGCAGGCCGCGGCCGCGCTGGCCGCCGCGCTGCGCCGCTACACGTCGCTCAACCACCTGGCGCAGGCCGCGCGCGCCGTGCTCAACAACCATCTGCAGATACACCAGGTAACCTATGCTGATACTCACTACTGTCACTAATGCTACTGTCCTATTCTCAACTCGCTTCTGCCCGCGACTTCGTCCGCGTCAAAGTTTTGTTTCCGTGAACCATTCCGTCGCATCGAATTGCCTGCCAATTTTCGTCCATTTTTTGTTGCTGCTACAGACTGTGTCAGACTTTTACTAACTAAAACCCATCCGTGTTCCTTCAGTTGCCTATATGCCAGGGCCACGGTAACTCTTTCGAACAAATGTCACAACCCTGGCAGATTCACCAGACTTGAGGTAGCAAATCCCTAGGCTTTCATTCTTTTTACTTTTACTTAAAACCGCAATCGGCCAATTCCATTACAAAAAAAAAAAAAAACTAAACTAAACAACAACTAACTAAACTATTAAATAACCATTGATAAACTATTACAAAATAGACAAAATATTCATATACTCATCTCACAGAACTACAGACATACTAACATGATTTCATTTTCATCTTGTCGGTCTCGTCTTCACGGTTCATGGACGGCTTAGACTTCCAGTGTGTAGGTATGTGGCATCTCTCCACAGACAATGGCTAACCTCCCATCTTGCATTCGTGCGGACCTAATGGTATTCGTGTTGCTGAATTTTGGATCAAAATAATTTATAAATCTATACAACTGTATGTATGTTAGTAAATCCTATTTTTTTTTAGTAAACGCTTTTCCACTGCTGAGCAAAGGCCTCCCCCAAATCCTTCCAGTCCTCCTTTTCGTGGACCATCTTGATCCAATCCTTGCAGTACGCGTCTAGGTCGTCTCGCCACCTCTTCTTGATCCGGCCTCGGTTGCGCCGTCCATCCTCAGGCACCCACTGTGTGGAGACTATTGCCCACCGGTCGCTGTGCATGCGGCTGGTGTGACCCGTCCAATCCCATTTTAGCCTGCCAGCTTTTTGCCTAAGTCTAGGATTTCCGTTTTGGAGCGCAGCGTGGTGTTTCGTATTCTGTCAATTCGTTTAACACCTAATATTCTGTGCTCCAATGCTCTTTGGCAAACCCGAAGGCGGGACTTTTGCGACTCGGTGAGTGACCAGGTCTGAGCACCGTAGGTAAGGACGGGCAGGATACACATATCGATGAGTTTTCGCTTCAGGGAAATCGGTAGATCACCCTTCATTAGCGGTCTGCATGGACAAGTAGCTTTTACAGTCATTTTTTTAACCATTGATAAATTTTTTCGTGTTATTTTTGACACGCTAAAAGAAGAGAGACTGATATAATTATAATTTCGGGTCGCTTAAAATATTTTATAATGATCTCGTCTAGATGCTAGCGGACCTGAACCGCGTGGACTTCCGCGTGGTGCGTGAGCAGGCGGCGTGGGCGTGTTCCTGTGCCAGCGCCGCCACTGCGCACAAACTGGAAGCGGACTTCAAGGTACAACTATTTTATTGTATGTCTATTTCATGATAAACTCATAATAGAACTGAAAGGTTGCATTAATGGTTTTAATGATTATAATTATGTAAAGCAATACGTGTTACGGTTGCGAATCATATTTTGTTCAACATACAGACTGACAATGACTTGCAAATTGCAATAAACACAAGACAAGTTGTCTTTCGCGGGCTACGTGGAGTTGCCCCTTGATAGTCAAGTAGTCACTGGTCCTGGGTCGTCTATAAAATAATTTAGTAAGTACATAGAAAAGATGTTCAAAGATGAAGGCTGTGAAAATATTCTCATTTTTCTTCATGGGTGTCGTTTTTATGGTTTCCAGGGTGTATTGGCTAATACATGATCGGGCTGCCAAACGTGGTGATTATGGCAAACCCCCCAAATTGGGAAAGGTTGATTTACCATGGCTTTCGTGACATTTGACACTTCTTTATCCCCTTGGAAGATAGTCGATTATTTTAAAATGTCGAAAAAGATGTGATAGCCGTTACCTGACCCACCCTGCCATGGGCCCAAATTGAATTGCTAAACTAAATATGATAACTTGTTTCTACAGGCCACATTGGGACGGGGAGCGTCTCTAGAGCAATGGGCAGGTTGGCTGGAAGGCTGCGTTCGAACTGCCCTAGCTCCACACGAGCGCCGGCCTGACTACACGGCGAGGGCGCGCCGCCTGCTACTGGACTGGTCCTTCTACTCCTCACTTGTCATCAGAGAACTCACTCTCAGGTATATATTTGTCTCTCGAAGGTGTGGAGTTAGTGAGTCATCCTCCTTCATACACACATGCACCTTGTGACTTTATTGATTTACAAAACTAAAAGATAAACTTAAAGGAATTCGTTTTAAGCCCTGAAGATGCCGTAGCTGCGTAAATTTTCTTCTTGAAAGTCTTCTAACAGTGATGTCGTCTCTTAGATCTGCCGCGTCGTTCGGCTCGTTCCACCTGATTCGCCTGCTGTACGACGAGTACGTGTCGTACCTCATCGAGCGCCGCGTGGCCGCGCACCACGACGCGCCGCCCATCTCCGTCATGCAGAGGGCACTCGTATGTATACTGTATCTGTGTTGGCTTACTGTATCTGCTGTACGAGTACGTGTCGTACCTCATCGAGCGCCGCGTGGCCGCGCACCACGACGCGCCGCCCATCTCCGTCATGCAGAGGGCACTCGTATGTATACTGTATCTGTGTTGGCTTACTGTATCTGCTGTACGAGTACGTGTCGTACCTCATCGAGCGCCGCGTGGCCGCGCACCACGACGCGCCGCCCATCTCCGTCATGCAGAGGGCACTCGTATGTATACTGTATCTGTGTTGGCTTACTGTATCTGCTGTACGAGTACGTGTCGTACCTCATCGAGCGCCGCGTGGCCGCGCACCACGACGCGCCGCCCATCTCCGTCATGCAGAGGGCACTCGTATGTATACTGTATCTGTGTTGGCTTACTGTATCTGCTGTACGAGTACGTGTCGTACCTCATCGAGCGCCGCGTGGCCGCGCACCACGACGCGCCGCCCATCTCCGTCATGCAGAGGGCACTCGTATGTATACTGTATCTGTGTTGGCTTACTGTATCTGCTGTACGAGTACGTGTCGTACCTCATCGAGCGCCGCGTGGCCGCGCACCACGACGCGCCGCCCATCTCCGTCATGCAGAGGGCACTCGTATGTATACTGTATCTGTGTTGGCTTACTGTATCTGCTGTACGAGTACGTGTCGTACCTCATCGAGCGCCGCGTGGCCGCGCACCACGACGCGCCGCCCATCTCCGTCATGCAGAGGGCACTCGTATGTATACTGTATCTGTGTTGGCTTACTGTATCTGCTGTACGAGTACGTGTCGTACCTCATCGAGCGCCGCGTGGCCGCGCACCACGACGCGCCGCCCATCTCCGTCATGCAGAGGGCACTCGTATGTATACTGTATCTGTGTTGGCTTACTGTATCTGCTGTACGAGTACGTGTCGTACCTCATCGAGCGCCGCGTGGCCGCGCACCACGACGCGCCGCCCATCTCCGTCATACAGAGGGCACTCGTATGTATACTGTGTCTGTGTTGGCTTACTGTATCTGCTGTACGAGTACGTGTCGTACCTCATCGAGCGCCGCGTGGCCGCGCACCACGACGCGCCGCCCATCTCCGTCATGCAGAGGGCACTCGTATGTATACTGTGTCTGTGTTGGCTTACTGTATCTGCTGTACGACGAGTACGTGTCTTATCGTGATGTGTCCTCTAGAGGGCGCCATATTCACGTGTTCGATGCGGCGTCACATAGCTGTCATATAACTATCGGACGATCAGCACGCTTATCTCATTTGTCAAATTATGATAAGCAGTTTAGGAAGTTATGAGGGAACTGATGAATATATCTGATACCTTTAAACGAGCAATTCTTGTATATATATATACAGGATAATGTTTTAACCAGTGCGCAATTTTTTTTCGGTTGTTCAGTATCAGTAATAGAACACGTTTCAACTACTTTTTCAATACTTTTTTTTTAATTTTTATCCGACCTTAAATCAGTAAAACGTGGACACCCTACATATTTCGAACCTAATATTATATCGACAATAGGAATAGGTCAATAACCGCAAGCCGGCGTAGGTACTTCGAACTTCTTAGAAATTTGACCGACCGAATAGCTATTACCTACCGGCCGAGTACCTACTCGTAGCTACGCTCGGTTGTTCACCTTCGCCGCCGTGCTGGCGTAGGTACTTTAAACTTCTTAGAATTTTAACAGCTGGTAAATACCTAGTTGTAGCTTACGCTCGGTCGTTCACCTTCGCCGCCGCCGCGCGCAAGTTACCATAGAAACCAGTTCCAAAATAAACATCTTTCCTTAACGATAACTTAATTTTTTTGTACTAAGATCTATCAAAATAAAAATTGCATGATTATTATAACTCGTTTAAGTTTCATTTGTTAAAATTTGCGCACTGGATAAAAACTTACCTTGTATAATCTGAATCTCGGAAACGGCTCCAACGATTTTCATGAAATTTAGTATACAAGGGGTTTCGGGGGCGATAAATCGATCTAGCTAGGATTCATTTTTATAAAATGTCGTTTTATTCGTGTTTTCAATGACCAACTTTATCGATAATCAACTTGAACATAAACTTATTATTTTAAACACAATTTACAAAAAAATACCGGTCAACCAGATATTGTACATAATACAGTATGTTTGTATATGTACATAATACTTTATGTTTTGCTTTGCTATAGGCGGATGAAAAATACTGACATATTAATGATGAATGGGAATCGATAGTACATCGAATCAAGATAAGTTTGATAGGAACTCATGGCTATAATGTATGTTACCAGGAACAAGATGAAGAAGACATCCCTGAGGAGCCGCCTCGTGAGCTGGACGATGACGAACAAGAGTGGGAGTGGGATGACGACGAAGAAGAGGATGACGAGCCGGAGTGTAAGAAACAGAAAATAGCCGCTGAGTAGCAGCCGGCACATTATGACGTATGGACCGGGGGGATATTATGAACCATGTGGAACTTGTTGGCGTTGAATGTATAGTCACGTACTTGAAGATGAAAACACTTGATGAAATTCAACACCGATTTTCTCAAAAATTTGTTAAAAAAAAAATAAGTTGTGTGTTATATGTTGTTTAAAATTTCAACAGTGGCGTCAAAATTCTATAACAGAATGGTTTTGGAATTTCGCAAATATGTTCTGATTTATACGGTCGTTTTCATTGCCAGTTGCAACCAAGTTCTTGTTGGTTCGATTATATTATATGGCACAGGCAAGTAACTTGAATCGTGTAAATTGGGCTAAAGTGTATATTTTTTTAATGCGTCTGTACTGTCAACAATAGAGGCAAGAAACTTGGCTATACCATGTTGTGCGTTATGTTCATTTATGGCCAGATACTTAGCATTTTTGTTGATTGTACTTTATGGAGAATTAAGTTACGTTTTCGTCGCGAGCTTTTCCCACGGATGTTTCAAGATTTGTACCGTATTTGAAACTAAAATATGGTCACGTGGTGCGGTTTCTAAATATTCGTTTTTTTATAGTCGTACGACGTCCTCATACAAAAAGTTAGCGTCATTTATGATGCTAATATTTGACCGTATCTAGATAGAGAGATATTCCCGCGTTGCTCATTGATTAGTGACTACTAATTCGCGTAGTCAGTATCCGGCTCTGGTCTATCTATCTATATTATATATCTACAAAAAGGGGTTTTTATTGTGGGTGGGAAATCATCAAATGACGTGTCCCGCTCTGGGCGGACCGGACGGGAGTATCAGACTTTGACTGATTAAAACCCACCCGTGCTCCTTCCGTTGCCTGTGCTAGGGACACTCTAACTCTTTCGAACAAATCTCGCGACCCTGGCAGGGTCAGCTCAGAAATTACGAAGCGTCAACATTATTGACCCTAACTGGAAGAGTAGTAGAGATATTAAATGTTATGGAATACGTGTATTTCACCACAATGGTTAGTGGAATCGTGTGTTGTGAATATTTGTATGGACGATGACATATAAAAGCATTTGCCACGTTAGGCCTAGCTCATTAATATAACCATCAATTAAATACATACAACACCGGTACATAATCCATTCATAAATGTTAGTGAATTCATTAATTGCTGAATTGAATTGAAAGTTTTTACAACATAAAATAATATACAAGCGTGATCGTTTTAAAAGTGCCCTAATAGACGTCCTAAATTCAGAATAAGCTATCTAGTAGAGAAGTAAAGATAATCTGCTTCCAACATAGTTGTGACATAAGGACGTCTGTTGATACTTAAAATAATCATCGAAAATGAAAAAAAGACTAAAAAATAACCACAATTGCCTTTTCAGTGCAATTACATTATATTTATAAGTACCTATCAAGTAACAATAAATAAGAAATAGCAGAACCGTAGTTCTTGTAGTTGTAATGTTAACAATATTTCAAAATACACAATAAATGTTATGTTATAAAACTGACTCACAGTTTCGAGTAGCCTTGTTCATAATTTGGCTGTAAGGCTTAGTGCACATTACAGCCGCGTCGGACTACAGTGCATCGCATTCCAATAGAGACAAGTGCGAGGTGGCCTGTAGTGTGTAATGGTACAGAATGTATGTAAGGGATGTAGGAAGATTTTTGCCAGCGAGTGAGCGATACAATATTATTCAAATGTCATTGTCAGTGAAACAGAAATGTGAGTATGTTCACCATCATACAATCTTTAGTAAATAGGACTCACTAGATGTTTTGTACTGGCCCTGCGTCCAATATGTAGTGATAGGCTTATGACAGGAACGGTTATAGCATTTGTAAATAATGGCAAATGAGGTTTCTTCTCTGCCTTTGGATTTCAAGGATGTGACGGTTATGTTGTGATGTTTTATAACATAACATCAAAATAGAAATACATTTTCTGGAATGTGTATTATAGACGTTTGAAGTATTTATCGATGTAAATATAAAAGAAGTTAACATTGTTTCCCATTGTATGATAATGTCCAAGCACAAACGTAGTCTTCGAATGCACGTCTCGTGTACTGTGTATTTAGAACTGATTAGTATCATTTTATCGACATAGCATGTTATGATTTACTTTTAATAAAACCTCCATAAAGTATGGCTACCCCTGCTTTTGTCATCTTGAGCATATATTTTGTAATCTTATGACAAAACAAGTCAATAATTTTTTATAATGGTAATAATATTCTGTGTCGATAATGTGTCTCTATATAATGATATTTAAAAAGTAAATAAAAAGTATGTATCTTTTAAACTTGTACTATAAAGTAGTGGGCGCCTTATAACGGCAGTATTATATCAAGAGTAATTTTGTAAAATCGATGATTATTAAATAGGTATCTTGCCCTCTTTTCTCTTGATATTTAAATTTTCACGTTTTTAAATCATATTTTGTGCATTTCTCGGTACACAATAAATATTTTCAATCATTTTTTTTTTGTGTCGCTCACATTACTATTCGCGGCAAAGTATATATTTATTCAAGTAGGTACATCATTTCAATGGTTGTTACATGTATTTTCTCTTACTTAGTTCCTTTTATGGAGACTTGTAATATATGTAGTTAAACGTAGTAATTATTATTTAAAACTTACTATTAAGATGTTTGGTGAAAATACAGAACCAAAGCTTTTACATTGCCAGAGTAAATAAACAACTACTATCGAAGAATACTGTATATAACGAATATTTAGAAGCGTTTTAAGTTGAAAAATAAGATATGTTTAATTAAGTATACCAAAGAATGTTATTCTTAAATTTGCTTTTACATTGTTTATAATAGATTTTTATGCAAAACAGGACTGTTTGGAATTGGTCAAAATTACATGCATTTATCTGCACATTTATATTGAGAAATTTTGATATAAAAGTTTTGTATTTGTATCAGTCGACAACAATAATATTTCTACCTCTATTGCTTATAAAGGATAATTTTATAACCAGTGCGCATTTTTTTTTGGTGGTACAGTATCGGTTATAGAACACATTTCAACCATTTTTTCAATACTTTTTTTAAATTTTTATTCGACCTTGTTCAGTAAACTGTGGACACCCTACATATTTCGTACCTAATATGATATCGACAATAGTAATAGGTCAGTAACCGCGCGCCGGCGTAGGTACTTCGAACTTCTTGGAATTTTGATCGATCGAACATTTGGTAGGTACTAATAGGTCAGTAACCGCGCGCCGGCGTAGGTACTTTGAAATTCTTAGAATTTTGACCGATTGAAACAGGTGGTCGGTCGTTCACCTTCGCTGCCGCGCCGGTGCCGCGCGCAAGTTACCATAAAAACCAGTTTCAAAATAGACATCTTTCGATAACGATAACTTAATTTTTTTGTACTAAGATATATATCAAAATAAAAATTGCATGATTATTATAACTCGTTTAAGTTTCATTTTTAAAATTTGCGCACTGGATTAAAACTTACCTTGTATAGGTGTGATTATCTGTCGAATTCCACCACTATATTGGGTCCCTTTGCAAGAGTTCTCTATCATTAACCTGTTGAATGCCGTAATTACAGACACAATTAAAAACAATTGTGTCTATACCAAATGTGGTATCTCAGGGACTTGAGGTCAAAATTATTTATGAAATACGTCTCCATTTAATTAGTAAAATATTCTTTTAAGTGCAAAATTTCAGTTAAATTTGTATAAATGTTACCTTTCTATGGCCTAAGTCACTAAGTTTATGTTAGAATGTTGTTTAAATATAAGAATAGTTAAGTGGTATACGAATTATTGTCACTATGTTCGGTATTACCAAAGTACGTTGCAAGGTCAGAATATATACTTGTGTAGATCTTTTGAACCTGAGTTTTAATTGTTGATACAAGCGACGTGATAACGCTAACTTCGAAGAGTACAAGCATCACACTCGTGTGTAACGCTTGTTCTTTACAATGTTTCGATGTCAAATAATTACATTTACAATAAGTATCGCGAGTCTCTTCCGTTTGCGGATAAGCCCATATACAACATTAATTTTTGTTTATGCGAAACCCGAAACACGGGTCTAGTATTTTTATGTAAAGAATCTATGAAAAAAATTTCAAAACTGTATCATTAATAATCACAAAGTTATAAGCTTGATAAGTTACCTGGTTGTCCACGCAAAAACATATGCAGATCACCACAAACAGCTAGTGTACGTACCATCTCCGTGTAATGGACGTTTGAATACGAGAAAGACATGATAATTTTAAAATCGAAACAAAACACTAAGGCCCGCGACTTGGAAGCGTAATTAAATATTTTTGGTACAAAATATAACATGGTGTAAAAATTATTGGAATCGATTCAGTTACTGATTCTGAACAAACTATATTCAGGTTTCGCATATACTAAAAATAATCTTGTATATGTCAGGCTACAGCGTTTAGTCCTGTCGTAACATCAATAGTATACAATATAGATGTATTTTTAGTAAGCATTTCCGGCTTTACCTACTAGCTTTAGCTACTAGTAGGAACTTAGTTATGTATCTTTTTTTTTACAATTTTATAATTCAATGCAGATGACTGCCTTCAACGTTGCCTTACGAATTACGATACATACCTCCAATTGCTACGTTATTTGGTATACGCCCTAATAGGTTGTGTTGCACAGCAAATAAATATAACGTGATGTTGTGATTCGTTTCGGTTTAGGGAGTAACTTTGTGAAACTGTCCATTCTAAGTGTATCTTAGCTGAGAGGAGTATTTATAACGATTGATTGACAATAGTACTGCGCCGTCCGGGTATAAATATCTGTAGTAAATCCCGGGCGGCATTCCAGTGCCTGAATATCTTAAAATTATAAAGAAATAGTTTATTTAAAAAAATATTAAGTAGACATAAACAATCATCAAATTGCCTTGGTCGTTAGTAAAGTATTCAACACAAATTTTAAAGTTATTTTTAGTCGTTTATTATCGAAAATGTTTATTCATATTTTTGCATTATGTATATCGCCGACTTGCACTTTAAACTAAGTCAATGTAAAATGTCACAGGGAGGATCACTCGAGCCTGCTGTCTATTGGCGTGCACAGCTCGAGTAATGCTCACTAATAAATGTTTGTACTTAATGAGAACCATTACTAAATGTAATCGTTTAGACTTTAAGATATCTGTAATGAGTGTCTTGATAATACAGGTGGACTGTAGCTAAAATACTTCTTAATAACTCCATTGAATAGCATTCCCATACAAATACCCACATATCTATGTTAGTTAACTTTTACATGGACGTTCATATGGAGACTTTAGGGATAGGAAAATTCACATTCTGAATTGATTTACTATGAATGTAGAGATGAGATACATTTTCGTCAGAGGGAATCCGCAAAGACTACAACATGACAATATAAATAGTATTCTTTTTCAAAATTGTCAATTGAAAGTTAAAATGTTTAGCTACAGTAGTCTTATACATGAGCTTAACATTTTATACCGAGTTAGTTAAGGGTCTATCGATTTGTTTTATTATCAAATGTTTAAAATTGTGCAACGAATACTATGGGCGGCATTCCTGTTATGAAGATGCCTGGATAATGTAATTCGAAGCGAGTGGATTATATATGTAGAATGGTTTGGAACGAGGAAAAATCTAAAAATTGGTTGTCTGTTTACTTAAAACTTTTTGTGTAACTCCTGTGGATATTTTGCTTAAATATGCAAATATTTTGATGTCATATCTAGTGATCAGTGCACAGGAGTGCACGCCATTTCCCAAGGAGCGATGTGTTAGGTAAGAACATGAATATTTAATTGTTGTAATAATATTATGACTGTAGCGAGGGACTCTGACGTTTGTATGAACCGGGGGACGATTATGTGTCTGAGAATAAAGCTAGTCATGTGTTTATATTGCTGTTTTATTTACTATCCTAATAATACAGAATACTACTAACAAAGGCTAAATTAATCCATACTAAAAAGGCACAGGTCGTCGCGAATCGTTGAGTGCTAAGACTGCGACTTTCAGATCTGCCCGTAATCGAGAGGGCAGTAAGTCGAAGGTGGCCAACCTTAGACTTACTGCCCTCTCGATTACCAGAGCAGAGATACCGGAACAGGTTGGATTTTGTGGTGGTTACAGATAAACGTCACAATGGTGAGACCAACTCTTGTAATAAACGATTCTAGCACGTATATTTTAGTACCGATTTAGTACATTTGGTACCTATCTTAAAAAGATTTGTACCTCACACGGCATAAATGGAATTTCACGATGAATCTGGTCCCCATGTGACTGACACTGGCATGGCCACCATCAGGGATTTTAATTTTGATAACATAAAAATTATCAAGCGTTCTAGGTGGCCGACGGATAGAATTTCCCCAGGTTGGCCACATTTATATCTCTAAAACTGGAACACCTAGCGGAGATCTGTTTTCTGCCAAATTTAGTCGCCAAGTGACAGATTTAGTTGGTGCGTAATTAAAAAAAATAAAATAAAGAATTCAATTTCTGCATGCATTAGTGTAGCTAAGGAATCGAGTCTTCGAGTCTGAATTTTAGAGGCTGGACTCAATTGCAAAACTCAATGTGCTCAAAAGGCTCAGAGTCAAGTCGAGCCCGAGTCATTCTTAAAAAGGACTCAAGTCTTAAAGAAAAACTCGGAGCATGATGATGAGACTTGTAGCTCATCATTCGAAAAAATGCGAATAACGTCTGAATTTTTTGTACCATAAGTTCATAACCACTAACTTGAACTTATCACCTTATATTCGAGTCTTTTCGAATGATGAGCTACAAAGTCTCATCTTCATGTTCCGAAGACTCGAGTCCCCCCGTCCCGTCCGTCCTCGTTCCCCGTCTCGACTCGAGTGCTTGACTCTAGACTTCGTGCCTTTTGAGCACACTGAGTCTTGCATATATTGAGTCGAGTCTTTAAAATTACGACTCGAGGACTCGAGTCCTTTGCAACATTAGCATACATTGGTAGAAGCAAGGACAAAATAAGTAGTTTCTAGACGGCCATATCTATGATGCCATATGGTGGAATATGTTTCGAAATAATATATATCTTAGGACAACCAACACAACGTTATCTGATCCCAAACTAGGCAAAGCCTGTACTATGGTAAACAGACAACTGATAAACATATTATATACTAGCTTCTGCCCGCGACTTCGTACGCGGATCCTGTTGCTTATGCCAGCGACAACGGGGTCGTCAAAATCGAGGATCTGAAACGTCTGATGTAGAATTCTAAGGCCCGGGGACGGGAAAACAAAGGGATGAGCGAGACGATTGGACTCGTTCCAGATCTTTCATTTTTGTATGTCAATAGGAAATGCCCATCAGACTAAACAACTTTTGCTAAGACGTCATTCCTTAATATGTTATTAAGAGTTTTACTTAAGAGTTCCACAACAGGTGTTCCAGATCCTCAAATTTATTCTCACAGCAGAAAATGCTCTTCACGTGGAATATTTTTTGCTATGGCACCATTTTTAGGGTTCCGTTGCCAAATGGCAAAAAACGGAACCCTTATAGATACGTCATGTCTGTCTGTCTGTCTGTCCGTGTATGTCACAGCCACTTTTCTCCGAAACTATAAGAGCTATGTTGTTGAAACTTGGTAAGTAGATGTATTCTGTAAACCGCATTAAGATTTTTACACTAAAATGGAAAAATTACAATACATTTTGGGGTTCCCCATACTAAGAACTGCAACTCAAAAAAAATTTTTTTCATCAAACCCATAATACGTGTGGGTTATCTATGAATAGGTCTTCAAAAATGGTATTGAGGTTTCTAATATCATTTTTTTTCTAAACTGAATAGTTTGCGCGAGAGACACTTCCAAAGTGGTAAAATGTGTGTCCCCCCCCGTAACTTCTAAAATATGAGAATGATAAAACTAAAAAAATATATGATGTACATAACCATATAAACTTCCACCAAAAATTAGTTTGAACGAAATCCAGTAAGTAGTTTTTTTTAATACGTCATAAATCGTAAACCGCAATTTACCTGTAATTCAATCTACTCAAATATAAAAATTAAAAAAAAAAACATTTAATGTCATAAACATAAACCTTATGCATAAACCGAGGATACCTACAGGTTTGTACGGAACCCTCGGTGCGCGAGTCCGACTCGCACTTGGCCGGTTTTTTTATATCTCTTATACTTACTTTAGCTGGTCTGTTGCGGTCAGCATCAGGTGTTCATTTTCCAAAATAAATTATGTATAGCCTATATGTTGCCACGTTCACGATCAGTGGACAGTCGCGCATCATGTTCCGCACTTGTCTCTAGAGACCTAGCAGCAGATGCGTAGATACGCTGAGAACTCAAGCGCAATTCTCTATCAGTGAACGTCTCCGACTCGCGAGACAATGCGTGACGTTCACGATCAGCGGACAGTCGCGCATCATGTTCCGCACTTGTCTCTAGAGACCTAGCAGCAGATGCGTAGATACGCTGAGAACTCAAGCGCAATTCTCTATCAGTGAACGTTTCCGACTCGCGAGACAATGCGTAACGTTCACGATCAGCGGACAGTCCCGCATCATGTTCCGCACTTGTCTCTAGAGACCTAGCAGCAGATGCGTAGATACGCTGAGAACTCAAGCGCAATTCTCTATCAGTGAACGTCTTCGACTCGAGAGACAATGCGTGACGTTCACGATCAGCGGACAGTCGTGCATCATGTTCCGCACTTGTCTCTAGAGACCTAGCAGCAGATGCGTAGATACGCTGAGAACTCAAGCGCAATTCTTTATCCGTAAACGTCTCCGACTCGCGAGACAATGCGTGACGTTCACGATCAGCGGACAGTCGCGCATCATGTTCCGCACTTGTCTCTAGAGACCTAGCAGCAGATGCGTAGATACGCTGAGAACTCAAGCGCAATTCTCTATCAGTGAACGTTTCCGACTCGCGAGACAATGCGTAACGTTCACGATCAGCGGACAGTCGCGCATCATGTTCCGCACTTGTCTCTAGAGACCTAGCAGCAGAAGCGTAGATACGCTGAGAACTCAAGCGCAATTCTCTATCAGTGAACGTCTCCGACTCGCGAGACAATGCGTGACGTTCACGATCAGCGGACAGTCGCGCATCATGTTCCGCACTTGTCTCTAGAGACCTAGCAGCAGATGCGTAGATACGCTGAGAACTCAAGCGCAATTCTTTATCCGTAAACGTCTCCGACTCGCGAGACAATGCATGACGTTCACGATCAGCGGACAGTCGCACATCCTATTCTTCACTGGTCTCTAGAGACCTGGATGTAGATGCATAAATACGCTGAGAACGCAAGTAAGCTTCGCGATCCGAAGATGTTTCTACAGAGCGAGTTGCAGCCTGATGTTCTCGAACAGCATCAAGTCTATCCTGACGCTCTTCGGTAGATTCTTGGGATCTTATGATCCTCAATCTTTTAGCTCCTTTGGAACGTTGGGAAAGATTTGACCTCTTTCTAGGCATGGTTATAGTTTTATTCTGAATATACCTGTTCAATTAAAATCTAAGTGACTGCTCCTCTGCGTTACCGGGTAGGCTACCGTGTCACGAAGATAAATGGAAAAGGAAATTAAACACTCAAATAACATAAGCCAGAAGGTATATTTCTTCGATAAAATAAAATAATAAATGGGAGTTTTAGCCAGTAGAGTCAAATTTTCAATGATTCATAGAATTTTCATCGAAAATCAGTCCTAAACTGTTACCGCCTTCACCACGTGGAGGTACTCCCAGCTTATGTTATTTTATAATCATACAGTGAAATTAGTGATAGCTTTGATTTCCACATCAGGTGTTCCAGATCTACAATCTTTATACGTCAACAGAGAGTGCTCATCAGGCTGAACAACTCTTGCTAAGACGTCATTCCTATATATGTTATAGTGTAGCTGGGCTCTTAGAGTTCCACATCAGCTGTTTCAGATCTTCAAATTTTATACAACAACAGAGAGTGCTCATCAGGTTGAACAACTCTTGTTAAGACGTCATTCCTATATATGTTATAGTGTAGCTGGGCTCTTAGAGTTCCACATCAGCTGTTTCAGATCTCCAAATTTTATACAACAACAGAGAGTGCTCATCAGGCTGAACAACTCTTGCTAAGACGTCATTCCTATATATGTTATAGTGTAGCTGGGCTGTTGGAGTTCCACATCAGGTGTTCCAGATCTTCAAATGTATTACTCTTAGCAGAAAATGCTCATCACGTGAAACAATTTTTGCTATGGTACCATTTTTGTATCTCTTATAGTTTAGCTGGTCTGTTGCGGTTCTGCATCAGGTGTTCAAGTTTCCAAGATAAATTATAGCCTATATCTTGCCCAGACTTAATACCTATACAACAAAAAAAAAAATCATTCAAATCCGTCTAGTAGTCCCGAAGATTAGCGTGTACAAACAAACAGACAAACAGACAGATTTTTTTTTTGGTTTCGTGCTCTATTACTGTTTCTAAACCCCCATCAATTATTATTTTTTTAATATATTCAATGTACAGACACAGTTTTTTTACTGTTTTATTATATGTATAGATTCTAAATCAGTGGCGTGCGGTCCATATAGGCAAAAAAAGACACTGCAGACCCTAGACCTAAATCTGGACTAGTTACTAATATTTCAAGAATTAAAAAAATATCCTAAGTAATAAAATTATTCAAAAAGTTTAAACGTCTAATGTAAATTAGTAGCAACGTTCATACCGTTCTATTATTAATTTACTACGGCAACGCGTTCACAGATCGCGGCGCAAGCAGGCAGCCATCGGAAGTGTCTACAATTCATTCATAAATGTACGCATGTAGTGGTAATTTCTTCTACATTTTCGTGTCTGTACATTGCACACATAAAGCGAACTCCTGCCGCAGGCTAACCAATCACAGGCGTCCCTGCGCCATTATTGGCGCGCTGTGAGTATTATGCGATCAAGTTGAATATGTACGTAGCCTCAAGAAAATTCCGATTCGCAATGATGCAATTTTATTTGTCAACGTTTTAGTTTTCAAAATTTAGAAATTGTATGTTTACGAAAGGATCCATATTGATTTCTTTCATGTGGAGCGCGCTGTTTTATGTTTTTATTTTGACTGAGTTTTGTTGTGATTAATTCATTTACAAACGTTAATATTTAGGTCGATTTGTTGCTTATTTCAACTAGTTTTTTTGAACTGTTTTAGTTTTTCGATTTACGTACTACGCTTTTTGTTTTTTTTTTTCAAAATATTGTTCGATTGTGAGGTTTGTGTTGAAAATGTGTGTTTGTTAAAAAGTGTATCTAAAGGGAAATGTGAACGAGAATTAACCCAGCAAAGAACCCAGGTAATGCAACTCGTAAGTTTCATAGTAATAATTAAGAAACATAAAACCGGCTGTGTTGTTGTTTACACACATTTAAATTATTTTGTTTTCCTTGCTAGTTTAGTAGTTCGAGTACAGTGTGGAATTGTTCGGGATTTGCAGATTTATATGATTTCTATCCCGCGGCTTGCTCAAAGATTTGGTAATTATCGTATTGAGAGAAGTGTTACGAAGAAGTTTTACTTTTAGCGAAGTTTATTGTTACCTACTATCCAAGCAAGCAGCGCATGGACAGAACGTTCATTTTCATTAAAACGTGTTCTCACGTACCTATTTAAGAAACACACAAAGTCAACAACGAGTACACATCTTTCTGTGCTTTCGACGGAAAAAGAATTATTGGTAGAATGAAGACGCGGCGGAAAAAGGTGGTAGTATACCACCTTTTTATGACGATGATTCAAAATCATATTTAAAAAAAGATAGGCGCGTAGATGTCACTTATAAATTAGTTTGTTTACTTTATTATTTTTACTGTTACCCATACTTAATTTACTTATTAAATATATTTACATATACGAATCACATGAAGGGCCTTTTTCAAGGCCACATCGGATTTCTTAACCGCTTGCAACGCGAGCGCGCATCTTCATAAAAGTGACGTGTTCTGTAACAATCACTCACTTGGATTAGATATTTGAGGTGGCCGAAATCATTTATTAGCATCATCAGGAAATCGCCATTTCAACCTTTTAAACCACCTAGTGAGTTTTTCTTCACTAACTTGAGCAATTACGAAAGACGTTTTTTTTTTGAACTGCCTACCCGGTCATAAAACCCTGTGCACGCCAATGTTCTGAATAATACATATTATAGATAATATAGCTGACCCAGCAAACGTTGTTTACCCGGGTGAAAAAGAGTGAAAATCGAGTTGTATGGATTTTTCAATGCCAAATCATAATACAATTAAAATAAAAAATTGTAAAAAAAAACAAAATTAAATATTTAGGGGTGGGTCACCCTTATCATTTAGGGGTACGAAAAATAGATCGTAACACAAAAAATTTCATAAAAATCGGTTTTGCCGTTTCGGAGGAGTTTGGTAACAAACACTGCGACACGATAATTTTATATATTAGAAGATTACACCCAGACAGAACAAATGATTGTGCTCATCACACAAAGATTTGTCCTGGGTGGGAATGGAACCCACGACCTGTCTCAGCAGTCAGGGTCACTAACCACTAGACTAACAGGCCAGTCTAAATATAAAATTATTCTATAATTTTAACCCAGCAAAGAATTCTGTATTCATTACCTATTTAGTCGCTGGCTGATATCCGTCAGAATGGCGGGTGTATGACTTCCAAAAAAATCAAAAATAAACTATATAAATGTACGTTTTTGTACTAAAATAAGTATGAATGTACGCGTCTGTATGCGAAGCAAACATCATTTTAAAGTAATCCGCCATCCTGATGTCAGGTTGGCGGGTGTATTTTAATTCAATTAACTTTTTTCAAATTTGACAATAGGAATTAAATGTACGTCAATTGTGCATACAGGAACACTATTTGAAACCTTCTTAAATGTTATACAAGCTCTGATATTGTAAAAACGCACGTGAGCCGCCACCCTGACGCCAGAATGGCGGGTTGATTCTAAACCAATCAAACTATTTTGATCAACCAAATAACAAATAAATGTACGTCTTATGTTCTTGTCAGATAGTAAAACAAAACTCGATTAAATAATTCACAGCATGATTTAATAAATTTTATAACATTTGACTATAAAGAATACAGTGGGAAATCAACATTTCTGCAATTCTATTTAATCCTGGCTTCAGATCATCATAGCACATCCACATACCATCATCCCTATCTATACTAATTTTATAAAGAGGAAACCTTTGTATTTTTGTATGTTTGTATTGAATAGGCTCAAAAACTACTGGACCGATTTCAAAATTTCTTTTACCATTACTTAGAAGAATTCTTCCGAATCCTTATAGGCTATATTTTATCCCGGAAAATAGATAGGATTTTTCGTGGTAGTGAAAATTGTGGAGTAAGGCGTCGAAAAAACTGCCGTACGTTAACGATTCTCGCGAACGCTGCCTAAATGGTTAGAGATGTATGGTTGACTTCTATAGAAAAGTTGTAGAACTCAATAATGCCTACAAAAAAGTCCGCGATAGTATAAACCAAACATTTATATTTTAGCCATTATAACCACTTTTCCATAGAATAAAAGTAATTAAAATTATTAGCCTATGTTTATTGATCATAATATGATCAATAAACATAGGCTAATAATTTTAATTACTTTAATACGACGATAATATTATTATCGTCAAATACTAATCCTTATCCAAATAAACTATTTATTGAACAAGATTGTTTCAATAGCTATAAATTACTTTTTATTTTATTCCAATCGGACAATCCATTCAAAAGATATTACGAATTTAAAATTGTAATTGGTATTAAAATGAATGATGGTGTCGCACGACTCGCACGGCGAAACCGCAGGGGAGGGGGGTGCACATCTATGAAGCAGGTTGCCGCGCGGCTCACTCGCGCGGTCGGCTCAGAGAGTTTAAAAAATAAATGTCCACCCGTGCGAAGCCGGGGCGGGTCGCTAGTCCTATATGAATGCGCTTTATAGTTCCCTATTGCATCATAATTAGAAATTAAGCTTGGAGGTACATATTCAAGCATTTCTATGTCAGGGTGGCGGCTCACGCGCGTTTTACAATATCATAGCTTGTATAACATTTAAGGTTTTAAATAGTGTTCCTATATGTACAATTGACGTACATTTAATTTCTATTGTCAATATTGAAAGAAGTTAATTGAATTAAAATACACCCGCCCAGGATGGCGGATTACTTAAAAATTATGTTTGCTTCGCATACAGACACGTACATTTATACTTATTTTAGTACAAAACGCACATTTTACGTACATTTATATAGTTTATTTTTTTGGAAGTCATACACCCGCCATTCTGACGGATACGCTGGCTGGCTACTAATTCCGACAAAGGGAGAAAACAGATCTTCGCTAGGTGCCCTAAACTTTTGAGATTCAAATGGGCCAAGCTGGGATAAACTCTCCCTAGATTCGGCCACACCTATAAACCTTTATAACTTTTGAACCAGTGACCGTCTAATTCTGATATTTGGCGACAATTTTTTATGTTATCAAAATGAAAATACCTGGTGGTGGCCATACTAGTGTCACATTGTACCGTGCTAGCTACAGAAGCGTGATTTCACGCAATATTCAGGTTTTGCGCCTTCGTAAGTGACAAAACTGATAATCCTAGTTAAAGTGCCCCAATGGTCTTCAACAAGACGACAAGAGTGCACATGGAAAGGTGGTTAAAAATGAAACAACAAGTTGGTTCTCATTATAAATATTATTTCAACACTCCGTTTACCCTAAAAATTTACAAGTCTCAGTATCCGCAGCGACGAATCGTCATTAAAATAATATTTACAGAGAAGCTTTATATTATAAACGTATGAATTGCACTGTCATGTACTCATCCTCACTAGGACACAAATACAAATCACATATACATAAGATATATGAACAGTACAAGTCATAGAGAATATTCATTTTATCAACCTTTAACTAAACGCCCTTACTTCACAACTTGACTTTACTGTACGTAATCCATGGAAAGTAAAACAAACATTGCAATGGCGAATATAAATCTAACAAATAATGTTATCTATTAACACACAAAACTATCAATTTAAATACAAAAATATCAATTATATAACATAAGTATAATTATAGTAAAATATTTTACTAAAAATAGCAACAGTTAAGTTCTAAGTGCCGGCAGTAACAGAGTACATTCGGTATGAATAAAATCGTGAGCCAGGCCAAATCACCAAGAAATGGAGTACGAATAAATGTTCTATATTACAAAATGATATGAAAACATCGGTCGCAATAATATCAATTCAAAATACATCAACCTCGCAAAAGGATTGACCGAACGAGTCCCAGATCTGAAACATGTTGCGAGAAATTATCAGAGCGTCGACAATCACGAGATGCCTCAAACAATAGACGGTTCCAACGTTTTATTTTCTCCAAAATATGACGAATTTCTTTGGTTTTAACAACTAGCCTATTGTAACATAACACGAACCTCACACGGGCTGTCCGGCGGCATGCTGTAACAAGTTGTTACTGTTGTCCGCTCGGCAGGTGTTACACTAAGAAGTAAGGCGTCGAATTGACGTAGCTAGCGTTAAACTAAGCTCTAGAACTAAACCGATAGAGATATTTGAGTAGAACCGTGCGATGTGGTGCGGTGCGGGAGTGTGGTGGGTTCACATGGCGAGGGCCGCGGAGCGTTTGTCTCTGTTCTTGTTGCGGGCGACGGTACGGGCCTTGCATGCGGCGTTGTTTTGTAGATGCTGGAATAGACAAACATAAAATGCTTATAACTTATCTCTTTTTAACATAACACTAAAAGGACAACAGTTGAAGAGTATAACAAAGATCTCTATATTGGATACAAGGTTTAGAAACAGTCGCACAGCATTTTTTCCGTCACCATCAAACTCTGTGTTTACTTGTACGAAATATAAATTTTAGTCTTCTAAAATTTCTTCATTCGCTGAAATGATTTTGAAGGCATTTCAGTGGATGAAACTAGAAATGTACCTATCGAATGACCTCATCAACCTGAGCACGCTCAGAAAGATTGGAGTCGATAATCACACCCAGATCTATATCGGTTTCGGTATAGTCAATGTGAACACCGTCGAGATACAAAGGCATCAGAGATGCAACATCAGTCGCAGTGCGAACTAATCTGCAAACCAAATGACTTTGCCTAAAGCTGATGCAATCCAGGACTGCAGAGCCAACGTCAGCTACAATAAAATGCTGGTAAAGCTGCAAGTCATCTGCGTAGAGATGAAAACTAGAGTACGTTACTGTGGTAATAAAGTTCATGAAAATTGTAAAAAGAAGAGGAGAAAGGACACTACCCTGAGGAACACCCTCAGTGAGGTTACATCAATCAGAGGAGGACTCCTATAAGAGAACACACTTATCGCGTCTTCGGAGATAAGAACTGAACCAAGCTAAAGTGGAAGAAGAGTAATTGATACATTGGAGATACAAAGTAAAATGTCGAAATCCACAGGGTTGAATGCGTTACTAAAGTCAAGCAATGCAAGAACAGTAACGGTAAGTTATTATGAGTTTGTTGTCAATTGGTATTTGATAGTAGTCTTATTTTGATCTACGCTAGACTTTTGGGATAAACAGGTTTTCTGCTATTTAATTTAATAAAAAATATAATCAAATTTTAAATAATACGTATTTAAAGTAGCTATAGTATCGCTAATAGTTATGCGACTTCCGTCATATCCTTACGAAGTTAGGGCAGGTTGTTAGTCTTTCATTATATCTTATCTTATCTTATACCTTTAAACGAGCAATTCTTGTATATATATATATAATTGGAATCTCGGAAACGGCTCCAACGATTTTCATGAAATTTAGTATACAGGGGGTTTCGGGGGCGATAAATCGATCTAGCTAGGATTCATTGTTAGAAAATGTTATTTTATTCGTGTTTTCAATAACCAACTTTATCGATAATCAACTTGAACATAAACTTCTTATTTTAAACACAATTTCCCTATAAATACCGAGCAAAGCTCGGTCATCCAGATATTAATACATGAATAGGTCAATATTCACAGTGAGTGAGCACAATAAAGTGGTACGGCTACATACCCGCTGCAGCTTGTTGAGTTTCTTCTGCGGGCCGTTGGCGAGCGGCGCCGCGTCCTGCAGCTCCAGCGCCGCGCGCAGGCGCACACAGCGCGGCGCCAACACCTGCAGCGCGCCGCCGAGTGCGGCCGCCAGCGCCGCGTACGCCGCGCCGCGCGACCACTGGCTCCACGACGCGCTCTCCGCGCCCACGCGCACCGACATGGACGACACCTCGCCCTCCTGCAACAGGAACGTCATTAGCGTTATATACTTTCAGCAGAACTCCTGCATGCTCACTTTTAAAGCGATAATCGCATAGTATAACCAACAAGTCGAATGCACGATGCATGTTTAGTGACGAGTAGGATGCACGAAGCTTATTTTCGTAGTAATGTTTGTATAATATAACGTATATAATATAATGAATAACATTCACACTCAAATCAAATTATTTTTATTTCACAAAAGCCTACAAGGACACTTATAAAACATTAGAAACTAGGTGCACGGTTCCAAATGGTTGATTCCTATGGAGAAGAGCCAACAAGAAACTCCACGGTTACTCTTTTAAAAATAATGAGCTTTTACAATGTTTTTAAATTACAGTGTTAATAGGTATGCGAGAACAGTGTAGAACTGTCAACAAGTACTACTAAAACCACCAACCAACCAGGTACTTAACAAAATAAGAAAATTGTCTACAGTCTACAAGACCTACAACATTTTCACATTCACAAAATATAAAAGAATTTACTTAAATGATAGTATTACATAAATAAAACATAATAACCTATTTAAAACAAATGTCATTATTATTATGACAACCAATATTGAAGAAGTCAAATTAGAATTGTATGTATATAATGTCAAATTGTGAATAGAGTATGTCAAAGAAGAATGTAAAAAAAAATCTTAAATAAATAATGTACAGACGCCAACACATCAAGCTACTACAATCTGTCAGATATCTTTGATAGATTTTCGACTTTATTTCTAGAGCATTAGGTTCAAGGTTCATTGGGAAAAATTGACAGTTTCGGGTAGCTTGACCTGGTGGCGTCTGTACATCGTCATTTGGAAGCAGTTAATAGAAATTTACATGGTCATCCTGTAATGAGCTACCAGGGAAGCCACATGTGCAGATGGAGTTATTGCCAAACTTCCTTGTCTTGAACGTAGTCTTTTATCTTATAATATGCATTTTTGATAAGGACACGCTTAATGTATGATTTGAACTTTCCGTAGCTAAGTTCAGTAACCGACTTTGGCAACTTGTTATAGAAGCGGATACTGTTTATAAGAAATGATTTACTAGTTTTAGTTAATCTAAATTTAGGTATCACAATTTCATTTTTACTACGAGTATTTATATTATGGGAATCGCTTCTTAGTTTGAAAAGGCCTAAGTTTTTGCGAACATACAAGATACATTCTAAAATATAAAGAGAAGGTAGAGTCAGTATATCAATTTCTGTAAATTTGATTCTGAGAGACTAGCGAGGCTTCATTTTATAGATTGCGCGGATTGCCCTCTTTTGTAAATTAAAAACTGAATTTACGTCGGCTGCAGAACCCCACAGCAGAACGCCATAAGATATAATACTGTGGAAATAAGCAAAGTACACTAATCTAGCAGTAGCTATATAGGTCAACTGCCTTATTTTTCTTACTGCATATGCAGCAGAACTTAATCTACCTGAAATTGCTGTAATGTGGGCACCCCATTGCAATTTTGAATCTAAGGTTGGACTTTTAATCCTATTCACTAACTTGACAATTGGAGGGGTTTTGACAAAAAAAAGATAGTGAGGTGCAAGAATGAATGAAATTGAATGAACTTGAAATAATGTACTTACATGCAAAATTTGTAATTTAAATGTAATAACTTGTCTTAAAAAAAGATGTATACTATATCGATATATATGTAGTCTATGGCTGTCAGAGGAAATAAAATGACTATAGTGAAAAATAAGCAAATTGACATGATTTTTATATTTAGTTTTGTTTCAATCAGAAGAAAATAGAAAAAGGAAATAACGGTTATTACAAATTATTAATTATTCTTATAATCCACACCTAAAAACTATTTTTTAAAGTTTTATTTAATTTAAACCATTTTATCATTCATTCTTTATGCGAAATCGTTCACTACCCCGACACTATTAGTTTTAGAATGGTATCATTATTTTGCATTGAACTGTCAAGTTAGTGAATAGGATTAAAAGTTCAACTTTAAAGTAATTCCTAGAAATTTAGTTTCCGAAATAACATCTAGTTTCTTGCCGTCAAGTTTTAAATTTAGATCTACTTGGGGTACATTTGATAATGAGAATTTAATACATTTAGTTTTGTTTGCATTAAGTAAGAGATTATTAGCTGCAAACTATTTTGAAAGAACAGCTAGACCCTCGTTCACATGTAAGACATCCGTATCTTTTCTATCTATTTTAAAAATAAGAGAAGTATCATCAGCGAATAAAATTATATCCGAAAAGTTAGCCATCATGTAAGGATGGTCATTAACGTAAACTAGAAATAAGAAAGGGCCAAGAATTGAACCTTGGGGCACACCCATCTTAACAAGAAACCCCGAGGACGTCACCCCGTTAACATTTACTTTTTGCTGCCTGTTTGATAAATAGGAAAGAACAAGATCAGCAGCTTGTCCACGAATTCCGTAATGGTGTAATTTACAGATCAGAGTATTGTGGTCAACGCAGTCGAACGCTTTTGAGAGGTCACAGAAGATGCCAATTGCATCCTGGGAATTTTCCCAGGATTCCAAAATGTGACTGATGGGTTGTACTCCCGCGTCACTCGTTGACCTACCTTTCGTGAAACCAAACTGCCGACTATGTAAAATCCCATTAGAGTTGAAATGAGCTAACATCTGGTCCAGCATGATTTTTTCATAAATTTTGCTCAATACTGGTAGCACAGATATGGGTCTATAATTAGAAGGATCAGTCTTACTACCCGATTTGAAAATTGGTACTACTTTACTATGTTTCATTAAATCAGGAAACGTACCGCTATCTAAACATTGATTAAATATGCCTGTCAGGACAGGAGCAATTGTGTCAATGATATCTTTAAGAACTTGAACCGAAATCCCCAATAAGTCTTCTGTGTTTTTTATGATAAGACTTTTAAATAATGACACTAGGCGCGTGCTATGCTCACCTGTTTTGAAATATTTTTTAATGAGCACGGCCAGCTTAAGCTCTTTAGGAACTATTATTATTGACATGATTGATTGATTGTACCGTGTGGTGCCGGACGTAAAGAATAACACCACCCCATTTCTTCCTGTGGGTGTCGTAAAAGGCGACTAAGGGACTTACTAGAGAATGGGCAGCAGCGTTCTCTATGCATTTTACCACCATACTGCGATCGCCAACCCGCCTGCCAAGCGTGGTGATTATGGCAAAGCCCTCCAAATTGGGGGAGGCCCAGGTCCAGCAGTGGACGTCTTGCGGCTGAAGTGATGGTGTTTGTGATTATTGACAAAAATTTTAAGAATTAATGTCTTTAATATAAACAATAATAATTTATATCTATCATGACGCGTTTGTTTATAATTTTCTGTCTACCTAATCCAGTCTCAGATGGATATTTGTCCGTCAAGTTTTAATTTTTGTAAATCATATTGAATAAGAAAGTACTAAATAGACAAACAGCTCTAAATTTAATCTCATCATAACGAGAGTGTATCTCTGAAGATAAATATTACAAAATAAAATCATTTTTAAGTGTCTGTGTACTGTGTCCGCTTAGATCTTCTTAACTATACTTTAAATTTTGATCCAGTTTTTATTATCATTTAGATCAATTAATCTGGAACGTTTTGATGTATACTTCATTTATACTTCACTCAAATACAGCACATAAACCTCGATGTTTCACATATATAGCCATGAAGCATGTGGAACTTACGAAGCAGGAGCGGGTTGTATATGCAACGTACCTCGAAGTACTTCAGGATGTCTCTGAAAGTGGCTCTCTGTATCTTGCGGTCTCTCTTGGCGCGGAACTTGTGCGAGTCTCGCGCTAACTCGCTGAGTCTCGGCAATAGTACGTCCACGTGCGCTGTGAGCGGGTTGTCTGAGCTGTCGTCGTCTGTCACTGTCTCGTACGCGATGGCGAGCGCGCCGCCTGCTGCCATGCGGACCTGGGGGACAGACTCAGAAGTTCATTGGAACAGCTCACTTAGATATTCATTGTCTGGTGTTAAATACAAACTTAGGTAAGTTACCTCAAGTGACACAGCCTCCAACAACTCCCCAAGCCTGGGAAAGCTGGGCGCCTGGTTGTTGAGCAGTGACAGCGCGTGGTTGGGCGACAACAGCGGCAACAGTAGTGCCCAGCCGTCCAGTGCGGCGGCGTGCCACGCGCCTTCTTCCACGGCTGCTCCTGATACCTTCACACTTCCGTCACCCTGGGAAAGATTAATATGAATTATTCGAATCAACTAAACCCTTAGATTTAATAAGCTCGTGCTCACGATTAGAGAAAAGTGAAAGAGTTCTCCCTTTCGGATCAGAGATTCGCTTTGGGTCGTTAAGCAAGGGAAGCGTAATGATTCCGTAATAGATCGTGCTATTAACATCGTCAGTAATCAACTGCTGACGTTTGCTTTTAAACAAAAGTCTCATCCGCAAACAGTACTATATCATAAGTATTCTTTATGAGATAAGAAAAGTAATTTAAATAAGAAACAAGAAAGGACCAAGAATTGAGCCCTGTGGGAGTCCCATTGTTAATATAAATTCGGCAGATCTTTCTCTACTAACATCAACGCTCTAAAACGTATTAGTACTAAGTGTGAAGTAAGAAGATTCGGAGCGGTGTTTCGCATCCCGTATTGATGGGGTTTCCTGATGAACGTATTATGAATAACGCAATCGAACGTCTTGGATAAATCACAAAAGATGCCCAGAGCGTCGTATTTTTTTTCAATGCATTTTAAAATATATGTCCTAAGACTTGAACACCAGATCATATCATAAGCTGAACGACCGCACTAAAACCGAACTGTTTGCTAAGTAATCGTGTTTATTAACAGGTTAACTCGTCATGAGTACTCAAATTTGGGCCAATTCTAAATCCATGAAAAAAAAAATCTAAGGTCCATCTAAATATTATTTATACCAACTCAAATCAGTGTAGTCATTTGTTGTGGACAAAATATTTGAAACGAATCTGCTTTTACAGAAAATAATTGACATTTATTTACCTTGAGATAGCTGCCGCTAAAGATGGTTTCGTACATGCGCATAACCTCTAAGATCTCAGATAGGTCATCCTCCATCAGGTAGCATAGTACGGCCAGTGATGAGCAGCACTGGAAAATACAGAACATGTTGTTAGGCATAGATACATCATTTCTGTTGAGTCCACAGTTAAGTTTTATCATACATTTTGTTTAATGGTGCTTTTGATTGGACCAATAATAGAAATGTTGCGAAAATATACATATGCATGTGTAGATTTGAAGATATGAAGCCATTAACATTGTTGATGGATGGGGCAGTATATCAAACATAATGAATTTTTTGTCCTTTAACAGTGATGAACTCGTAACTTGGTTTCAGGAGAATGTCAATATAGAAAGTTTTCTTGGCAAAAAGTGACCTAAGACATAGTATCGTGTGTGTATGTGATGTGATGTTTACCTCAGTGCGTGCGTCGAGTGAAGCAGACTTGTCAATAGCGGCGGCAGCGAGCGCAGGCCGCACCTCGCGCACGAACTCCTCCTCGCCTTCTTCGCCGATCTGAGGGTACACGAGCTGGTGGTGAGTTGGCGTTTACAAAATAGACTGGTCATGGTAGTAGAGACACTTAATTCATCAAAATGACATATCCTAAAGCAGCCGAAGAAGATGAAGCTAAAGAGTTACATTTTTTGACTGGAAAGTATAGAAGAATGGAGAGGTTTTGGTCAGATTTAAAGGGGTTTTCAGGCAGGAGAAAATTGGAACAAGAAATCATTCTTAAATTGAAAGAGGGTAATGGTGCAGTATGAGTCAAATCAAGTCAATATGGTAATTATCACCTGTAAAGCCAGCAACGGCGCAATAGCAGCAGCTGCCTTCCTCTCTCCGTCCTTGCCTCGTCGTAGTGCGCGCGACACATGGTCGGCCAGCGTGGCGCGGTGTGGAGTCAACAAGCCATCTAGCGCTCGTCGTTGTAATGACGCGCGGAGCGAAACAAATGCACCCGCGCGTGCTGCGTTCGCACGTGCGTTTAGTGACTCGATTTGTTCTAGGACCTTCTCTTCGAATTTCTCTTGGATCTCGGTTTCTATGGAAATTAAATATTTTTGCATTATTACAGATTAATTATCATTAGATTCGTAAAATTACCTTTTTGTCTAGACAGAAAGTACAGCACGCGCTAAGAAGAAAAAACGAATGAAATATGTATCTGTTTTGTTTACCGACCTATTTCGGATTTGTATGATGTTTTTCATTCTTCGTATTTAACCCATTCACTGCCACTTAAATTTTAAAAACATCACCTGGGTGCCACTTAATATTTTTCCTTTGGCAAGACCTTCACAACACCAACCGTTTTTTCCTTACCAAAACAAGAATGACAGTTCGCAACAATAACTAACAGTTTTTCCACATTTAACTATTGTTTCTAGCCGTGTATGTTGGCAAATATTTAAATAAATTCTATCATTTTAAAGTAATTCCAAAGAACGTCCTAAAGTACACTCAACGCATATGGTGCGTTGGTGGCATGACGTAGTTATCTCGATCAACGCAAATGGTGCGTTGGTGGCATCGAATGGGTTAATAGCGTGTCATCTTGAGTTTTATAAACGTAATGTTTAATGTTTTAATTATACCGTTAAAATAAAGTTATATTTAACCTCTAAGTCCCTGAGATACCACATTTGGTATGGACACAATGGTTTTTAATTGTGTCTGGAATTACGGCATTCCACAGGTTAAGTAATTGTCTGTTGAACTATATCACATTACTATCGCAAAGAGCAGCTATCCTAATAAGGTTTACTGCATGAGGAAGGCCTATAACCAACTGTTGACGTCTACGGATATACACTGTATGTTACATTATGTATGTTATGTTTTGAAAAAATGGCAGCTTTTTATACATATTATTCCTATGTTATCTATTATGTAGTAGGCAACACACCTGTTGGTAGCGAGATAAAGAATATATAGATGAAAGTATTTTGTACTTTAGTATTTATGTTTATTGAAATTATTAATATTCTTTTATAGGCTTATTCATAGTGTTTACATGGAAACTATCGACAAGATTATATTCAAATATGGGACATCGTTTATAACCAAATTTTCTGCCAGTTATTTTTTATAGACGAACTTTTCATAGGATTTGAGACGAAGGTTTTTTATAAAGAAGTAATTCTATAGCTGGTGTCACTTTCATTTAATGAAATATGCATGCTTATCACTTTGTTTATCACCGGAACGTTATTTTTATTTCTCAATCTTTATCAGTGGTACAACAAATACAATACAACTTTTTACACTAATTGATAACGTGACCTCAACAGCGATACGAGTTTACACCAAAACATGAAAGAAAACCTTTCGAATATGGCGGTCGAAACTCATGCCCGGTTTCTGAGGTACTCTTATCGGTAGTTTATCTGTTCATTAGCGCTATTGGTTCGATAACTTGACAGTTTGCGTTTCCGAACACCGCAATGTAAGATAAACTCCGTTTAAACTGACTTATTTTATCTGACCAATGTGTGGCGTTTATCGGTTCCATAACTTTATTTGACGTTCCATAACTTTATTTGACGTTTCATTTCAAACTATATCAACTCGCTTTTAATCAAACGCCTAATCAAGTTTGTTGAGCAATAATGCACAAATACGGCTCATTGCATGAATATTTAGTTTTTAAGAATTTATTTTATAAGTACCTACCACGTTGTACACTTTATGTTATTTTTTTCTTCTTCATCTTGTCTTTGCACGGAATACAACTATTAAATCATCGGAAGCTGTTTATTCAAAATATTCTGGATATAAACCCCAAAAGTTTCTTTTCTATTAATGTACAAGTTGTATGTGATGCAAAGTTATACATTTCTGATATAGATGCTCAGGATGCTCGTTGCATGACAGTACCGTGTATCATAACTCATTCCTATGAGCGCGACTCGATAATAATGAAGTAGATGGTCACCGCATGGGAGACAGTGCTTATCCTTGTAGAAAGTTCATAATGACACTATTCTTAAATCCAGCTACAAATGCGGTAAAACGTTACAATGAAGCACAAATAAAGACCAGAAACACAGTTGAAAGAACATTTGGTGTGTGGAAAAGAAGATTTCAATGCCTCTCTAAAATTACGGTTAAAATTAGATCACACATTAGCTGTAATTGATGCAACAGTTGTGTTACATAATATAGCTCTAAAGCAAAATGATTCACTGATAATTGATTCTGCTTCTGAACAAGAAATCGTAATAGACTCTGTTGATCAACCCCTTTCGTATGTAGGAAGCCATGTCCGTCGGTTATTGTTGGAGCAATATTTTAGGTTGCTAAATTCCTCTTTTATAAATAATTCAAACTGGAAAATTTTCATATTGTACAATTATTTGTGTCCGTTTCGACCGCGCGGCCACGGCGAAATTAAAAAAAAAAACAATGCCAAGATTTTGTAAAAATTTGTAGAAGTTGATTCCCAAAACCATAAATTTGTCAAAGTTACGGTTAAAAAGTTATAAGGGTTTGAACGTGGCCGCGCCATTGAAACGCGGCGAACCGCGCGGCCACGGAGATCTTGAAAACTAAGCGTTGCAGAGATCTGAAATTCAGGTAAATAACAGATTGAATTTGTAAAAATTTGTAAAAATATAGAAAAAAATCCTAGGTTTATATTTGGGGAGCTATAAGACTAAAACTCCATGGCCGCGCCATCGAAACGATGAAAAATACGTTGCCGCCGATATCTCGCTGAAAAAGCATCGCAGGGGTCTGAAGTTTTTTGTAAAACGTAGATTTGAATTTGTCGAAACTTGTAAAAATACTACAAAAAATCCTAGGTTTATGTTTCAGGAGCTGTAAGACTAAAACCTCATGGCCGCGCCATTGAAACGGTCAAAAAACACGTTATCGCTGATATCTCGCTGAAAAAGCATCGTAGGGGTCTGAAGTTTTTTGTAAAACCTAGATTTGAATTTGTCGAAACTTGTAAAAATACTACAAAAAATCCTAGGCTAATATTTCAGGAGCTGTAGTACGGTATCGCGTAGAAATAAGTCGTGATTATTTATCGAAGAAAGTAATTGTAAAGCGAGTTTTTTTTTTTTGTAAACAACACCTATTAATATGTAAAACTACCGATACTAGGCAAAAAACATGTATTTTTTCGGTATTTATAACTTTCAATACGTTTTGAATATTTCGATAGGGTGACCATGGCTTTTTGTTTACAGAAAACTTTCCACCTATCGTTTTAGAAATTGTATCTCAAGGATTCTAAATTCAATTAAAATGAAACGGATAAAATACAAAATCATATGTTTATTTCTTTTAAATTCACTTAAATCATTGCTTGATTTGACAATACTGTAATTTTGAGTACACGTGCCAGAACCATAACAAATAACTTTGCACAACATTCGTAATTCCTGTAAGATAGCATTATTTGATGAATAATTGTGGAATCAAACACATAACTTATGTCTAAGACTAAATTCTGCCAGAAATAACCCCCTGTAATTAACAGTATTATGTCATAAGTAACGTGTAATTAACTCATGCATTCCAACATTGAATTGCACTAAAGGAATTAACCATAAGGCCACACACACTACAGTACACAGGAGCGAACAGAACGCGGGTGCAGCGCGGGAGACGAAGGCTGTATAACCAATCACAGCAGTCCAATATGTGAGAGATATCCCGGCCGCTGCACCCCGTCTTCCCGCCAAAGGCTTTTTTGTTGATCAGTCGTCGTTTTACTTTCAGTTAATTCGCACGGATTGCTCGTTGGTGTTTTAAATTTTGACATTCCTACGGACTTTAATTTGTGCACTGTTTCGGACATTTGTTATCTTTGGAAAACTACGTTCTGCTGTTACAACTTCGAAAGCGTAAGGTAAGGCGTAAGCCTTAGGATTTGATTTCAAATTAATACTTCTTATCAAGGTTTTATTCATACTAATTACTCTCTTCTCTTACCACTTAATACTTTTCCTATTTTTTTATAATAAATAAAAAATATCAGCTGTTCCATACATGTTGACGCATACGAGTTATGCGATCGTAAATGTATGGAACAGCTGATATTTTTTTTCGCGATTTCAGGTTTGGTCCCATAGTAAAAGTTGTTCATAATGATGAGCTAATTCACGTGTTTAAGTATCGATCACTGCTTACCAGTCACCCTATATAGTAGTGTAAGTAAGTGTAAGCAAATAATCTGTGATTTGTGACTTTGAAAGAAAGTATAAGTAAATAATCTGTGATTTGTGAGTTTGAAAGAAATATATGTGTTAGGGTAAGTAAATAATCTGTGATTTATATGATTATAAAAGAAATATAAATATGTTTTTTGTATCTTGTCGTTTCATTTTAATTTAATTTAGAATCCTTGAGATACAATTTCCAAAACGATAGGTGGAAAGTTTTCTGTAAACAAAAAGCCATGGTCACCCTATCGAAATATTCAAAACGTATTGAAAGTTATAAATACCGAAAAAATACATGTTTTTTGCCTAGTATCGGTAGTTTTACATATTAATTGGTGTTGTTTACAAAAAACTCGCTTTACAATTACTTTCTTCGATAAATAATCACGACTTATTTCTACGCGATACCGTACTACAGCTCCTGAAATATTAGCCTAGGATTTTTTGTAGTATTTTTACAAGTTTCGACAAATTCAAATCTAGATTTTACAAAAAAACTTCAGACCCCTACGATGCTTTTTCAGCGAGATATCGGCGATAACGTATTTTTTGACCGTTTCAATGGCGCGGCCATGAGGTTTTAGTCTTACAGCTCCTGAAACATAAACCTAGGATATTTTGTAGTATTTTTACAAGTTTCGACAAATTCAAATCTACGTTTTACAAAAAACTTCAGATCCCTGCGATACTTTTTCAACGAGATATCGGCGACAACGTATTTTTCATCGTTTCGATGGCGCGGCCATGGAGTTTTAGTCTTATAGCTCCCAAAATATAAACCTAGGATTTTTTTCTATATTTTTACAAATTTTTTACAAATTCAATCTGTTATTTACCTGAATTTCAGATCTCTGCAACGCTTAGTTTTAAAGATCTCCGTGGCCGCGCGGTTCGCCGCGTTTCAATGGCGCGGCCACGTTCAAACCCTTATAACTTTTTAACCATAACTTTGACAAATTTATGGTTTTGGGAATCAACTTCTACAAATTTTTACAAAATCTTGGCGTGGTTTTTTTTTTAAATTTCGCCGTGGCCGCGCGGTCGAAACGGACACAATTATTTACGTATAATGGGGACACAAATAATAAAAAACATATGAACTTGGCTATACATTTATATTTCGAGTTAAATATGCACTTCGATAAGAAGCATCTTGTCTCTTTCAGTAAAATGTTAACTACGTTTTCCAGATTCCATTATGTTATTATATAAAAGAATGGATTAAACGCAAACTATTTGAAAGACATGTAACCGACAGCGAAGTAAAATTAATATCAGGAATCATAAACAATGAGCTGAGTAGATACTGTGACAATAGAAAAAAAGGTTTTACCCTTATATATAAAAAATGACTTTACATATTTTTAATTAAAATAATATTTATTTAAATAATTTACCCTTGAAAAAAAAATATTAAACCAGTTTTAAAGACCATTTAAATAATAAAAATCAATTTTAGATGCAATCTCATTAACAGACCCATCTAGCGGCATCTAAAAAACTAGTTGACAGTTTCATAGTTATTGAATGGTTTGTTTTGTATTCAGAAACGCAGTGACAGTTAGCCGACGTTTATCTTATGCATAACTTTATTAAATGAATAGTTGTTGAGAGTTTATCTTGGAACTTCAGAAACCGGGCATTAGTCAACTAAATCATGTTCTGAATCAAAATTTTGAACATCTAACGCACATCCTAAGCCTGTGGATCCAGAAGTATTGAATTTTGCACAAGAGACCCTTATACGTACTTTTTCATCATCATCTGCCTAGCCTTTTCACAACTATCGGTCGGCTTCCAGTCTAACCGGATGCAGCTGATTACCAGTATTTTACATGGAGCGACTGCCTATCTGACCTCCACAACCCGATACCCCTTGGTAAGACTGGTTGTAAGAGTTTCGGGATTCTGACGACCCGTAACGACTGTAAGATCTACGAAAGACAGCCGGGACCAATGGCTTAACGTGCTTTCCGAGGCACGGAAGGGTCTTGGTATGTATAGATGATCACCCATACACGAACCAACCGCGGTAAGCGTAGCTTAACGTGAACGATCAACCCGTGCGGCGTTATTCACATTATACGTACTTATTATGTGTATCGAAAAGAGCACTATGAAATAATGTTTGAAATTTCATCCCTTAAAGGGGTTAAACAGGCAATTCAGGTTTTTATGACAGTTCCTCATATTTGGTGATGGAAAAGTCCATCGAGCACAAATACATGGCTTGTCATACCCATAAAAGTCATCAGACTTGATACTAATCATAAAAACAGTACTGCGAAATATTCCACAGAACATTTTATACATCAGATCATTATTCAAAAGAGGTAACCGCTAGTTCCAAGGTCAGTCGTAACCGCGATGGTTGCGGGCTTCGCAACCAGACTTATCACTAGTTGATAGCCTTGAAAACATCCAATCGCGATAATTGTGAAGATCAAACTTGGCTCGTGAGTTTATTTATATTTACATTATTGGATTTGAAAATAGAATAATTTGCATTGTGAATGTTAGTGCCTAGAATCTATACACATTATATATGTAGGTTTTCGTGTCTGTGTGTGTTTCCGATTTTGAATTTTCACCGTTATTTAGAGAACTTATTCCGGAATGTGCATACATACATTACATTAAATTTAAATATAATAAACATAATTATTTTAATTCAGATATCAAGACCGGTACTATTACATTATAACCTAATCAACCTATTTTTGTACTAGTGTTTCTCTCTTATTTATAATTCATTATTATAATTATATATTTTTAATTATTGTTCCCCTCAACCAAAGCACCTGCCATGTAATCTCTTTACCACCCTTGGTTGACTGGTAGAGAATGCCTAAGGCATTTAGTCCGCCTTTGTACCTTTTTTTGTGTGCGAGAAATTTAAATAAATAAATAATGCCAAGATTTAAAATATGGAGATTAAAATAATTAAGATAGACTGATTCAACAAGGGCCCACCAAAGCGAAGATGAGATCCTATAAGCCAGTCTTCAATATTTCGACGCAGCTGCTCCGTATTCTGCAGATCAGGGATACCGTCGTTTTACAAAAAAATACTCAATATTTTGTCAAATTCCAAAAACCGTGGGAAACAGAGAGAGCTCGTTAGTGCTAAATCTATAGAAAGTTGTGTTAGTTACACTATTTATAACTCAAGAATGGCTGAAACGATTTAGCTGAAAATTGGAGGGGAGGTAGCTTAGAACCAGGAGACGGACATAGGATTACTTTTTATCCCGTTCGACCGCGTTCCAGTGTGACTTAACATAAAATGTCAAAGAGAATACAAGTCACTATAAAACGTGGTATGACAAAAACGATGTACCAGGTGGTCATAACTTGGTATGAGCTTATCAAACAGAAGTTTCAGCCAGAAAACGTTTTATGCCTTCGAAGTACCAGGTGGTCATAACTTTCTGCCAGGGTCGCGAGATTTGTTCGAAAGAGTTACCGTGGCCCTGGCATAGCCAACTGAAGGAACACGGGTGGGTTTTCTATACTACGTGTAATATTATAAAGAGGAAAGATTTGATTGTTTGTTTGTATTGAATAGGCACCGAAACTACTGGTCCGTATTGAAAAAATCTTTTATGTCTTGGGTAGCCTATTTATTGAGGAAGGATATAGGCTATATAACATTACGCTACGGTCAAAAGGAGAGGAGCAGCAACGAAATATGGACGAAACCTGGGAGGCAATTCGATGCGACGGGAAGGGTCACGGGAGCAAAAATTTGAGGCGGACGAAGTCGCGGGCAGAAGCTAGTAGGTATATAATACTAAGCACGTGGTACATGTATGGGTATTGGATCTAGTCACGTGTTTGTTCCGCATCACGGTACGGGTAAAGAATTCGGTAATCACAGCTACAATTTCAGTTGAATTTTAGCCAACAGTTTAATGTTTTTGTGACATGAGCTTGCTTGAATGCGTCGTTCGTGAATAGCCGGCATATAGTAGCCAAATATAATGGTATTTCGTACTGTAGATTTATTTATTTAACCAGAAGTCAACTTTCAAAGTGCCATCGAACCCGAAGTGGAAGATTGAGGAACTTAACTCATTGATGGCTATTAAGCTTATTAAGACGCTGATGTGTCAGCTAAATTCCACCTGGCTTATCGTTTAACCCCTAAAGTAGCGACAATTAAGGCGAAAGATGAGACTAGATATAAAAGAAAAGTGCATTAGGTCGTCGGTCGGTCTCACACTCTGCATGGTGCTATAAGTTAGGCCATATCGAATGTTGCAAGTGTGCAGAAACGTATTAAATATTATGCACGTGTCACATATGCACGGAATGCACTGTGACAATTTCACACATTAAAACTTGCTAAAACATACAACTTGGTAGGAAAGACAGATAAAATGCAGTGAAATAAAACGAAACAGTTATACGGATTACGGACCTTATAAGAGATTCTGTATATCAAAAAAATCAAGTTCCGTAATTAAAGCCATGCCATGCCTGCCATGTTTTCCTCTGCATCCCCCTTAGGTTAACTGGTAGTAAATGCCTCTGGCATTGAGTCCGCCTTTGTACCTACAGTAAGTTTTTATCTTTCGCTTTCTAGTCCTGAGGGGCAATTGCGTAACTTACTATCAGTAGGAATTGGTTTCATATTGATAGTAAACAACATTCATTGCGTTATTTACGTTACTGAGCCGACAATTTATTCGAAAAAATGACGCAATGGTTTAGAAATAATCTTCCATCCCATTCAGATTCAAATAGATAGTGCGTTTAGCAATTAGGGTGCTGGTAACGTCCCCAAACCAATAGATATCGCGGAAAATCCATATAATAAAAAAAAAACTACTGCTTTTTAATGTTGGTCGGCTTATTTTGCGGTGAACAACACAAGGTTATCTAAGATTTTTCCTACAACAGCTTTATTCAGCACTACATCCTCGTGAACTGACGATAAGTTTTAATTAACGATGTATTGTCAAATGTCAATATACACACCATACCACATATGACACCTTTATTCTTTCAATATAAATAAATATTCTTTAAGGAAAACTATTGAAATACTGTTTAACACCACAATCTAGGGCTCCAGCAGCATCAACAGTTTCAATGACCATAATATACATAGAGCCTTTTTTCCAAGGGCAAGCAGAAGCTACAGAAAGCCACCTCTCCCATCATGACATTCTGCTACTCATAATTCACATTTTCCACGTTTCGCATAACAAACTATTCAAAGTTATCGCTCAAACAAAACTTACTACTAAACGCGAACTATCAATTACATCTACCTACGGGAACCGTCATTAGATTGAACCTAATCAGACTAGAGCATGGATACCGGTTTACGATAATATCGAAAAACCGGATTATCGGACCAAAAATCCGATATTGGATTTCACTGATATCGGTTTTTCGATATCTATCTATACTTATAATAAAACTGTAGAGAGGTCAATTCTGTACATTGAAAATATATTCAAAATTAATATCGGAGGATGAATGGTGATCGATACTGATGCCAAAAATGCAATCAGTAATTTTTTTGTCTGTCTGTCTGTTTATGCACGCATGGGTCATAAACTACTGAAGGGATCAGTCAATTACCGTAATTACAGACACAATTAAAAAACCCTTGTGTCGATACCAAAGGTGGTATCTCAGGGACTTAGAGGTTAACCAAACTTGGAACGATTGTAGTCCATACTCCTGGGCAGGTTATAGGCTATATAACATAACGCTAAGACACAGAGGAGCCGAGCAGTAACGATAAATTTGAAGCAAGTCGGATGAAAATGCGCTTTCGAGCTCTTATCCTCGCATACATTGATCATAAACCAAAAGTATGTATTACAAAGATGATGGTTTTCAAAAGATCTACAAAAAAGTACTTAATAGTATGATCTATCTTTTATAAAATAAGCCGCAATAACATGTTTAATCGTTAGGCATTTCGACGCCCCCAAGGAATAAACCTGTATTATACTATTACTGACTTTTTACTGTTATACCATTTACCGTATATATGGGATACACATATGCAATTTTTTACAATTTTTTTTCTGCGGTAATTTCCAACGTTTTTCCTAATAACACTTTTGTTCTTTGGAAATTTTCCATTTTTATTTTACTAGAAAAATAACGAAATACATCATTACAAATTAAATTCTGTGGCTACGGTTCGGTAAAGAAATATTACTGTAAAATATTTCAGCAAAATTTCTGGTTAACGCGATTACAGAGGGGTAATTGCGGAACTTTTTATCGGTAGGAATTGGTTTAATATTCATAGTTAAACAACATTCATTGCGTTATTTACGTTGCTGAGCCGAGAATTTATTCGAACAAATGACGCAATGGTTTAGAAATAATCTTCAATCCCATTCAGATTCTGATAAATTGTGCGTTTCGCAATTAGGGTGCAGGTTTGTTATCGTAAATTTAGTGATACACATTTTCGGTAATGCACTGTTACAGGTATCATATTTTTCTATAAAATACGGGTTACACTACTTTACCCTTTTATGGTTATTTAAAATTTTACTATGATAAGTCGGTAACTGAACATTACAATCTCTCTCTGTAATGAAAAAACACGTTTAATAATCCAGTAAAACAATATTATGCCTATGATTTTTTAGAAATTTACAAGAATAATTCGGTAAGTTAACATTACTGGAATAATATTGATAAGTTCGGATCGTAAGATATCAATACCCTAAAAATTGTATGAAACCATTTTCGGTAATATGTATTTTGGTGAATAACTAATTCTGTGTACATTTAATAGTTACACTTAATACTTTAAATTTTACGGGTAAAAATGAGCTTTTCTGTCATATAACAATGCTGTCATAATTACCTTTTGTTGAAGAGATATACCCCAAAAACACTAAATCATTATTCCTGTAAAATTTGTTTTTGCGATTACCGGTTTATTCCCCCGGGGACTTCGATTTCTTCAAAGTGTATTACATACATAAATATATTGTATTTCACATAGATATATCTTTATCAAACTCCCATATTCAAAAAGAACACTTTTATATCTATTTTATAAAAAAATAACCTGGATTAACACATATGCTACTTTTTATCCCGGTAGTACGTTCACTCGGGATATTTTCCTGGCATAAGCTATTTTTTACTTATTTCATTAAATTTAATTAAGTAATGAATGATGATCATATGAATCTGTGGTATTGGTCATGGATAATTTGGCCTTGGATAATAGCGCCAGCAGCGTAAGTGGATATTTCGAAAACGTTGATTTTGCGAAAGAACTAAATAAAGAAATGGAAAGGTCACTGAAGGAGAAAATTACAAATATGCGTAATAGAAATGAAACAGAAGATGAATCTAACAGATATCTGTTAGCTTCATCTTCTGTTTCATTTCTATTATGGTGGCTATGGTGAAAATGATAAGCATAAGTTAATTCAAATTGAAAAGGCATTGTTTGAAAATGGTGGCAACCGCGGATTCTATTTAGACATGGCGTACAGATATTTACTGTCGATACCCCCTACGAGTGTAGAGTTTGAAAGAGCGTTCTCGTCTACGGCATATACGTGCAGCAAAATAAAATCGTGTCTCAACTGACAATACCTTGGTAGCGCTCTGCTACTTACGTTCCATATTTCAGCAATCGCGATCTCGTGAATTGCCGTAGTCTTCGTCGTTAAAGTCATAAGATGACTGTGTAGTCACCCCACCAATTTAATATCCAGCAGACCTTTGCGTTTATTATAATATTTCCCTATATATTATGTTACTTAATCACTTATTTTAACTTGTGTTGATTTATTATTTTATGACAGCAGAGTGTGTTAAGAAATTGTTTTTTTTTATGTTTCATACTATTTCAATTCTAATTATTATATAAGATTGCAACGAAAGATTTTTAATAATAAATATCGTTGATTAACTTCGTAATAGTATCGTATTTCTAATATTTGGACCCTAACAACGTTAAAACGAATTTGATCTTTTTTTTTGCCATAATATCAGAAAAAAATATCGTAATACCGGAATATCGGTATTAAAAGAATTAATATCGTAAAAAAACCGGTATTGGAAAAGATTCCGATAGTCCATGCTCTAAACCAGACACCCGTAGACGTCATAAGGATCGATATAATCTATTGCATAAAATATTTTCTCCGCGTACTAACGTCATGAAAGCCCACGTCATTTGTGTGACGTCACTGGTAAGTAAACAACATTGATATCACCTACAAGTTGCAAGTTGTGTGACGTAAAGGCAAATGTAATGGGTTCGCGATAGCACTGGACTTGTAAAGATTACGATAGTATTGAAAAATCATGAAATGATTGCAGTTATGCCTTTCGTCACACTATTCGATTGATTAATAGTAAGAGATAGCACTTGTCATTTAGAAATTCCTGATAATATTTTATCTAGTTGTTACATACGTTCAGGTAGATATTGTTATCTTACAGTTTACAAACTTGGTGACGAAAGGTTGTACTTAATATTTGCATTGCGACTTTTACACGTCATCATCATCATCATCATCATCATTTCAGCCAAAAGACGTCCACGGCTGGACATAGGATTCCTCCAATTCGGGGGGCTTGCCATAATCGCCACGCTTGGCAGGCGGGTTGGCTATCGCAGTATGGTGGTAAAATGCATAGAGAACGCTGCTGCCCATTCACTACTAAGTCCCTTAGTCGCCTCTTACGACACCCACAGGAAGAAATGGGATGCTGCTATTCTTTACGTCCGGAACCACACGGCACTTTACGTATTGGTTAGGAAATCACAATTAATCCTACATCGTACGTCATAGTGGCGTAGTTATTAAGGCGTGGTTAGAAGCAATTTTTTAGATATTTGACAATAGCGCATCACGGCAACAAATCAGGGTCCAAATAACTATGCGTTTGATTGTAGTTGAATCGAATGACCACTAAAAAAAAATAGACATAATTAAATTAACCAATAAATACACGGCTCAGTGGAATATTTTTTTAGGTATTTCTTTACTGGATTCAATCCAATTTATTAAAATCACATAAAATATGAGAGTTTACGCTCAACCTTTTGAAAATTATACGACGGAAAATATTTTTGAGCTCTGTTTTACTTTTGCTTTATCATTATACTATTTTCGTTTTTATTAAGTAGGTATTTTCTTAAAAATTTTGATAATACACTTAATTTTTGTCAGGCGTTTTTTCCTACGTTTGCGCAGCGCCTTAAATATCGTAGTTAAAACTATTACGAGTTCTGCTGTTTCCACGTTCTGCTCATTTCTTATCGGTGTGATTAGCTACATTCGCTTTCATAGTGCATTTTTAGTAGTAACTGTATTGTAGAATATTTAGTAAATTTTACATTCCTGTGGTTTAAAGATATTTGGCTGATATAAAAAATGAATAACTCCTATCTGGCTAACTTTAGCTGGTAATTAAAACAAATACTTAAAGACATGTGGATAGAACTTAAATTAACCTATTCCCAACTATGTGACATGGGCTTTCAGTCAAACCGGATGCATTTGATTGACTCTCTGACCTCCACAACCCAGTGGGTAACACGATACCCCTTGGTAAGACTACTTGTCAGATTTTTGGGTTTCTGACAATCCGTAACGACTGTAAAAGGTCTACGAATGACAGCTCGTGACTGAATAATAATAGCCCTTGGCCCCCCAAAGGCTGTTATTATTCAGTCACGAGCCCCTCAAGATAGCTGGGTACTTATATTTTCTAACTATCATGTTAAGCGTCATAGATATTGCTAACTATTGTATAGTACTTTTGAAGTATGCCGTTGTTATGGTTAGTACGTAATGTTCATTAGAAAACAGATTCTAATTAAAAAAATATCTATGATAAACGTACCATCAATAAGTCATTAGTGGCCGCTTCGTCAAGGTTATGTAGAAGACACTGTCCTACTCTACCTCTTATCACTGTAACAGGGATGTTAAGGAGCTCCGTAACCGTAACCGAAACTATCGGATATCCGATATAAAAATTTATCCGTAACCGTAACCAAATTCGAAATAAAAGTTTCGGATAATATCGGAGTTGTTATTACATTTTTATTTTAGGTAGATTAGATAACACTCTCTATTTATATTTATAATCATTTTTATTTTAAATAGCTGTAATAATTACTCACGAACTGATTGTAATTCCTACGAAATGGTGACATATAAATAAAACCATTTTATTAGCTATTTATATTTTACTTTTGAAATTCCTTAAAAGTTTAATATCCGTAACCGATATTATCCGAAACTAACGGATAATCCGAAATAATTTCATATCCGTATCCGGTATAATAATCATTCCTACATCCGTATCCGAAATGTCATATCCATAACATCCCTACACTGTAATATTGGAAGCCAGTGTAAAAACCAATTTCTTTTAAAAGAGTAACCACTCCACGGTTACTCTTTTAAAAGAAATTGGTTTTTACACTGGCTTGCTGGCTCTTCTCCATAGGAAACAACCAATTGGAACCGTGCACCTAGCTTCTGTTTTATAAGTGTCCAAGTAGGTTTAGGGGGCGTCCATTAATTACCCGAGGCATTTTGAGAATTTTTCGACCCCAATAGGGGAGAGGCCCCCTTGGTGAGATATCGTAAGATTTTCCTCAACTCCCTCCCCCCTCCCCTAATCTCACGCGAGATTCTTCAAAACTTCTATTTGGGCTGTACACGTGTTGGATTATTGAGAAAAAAAAAAACAAAAAGAAGAAAATTTTCTTAGACCAAGAATAATTTCTTAACTCAAGAATTTATTCTCTTGAGTCAAGAAAATAATTTTCTTCAAAATGGTATTCTTGGTTCAAGATTTTGGCTCTTGAGTAAAGTTATTTTTTTTTTAATCAGTGTACTATTGTCTCAGATTTGGCCATAATTTAGTGTAGAAATAATTTTTCACGCTATTTTACACTGTTTTCTGCGAGAAAAATAATTACGTGATATTTGCTAAGACCCCCCCCCCAGGTGAGATTTGGAAAGATTTAGCTTGATCCCCACCCCCCCTAGAACAGCTCACGTAATTAATGACGCTCCATTATGTGAAAAAAAAATTGATTTGATTTGACAGCATTATTTATTTGTAAGCTCTCATCGTACTAACAAATATGGATGTAATCGCAAGATGAATCTGAAATAAATTTTTATTTATTTATTATATTATCAGCCTATACCACGCGGGCCCAGTTCGGGTTGGTAGATGTCACATGACTTCAAATTTTTGGTTCTAGGACATGCCGTTTTTCTCACGATGATTTCCTTCACCGTTTTGAGAACAGCGGTGATGAAATTATTTACACGTAAAGCGCCTGCCTGGGTTCGAACTCGCGACCTACATCTCGTAAGCCAATACCACTGAGCACACACACTATGTAAATGTGACTAGATTTTTTTTATTGCTGAATGGGCTTGCTCTTGATTTCGATCACGCCTGTTGGAAAGCAATGGATGATTCGTAAAGCCGTCTATTAGACATAACAAACTATTCAAACGTGCCATATTCTTCCTAGGTCAACCGGTCAACGACATGGCCTTCGCGTTTGTGCAAAAATAAATTCCAACAAAAAAAACCTAATACGCAAAAGTATTGTAGAACAGGTAATAGTATAATTATATTCTGCTTTAGAAGTTAATTTATAAAACTATTCTTATGTAAAACACATGTAGGGAGCTATATATAGACGACGTCTACTGATTCCTAGGAACAGATTTCCTAGACAATACGACGACGAACGAGTATTTTTATTCATCTCAATGTATGAAGGCTTTTTTGGACTTTCGAGTTTCATATATTCGAAAATATATTTACGTTTATCAGGTTTCTCTTCTTCTTCGATTGGCTTTTGATATGGATAATAACATTTAGTATAATTAGGTTCTTCTTTAACAGGCTCCACGATTTTCTTCTTTTCATTAACTGGACGTGGTCCATTCCATTTAATGTCCCGTTGTCTCCCTGTAGAATATGATTTTGACAGTATTTTCAAATGAAAAATATAATCATAAACTTTAACAAGTAAAATAATAAAATATCGATATAGGTACGCCACCACATAATATTGTTACAATTCGATTCAAGTCTTGGCTATCCTATCGATGGTATAAGTATATTTGGATAGGCAGCCCTTATCTCCAGTTCTTCTTGAATTTAATTAGCCCATTGAAGATAGGTACTTACTCCTGCCAAACAAAACATTACAAAAGTGACGTCACGGTTCAGTACTTTAGTTCAACGACTTTTCCATGACCATTTGAGCAAATAAAAATCATTGGATAAACCTTTTTGTTGTTGTAATTGAAAATTGTGGCGCTTTGTCGTAATGTCCCAAATAAAAAACGAACTAAAACTGAATGCATTAAGTTCGAAAGTCTCTAAGTCAACATTATTATTGTCATATCGATATTTTGTTACTTCACTAGTAATGTGTATGATGCATTACATTTGATCTCCTGATGCTGCAGTCCAATATCTATGGACTCTGTCCTGATGATCCGGTTTTCTCCCGTCTTCCTGCCCCATTGTGAACCACTTAGCTTGCCTGCAGAACAATATGAATGTTTTCAGTTTAAGCCGTAGAGAGCTACTGCAGTTTTATTATAATACGCAATGCCATTGAAAGTGCACCATCGAAATGACAGCGAAGCGACCAGTCTCAGATTATTTTGTGAAACAATTGTTTTCAAGGTTACTCAAGCGATGCAACTTCGCTTCGGCAAACAATTTGTGTAGGTTTCAATTCCTGTACTAATTGGAACTTGTATAAACGTATTTGAAAACCCAATTTCAAAATATGGCACTAGATTGCGCAATATATCATCATACGGCATTAGGCATTGATAAATCTGTCTGATATTGAGCTGAATTGTCCTTACTTGTTTCTGATTTCCGCAGCTCTTTGGCTCTACTTTCATCCTTCACGTATCGCTTGATTTTACTTGTATTCGGACTCTTGTCCACCGGTTGTGTGGCATCCTCTTGTAATATCTTCTTGGAGTACAAGGCCTTACAAGCAACCAGTGCAGCACAATTCATATAATAATTCGAAATAAAATACTTGCGTTGTTCCTTCGACCATCTACGATTGTCCCGTTTCAGTTGTTCAATGGCGACTGTTCTTGGTGATTTCGGTCGATCCATGGCGACTGGACTTAGTGACCTCGCTAGCGATACTGAGGGACAAACAAGATAGAAGCCAGGGTTGCCAACCGTAAGAAAAAATCCCTCGTACAAATGCAGGTAAAAATCTCGTATTTTGACTTTCAAACCTCGTACATTTATTATGCATTGAAAACGTGCTAAAACCAAAATTAAGGCATATTGAACTACTGGATTTAGGACTTTTTACTAAATGAAATAAACTATCGCAAGTTTCCTACTAAATAAAACATCACTTTCTGTTGTATTTCAAAAAATCTTTAATAAAATCAAGTAAAAAAAAAAAAAAAAAAAACGAAATGTTTCTTTATTGTTACGAAAATTTGCAAGGTATTATATAACATCTCCTCTCCAAATATTATGCCAGGAATATCCTCACTGTCATCGTTTTTATGGCACTAGTTTTTACTAGCTTCTGTCCGCGATTTCATCCGCGTCTTTTCGTTCAAATCGTTTGGAGCTAACAGATAATTGTGGCTGTCAAATAATAAACAATTAATTTGCAATAAAATAATATAGCGACTTTAAATTGAGATGTAAGCTATCCTATCTTTCAAGTTGGATCAAACTGCAAACGGTGTGCAAATTTTATTAAAATCGGTTAAGTAGTTTAGGAGTCCATTCCGGACAAACAACGTGACGCGATTTTTATATATATTAAGATAATGGTGATGAAAAATGTTCGCATGGCCATATCATCAAAATCTCGTACATAATTGTACGAGGTTGATAGTGCCCTCGTACCTCGTACGGAAGACCACAAATCTCGTATTTGTACGAGGAACCTCGTACGGTTGGCAACCCTGATAGAAGCTAAACATGAACTCCCTCCCCCCCACCCGCAACAAGGCCCGACCGGTGATGTTTGCGCGGGAACTCCGTAGATTAGATACGATTATTTTATATTGTGCAGCTAGCACATTCACTATCTACACGGTCAGACTTTGAACTTAATTCCTCCTTTTCCGTTTTTTCGAATGCTGTCGTGACCGCGTCATGGTTTCACAGCTTACTCCCGAATGATGTTATTAATATGATTAATAATAAAATTGGACGCCAAATTCGTGAAAATGTATTTCAAAATAATGGTAGGCTTTTTAAACGATATGACGTTGACAAAAATAGGAGTATGATGAAATAACATTTCTAGCTAAGACGCCCTTTGGAAGTCAACACTATGTGGTTATGTGATTAGATTACAAACAATCGTTTTATATATCATACATGAGTCAAACGTACCATGTTCTTCCTATGTCAACGACATGGCCTTCCATTTGTACAAATACGTTCAAACAAAACCGAATGCACAAAAGTAGTGTATAGCATAGAGCAAGAATAATAAAAACTATTACATTCTACTTTATTCAATAATTTATAAAAACTTTTAATATGTAAAACGGTTTATTTAGTCTAGTAATTACTAGCAATAAAATAAAACATAAATACTGCATGCTCCAATATACACAATACTAGAAAACGAGCAGGAGGAACTTCTATAAAGATAATCTTCGAAGGAAGAATGTGGGCAAACCAGCAGAAAATGTATGTGCCAATGTTGATTTTTTGTTGTTATCTATTTGTCACTTTTTACATCAATGTTGTTCAAATTATCGAAATCCACTCTGTCCCGTACGCTTGCCAAGATTTTATGTAGGTGAGACTTTGGACACATCTAACAGTTTAATTATCGATTGGGATGCAAAACCTACCAAGTTAAAAATCTGGAAGTATAATTATTGACAGCTGTGTGGGTAGACTGCTTTTGATAATATTATTATTTGGGGAACTCAATATTGCTGGTAACTAAAAAAAGTCGTTTATAAGTGGCATTCGTCCATAAACGAAGCAAAAACCGTAAGGATCGTAGTAGGTGGCGTTCTGTAGGTTTTGCCTACCCCCATGGGAAAAAGGCGTTTATGTATGTATGTAAGTGTAAGTGGCTTAAGTTTGAGAAATCATTTCTTCGACTATTGATAAGTTAAAGAACAAACGCTTTGTATGACTAATCAAATGTCTTAGTTTTATGTGATTCGAGATATTCTATTTCATAAATAAATATAGAGGCCAAACACAAGTTCGAACGAAAGTTGATAGTCCCCCGATAAGTTGGAATGCTATCATATTTTTGACTCTAACACAAACAGCTGTTAGGTAGCCCCTGGACGTACGCTAAGATTGTGCAATAACCACCAAACTATATTCAATACTAAGCTGTAAGTACGTGACTACGTGATATTGCATAATATTATTTGTTCGTCAAGAATTCTTTCAGCGTATTGCACCTATTTTGACACACGTTGTGTTTATGTGAAATATTTACGCGGATTTTCCTTAGCATTAATGGACGAAGCGCGGTATTTTTGTAGTTTAAGGATACAAAATCGAGTAAATATAGAAAGCAGCAGACAATCGACATCGTGTTTGTTGTGAAAGTGATGAAACTGTGCATCAAGTGATGCTACCGAAACGATTTCAACTTTGTTATTATAGATTTTTAAAAACGAACAGTTGCGCTCAATAAAATCGCGTAAATCTGTAAAAAGCTGACAGATCTTGATCGCGATAACAGCCTACTGAATGACTTACTAATCGAAGAAGCCGATGAAAAATCGAGGAAACTGTAAGCACCTCTAGTTAATCACATTTAGATGATCAGTCATCATTGTGTATTACGATTCATCTCAATGTATGAAAGACTTTATTGACCTGCGGATTTCTTGTATTCGGAAATATATTTACGTTTATCAGGCTCCACTTCCTCTTGAATCGGCTTTCGATTTAGATAACACCACACAGTAGGGGGTGGTTTAACAGGCTCAGGTTCAATCTCCATCTCATTTACTGGACGTGGTCCACTCCATTTTATGTCCAGTTCCCTCCCTGTAGAATATAATATTGACAGATTTTTTTTAAATAAAGCATACGAACAGACAGTTTTACGAGTAGAATACATTTAAAAAATCTCAAGTCTTGGATAACCGATGGTATAAATATCGGTAGGACAGCCTTATTTCCTTTTTATAGGTAATGTCGAGTCGAGACAAATGTATGAAATGCCACTTCATTATCAAGTGTTTCAATTTCAAAAGAATGATGAATTTCAATAACATCAATAAGGTGTATTGATATTATTGAAAATTGTGGCCATTTGTGTCACATTTCAAAAACTGAATGCAATATGTTCGATTAATATTATTATTGTCATATCGATATTATGTTATTTCACTAGGAATGAATATGATGCATTACATTTGATCGCCCGATGCTGCAGTCCAATATCTATGGACTCTGTCCTGATGATTCGGTTTTCTCCCGTCTTCCTGCCCCATTGTGTGCCACTTAGCTTGCCTGTAGAACAATATGAATGTTGTCAGTTTAAGCCGCAGACAGCTCCTGCATTTGTATTCCAACACTTAACTATACCAAGGCCATTGAAAGCATACCATCGAAGTGATAGCGAATCGACTTCGATTTTAAGATTATTTTGTGAAACAAATGTTTTCAAGGTTCGATCCATATTGATATACGATCAAACATACGTTTCGAGAAACAATTTCAGTACGTTTCAATTCCTGTTCTAATTGGATCTTGTATGAATATAATTGAAAATCAACATTCAAAATATGGCACTAGGTTGCACAATGTAAAATACGGCATTGATAAATCTGTGTTCTTACTTGCTTCTGATTTCCGTTGCTTTCTGATTCTACTTTCATGTTCCTTCACCCATCGCTTGATTCTTTTTGTATTCGGACACTTGTCCCCCAGTTTTGTGACTTCTTGTTGTATCTTCTCGAAGTACAAAGCTTGAACAGCAAGGGTCGAACCGTGGTTTATATAATATTGCGTAACACAAAACTCGCGTTGTTCTTGCGACCATCCACTATTGTCCCATTCTAGTTGTCGTTCCTTAGCGACTGTTCTTGGTGATTTCGGTCGATCCATGGCGACTGGACTTAGTGAACTTCCGAACGATACTGACAGAGAAACAAGGTAAAAGCTAAACATGAACTCCCTCTCCCCGCAAGTCCACCGGTGACGCATGATTTTGCGCGGGGAAGATAAGATATTATTTTATATTGTGAAGCTACCATATTCATTATATTATACACGAGTGTTTCCCAGACATTGTTCCGCCACGGCCCGCTAACTTTCATACTGCCCCTTTGTGACACACTTATTAACTTTTCAAACTATATTTCTGTATCGGCTATTTAGTACAAAGTATGGAGCTGCTTATATTTTGAGAGATTTATCCTGTGGTCTGGATCCACATCAAGTCGGTTTCTATATTTATTTTTAAGGTTAACTTGTGTTGAAAACTCAGCTTCACATCTTTAGGTTGTGACAAAAGGCATTGAAAAAGTTATTGCTTAATGGGCTAATTTTGTATGTTCGTAGATAGTATTTTTTTTTTAAATACGCGGGGATGCTGCGACCCAGTATTTTATTTTGATGTCCCGGTACCGGGTCGTCAAATAGGAAACGTGGGTCCCCCTTTTTGCATTGTTTCTGTGTGTGTGTGAATATGTTTCAAAACTTCCTTCTGAATAATGTTCCTCCACCAGCTCCTACATTCAAGCAATATGTGACACTTCTTCAAGGTGTTGTTTAGCGAGGTGTCCATTTGGTTTTGCCAGCGTATACGAGTCCGTTTTACCAGCGACAAAGAATTCGAGTACGGTACGATATCCTGCTTCGCTGCCTACATGTGAAATGTCAAGGTAGTGTAATTATTATACTTGTATAAATAGGGCCGTGATTAATTAAGACGACTCGTAATCCACACACTTAAAAACAACACCAGTAATTAATTAAATCCCTTACTAAGACTGCAATAACCAATTATCGGAATGCTTTTTGCGGAATGTCGAATCGTAAATTCAGGAATTCACGTGTCGTCGTGCGTGCTACTTTCATTTTTTCTGTTTATGTCAATTTGTATCGATCAGCAGTAGCCGAATACCACAAGACGTGAAACATGCACAAAAAAAACACGTTACTTATTTTTATTCTTTCTAGCCTAAAACGCCACATTATCCAACGTATATGTCAGTATAAGACAGCATGAAAAAATATGGCAAATGTTAAGGACACCATGCTCCTATCTCCGAGCGCGACCAAGATCAAGAGCAGAGGGCCTAAAAAGGCCACATTAAGCAATTCATATTCTGAATTCCCAGCAATTCATTAGCAATTCCTGTAATTTACGTGAAATGATGACACATATTAGCACAATCATACTCAATTCAGTTCAGAATGAACTGTCATTGTGGGTTGTCAATTTGTGACCATATGCCATTTTACGATTTATAATATGATTCTTATTATCCTATTATGATTCTGCCAAAGTGGCCTTTTTAGACTCGCTGAGCATTGAACAGTAAGGAAAATACCAAGTTGATCTTGAAAACATAAATAACTCCATAAAATATATGACGAATAATCCCAGTAGTAAGCAATCGCTGCCAATCTATTCAGGAGGCAAAACCGAAGCACTATGACGAACAATAATTTGACCAAGACGAAACATTACGTCACTTTTCATCAGCGCAGGACACGATTCATTTATATTCCTATTCACATACAATCTAGCTGTTCTCTGAAGATATGATGTGTGATACGATGATTGGTTGTTTTTAACCGAAGTTCAATAAGGAGGTAGTATAGAAGATCTAGGCTATACGCCTACGCAGGAAGTGACTTACTTTTATAACTGTGTAATAATTCATGTTTCCGCGATAGCTCCGTCCGATAGTGGATCGATTTTGAAAATTCTTTGGATAGGGTATGCCTCAAGGCTCGTCTAATTTTTATAAAAATGAATTTTGCTTGTGTAGTTTTTGAGTTAGATTCAATGATACGTATTTTTTCTTCTTAGTGTATATTGACGATGTTTAATAACTTCCGGTCACTGTTATTAAGATAGCGAGTAGTGATATAAGAATTTGTGTAGGGCAGGTTAAAAGTGAAATAAAATAACTCTCCGAAGTCGGTTGTTTTGTTTTGTAAATAAGTTTAATTACACTCGTCTGAAATATTACAATTTTGAGCTTTGGCCCTGCCGTATAGCTGACGTTTTACAGGACTAAAGGATAACATTTCTAATGATATCTTTGCATGGAACACTAAACATTCGTGATGGAATTACAACTCTTCGTGAGTTGTTAACTTTGCAATATCCGATAAGTTATTGTCGTACAAATCCAGGCTTTTCCATTTAAGAGCGTACTGAGGGTACGATACTTATGTAATTTAGAAATAATCGCGTTCGTTTGATCCCTTGCTGCATTGTTATTGCTTTGTTTACCTTATGTTTTGCAATATATGTAAGATATTTAAAGATACAATCTTTAAATCGCACACTTTAGAAACACGATTACGTACCTATTGTAGTAAGTAATCTCTAAAAAACTAAATAAACCTAGTAACTACGGCGGGCGTTAATACTTTACAGAACTTCATCGCGTTTCTAAAATTAACAAAACTAGTTGTTTTCAATAACGTATACATTTTTGAAATGTGTATTTGTTATAATACGAAGGAAACACTAAATTAGCGCGAGAACTAGTCAGACCCGTCACATTTCAATAAGCGCTAGAAGTTCGGTGCGCTTTTATCATCCCTAAGTTAGTTTTACTATTACGTGTGAAAGAAAGTGTGCTATACCTTTGTGAGCCACCACTTGAAAACGGTTAAGCGAAACGAAGTTTTCAAAAATGTACTACACTTTATTGCTTATTTTTAGAACTTACTTGCTCGGACAACGTGTCCTTCCATAACTTCAATTAGTGCTGGCTCGTGTTTGCGTGCTGTACCTCTTTAAGATTATTCCTAATAATAAATAGGACATAGGCTCTCTTAAGCTGCATCATACAAATAAGATCTTCCTTGTCTCGTCTTTTGGAAGGCTTTGTTGCACATGTCTAATTCCCATTTCTTCCCGAGTCGTGAAAGGCGACTGACGGTCTTAGAGAATGGGCAGCAGCGTTCTCTAAGTATTTACCACCATACTGCGATCGCCAACCCCTATTTTTGGGAGAGCCCTATGTTCAGCAGTGGACGTGTTTAGGCTGAAATGATGATGAAGCTAAAGCGGTCGGTTCCCAAAGTTGGTTGTACATCGAAACATCGTTTTACTAAAACCTGCATTACACAAAAGTAGCATAAAAAAGATATATCCACAGTCCCTGGTCAGGGCCTTTCAGACGCATGTATGCAATCAATATTTTTCCGACCTTGATGACATGCTATTTCCGAAAAGCCGTAACCTTGATATGTGTGGATAGATTCTGTATGTTTCCGTAAATACCTGCGTCATCATGGTTACTCTTGAGGTCTGACTGTGCCGAAGTCTCCGAACAGTTGTCGATGGTCATGTCGATGCCGGCATCCTCGTCCGAGGAATAAGCCTGCTCTGTTCTTCTGTGCTCTGTAAACGTCAATTGTATGGTTAATTTTGATACTATTAATTAATGGGCATTTTGGTTAAAGAGGAGAATAAAATTAACTTGGAGGATTTTAAAATATTTGCTATGTTGGATTTGAGGCACTAAGATCCTGCTTTTAATTTTTAGTGGGAGCCAAAGTGGAGGTTGTTGTGGAGGTTTTCCAGCAAGAATTTCCCGGTTGTTTTTTTTCATTAATGGCCCACCAACAATTGTTTACACTGTTACAATTTTAAATAATATTTTTCTTAAATCTAAGGTTAGTGTAAGTATTATAATAAGTTTGAGTTTGGAATATGCGCAATAAATTTCGAAAGGCTCTTTCAATTTAATAAGGTATTAATACAGTCATCGGGGTAGTGGGCGTCCCGACGCCCACCCCCTTCACCGGGACTACCGCGTGACGTCACGTTTTACAACCCATTCAAGGTTACTTCTGTTTGTAGTGACGTCATTCGTCTGTGCGACGGCATTACCGGAAAAAAGGGCCGGGATACCGGGAATCATTAGTGGCACGTGGTGTTTCATGAATGGTGTATCAGGGTAAAGATCCTTTTTTTTTTTTTTTTTTTTCAGGATGGGAAATCATCAAATGACTTCTCCCGCTCTGGGCGGAGCGGGAGGGCGTGTCAGACTTTTACTGACTAAAACCCACCCGTGTTCCATCAGTTGCCCATGTGCCAGGGTCACGGTATCTCTTTCGAACAATCACGCGACCCCGGCAGGCATCGGTCCTAGTAGACCCCTACACTGCTGCTGACATCTCTTTGAGGCGCGCGTGGAACACTGCGCGCCGTCGACCCGAGCTTGGTCCTTACCGGGCGGCGAGCTACCCATTGCTCGCCACCCGCAAGCTCGCGCCTACGGTGGCCGGGAGTCCGCTATTGACTCCCGACGCCCGGGGCGTCTCCTCCTGCGGCGGCTAGGGACGTGAGGGCGCAGAGACTGCCACTCCCTCACGCGCCCCGCCTCCTCCTTCGCGAGCATTACTGCTTCGCAGAAGGAGGTGACGGCTTCCCATTCCCTCTCGCTCCGTACCATGGCTCGCACCAGGGCCGGACGCGAGAGGTCGCCGCCGCCAATCGCCTCCACGAGGGTAAAGATCCTTACGACCACAAAAATATCGTGTTATATCATTTTGCTAAGAGTCAGTGCGTCAATTTCTCCACACTCAAATGTGTCGAGGAATTATGGATTTACTCTATTTGCTTATTACGAGAAGATTAATTTTCGGGAATGGTTATGATTAATGCAATGTATTCTTGGCGACTCACGTAGAATTACCTACGTCGAAAGTCTTCCCAATCTTAATTATTGTGACCTGAATAAGACCCCCACTATAAACTCTTCCACTAGTATTCATAACAATGCGGCGCGTTCGATCAGACTGGAGATTTCCGCATTACAAGTAGGGATGGGCCGAATATTCGTTTTATGCTCGGTATTTGGCAGGTTTACCGAAAACTCATATTCAGCCAATTATTATTCGCCAAAAATGCCAAGAACTCTACCATATCATATGTTATTGAAAAACTGTAAGAACATAATAAAGCAACACCATTATAAGTACCATTGCCCTTTTTCTAACACAGCAAACATTTTTTTTTGATAACGGTAAGAAGCACATACCTACTTGCTTTTCTGAGATGCACGATAAGGCGTGTCAAATGCTGCCGAATATTTGGTTCGGTAAACTTTTAACAGACTATTCGGCTGATTATTTTTATTCGATAAAACCCGTATTCGGCCCATCACTAATTACAAGATCCAATTCGCTGCTATAAAGTTAGTACGTTGCTGCCTTGAAACTGAGTTACAAGGACTTGCTGTGACCTTGTTAGGGGTCATTGAGTTTAAAACTGCTGCAGTATCAATAGAGTTTCTTTCACGACATTAATACATTGTATAGCTTTTATTACTATATCGGAAGGGAAGCCTTTACTGCTGTCCGTTGATAGATATGTCAAGGGCAATTTCTGATTGGTCAGACCAGACGTAATTGTCAATGGATTTTATCTGTTACAGGCAAACACTTGAGCGTACAAATATACAATATGAAAAGGAATATAAAGCAGAATAATAAATATGGTAGCAAATTTTTGTATTTTCCACGGCAGGGTTCCCCAAGAACTCACAGAAACTCTTTTCCAGAGCCATCTCGAACCAGGAGGTAACAATGTCATATCAATGCAGATTATGGCGGATGTGCCAAGGTAACCCGCGAAATTAAAATTTTGTAACGTTTTTTTTACGTAAGTATACATTCACAGAATTATAGGTATTCCTTAAAATAAGTTCATATTATCTCATTGAATGACTATTTCATGATAAAAAAATATCATTCAATGGGATCATATGAACTTAGAAGGGTTTTATTGATGATTTCCATGACTAAGTTCTGTAAAGTCATGTTTATTACAGTCGCGAATCATATTTTAATCAACTACTTTTTAGCACATCCTCTTAAAAATTTAATGTGGTACTTAATTAATGGCAAATAAGGTTGTTTTCTTATCGATCAAGGGATTTTCCTTGCATTTCAGGTTGGCTTTAAAATCAAATGTAGTAATTTGGTGGTTCTTACTGAATAAATTTTATTTTGAATATAAAATGTATACATAATTAGCCTATATGTTCCTACTGCTGGGACACAGGCTCTCTTCGAAAGGGTGCGGACTGTAAGGGCCGGGTCACACCGGAATGGCAGCTTGAAAAACTTGAAAAGGTCGCGCGGCCGCCCGCGGTGCCGCGAGCGGCCGCGCGTCGCCGCTGGCAGCCGCGGGCGGAAACACCTGTTGATTTTTCAAGCGATACTGGTCTTTTAAGTATGTAGTTAAAGTTTAAAATTATTTCACACTGAAAGTGCTCGCCGCGTCGCTGCCGGCCGCTGCCATTCCGGTGTGACCCGGCCCTAATCCACCATGCCAGTGCAGGTTGGTAGACATCACATGTCTTTTTGGTTCTAGGACATGCTGGAGCTGGTGCCTCGCAGCAGTGGTGGCCCAGTGGTATCGGCCCCAACTTATGAACTGCAGGTTTTGGGTTTGAACCCATCATCTTTCGAGGCGCTTTTTTTGTATTAATAGTTCCATCACCACTGCTCTCAATAAGATGAAGGAAAAATAGTGAGGATTAAATGTTTATATTAAATAAACTAGCTTCTGCCCGCGACTTCGTCCGCGTCAAATTTTTGCTCCCCTGACCCTTCTCGTCGCATCGATTTGCCTGCTAGTTTTCGTCCATTTTTCGTTGCTGCTCGCTCCTTTTGAGTTATAGTGAGTCAACCTTAAAAGATAGACATATGCTCTCGCGGACTTTTTTTTAGAACTTTATAAAGGAACAATTCCGTCATACATGATTTTTGCGTTACTTTAACCGTTTACGCTGCGCACGCAACGGAAACTCTCAAAAGGAAATTTTCCCCGTTTTTGCAACATTTTTCATTACTGCTTCGCTTCTTTTAGTTGTAGCGTGATGTTATTTAGCCTATAGCCTCCCTCGATAAATAGGCTACCCAACACAAAAAGAATTTTTCAATTCGGACCAGTAATTCCTGAGATTAGCGCGTTCAATCAAACAAACAAACTCTTCAGCTTTATAATATTAAGTATAGATTCAAGTACATACAATACGTAAAATATACATTTAGGGGCAGCGCAGACGACAGACTATCCGTGACGCACTTTTTAGTCTGTGAAAATAGAACCTATGTAATTATATGCAGTAACGCACACGACGCGCAAAAAGTCCGGCGCTTTTAGACTTAAAATTTTTGTGCGCCGCAGACTCGTTCGCACAAAAAGTGTGCTGTCTGCGCTGCACCTTATCGACTAGCTCCTAGTTTTCTGTGTACTCGTTTGACAGCGTTCCCATAAAACTCAAATGACCAACTGCAGAGTAATTTACTATAAAAAATTCACATATTATAATATCAACATTCTTAGCAACAACACAGAACTGTGTCAGTGGGGCACCATTCACATTTCACCATCTATCACTAACTTACATAACATTCAACCTTACATCTCAAATAGAATGTGAGAGTGAACTGTATATGAAATTCTTTGGTTTGATGGTTGGGATTGAGAATAATATTGATAGCAGCAAAGTAGAAACGGACATCTTCAAAATTGCAATTTTACAGGAGAGCAGATATAGTAAAAAATAAAGGTAATTTCGAGAGTAATGGACCGATTAACATGAAATTTTCTATGATGCATTAAAATAACCTTCCCCATGAATTGGATTTTTGGATTGATTATAAGCTCATTTTTGTAAAAAAAAAAAGCATTTTCATCAAAATGTGGATGCCCATTTCTACTTTGCTGCCATCAATATGATTATTTTTTGTGAAAACCCCTTGGTTTTGCAACTTTTTTGCCGAAAAATATATATGTACTTGTCTGTAAATACATACTTGGTATTTGTGACAATGATAAGTATATATTTACAGAAATATAATCATAAATAAAAACCTCTAATTTCATATATGCCATTGAATGAACTTAGTTGTATTGATGATTATAATTCTGCAAGTCACAAAAAATCATAAAAAAATGTGGATTTCGCTGGCTACCTTAGTGCATAATCCATCACTTTCTCACAAATACATATTGGCCAACCATAAATGTGATAGTCCAGTGGTAAAAGCCTCTCATGCATGAGGCATTGGGTCAAAATCTAGGCAAGTACTAATGACACTTTTTCAATTCATATGTTAATTCTGAGTTTATTGTTATGTTGTGTGGAAACCTGGACTTATAATCAATAAGAATAAATTGATTTGGTAATTTAAAGAATATTAAAGTTAAACATAAGTCTGAAATTTGCAAACCATCTTGGGACAATGTGGTGTACAATGCTCATGCTTTCTCACACAAATAACCTGGTTTATTATTAGTCCACCTTATTGTCCCATAATGACATGAGTCGGATTCCACTTCTAGTGACTCTTTGCAGTCAGCATATAATATTCCCACTGCTGAGACACAGGCTTCGTCTCAGTGAGAGGATGTACCTAGTCCAAGGCCCAGTACATTCTGTTTGATTTTAGTTCTAAGACTTGCCGGTTTCCTCATGATCTTTGGCTACAGTTTTGAGAGCAGTGAAAGTAAAGTACCTGATTGAGTTCTAACTCACAATTTACAACTTTTAAGCCAGAGCCAATACCACCAGGCAATCACTGGTCTCTGATTTCCTTACTTCTTATGCCTGATTAGAATAAGTAGTATAAGTTAGTAAACAGGATATAAGACGGTTTTGTACTTGAGGTAAAAACATCTTGTTGACAGTGCATTGTTGCTGCAATATTTGCTGCTTTACCGTGAATGGTAAGGCAGTGGACTTCCTGGTTGTCTTTATTAATTATGTAATGAGTAATTAAATTCTTAATTGTAAAGTGCATATAAATGATCTAATTTAATTTAAATAACTACCCGAGTCATTATGCATATTATTAGTCATGGTTTGCAGGTTAAATAATTACAGTAATTGCATATGTTATTATTAATCATTCTATATCTTTATTGTTAAATTAAATTTCCATTTTCACTTCTACCTTTATTTTCTTTCTTTTGAAAGTTACATTTTATTATGCTAACTAGTATAGCTAGCGTACTGATTTTTAGGGCATTCAGAATGTACTAAACCTATTTTTTTTTTGGATTCTTTCAATAGTCAATACACAGGTAGGTAGGTATTACATAAAACATGCAAAATTTTACAAATTTTTTTTAGGCTGAGCTGGTATGACGTAATGTGTTTGGCATTGAAAAGTATTACATGAAGCCAAACTATGTTTACATAATACTAGCCGATAAAAATGATAAATCATTGTCACTCAGTTTGCATTGTCACTAGTTTTTTTTTACATAATTAAGTAAAGTTCTTATCTTCATACTTTATTATGATAGTTTGTGGTGCAGAGTGGGTCTACAACTTAGTATTTTTTGATAGTACAAAGTTTAATCATACACCATAAAATTTTATTATCTTGTTGTCCTAGAGATAGTTGAATAGTATTATGTAAATAACATTATTAAAATAATATTAGTACAGTATTATTGCAAATTTTGACATTTTGATGGTCAGCAATGGTTAATCACAGTAATCAAGTAATGTAAAGCCTCGTATGATCTACATAAAGTAAAATATTGATAAAACAAATGAAATTGAGACTACACCAACCACTGAATCATCACTTAATATTGTGAGACAAGCATCTTTGCAACAGTTGACAATACTCTCACACAGTACAATTTAATGACAAAGAAAAACATGCACGTTTGTTTTACATTCTTTATGACACTTACTTGCTAGGTGTGTAAAATTATATAATTTACAATTTAAATGATAATTGCAAGGCCAATCAGTTTCAGTGAGAAAACAGCACAAAAGTCAGGCGAACTCACGTTTGTCTGTTTTGTAGACAAAGCATGACCACACTGAAATCTGACATGTGGGAACGACAATGACATGAAACGTGAAAGTAAAGGTTGCGCTGAGAAACAAGACTGGTTTGCGAAACCCTTGATTACTTCACTTAACAAAGTCTATTACTAGAAATTGCCAAACATATGGTGCTGAACAGCCCCCTGGTTGTTGGCATCTAGCATAACGACCGTGAGCAAATATACGTAAACGTCACACGTCCCGCGGAAAGTCCGTCGCCACAAGGTCGCCGCGTGATCTCATTCTTGGCGGAATCTGAGCTCCACGCACCACATAACCAAACTAAATATGTTTTTTACAAAAGAGTTCATTGAAACTCACCGTATTTTCCTTTCTTCTTTCCTTTAGGCATTGTGGATTGATGTTTTTTTCCAACGAATGTAACTTGCTATATCCGTTATTTTATATTCACTATTTATTTGAACTAAGTATCTCGCTTAATCAAGACGGAGAAAAGTTTAATATATCAGTTCTTGTTGAACGATTTGGGCACTGAATGTAACATAAAACTAAAATTTCAGAAAAACTTTTTAACATGTTTAACCGTGTAACATGCACACTCTAAAGTACTCCGTGGGTTTGCGCAATGCGCTGTCACTTTTGTGAGGAGGGAGAATATTACGTGACGCCATCTTTAATTTTAGTGTTGCCATTGCGGAAGAACCATAATACCCTATTATTTAAAATGTGTGCAATTATTTTTCTTTAAAGTGTGAAAAATTTGAGTATTGACAAAATTTAAGAAATACAAGTTTACTTCAGATGGCTTACACGTCAAACACAAGTAATTACAATTATTATTTATTTTGAGTTAGTCTAAAATATACCCGTAGTTAAACATAAATTAATTATAGTGGTAAGTCTTTGAGAGCGCGCGCGTCATTTCAAAAGATTTTTCCAGATCTCTGGAGAAATCTTTTAATTAAAATAGATATGAAAATATAATCTTTCTAGAAATGTTGCGACAGTTTTTGCTGCAGGTATTTCATTGAGTTGCGTTCATTTTAATCAACACTAGCTTTTGCCAGCGGCTTCGCCCTTGTGGAGGTCAGAAATTATCCCGCGGGAACATACTACCGGGATAAAAAGTAGCCTATGTCCTTTCTCAGGCTCTGAACCATCTGTGTACGAAATTTCATTTAAATCGGTTCAATAGTTTTAGCAGGAAAGCGAGACAGACACTAATATTATAAATGCAAAAGTAACTCTGTCTGTCTGTCTGTCTAGACAGACCGACAGACAGACAGAGTTACTTTTGCATTTATAATATTAGTGTGGATAGTGTGGATTTCATTTTTAAAATCTATGATCATATCGAGAATATTTGTCTTTAATATTATTTGTATTAGCGACGATAGGAATTTAGTTTAGATGTAAGAAATATTTTTGTGGTTTTATGGAGAGTGTCAAGTATGGCATTAGTAAGTTTCCCATACGAAACTTAGTGTCGTGTGCAAACTGTAGAGGTTGTATGCCTCACGATTGTACAGGCTGGTTATAATTATGACATTTGGAACCGTCATAATTAATCTATACTTAATATTATAAAGCTGAAGAGTTTGTTTGTTTGTATGTTTGTTTGATTGAACGCGCTAATCTCAGGAACTGCTGATCGGAATTGAAAAATTCTTTTTGTGTTCGGTAGCCCATTTATTGAGGAAGGCTATAGGCTATATAACATCACGCTATGGTCAAAAAAAGTTGAGCAGCAAACGAAAAATGGACGAAAACTGGCAGGCAATTCGACGCGACGGGAAGGGGAGCGAATATTTGACGAGGACGAAATCGCGGGCAGAAGCTATTAAAAATAATAGGGAAAATTCTATAAAAACAAAGTTTTCTATGATAATTCATTCCATATTGTTCCATATCCAGCAGTTAAGAAGTATTAAGAAAATAAAAAAGAGAGTCCTGAAGAAGTATTCTTTACTCATTACACCTACGTCCTGGTCCTGGCCATCACCATCCCGCCAGCGAACCCTCTCCACAGTAGTACAGCGTCAACAATTTGTCTATAGTGTTACTGAATGTCAAATATAACCATATTATTTTTTATATTTATTATTATCTATATTTTTTTCATTTAATAATGTATTTCTATTCATATACGGTCGAAATTCGACCGTACTTCGGTCGAATTTCGACCAATGGGCGATCACTAGTAAATATATAATATAGTAATATATAGTAATATAGTAAATATAGTATGGATAGTATGGAAGTATGGATTAATGTTGTACAAAAAATTACAATAACATCATTAGAACGTGCAAATGAAATTGTGGCCGCCGCACATGAAAAGCATGGCTGCTAAGAAAGTCTCCATGATTTATAGTAAGTATTTTTTTTTTATTTGTTACAAAATAATAGACTTTAAACGAGCATGGATTAATGTAGAGTGCAAGAATATTTTAGAGCCTGAATGACATTGATAAGGGGAAGTTTTTGGTAAACAATTTTGAAACTGCCACATGACTGTATTGCCAAAACAAGATGACGGTGTAAGTTCCGGTTTTTGGCATGCCCCAAAATAACCTTGTAGCGTTATCCTCTCTAAAAACTAACCAAGGCTCATAAAATCTGGAAAGTACTATCTGGCAAATAATAATGCTGCAGCGAACATGGTTTACCTTCTGGATTCGATTTCAAAGTTAATAATTTTGCAGTTTTAAATTTTTAATTACAATAGTGGGTTCACTAAGTTTATATCGTTTACAATTTTTAGCATAGACCAAGGTTTCGTAGTTATATTTCAGGTTTACATGTGTAAGTAAGATGGGGGGGCTTGTCGCTAGGTTATAACAGCCGCACGGGTCGATCGTACAGGTTAAGCTACGCCGCGGTTGGTCTGTGGATGGGTGGCCATCTTTACATACCAAGACCCTTCCGTGCCTCGGAAAGCATGTTAAGCCGTTGGTCCCGGCTGTCTTTAGTCAATTATGACGGATTCTATCAGATTTACAGTGATGGATCCAAGGACGATAATGGGACAGGAGCAGCCTTTTTTGATTCTCAATCTAACACGGGGGCCAGTTTCACATTGAATTGCAAAGTGTCCATAATGATCGCGGAATTGTATGCTATTTTGGAATGTCTGTCATACTTGATGTCATGCAGTTGTGCTAAATTTGTAATACGTTGTGATTCAAAAAGCGCTTTGCAGCATATAGCCCGGTGCACCTCGGGCATACGAGGTCTGCCCGTCGCCTATTCCATACTAGAGTTGTATTTCATTTTGAGGGAAAAAGGCAAAACAATTAAATTCCAATGGATTCCATCACATATGAATCTGATGGGAAACGAAGAAGTAGATAAGCTGGCAAAAACAGGAACCTATGAAGGTATATCTGTCAGTCATCCACCCTTCTTCACAGATTTATTAAGAGTAGTTAAAACAAGTTGTAATAAGATGTGGAAAGAATACTTTGACAAAAGATCTGAGGGGAAGGGTATATGGTACAGAACAATTCAGTCTGAACCACCAAGGATTCCTTGGTTCTCTGAAGTACGGATGAATAGACAATTGTTGGTAACAAGCATGCATCTGCAATGCGGGCACATTCCGTTGAATGCGTTTGGGCATCTTATTAAGGTTGTTGATACGCCAAACTGTCTGATTTGTAATATGAGAGAGGGATACCTATCACACTTTGGTGGAGTGTTCTAGGGTTTGGACAGAACGGAGAACTTTGGAATCAGAAGAGGGAATTAGGTTAAGGGATGTTGGCATGTGTAATTTGATATTGTCCAAACCTACATCCAAAATAGCCATTAAGTTATATTATGTGATTGTTAAATTAATTTAGTTAAGATCCTAGATAAAACCTATAATATTTTGTAAATCTACGAGGCTGGCATAATCGCTCAGCGATTAAAGCCTTTTTTTCCCAATAAAAAAAAAAAGATCTTAGACAGTCGTTACGGGTCGTCAGAAGCCCGAAAGTCTGACAACCAGTCTTACCAAGGAGTATCGTATTACCCAGTAACTGGGTTGTGGAGGTCAGTCGCTCCGTGTAAAATACGGGTACTCAGCTACATCCGGTTAGACTGTAAGCCGACCCCAACATAGTTGGGAAAAGGCTAGGCAGACGATGTGTTCTAAGTAAGATAATAACATAAACCTAGCGTGGGCCAATTGGTACCTACGTTAAGGTCACCATACATAAGACTTGTAAAGTTATAAGCCTTCCTGCCTTGTTGGGACGTTAAGAACAACTGAATTCGATAAGGATAATTATTATGATGAAATGGATGTTAAAAATTGACCCTTTATACGATATTTTTTTTCATCCATTTGTCGTGTGTCACAGAAGTTTTTTGGGACGAAGCTCAATAGCGTTACAAGTTACGGAATACCTACTTACTTAATCGTTTCGATAATGCTAAAAACAAAATAGGCCCCATACCTATTGCTTGTGTAAGTATAGACTTACACAAGCAATAGGTATGGGGCCTATTTTGTTTTTAGCATTGCCTATTACGGGCCTATTTTAGTACCAATACTGGACCATTCAATACTAGCTGTTCAGGGTGACGTAAAGACTGTGCATGCAGCAATTCCGATTTTGATTAGACTAGGGCGAAGAAATCACTATTTATTATTATTTTATCATACTCACTTTCAAATTCTTATGCAGCGATTAAGGTAATAAAGGAGGAAACGATTTTGAATAACATTATTTATTATCTACACCAATACCTACGGAATACCTACTTACTTAATCGTTTCGATAATGCTAAAAACAAAATAGGCCCCATACCTATTGCTTGTGTAAGTATAGACTTACACAAGCAATAGGTATGGGGCCTATTTTGTTTTTAGCATTGCCTATTACGGGCCTATTTTAGTACCAATACTGGACCATTCAATACTAGCTGTTCAGGGTGACGTAAAGACTGTGCATGCAGCAATTCCGATTTTGATTAGACTAGGGCGAAGAAATCACTATTTATTATTATTTTATCATACTCACTTTCAAATTCTTATGCAGCGATTAAGGTAATAAAGGAGGAAACGATTTTGAATAACATTATTTATTATCTACACCAAAATTGCACGTTATTACATTAGCGAATACTCATGCAGGGACAAAAATAATAATTTATTTGCACTGGAATTAACTATAAAATAGCAGGAACATCATTGACAACATTAAACATAAAATACTTTAACTAACAAACATAAAATGCTGAGCAAACCCAAGCGTCCTGTAACAACCCTCGATCCGTTTTTCACATAAGTCTCCTTTTTCTTTCGCATTTCACCACCATCGTTCCACTTCACCTTACGACTTGTCGAAATATGTATCCTTTCGTGTTTAAACTCCGCACACTGCACTACCATTGTGGGTGGTTCATCGATGTAAAGAGATCGAACGCTTTTCTTCATCAAATGCGTTGATCCTCTGAATTCTTCCATTTCCATATCATTGATGTACCAGCGGAGTTCTGAGTCCGGAGTACCTCGACAGTACGCTTGTATCGTGTCTCCTTCTTTATATTCTTCAGCTAATCCTTCGAGCAATGGCCTCCGGCGCTGGTGGCCTTGGACTTCCATGTGCGCTGTCTTGGTATCATACTTGTATGGCGGCACATCCAACTCGATGTCGCACCGGTACTGTCCGCTGGCTTCATTAGTCAGGGCTCCTAACCTCAGCTGGCAGGCTTCCGGTCCACAGGTTAGCATTTCCACTGTCCCAACTCCAAGTATAGGGTAGGAGCGAGTGCTGGGCGCTGCACCAGGTCGATATCTGAAGAATTCTTTGGCACCTTTGAACCAGCTGAGTACTGTGAAGTTGGCGTCATATCGGCACTCGATCTCGACCTCCTGCTGGTCCGGTGTCACGATCTGGGGCACACAGAGGCAGGTGATGTTGAAGGCTCTTGCTCGGACGCCGACGCACGCGCCGGCGAGGAGCATCGCTAACACCAGCATGATGCCAGGACGCGCGCGCAACTCGCACTGCGTCCGCGCCCTAACCAAACCCAGCGCCGGCGCCGCTAATGCGCTCTTAATTAAACAGTTTATTAAACTCCGACACTTAACCGTTGGACAGATAAACGGATCCCTCATTGACGGGAGTATTTTTTTTACCAATTTTTATTGATAGACAAATTGGTTTCGTTGGGGGTGGCAAAATTAACGCCAGAGGCAATTATTTTAAGGGGACCCTCCTACTTCCTATTAATTTAGATTGGACAGTTTTTTTTTGTAACGGTAATTTCAATTTACTTATGAAGGTGCCGATTAATGTGACAAAAATAATTTATGCTAATGTAAAATATGTTGGTAAAATACTTTAAAAGAGATTTGGTCCTTCATAATGATAAAATAGTTTTGGAACGAACCAATAGTTTTCTGACTAACGTATTTAACTCACAAGCGTATTTGAAATAAATGCCTAGTCCGGTCTTTCCGTGCTTATCTTCATAAAATCCTATCCCTGATGAAAAGACCTACGAAATACGAATGCGGTGAGTGCACATTCATTTATTTATTTATTTATTTATTTATTTATTTTACCCAGTCAAAGCTTGCTAATTAATTCTTCTTTCACATGGTTATGAAAAACAAAATTTAAGGTAAGCAATTAAAATGATGCAAGTTTAGTGGTGTCAATCAATACCTTGTTATTTATCTACGTTGGTCTGGAACCTGAATAACTAGATGTCCTTAGTAAGTAAAACAGACTTTATTGATGACAAAGATAACTAGGCCGTAGGAAAACAGATATTAAAAAAGGCATTTTTTACCGAGGTATTTTTTTTTGCTTGTATTTCACAATCTAATAAAGTTATACTACTCAGTTAATTTAGTAAGCATTATGCCAAAATAGTTTTTGGAAAATTTTAATAGTAGCACACTTTTTGTTGTTTTTGTTTTCTTACAATGGCACAGGAGACCTATCCTATGCCATTGTAAGAAAATAGTTTAGACTGTAGCACTGACGGGTTAAACGTACCTCCCAGTTCTTTGTGAATTACGCACAGAATGTGTCATCCAATTTTGCCGAACGAGACTTAGGAACATGGTGGTATCTGCACTGAGATTTTCTTGGAAGAGTACTGATTACAGAGAAGGATTTGTTGGTGCTTCTTAATTGAGTCTCAAAAATATTTTAGTTAGGATATTTGAAATACACAGGTCTTCGCATCGTTTTCAAAGACGTAAGTCATCATTGAAAATCAAGAGAGCAGCTGTGTTTTGCTTCGACGTACGATTCAAGTGAAGCTTACTAGACAAAACTATGCTTCACTTGAATATTGCAAAGAACAATGACTTATTAATCTTTCCATTTGTTTCTGTTTCAGAGGATCCTCTATTCGGTCTTCAGCTGAAGTCAGTAGACAAACCGTGGACCGTATCAAAGACTATTGAGTTACCTGTCATTCTGCAAAAGTCTTTCTTTCCCGAGAGATTACTACGGGACCTAGAAAAACCACCACACTTCAGACGTACAGGAGAAGTTCAAGGAGCTTTACCAACCGTACCAAATTGCTAAAGATTTATAATTTAGCTAGTACCTACCTAAGCCAAATAAGAGTCAAAAAACTTTCCCCTAGCGGGTCAAGCCACGTACGTATGCCCACGCACACATCTCGGAAACAAGACATTACAATTTTATTACCAGTAATCATCTTAAGTGTTATCAGCGTAATTGAATAATGCATCGCCATAGTGACCGCTGCCGGCTCTGTTTTGCTAAACAACGCTATCTAGATTGCCTTGGTTGGAATTTTACTGAGTTAAAGCATTGGAGGTTATGGCCAGACATGGTGTGAAGAACAGTAGAAATAAAAGACAGTAGTGTCCGAGTATTTTTCGATAGTTGAATCTTTAAAGTTGCTATCAAGAAGGATGTTTTCTTGTCCTACAATGTTTCAACATGCAAGAGTAAACAAAGTGGCCAATAAGAGCGATGAAATTATCATTATCGGCATCCTATAACGTTCCCACTGCTGGGACACAGGCCTCCTCTCGGAGAGAGGGAGCGGGCCATAATCCAACACGCGGGCCCAGTGCAGGTTGGTAGATGTGACATGTCTTCGAATTTTTGGTCCTATGACATGCCGGTTTCCTCACGATGTTTTCCTTCACCGTTTTGAGATGGGATGAAAATATCAATCAATGGGATTACAAGAACTTGAGGGTTGTATTGATGATTTTAAGGATAATAGGTCTGTAAATACATACGTATTACTTATCACACATTTCGAGGGCTAATCTTGCGAATCTCCCCCAACTCACTAGGTATAATTTCGGAGCTATCATGTCATTTTGCACAAGGTCTGCTGCAATTCAGACAAAAGAGTTGTACACATTTCGCAGATAGTGATCATTTAAGACTTGCCGTCTGCAGTGCAACCCGTTCAAAGACATAAATTGTGTCCTAAATCTCCTTGAACCAATTGAATGTCTTGTATATCTTTTTCAGCGTCTAGTATAAATATTTCTGATGAAACACGTATGCATTTAGACGACCAAACGATATAACCATATTACGATACTCGTAAGTTATAACATTTTGTTGCAGATTATGAGCACTATCTTTATGACCCCAAATGAGTAACACAATCTACGATTTTCACATTGAACTTGCCACACGTTTTATCGTTCAAAGTGGTCGGATTTTCACGTTCTAGATAGCTTAATCTTTTGAGTGACAGTGCGACAAGCTAATGTTTTCCTGAGCTTTTTTTGCATTCCTATCTATTAAACCTAAATATTTTTATGCTTTTTATATTAGTTATGATAATAAATATTATGTTTTGTTGTTGTTTTGTTTTTTTTTTTGTTTGTTTTATGTTTTTGTTGTTTTTTGTTTATACCTTTTAAATGAAAAATGGAATTTACGGCGAATAAAGTAAAAGTGACTGATATAGATAAGAATATCCATCGCCGAAGTATGAATTAAATGGGGACACTTCGTTTTTGCTTTCAGCAACCCAATTCATGCAGCAGAAGATTAGTCTTTAGCTTAGGTAACCAGCCTTGTGAGGCTTTCTCTAATTGCCTTATCGTTAGGTCACGGCTTAAAAAAGTAAAGTATTTAGTTAGGTAACACACATACAAACTGACCAGTATTAAACGCATCTTCTTGATCAAATTGCCGGATGTAATAACTAAGAGAGTGCAAGACGAGAGCCCCTCCAAGCAAATTCTTTTTACGATACAATTTAATAGTTACCCCTTCAGAATTGGTCGGGTATTGTATTACACGAGGGGACCTGCATAGGTATTCACGACCATTTGATTCGTTTCTTTACTGAATCGAACATCAACATCTTCATCATCATCAATTCCGCCGATAGACGTCTACAGCACGCGTAGCATGACCACCATAAAAACAATTTTTGTCGACGGAAGAATAGACAGAATGGCAGAATGTAGAAAGATTTCTATCGTCTTTAGCACGGCGATGTTAAAACTGAAGAGAGGAAATATTTCTATTCTTCAGTCGACAAAATAATTCTACGATGTTGAGCATGGCTAATAATTTTTCTCTACTTTTGAGTTTGAGTTTCAGTTGGAGGTACATTTTTTTACAGAATTATATCGATTATTTTTTATTTAGCCTATACTGTCTCACTGCTGGGCAAAGGCCTCCTCCAATTTCTTCATTAAATATAATCTATACTAATATTATAAAGCTGAAGAGTTTATTTGACTGAACGCGCTAATATCAGGAACTGCTGGTCCGAATTGAAAAATTCTTTTTGTGTTGGGTAGCCAATTTATCGAGGGAGGCTATAGGCTATATAACATCACGCTACAACTAAGAGGAGCGGAGCAGTAATGAAAAATGTTGCAAAAACGGGGAAAATTTATTCCTTTTGAGAGTTTCCATTGCGTGCGCGCTGCGTAAACGGTTAAAGTAACGCAAAAATCGTGTATGACAGAATTGTTCCTTTTAAAAAGTTCTAAAAAAAAAGTCCGTAAGATCATATGTCTATCTTTTAAGGTTGACTCACTATAACTCAAAAGGAGCGAGCAGCAACGAAAAATGGACGAAAACTAGCAGGCAAATCGATGCGACGGGAAGGGTCAGGGGAGCAAACATTTGACGCGGACGAAGTCGCGGGCAGAAGCTAGTCATCAATATACTCGGAGATCGTTTAATCCCACTGTATGACTATTCAATGAAAAAGTCCTTAGAGTACCCACCTTAATTACATTAGTTACCACTCTCTTGCTATGGAAAGAATTAGGTACTGTCTTTGTCTTCATAGAAACCCGAGTCTACGGGTCGCCCCGTGCTCGGGCCGAAGAGATACCGAGTTGAATAGAAAGAACTTTGTCTATTCTTGGTACAATAGAGATAGAATTGGTCGTGCTACGCCTGCTGCTGGACACAGGCTTTCCCCAATTGGGGGCGTTAACCATTATCGCCACGCTTGACAGGTGGGTTGGCGATCGCAGTATGGTGGTATAATGCATAGATAGAGGACGCTGCTGCCCATTCTCTAGTAAGTCCTTTAGTCGCCTCTTACGTCAGCCACGGGAAGAAATGGGACGAATCCAACATCATGACAATCAATGTTGTTCACAAACCTAATAATTTGTCAGTGTAAATCAAATAGATTTGTGTTCTTCCGACAGCTGTTTGCTGTCGAGGGTAAGGCAAATCAGGTTATCGAAATGTGCCACTTTCGTTACGATACTCTGACCACTGCTCCTGATTACATAGATAAATAGGGTAAGGGGGTAATGGCTGATCTTTGCGTTTTGCACGTGAGCGGGTGCTGCTTGTGCTGACAGGTTGTCTGGCTGACCATGGGTTTGTTATTGTTATTTGTATATTGTTAATTGTTTATTTATTTCACTCTGAAGGTTTCTAGTTTATCATTTCTGACTTCAAGATACAGCTATATGAACATAATGCAGAATAGCATACGTAAGCGAGTACTACGTTTATGCCTGGAGGATTTTATTTACTTACTAGCTGTGCCCGCGGCTTCACCCGCTTGAGGTTCGGAAATTATGTCACGGAGACGTACTGCCCAGAAACTATATAAATTACTATAAGCCTATGGCCGCGTCCCCATCATGCACAGCGCGGCGTCGTCACCGTGCAACGTCACGACGCCGCTGCAGTGCCACGGCACGGCGCCGTGTCGCAGCAGGGTGCTGCGAACGGTGCGCCATCCATTGCCCCTATTCAGTCGATATTTCGCTGTTGCGCCATTTCGGAGATTAGCCGGAACAAACAGACAGACAAAAAAAGTAAAAATTGTTTTTTTGATGTAGGTACCTACCGTAGGTACCTATATCTATAAAAAATCAATGCCACTTTTCGTTGTAACTGAACTCCTCCTAAACGGCTGGACTGATTTGAATGAATTTTTTTGTATGCTTTTGGGTGGCACCCTGGATGGTTTAGATTCACTATTGAACCCGGTAGGTGGCGCTGCTATCGAGTTCTAGGAAGCAGGACAACGTCTGTACGATCAGCTAGTACTTTCATATGCATTTAAGGAAAAGCTGTTAATTTGAAATTATAAACAGTCACTACAATTTTATTTATTTGTATAGATTGTGTAGAATTAAATTTTTCCAACTGAACGGTCAGCTGTGCTGCTTGGGAGTTTTTTTGCGCTACTTCTTATTCCTAGCTAATCAACCAGAAAGTGGTGAAGGGCAGGCGTTTTAGGGGACTGTTTTATGTAACTATGGCTTTCAAAATATGCTAATCCTCTGCATAGTTTGATTAAATGACTTTTGATTTGATTTGAATTGCTATGTTGATACTGACTACTATGACTAATCCCACTGTCCTATTAACAACGTACAGGACAGTACTTCGATTTAGTCCCTCAGTTCTGAAACACATTCAAAAAGAGCTATGCTCGTGGCCAAATAACAATAGCACACGGATTGATTCATCAGGTGCAGTGGTTGGTCCGTGGATAGGAGAAAATCTTCACATATCGACCCAACACCCCTCCGTGCCTCCGAAAGCACGGTAGGTAGCTTTCGAAGGCACGGACGAGTGTCGGTATGTCCAGCCGGTTCCAGCTGTCAATCGTGGGTCTTTGACAGTCGTTACGGGTCGTCAGAAGTCCGGAAGTCTGACAGCCAGTCTTATTGTATGGTACCTATCGAGTTACCCAGTAACACGATAGGTAGGTGGGTTGTGGAGGTTAGATAGGCAGTTAGGTACTCCATGTTAGAAACTGGAATATTCAGCCACATAAAGTTAGATTGAAAGCCGACCCCAACATAGTTGGAAAAACGCTGAGCAATGATGCAAAGGATGAGCAGTGCACACCGGCACCGCTGCAATGGAAAGAACCAGAGCACCGTGCAAAAAGGAATGATATCTAATCAAAAACATGTAATGTAACGTAGCCAACATTTACTAAAACGCTTTCACTGATAAAAGTTATCAGATCGATTGTACAGCCAAGCCCCTAACTCTCTACCAGGGTCGTGAGATTGTTCGAGAGGAGAGAGATACCGTGACCCTGGCACATAGGCAACTGAAGGAACACGGGTGGGTTTTAGTCCGTGGCTCTGCCCAGAGCGGGATCAGTCATTTGATGATTGCCCATAAAAAAAAAATAAGCCCCTAACTCTACAAGCCCTAACCTTACATGTACGGCTTGGCCGTAGCATTGAACTATTGTATGTGACAACATTAAATTCCAGTGACTTAATTTCCTACCATAAGGCCATAACAGTGACTGTACAACGGCCGCGAAACAGCCAAACCGTACATTTAGACCAAGATGTTAGGTTTGTAGAGTTAGGGGCTTGGCTCTCTGCCAGGGTTGCGGATTTGTTCGAACGAGTTACCGTGGCCTTGGCACCAGGCAACTGAAGGAACACGGGTGGGTTTTAATCAGCAAAGGTTTGACGAACCTTCCCGCTCCACCCAGAGCAGGAAAAATCGTTTGATGACTTTCCATCCAGATAAAAAAGGGGCGTAGCACTACATTAGATTTCTCACTCTCTCTCGGAGTGAGGACGCCTGTGTTCCAGTATTGGAAAGATAGAGAAAGAAAGAAAGTATTTATTTGCGACACGCACAGGACATAAAAAAAAATAAAGAGAACATAGTAACTTTAAGGATTTTTATCTACAATTAACAAAAACGTAAAATATATAAAAATAAAAGAATAGAAGAAGAAGAAGAAGAAAAGAAAGAAAGAAGAAAAAGTGTTTATTCACAATGTTAGGTTGTTTTTATACAATACTAGCTTCTGCCCGCGACTTCGTCCGCGTCAAATTTTTGCTCCCCTGACCCTTCCCGTCGCATCGATTTGCCTGCTAGTTTTCGTCCATTTTTCGTTGCTGCTCGCTCCTTTTGAGTTATAGTGAGTCAACCTTAAAAGATAGACATATGCTCTCCCGGACTTTTTTTTAGAACTTTTTAAGAGGAACAATTCCGTCATACTTTATTTTTGCGTTACTTTAACCGTTTACGCAGCGCACGCAACGGAAACTCTTAAAAGGAATAAATTTTCCCCGTTTTTGCAACATTTTTCATTACTGCTCTGCTCCTCTTAGTTGTAGCGTGATGTTATATAGCCTATAGCCTCCCACAATAAATAGGCTACCCAACACAAAAAGAATTTTTCGATTCGGACCAGTAGTTCTTGAGATTAGCGCGTTCAATCAAACAAACAAACAAACAAACAAACAAACAAACAAACAAACAAACAAACTCTTCAGCTTTATAATATTAGTATAGATATTACTTCTGCCAAACTGCAAGGCAGTTTGTTGGCAGATGTAGCTCCTTTTTTCAAATTTGCGAGATCTGTGCGAGGCCAAAATGGCTCCTATCTCATCATAATTCTGCGATATTTATAAAAAAAAAAACAACTACCACAGCGCTGGTATTGAGACAGGGCCCACTGTGAAAACATTATAGGCTGAAATTAAACTTGTGCTATTGCCCTTATAATGTTTAAAGCACGTTTGCAACAAAACTTATTATAAAGTCCGGGTGGCAACCCTAGTTGTAGAGCTGTAAACAAACACGTCGCCTCATCTTCACCTTGATGGACTCATCCCGTCATTAACAAATAGCAGCCACATAATTGTCAGATTACAAATGACTATATTTAATTAGCTAATTATTAGCTTTATCTCGGGCATTATGCGGGAAGCTTTAATTATTGTAATTATTAACCGCTTTTAATTTGGTCTGATTTGACACGCTACTACGGTATAATTTTTATCCGAGTGCCCAATACCGACTAATTAAATGAGGTAATAGAGGAGGGTGATTCTTTACATATCTAGGGTAAGGGATCACCCAGCCCATACCCTGAGTTGCTCTGGACTCGGACTATTCTGCTTGAGCCCATTTTGATCACTGAACATTTTCCCAGCAACAGCGTTGAGCAGTGCTCTACACAAAACCTGTATTCTTCCATTGACCATCCGCGATTATGTATCGATTTGGATCGATACGCGGTAATTGTACTTAGTAGTGAACTTCGGAGCAAAACACACAGACGTACACGGTGGTCTGTAAAATAGGCCCCTCACTGTGTTTGCAGAATATAGCATGCAGTTGGTATTTGAGCGCGCGAAAGCAACGCTCGCGTGTGTAAATGATTGCTAGTTGGTTTCTGTAGGCGCGATGCGACGTTGATTTACAACGTCGCTTTCTACACGACACCTCGGCGATTTGCCCCAGTTACCTGAGGACGCCCGACGACAGACGACCAGTGACAGAGGTTCCGAATCAACGGTCTCACAGATGACCTGTGTGGCTCCCACCCAGAACCCAACGGTTTGAAGCTACAGCTGGCATCACGGCAGTTCAGTAATGGATTAAATCAAATCAAATGTTTGGAAATTATTAATTTACCTGCTCAATAAAATAGATTTCACTGTGAAATCTATTTTCCAATTAACTCAACAATAATTTATTTACATTTCTTAAACTCCATGTTACCGCGTAAAGTAATGCGTCAGTGTCGGGAGGGTGCGCGGGTGACGGAAGGGGGAGGGAGTATTGCTATGCATGAGAGGTATGTTTATCCGCTAACTTGTTTCGCTCAGTCTTGTTCCGAAATTCACGAAGTACTGTCACCATGTATCGATCGAAATCGATAGCCAGACGCGGGTGGTCGAAGGAAGAACGCGAGTTTTGTGTTGAGAAATATTATTTAAATCGTGAGAGTGTGCCTGCTGTTCAGCGCTGTTACTGGGAAAAATTCCGTGATCGAAATGGGTTCGAACGGGACAAGTGTCCGACTGCAGAGCAAGTTAGGGTATGGGTGATACATGAAGAGAAGAAGAGGGCACGTAGTTTGATGCAACCGCAACCTGAAGAGCTGCAGAAGTCAGAGTCAGGTATAAAGAAGTTACGGCAAGATTTCGCAGCATAACGTTAGTCAGATTTATCAAGGCGTAGACGTCTGCATGCTGTATTTTGACATTACCGATCCTATTTATATTTTGAAAATGGAATTTCAATTACATTTATAAAAGATCCATTTAGTACAGAAATTGAAACCTATTTTGTTTTTTTCAGTTCAAAGACATTTCTTTATAATTTGGGATACGAATACACTATAGGCAATCGCACCTTGCATTAAATTGACAACATTCATATTGTTCTGCAGGCAAGCTAAGTGGCACACAATGGGGCAGGAAGACGGGAGAAAACCGGATCATCAGGACAGAGTCCATAGATATTGGACTGCGGCATCAGGAGATCAAATGTAATGTATCGTATACATTCTTAAAGAAGTAACAAAATATCAGTATGACAATAATAAACGATTGTACTCTACAGGGAAGCAACGGGACATTAAATGGAGCGGACCACGTCCAGTTAATGAGAAACAGAAAACTGTGGAGCCTGTTGTAGAAGAACCTCAATTTATTCACTATTATTATCAAGAGCCGGTCGAAGAAGAAGTCAAACCTGACAAAAGTAAATATAATATTTTAACTTTGTACACCGATAGGTTAAAACACCTCTAAAGGTAGTTATAAACTACCTTTTTGCGCAATGCTTTCCAAATTACCTCGCACATTGCATTTTTATGTAAGCACTGTTTTAAGCCATTTCTTCCCGTCGGTGTCGCTGAAGGCGACTGAGGGACTGACTAGAAAATGGGCAGCAGCGTTCTCTATGCATTTTACCACCATACTGCGATCGCCAACCCGTCAGCCAAACGTGGCGATTAAGGCAAAGCCCCCTAGCAGGCGTATCATGATCAATTCTATCCCTATTCTACCAAGAATAGACAAAATTCTTTCTATTCAACTCGACATCTCTTCGGCCCGAGCACGGGTCGACGCGTAGACTCGGGTTTCTATGAAGACAAAGACAGTTATTCTTTCCATAGCAAGAGAGTGGTAACTAATGTAATTAAGGTGGATCCGCTAAGGATTTTTTCATTGAATAGTCATACAGTGGGATTAAACGATCTTAGAGTATTGCATTCATGATTATATAATTAACATAATCCTGTAAAAAAATTACCCCCAAATGAAACTCCAACTCAAAAGTAGAGAAAAATTAGTCGCCATGCTCGACATCGTAGAATTTTGTCGACTGAAGAATAAAAATATTTCCTCTATTCAGTTTTAACATCGCCGTGCTTAAGACGGTAGAAATATATCTACATTCTGCCATTTTGTCGATTCTTCTGTCGAAAAAACTCGTTTCTATGGTGGTCATACTACGCGTGCTGATTGGGGAAGATCTATGTCCAGCAGTGAACGTCTTACGGCTGAAATGATGACAGTGATTGAAACTTTTGTTATAATAAAGGAACATAGTAAGGAAATACGTTGTAGTAATTAGTCATTCAACTATCAACACAACAAAAGATTGCACTACGTCACAGCACTTAGGAAAAGCCGCGTAAATAATGCACCTCACGTGTATAATATCAAGGTCAAAATTATTGTGCAATATTGCGTATTGCATAATGTTGTTTGTTTGGGCAATCTCAAACAACGTTGTTTTACATAATCCCGGTTTCCTTATTTTAATCTCAAGCATTTAATTATACCAATATTCATAATTGCCAAAATTAAAAGGCTTGCAGTGCAGGCCGCAGAAATCAGCTGGATGCCAGAAGCACAGAACTTAGCGTTGCTTCGGAGAGGTTGCGTTCAGCTGTCGACATCTTTGGGCTGAAATGATAATGATGATGATCAAACGCTGCATATTCTTTGTACGCTTAATAAAGGTCTTTTCTTCGAACTTGTTTAAACAAGGTTTGAAGATAACGACCTAGAAATAAACATATTTGCGTCTGACCATTACTGTTATGTGAATAAAATGTTGTCGAATACATTCAGACACGCAATGACGGCACGCAAATGTGGATATCAGTGACGTCACCTCGAAAAGGAAAACCCGAGCCCATGGTTTTTTAGTTTGTTTCAATTAAATGACGCTAACAAGATAATTATAACATTAGTTTTATTGACTGTGTGTGTGACCTTTCGTTTTGTTTCTGCAAAGACTATCTTTGGAGTATCACATCGTATCGTGTCAGTGTTTATATGTAATACTATTACTATTTTTCCTTTCCATAGAACAACTACTCCAAGAGAAATTTGAAGAGAAGGTCCTACAATATATAGAGTCCCTGAACGCTCGCGGCCACGCAGCACGCGCGAGCGCATTTGTGTCACTCCGCGCGGAATTACAGCGACGAGCGCTTGACGTCTTGTTGAGCGCACACCGCGCCACGCTGGCCGACCATGTCTCGCGCGCACTACGACGAGGCAAGGACGGAGAGAGGAAGGCAGCTGCTGCTGTTGCGCCGCTGCTGGCTGTACAGGTTAGGTATAATCTTGATCTAAATTCTTTAGCGGTTATCCTGTCAGGAATAGGCATGTCACTATTGCTAACGTTTACATAAATGATATGCAGACTTCGGTCTAACTCAAGCTTCAACCTCTACCCAATTTTCTCGTAGATCTATCGTCTGGATATGACAACGATCCATACATATGTACGTCATTAACGGCTTTTAATTATTATGTTTCCTACAGATAGGCGAGGAAGGCTCGGAGGAGTTCGTGTGCAAGGTGCGACCCGCGCTCTTCGCCACCGCCACTGACAAGTCTGCCTCACTCGACACACGCACTAAGGTAAACATCACAACGTGGACCCACAATACAAATGTCTTAGAGCACCTTTCATCGAAGAAAATGGTCCATTACTTTATCCAGGGACCAATGAAATAACGCCTTTCTATAACGACGTGTTTTATATGTTTCAGTGCTGCTCATCGCTGGCCGTGTTATGCTACTTGATGGAGGACGGCCTCACAGAGATTTTGGAGGTCATGCGCATGTTCGCGACCATATTTAGCGGCAACTATCTCAAGGTAAATGAATTAGGACTGCACATGTATCTTATTTATATGTTTGATGAAAAGCAGGAAACAGTCAATTTGTTACGCTCAAGCAATTTGAGAGTTTTCTGCTTTTCGTATGGCATTAGTTACCTTTTCTTGTTCGTTATTATTATTAGATAGTACTTTCCATTCTTAGGGAACTCCGTTATAAACCAAAACTGTACTTAGCGGTTCCAAATAAACTTTCGTTCGTTCCCTGCAACATAGTCGTAGCCTTAATTTTTAGCTCGTTCGGTCGGTCGGCGCCATGTCGGCGCGCACTGTTCGTCACATTTCCGTGCGGTTCCTTAGCAACAATTTCAACGTTTATCTCACTCACACGCTGCGTAGAAGGTATCCCAAAAGCTTTTTCGTCTTGCTCTTTGATGTGTCTATCCAGAAACAACGCGATCTTTGATCTTCTCAACTGTGGTGGGCCAATCTGTAAGTACCATTGTTTGTACCATGATTGTGAAAATGTTGATTTACAATTTTCTTGTTTTGCGACTTAATCCTCGCTGTATAATGTATAAGTTTATAAGCCGCGATTTTAGCTGTCAACACTGCCACTTTATTGATCAAATTGTTGAACGCTGATTCGATATGATGATCGTTAAACAAAACAAAATCACAGAGACGAATTTCGCGAGTTCTTTTCTCTTTACGGAATACATATTGCATGAGAATAGCTCATGTGGTGGTAAAAATTTTAGCCACTTAATAAGGCGGCCGTCTAATGGGACAGAACAAAAGGATCACAATGATTTATGTAAGGTACCAATGTAATAAAGTTTCTTGTACCTTCCCCCAGGATGACGGCAGCGTGAAAGTGTCGGGTGCAGCCGTAGAGGAAGGCGCGTGGCACGCCGCCGCACTGGACGGCTGGGCACTACTGTTGCCGCTGTTGTCGCCCAACCACGCGCTGTCACTGCTCAACAACCAGGCGCCCAGCTTCGCCAGGCTTGGGGAGTTGTTGGAGGCTATGTCACTTGAGGTAAGTTACCTAAGTTTTTATTTTACACCAGACAATGATTTATATAAATGAGTTTTTCCATTAAACTTATTTGTCTGTCCCCCAGGTCCGCATGGCAGCAGGCGGCGCGCTCGCCATCGCGTACGAGACAGTGACAGACGACGACAGCTCAGACAACCCGCTCACAGCGCACGTGGACGTACTACTGCCGCGACTCACTGAGTTAGCGCGAGACTCGCACAGGTTCCGCGCCAAGAGAGACCGCAGGATACAGAGAGCCACTTTCAGCGACATCCTCAAGTACTTTAAGGTACGTTATACATCATATGGTTACACTAGCACTGAATACGACACAGTGGCAGACGACGACCGCTCAGACGCTTGCATTGATAATGTAGACTTGTCTAGTGCTAACACATGGTAGATCTACATATATCTGTATCAGTCCGATTAAACGTCAACAAGTTTTATCTTCCAGAACGGTGAAGAGCCCTGCGTATCAGCGCACATCGGCGCGGAGAGCGCGTCGTGGAGCCAGTGGTCGCGCGGCGCGGCGTACGCGGCGCTGGCGGCCGCACTCGGCGGCGCGCTGCAGGTGTTGGCGCCGCGCTCGGTACGCCTGCGGGCTGCGCTGGACCTGCACGACGTGCCGCCCACTGAGATGGTGCCGCAGGAGCAGCCTACGAAATTGCTGCGGGTAGATACACAAACATCAATTACAACTTATCGTTATTCTGCTTCGATCAATAATAGCTTTTTGGTCGCAGTTATTCTGTCTCAATCTGACACGAGTGGTGAATCGTGATCAATTGAAAATCACTCAAAACTGTTGCACAAATTAGGCTTTTATGGTATCAGGGGAAAAGCGAATGAATGAGACACGGATCGAAATGGAAGAGATATCCAAAGTTCTAAGCTATTTATTTGATTTGATTTGAAAATATCAGATGGAGGCTTGGCTAGGTTAGTAGTAGGCTGTACCTATCCCCCATCCTATCTATCTAAAAGCATTGCGATAGAGTAGTGGAGATATGTATATTTTTTATCAGTCTAATAACATTGGGTTATTGAAAAATTAGAACATAGAATATCACAAAAATCATAAATAAGATGTTCATATTTTTATATTTTGTCAATTCCAGCATCTTCAACACAAAGCGGCGTGCAAGGCCCGCCACTTCACCCGCAGCAAGAATAGGGACAAGCGCTCTTCAGTCCTCGCCACCTGAACCCGCCACACCGCACCGCACCACATCACGCCGTTCCACTCAAATATCTGTTTGTGTTTACTTCTAGAGCTTAGTTTAACGCTAGCTACGTCAACTCGACAACGTCTACGACAATACTTACTTCTAAGTGGATATGATTCCTTTTGCGATGTTGCAAGACATTTATCACCAGCGTTCTCTATGCAAAATGCATCACCATACTGCGATCGCCAACCTGCCTGCCAAGCTGGATGATTATGAAAAACCCCTCCAAATTGGGGGAAGCTTATGTCCAGCAGTGGACGTCTTTCGGCTGAAGTGATGTTGATGATCAAGACGTTATCACGCTGTTCAAGGAGACTGACCCCGATGACGAAGGAGTTTTGTGGCGAAGGAGTTTAAAATTATGTTTAGTTACCCAAGTTATGTTTTATACTATACTAGCTTTTGCCCGCGGCTTCGCCCGCGTGGATGTCGGAAATTAACGAAGTATTTTTCTAAAATAAAAGTAGCCTAAGTTACTCCTTATTACATCAGTTACCTGCCAATCAAAAGTCCCGTCAAAATCGGTCCAGCCATTTCAGAGATTAGGCGGAACAAACAGACAGACAAGACAAAAGTTTTAAAAAAAAAAGAGTTTTTGGTGTAAGTATCGTATTTACTTTCATATGCATTTAGTGAAAAGCTGTTAATTTGAAATTACAAACAGACACTTCAGTTTTATTTAGAATAATGTTTTTTTTTTATTTTTTTAAATATTATTTATTATTCTATCTGTCACAAAGGCTTTTTGTGATGGAGCTCAATTAGTGTTCCCAGTCGCAGAATACTTACCTGCTTACGTTTCAATAATACCTAACGTGCATACTGAAATGGGCCACTATTCTGCTTTCCCTTGTTTCTGTGCGGGGTGACATAAAATTCTACTTTGGGAAGATATGCGATGTCAGCATTTAGAAATCCGATAGTGATTAAGTCCGGGAAAATATATCACGGATCTCGATAATAAAGAAGTGAATACAATTAAATAATAATATTTGCACTACTCGCAACTATGAAATAGCAGGAACATAACTGATAACATCAAACATAAAATACTTTATCTAACAAACATAAAATGCTGAGCAAACCCAAGCGTCCTGTAATGACAATTGATCCATTTTCCACATAATTCCCTCTATCGTTCCACTTCACTTTCCGACTTGTCGAACCATATTTCTTCCCGTTTCTAAACTCTATACACAGCACTACCATTGTAAGCGGTTCACCCATGTAAAATAATTGATCGTTTTTCTTCTTCAAATCCGTTGAGCCTCTGAATTCTTCCAATTCTATACCGTTGATGTACCAGCGGAGTTCTGCGTCCGGACAAGCTCGACAGTGCGCTTCTATCATGTCTTCTTCTTTATATTCTTCAGCTAACCCTTCCAGGGACGGGCTCCGTTGCAGGACTTCCATGTGCGCAGTCATGCCAGCATAAGAGTATGGCGGAGCATCCCGCTCGATGTCGCACCGGTATAGTCCTGTGGCTTCCTTAGTCAGGGCTCCTAGCTTCAGCCGGCAGGCTACAGGTCCGCACGTTATTATCTCCACTCTTCCAACTCCAAAGGCGGGGAAGGATCGAGTGCTTGGCTCTGCACCAGGTTGATATCTGAAGAATTCTTTGGCACCTTTGAACCAGCTGAGTACCGTGAAGTTTGCGTTATATCGGCACTCGAGCTCGACCTCCTGCTGATCGGGTGTCACGATTCGGGGCACGTAGAGATATGTGATGTTGAAGGTCTTGGCGCCGGCGCACGTGGCGAGGAGCATCACTAACACCAGCATGATGCCGGGCCGCACGCGCTACACGCACTGCGTCTGCGTCTTAATCTAACCCAGAAACCGTTTATGAAACTCTGACACTTAAGAGGCCGTATGCGATTTTATAGACTTCTTTTTACATTTAAAATGCTGTATGTCTTTAAGTTTCAATGCATCATGAAAGATTATTTCAATCTTGATCAAATTAATTCTTTTACTCCAATTTTTTTTTCATCTTCTGATGTTGATTAATCTACCCTAAACCGGCGACTGCTTTGTAAATTTTGCAGTAAGAGATTTAGAATAACACATATTTATAAATCGTTATACCGTCTGCACGCTATGTAAAACAGCAATGTATTTTTGTGAAAGTCCAGTTTCATATTTAAAAAATAAATCATAAAAAGCTTTTAGAATTTCAGAGAAAATAGGCAATGAATTGGATTTGATTTTGGCTACTCGGAACTCTCGTTTATAAAATTAAAACAACAGAAATAAACTTCAGTTCTCTTGAATTGAAGTTTATTTTTGTTAAATCCATTTCCCGAATTTAAAAAATGCAAAAGAAAAAGATCTGGCAGTAAATTAAATCATTCAAAATAGCCTAAATCTCTCGTTTTAATTCTCGACAAAAATAAAAAAGGAGCTCTTTCATTACATAATTAGGTACTGAAACGATATTTCATGTAGTGCGTTAAAACTGATGGGAATACGTGAATATTGTAAATCATCGTGTAAATCAGCGAACTCGACAAAATTCCGTAGGCGGCCTCTTAATAAAACTGCGAAATTACTTTTATTTGAGTGGTCATTCGATTAAACTAACATCAAACGTATCGCTATTTTGGACCTTATTTGGTCCCGTGATGCGCTATTGTCAAATAAAAATTGCTTCAAACCACCCCTTAATAACTACGCCAATATGACGTATTAACGAGAGTAATTTTTTTGCCACAAAATTTTACACAATCTAATAAAGTTAACTACTTAGCAATTTTATTAATCAGCCTGTCAATATAATATTGCTAAACTATAATAGAAGCAAAGGTCTCCTGCGCCATTGGAAGAAAATAGTTTAATTTAGAGCGTAGCACTGACGGGTTCAATGTACCCTCATTTCTTGGCGAATTACGCACAAGGTGTGTCATTCAATTTGACCAAACGAGACTTAAAATGGGTGGTATCCGTCAGGATTTATTTTATTAGTTTTGATGATGCTTCTTAATTGAGTCTCAAGATTATTTTAATTTAGATATTTTGACCACAATCTCTGATTTTCAGTGATGACCTTGGACCTAAGATTCAAGTTTAAAGTGAAGCACAGTTTTGTTTATATTGAAAAGCACAATTGTATATGTTTCCATTTGTTTCGGTTTCAGCAGTTCCTCTAATTGGTCTTCAACTGAAGTCAGTAGAAAGACTATTGTTAAAAAGACAGGACTGTATTGCCTCCAGATAACCTCCGGTCATTGTCAGTGGTACGCTGTCACAGAATAATGACACCAAAGAACCTAGAAAAACCTTGTATTTCAGATGCATAGATGTTCAAGGCAGTGTCCCACAGGGCAGCGTCCTTGGGCCACCTCTTTTCTTAATCTATATAAATGATCTGCCAAAGGTGAATCAACATCAAATGGTGATGTTTGCAGACGACAGCACTGCCATAGTAAAATGTATTGATCGCAATATTTATCAAAATGACATAAATAATACACTATCGGACATAATTTATTGGCTTAATAAAAATAATTTAGTTATAAACTTAAAAAAAACCATAATAATGCACTTTCACCAAGGAACTGAAATACCAAAAGTAAATAGGGTCCGTAACTTAACTTCGAGAGTCATTTGTTCGATGAATGGAAAGTCGACTGAACGATTGTTCGAATGGAACTTATTGCGAAATAACCTTTTATCGCCAAACGATACTTCGACTGAACGATTCATCGAATATTTATAAATCGATGGACTGTTGTTTCAAATGAGTTTTGGTCATTATATAGTTTTATACTTGATTTTTTTTTTTTTTTGTATTTAGCCTACAATGTCCCACTGCTGAGCAAAGGCCTCCCCCAAATCCCTCCAGGTATCCTTTTCCCGGGCCACCTCGATCCAACCCTTGGAGTATGCGTCGAAGTCGTCTCGCCACCTCTTCTTGGGCCGGCCTCGCCGGCGCCGTCCATCGTCAGGCAACCACTGTGTGGAAACTATTGCCCAGCGGTCGCTGTGCATGCGGCTGGTGTGACCCGCCCAGTTCTATTTTAGCCTGGCAGCCTTTTTGCCTACGTCTAGGATTCCCGGTTTGGAGCGCAACGTGGTGTTTCGTATTCTGTCGGTTCGTTTAACCCCTAAAATGCTGCGCTCCATTGCTCTTTGGCAAACCCCAAGCCGGAACTTTTGTGAATCGGTGAGCGAGCAGCTCTGAGCACCGTAGGTTAGGATGGGCAGGATACACATATCGATGAGTTTTCGCTTCAGGGAAATCGGTAGATCACCCTTCATTAGCGTCTTCATGGACCAGTAGCTTTTCCGGGAATTTTGGATGCGGCGATCGATTTCCTTTCCTTGCCTGTTTTCGAAAGAAACTAACTGGCCCAAGTAAATGTACTCATCAACATACTGTATTTCCTGCCCATCTACCTCGACCCTACGCTTAGTGCTGTTGGTCATGGCTTTGGTTTTAAACCGATTCATCGCGAGTCCCACCTTAAGACTTGCCGTGCTTAGGTCTTGAAGCATAATTTGTAGTTCCAGAGCAGTGGGGGCAAAAAGGACTATGTCGTCGGCAAAACGGAGATTTTTCAACCTCCTGCTGCCAACTTCAATACCCTTGGTCGTCCATGAGGCTGCCAGTGTTTTAAATATCTCCTCGAGAGTGCTTGTAAATAATTTTGGGGAAAGCGGGTCACCTTGCTTAACACCCTTTTGTATTTTAAATGACGGTCCCGCAGTACTGAGTTTGATGGCTGCAGTGCTGTTGTGGTATATATTTCTGAGAAGGTCATATTGCTGTTCCAGTTCTTGGTTTTCTAGCGACTTAAATATTTCTGAGTGTTTTATTCTATCGAAGGCCTTCGTATAATCTACGAAGGCTAAGTAGAGCGGTTTATTGAATTCCGAAAATTTTGCAAGTAACTGGTTCAAGGTATGTAGGTGGTCAGTTGTCGAGAAGTTAGGGCGAAATCCAGCTTGTTCTGGTGGTTGATGTTTATCCAGTTTCCCGTCTATGCGATTATGTATTACTTTAATAAAAGTTTTATAGATGTGAGATGTTAAACTGATTGGACGATAATTGCCGATATCGCTTTTGTCGCCTTTTTTTATGTAGAAGGATTATATTGGAATGGCACATTGCTTTTGGAACTTTTCCTGATTCTAGAATGGTGTTAAACAGGTTTGTAAGGTGGGGCAATAGAGTGATAGAGCCGATTTTGAGCGCTTCAGTAGTTATACCATCTTCCCCAGGACTTTTATCATAACGCATTGTAGTCAGTGCTTTGTGCACTTCATGACCGTTTATTGGGGGAATAGAATCTGAAGGACTGTATTCGTTACCGTTATATAGTGGGCAGTGATCGGAATATAATTATTTATAGAATCTGGTTGCAATTTCCATGATTTTGTCTCTGCTGTAATGTTTTGTGCCGTTATGATCTACTAAACAGTTTATCGAACTTCTTCCTTTTGTGACGCCTTGTTTTAAAACTCTTAGGGATGTATGGTTTTCTAAGGCTGATTTAACTATATGTGTATTTAGATTTCTCAAATCTTTTCTAATACTCCTTTTAACTTCTTTATCTATTGTTCTATACTCTTTTGTTCCTATTACTTTATTTGTTAGTTTTTCTATCAAATCAATACTGTGAGCAGTCAGCTTATTTCTGGGTTTATTCTTAATAGTTTTATAAGTGTTGATTATTCCAGTCACTATTGCATTATATTGTTCTTCTGCGTTTGTTTCATCAACTTTTAGTTCTTTGAAATAATTTGATAGTTTTAGATTGTAATGTTCTGAGTTGTTAATAAGTGTTTCTTTGGAAAGTTTTGTTATTCGTTTTGTAAACCGTTTAGCTCGGTGAATTTTAAAGTGTAGTTTTATTTTTGCTCGAATTGGTCTATGGTCTGAACTGTATTTGAATCTGTTAATGACGCTAATGTTTTTTATTATATGACTGTCAGATGTTAAAACGTAGTCGATTTCATTGCGCATGAGGCCATCAGGTGACACCCAAGTCCATCGTCGTTGTGGTTTCTTCGAGAAGAAACTATTGGCTATGTGCATGCTCTGTCCAAAGGCAAAATGGGTGAGACGAGCACCTCGCTCATTGCGGTCTCCTAATCCAAAACAACCGACTATATCTCCACTGTCCAGTTCCTGCCTTCGTCCCAACTTTGCATTAAAGTCACCAACAATCATGTTCCAAGTGCCCCTATTTTCGTCGCATGCTCTATTAACAAGATCGTAAAAATCTTCTACGTCTTCGTCAGAATGTGCTGATGTCGGCGCATATACTTGTACGAGAGTCATCGTTTTATTAGGTGTTAGTTGAAATTTCAGCACAGCGACGCGTTCAGAGTAGCCCACGAATTCGATGATATTATCCTTCTACTTCTTCGCTACCATGAATCCCACTCCATATTGTCCACTGGTTTCTCCAAAGTGGAAGAATATAGCATCGTCTCTTTCCTCTGTGTGCTCGCCCTCTCTCCTGACTTCTGAAAGGCCCAAAATATCCCAGCTTATGTCTTTTAGAGCGTTCTCAAGCTCAATTAGACGTTCGTCTTTCATCAGCGTTCGAACATTGTAGGTGAGAATATTTAGTGTATCGAAGTCCTTTATGTAATTTGCTGTGGTCGTTTGACGGTTGATCGATCTCGCCCGGAGATTCTTAGCTCCCCTGACCCCAGAGTCGTGCCCGCACCCGTCCACGCCAGCACAACCACTGGAGTCACCGGGCACTAGATATCGTATGTTCTCGCCGTAGATTTGGGAAACATGAAATTTGGTGACAAGGCAGGGAATAAAGCACAAATGAAGGGAAAATTGTTTAATATAAAAAAAAAACATTTACGTTACGATTTTCGCACAAAATTAAGGTACCTAGTCAAAAAGCCTTCTCGGTAGATTACGGTTCTATAACGCTCTGAGAACTCCTCTAATAATGCAAACATAAAAAAATAATCACTAATCATCAAATTTAAAATGTCAACGTTATTTTTTTTTAAAGTAAGTCCCAACCTGTTTTTTCTATTGATTAAACGCTTGTCGCGTTATTATCTCAAAGAAAATATAATAACAATTTTCTGTTTGCTGTTACAGAGCAGCCCATATACTAATGGTATAAATTTAAAAGCGCCTTCCTTATTACCCAAAAATCCATGTATAAAAACAAAAAAATAATGAGTTGATCATAGAAAAAATTAAAGCCCAAGATGAGTCAGTTTCCTCTACCAAAAAGAAAAAAGGTTGGGAAAGACTGAATAAACTTTTATATAAAAAGGAAGACATGGACAAGCTTGACTACATGAGCTCGATGGCTTAAAGAACATGGGCACTTGGCTAACATGCTTGGACTAGTAAAATCTAACAAAACGTAACTTGACGAAACATGTGTCTTTACATTCACCTAAATAAGTATGACTAAGTACAGCCTTCAATATGTTTTTAAAAGGTGGGAGAATCAAGTAACTGTGAAATATGTTTTTGAGGTTATGTTAATATATTTTTAATCTGTACCATTTATTTTTTCTATTTTAGATTAGGACGAGTGCACGGCGCAGGCCAGATAAGTCTGCGCTTGACTAATATCGGAACTAATCGTGGTCTGCCACTGTTCAAAAAATAATTAAGTATGCTTGGTGCCACTTATTATAAACTTAGAACTTAAAACGTAATGCAATTCAAAGTCCATTAAACGAATGCTGAGTCAACAAGAATAGAAGATCAATCGGAGTCCGTAAGCAATACAAAATATCAAAAATATCAGGAAAATAACAGAAAATCGCACAGAACACAGTCGTCGCCGAGACTATTGTACAACACCGGTCTGCGTAGAAAACTGTAAATTTTTGTATACTTGTCAAAAATAGGGAGGAACGTAATCAATCGATTTATGACAGTATCGATTTTTAGATTTAAAATCATTCGTTTAACTCATTCATTCATTTAGTTCATGGCTTTATTATAACAATTCACCACGAAATAACATCAAATTGTATTTGTGGCTAAGCTTTGAATAATAAATAACGCGAATTTAATACGGTTGACATTGATTGGGATTTAAAAAAAACATTTTGGACTTCTCTAGTAACGTCAGTAATTATGGATGCGTTCGAAGTTAGACATTTTATACTGCGTTCTGATAAATAAAGTCGTATTTAAAAAAATTAAATATCTATATTTCCCCAGCATTTAAAAATAAACTTATGGTATCCATTAATTACATTAACAATGCACTACATATTGGTGACAGTTTCATGTCGATAACAATTTTGGTTTTTTCCTAGTCCAAAGTGACCATTGTTCTTTGCCACTTTAAAAAATAAAACAACGTTGACATTTTTAAATTTGATGATTAGTGATTATTTTTTTAAGTTTGCATTATTAGAGGAGTTCTCAGAGCGTTATAGAACCTTAATCTACTGAAAAGGTTTTTTGACTAGTTACCTTAATTTTGTGCGAAAATCGTAACGTAATTGTTTTTTTTTTTATAATAAACAATTTTCCCTTCATTTATGTTTAATAACCTGCCTTGTCACCAAATTTCATGTTTCCCAAATCTACGGCGAGAACATACGATATTTTAAAAGTGTTTGATTTTCTCGATTATGGATGAAATAATATGTTACAAACATCTTTTTTAAATCATTTTATTTCAATTATAAAACTATATAATGACTAAAACTCATTCAAAACAACAGTCCATCGATTTATAAATATTCGATGAATCGTTCAGTCGAAGTATCGTTTGGCGATAAAAGGTTATTTCGCAATAAGTTCCATTCGAACAATCGTTCAGTCGACTTTCCATTCATCGAACAAATGACTCTCGAAGCTAAGTTACGGACCCAAGTAAATATCAGACATGGTAACTGTGACATTGAAGAAGTTAAAGTAGCAAAATTCTTAGGTTTTTTCGTTGCTAAACAATTAAACAACTTAATTGGAAGGCTCACATAGATGACCTGAGTAAGAAGATAAATAAATCAGCATACGCACTTTTCCAAATTGCCAGAAAAATAAATATGGATGCGCTACTAGTTGCATATCACGGTCTAGTAGCCTCAATTTTGCGATATGGTATTATTTTTTGGGGCAATTCTACTGATAAAGACATCGTTTTTAAGGCACAAAAAAGATGCATAAGATCAATGTGTGGTCTGAAAATGGATGATAGCTGTGTACCATTATTTAAATCGCTAAAAATACTCACGTTACCCTCATTATATATTTTTGAAATCAATGTTTTCGTCAAGACAAACATAAGCTTATTTGAGAAAGTGTCGACGTTACGAGATGTTGCGATTCGTAGCCAGTACGCAAATTCTTTAAGCAATCAGCGTTGTAAGACTGCCTTAGTGAGAAAGAGAGTTTTAGGCATGGCACCACGCATTTACAATAAATTACCAGATGCCATAAAAAGATTGAATGTTACAAAATCCTGCCGGGGTCGCGTGACCTGCCGGGGTCGCGTGATTGTTCGAAAGAGATACCGTGACCCTGGCACATGGGCAACTGATGGAACACGGGTGGGTTTTAGTCAGTAAAAGTCTGACACGCCCTCCCGCTCCGCCCAGAGCGGGAGAAGTCATTTGATGATTTCCCATACTGAAAAAAAAAAAAATGTTACAAAATTCAAAAAAGAACTAAAATTGTTATTAATTGAAAAATGTTAGTATACGACTGATGAATTTCTAAATGACAAATTAATGTAGACGTGTTTATTTATTTGGCTAGAAAAATAATTTTTAATTGAATATTGTGGCTAATTGTAATTTATTATTATTATTATTTTTCATTGACTGTAGAAATTATTCCATATCGTGACATTTTATAATTTTTGTTTTTATGTATGTTCATATTATATCATTCTTTTAATTTTGACATTACCAAATAATTTAAATCTCGCATGAACAATATCTTATTTTGCATGCAACCATATTTGTACGCCTCTTGGCATAACTGAGTATGCTAGCAAATAGGTTGGACTGTCTTTAAGTGCGACACTGCTGTGACAGACAAGTTACATATAGTGTCGTACGTAAGAGACTAATGTAATAAGTTGATTATGAATTTGATTTATGTATTTAATATGTGTTGATGTTATGTTAATATTATATTTGCTCGTTTGTATTTATTTATTTGTGACATTGTATTTATAATTTTAATTTGGTTTTCTAATATGGGTTATGTTACCTGCAATAAACGAATTTTATTCATTTTTTTTTTTATAACATAACGACCTATGTATTTTAATTTAAGAACTGTATTTATTACCTATGTTACACGAATAAAAAATGATTGATTGATTGATTGAAGGAGATTTATGAACTGTACCAAATGGCTGAAGATTTATAATTTTGCCAGTACCTACCTACGTAAGCCAAATAAGTGTAATAACTTTCCCCTGCGGAGTCACACCAAGCCGCGCCCGTATAAGTACCCACGTGCGCATCTCGGAAACAACACATTATTTTATTAGAAGTAATCTTCTTAAGTGTTATCAGCGTAATTGAATAATGCATCGGCATAGTCCGCAGCCGGCTCTGTTTTACAATACAACTCTATTTAAATTGTTTTGGTTAGAATTTTGATAGTCCAGGAAATGAAGCGTTTTGGCTCGCAATTTTTTCGTCCACCATGGATTTACTTGAAATTTTCACAGAAGGTAGGGAATAGTTCAAGGATCATTTTCTGTATCATGCCGCTGTACGCTAGAGCCTTGAGGGTGGTTGCCACCCCATCTCGGGGGTGGATTTTTTAAATTACATTTTAACTGTAGGAATCGACGGAAAAAGTAATTCTAAGAAAAAAATGTTCTATACGTTTTTTTTCGTAAAAGTAATATTTTTTGAGTTATTCGAAGTTAAAAGTAACAGTTTTTTGACGAAAAAATCGACTTTTTTAAATGGTGTTTTGCGAATAACTCTAAAAATATGCATTTTATCAAAAAAAGTGTAGAGAGCCAAATTGTAGCTTAAAAAAAAAACAAAAACAAGGCTTTTGTTATAATTTTTCTACGACAAATACGAACTGAGATACAGCAAATTAATGCTTAGCTTTTTTCGTCAAATGTATAAATTGGAAGATTTAAAGCGAAATAACGAGAAAAATTTGCATTTCTCGAAAAAAGGTCGCATAATCTTTTCTAAAGTATTTAATTAGAGCTTTCAAACAAAAGAACAAAAATGTCTCTAGCATGAAAATTGACCGACTTATGATCAAAATAAGATCGGTACCCGCTTTTTTCTACGAAAAAAATCTGTGAAAACAACCCCCAAAGTACCCCCTAATTAAAATTGATCACCACCCTTGTGTGATTCTCTTTATATATGTACTATTAATACACCCACGAAGTTTGGCGAATTTAAAATGCCTAATTTTAGAAAAAATTGAGTTTAAAGAGAAAACGATTTTTTCAATTTCGTGTTTTTAACCCTTTTCTGAAAAATATCTCCCAAAATACTAAAGATAGGAAAAAAACGATGAAGTACTAAATTGTAGCTTTTTTAATGACAAAAATTTCCCTGTGTGCAGATTTTTTGTACAGTGAATATTCGGCGAGATATAGCCGTTTAACACCTACATTTACGATCGAACATCACCTTATTCAAGCGCTTTAAACTCTCCCCATTTAAAAATTAAGGGATCTTTAGTAATTTAATTCACATAATCTTATAGCTCTTGAAAAGCCCCAAAAAATCGTTTCTTAAAAAAAAAACTATCACCTAAAACGAAGGAGCTATGCTTAAAAAACCGACCCATTTTTTTTTCGAAAAATTCGAATTACCCGCTTCGGAGCGTAGTTTTAACAAGGGTAGGTTGAAAGATTATGAAATTGTATCCTAAAGCGTGAAACAATCATTATTTAACTATTTTACCCATATTTAGGTTTTTAATGTTATTTTATAATTTTTGACAATAAGGGGTAGTTTTCACCCCTATAAAACAAAAAGCGTACAACGGCACAATATAGAAAATAAACTAGAGGGTGAAATAAGCCTAATCCCAAATTTTTGTACAAATCGGTGCTGGACGAAAAAATTGCGAGGTTTTACCATTTTTTTAGCTTAATTTCCTGGACTATGATAAGTGAAAACGTTGGCGGTATTGACATGTTGTGAAGAACGGTGGAAAAATAATATCTGCGCGAATATTTGACAGCTGAAAAAAATCTCCAAAGCTGCAGCCAAAAAAGGATGTATCCTTGTGTTGTGGCCCACCACAAGAAATAAAGGATTTTTTCTAAAATAAAAGTAGCTTAAGTTACTCCTTTTTACATCAGCTACCTGCCAATAAATTCCGTCAAAATCAGTCCAGCCATTTCAGAGATTATCCGGAACAAACAGACAGACAGACATAAGTTAAAAAAAATTTTTTTGGTGAAAGTACCGTATTTGCAATTACCGTATTTCATATGCATTTGGTGAAAAGCTGTTAATTTGAAATTACAAACAGACACTTCAGTTTTATTTATTTGTATAGATAAGATATATTTTGTACTTACTGATTACTGATAAATGGCGGTCGAGAAAACGCCTTTGCCGAAGAATAAGCAAAGTGGTGACAGTTCTTTTTCGCTTTTAGCAACCCAATTCATACAGCTAAAGATTAGACAATAGGTAGGTAATCCGAGCTATCGAGCTTTCCCCTTATTAGCTTATTGTTAGGTTATATTTTTTTAAAATATATTTTATTTGTTAGGTACCTACACATGAAAACTGACCAGTATTAAATGCATCATTTTGATCAAATTGCCGGATGCAATAACTAAGAGAGTGCAAGACAAGGGTCCCTGCAAGCAAATTGTTTTAACGATACATTTTAATAGAATATGTTGGATGCTGTATTCCATAAGATAGATGGCATCCTGGAGGAGGGCCACAGACTTTTGTCTTAATGGTATGTTTTCTTTTTAGGGTTCCATTGCCAAATGGCAAAAAACGGAACCCTTATAGATTCGTCATTTCTGTCTGTCTGTCTGTCCGTCCGTATGTCACAGACACTTTTCTCCGAAACTATAAGAGCTACGCTGTTGAAACTTGGTAAGTAGATATATTCTGTGAACCGCATCAAAATTTTTACACTAAATAGAAAAAAAAAAATTGGGGTTCCCCATACTCAGAACTGAAACTCAAATTTTTTTTTCATCATACTCATACGTGTGGTGTATCTATGAATAGGTCTTCAAAATTGGTATTGAGGTTTTTAATATTTTTTTTTTCTAAACTGAATAGTTTGCGCGAGAGACGCTTCCAAAGTGGTAAAATGTGTCCCCCCCCCCCGTAACTTCTAAAATAAGAGAATGATAAAACTCAAAAAAATATATGATGTACATAATCATGTAAACTTCCACCGAAAATTGGTTTGAACGAGAACCAGTAAGTAGTTTTTTTTTTAATACGTCATAAATCGTAAACCGCAATTTACCTTTCATTCAATCAACTCAAACATAAAAATTAAAAAAAAAAAACATTTAATTTCATAAGTGTTCGCTGCCAGGCCAGACCTCATTTCAATAGCGCAGTGGAAGTTATGATGATGGGGCTCTGGAGACAAGAGTGGCTAGCGAACTAGTCCGCCTTGCGCGGAGCCAAACTACAATATGCAAAAGACTCACCTCATGTCGAAGAACACCTGCTCTGGTGCCTACCTGGATTTATGTATGTAAGTAAGTGTATATTGTATTGTGTAGTGACGTTATGAGTATTCTCCAGGATACAGGCCGCAACATCGAGGCTGGAGGCAATCACAGCATGCGGTTTCCAATAAGGTCACTTTCACTTCAAAGTACTTCAATTTCAACAAACTTAACCCGTATTATTACATCAACTTGGGGTTATTTACAATCAAAGCAATTGGATCACGACTAATTGTCACAAACGGATCGATTTAAAAGGATTAATTTACAAAAGGTCGCGAAACTCAACACGGCGATGATTTTCCTTCCAAGCACAAAATCAAAGAGAAGTGTCAAGTGTCAAAGTCAAACTGACAAGCCAGATGTCATTCCGTTCGGGCGCGTTCCGAAGGCGCATAGAGTAACTACTTTAAACGGGATGAAACATCTACCCCCCCCGGACGGGCCTTCCCGTCCGCTAATCACTTGGCAATCTTGACAAGGTTGCGTGTTATCAGTCCACTTGACGCGCTGCTGGAGAATGTGCAAATACTCCAAGCTCCAACGCTTCCAAAAACTCTGAGCGAGCTGCTGCACCAACTGAAACCGCGATAGCCAATTTTGGCTCGCATCGACAAAAGGGTGCTCCGGCAGGGCGACAAGTGGCTGTCAAATCAAAAAATGGCCCGGGGTCAGGGCCTTTAAGACGTTCAGGTCCGAAGACAGCGGGCACAATGGACGCGAGTTCAATACAGCTTCAAAACGGCAAAATACCGTAGCTAACTCCTTAAAGGTGAGAACGGTGTCTCCCAACAATCTGCGCCAGAGTCCCTGTGCCGCTTTCACCGCGGCCTCAAAAATACCCCCCCAATGGGAGCAGGCTGGCGGATCAAACAATAACAAACAACAAAACAACCAAACAACAACAACAACCAAACAACATCAATTTAACCAAATGGCCCTCCTTAGGCAACAAAAAGGGGGTGACGGGCCTCATAAGGAAGGCTAGAGTGCCTCAACCGTCAACAACCAAACAACAAAGGACTCGTATCGTCCAAAAAGGGGTTCAACTTACTAACGGCTCCCGGCAATATCCAAAACTCTCGCTGCAGAATGGCCAACAGCGCATTGCAACCGGCATGCGAGTTCTTAATGTGACGATCAGTCACCAACAATTCAACAATTTGTCGAGGAGCTGTATCGACTCAACAAAACTCAGGGTCCTTCGTTCCAACAGCGAGCACCTTGAGCCCGGGCAAGGACCCGACATCAAGACTGGCGTTCGAGGCCAATCATCCTCGGGGCGAGTCAGCCAGGGTAGTCCCCACCATAAGGGGTGAGCAATCAAGCGGGGTGCCATGCACCCACGTGAGGCCACGGCGCCTGGGTTCAAATCTCCAGGCACGTGCCTCCAAATCAAAGGCGTTTCAGAATTTTGAATCTGGGACACTCGGTTCGCAACAAAGACCTCCAAAGAGTGGACGGACGTCTTCAACCAACACAAAACAATTTGACTGTCCGTCCAGGCGTAAGAAACCCGAATGTCCACAGTTCCACCCAAAGTGTGAGCAACGTGGTTCAATAGACGCACAAGACGCGCCGCCCCTGACAATTCAACTTAGGGGTGGTCAGTGCCGTCTGGAGGGGGGCCACCTTGCTCTTGGCCAAGACCAGTGACAAATTCACCTGGCCTGTCGCGCAGACGGTGCGCAGACAAACAACAGCTGCAAAACCGTGCGAAGACGCATCACAAACAAGGGTAGCAGTGTAGCTCCCAGGGGGGAGGATAGCGTGGGGTAACACGACCTCATTGACTGCAGGGAGTGCGGATACAAATTGGAGCCAATCTTCCAACAGGGTTGCCCGAATTGGCTCGTCCCAGCCAAGTCCCGCAGTCCAAAGGCGCTGAAGAACCCAATTTCACCCAAACAATACAAACAAAACAACAAAACAATAGACAAAAGGCAACCCTGGGCTCCCATGTCCAAAATGGCACGGACCACAACAGAGTCCCCCGTGGGCCCCCAGACCTGACCGATGCCGTTGGCAACAAAACCGTGTCGATCTGAGGGGTACCTTAGCGGGGCAGGCGCCAAGTTCCTAACGATGCCTGGGCGGCGACCGATCGCCGCACCCAGGCTCAAGTCTTTCCCGACGAGGATGGAGGACAAATTCCTCGTCCGCGCGGTGTCCCGAGCCACGCGCCATCGCTGGAAGGGCATATCCCACCGGATGCCTGAATGGCGGGGGGCGTGACTCCAACCGGGGACGTTCCGCCAATGGAGGGGAGGGAAGGCGGTGCTGGTCTGGCCAGCGCTGCCTAGCAACAAGTGCGTAATCGCCTTTACGCGGGGAGACCAAATGGCGGTCGCGCGGCTCCCGATCAACTTGCGCGGGGGGTGGAGTGCGGCGCTCAAAATTGCGGGCCTCTCCCCGGTTCTGAACCGGCGAGGCAGAAGCCCGGTGACCAACTCCATGGTACCCCCCGTACGCAACCTTCATCAGAGGCTGGTCTGCCAGCGTGGTTCGCGTTAGCGCACAATATGTCCAAATGGGACCCCCTACAAATTCTACAAGGGTGGGGGTTGGGGCAGTCCCAATGGAAGTGAGCCCCCAAACAAGAGAAGCACATGCGGCGTGCATTGGCAATTCGGCGGCGGGCACTCACGTGCAATTTCAAAAAGGCCGCACAAGTTGCCATGCCATGCCCCGTGTCCCTACAAAACTCACAACCAGGACGACTCTGGGTGCCAGCAAAACGAGCGGCGGGGCTAGTCCGTCCCTGGTCTCGTGGCCGGGAAGACGGCTGGCATGACTCAGTGGCAACGCCAGAGTTGTCCACAAACCGACACTCATCCTCCAAAAATTGGACGAGGTCACCAAATGGGGGGAGATGTGTGACACTATCCCCACCATACTTTTGCTCGAAACGAGCCCTCAAATCGGCAGGAAGCCGTTGCAGCACAACATGTACCAAAAGGTAAGACCAATGGTCCACCGGCAACTCCAATTGCTTTAAAGCGTTGGTCGCTGCCACCAACGGGTTCAACAGATCAGTACGCAATGCTGACAATCCAGTAATGACCGGTAACCCCAAAATCAATTCAATATGAACGTCAGCCAAACAACGTTTATTTTGTTACCGCCGGGTGAGTAGTTCCAAAGCGGTAGGGTAGGCTGAGTCAGTCAACGACAGATGCTGTACCAAGGCTCGGGCCTCACCTTCCAGGACAGACAACAAATAGGCCAACTTTTGGGCGGGTCTGAGGTCCGAGCATGCATCAACCAAACTTTCAAACAGGTTTTGGAAACCTAGCCAATGGTCCAAGCGACCGTCAAAGTGTGGCAGTTCCAAAGTAGGCAATCTACTCAATAGTCCGGGACCTGAAACAACCGAGGTCTCCGGTTTGACCTGGACAGGTGTCCGGCTCTGCAATATTTCCCGAGCACGTTGACCAATAACATCCCCCAGGTCCAAGATCTGGTCGTAGTCAGCAAGGGCCTTGTCACGTGCTGCCTGGTCCAGCACTTCCAGAGTCACATCACAAATGTACTCGTTGTAGCGGGTAAGCAGAGCATCAACGTTGCCGAGTCTCACGTTCAACTGCTCGAACCGAGCAAGAGTGATCCCTTCGAGATCCTGGCGCTCAGCAGTCGCTGCAGCTGAAGTGAACCACCGTAGCTGTGTGGTCAATCCACTGATTGCCTCTCTCACCGCTTTGTGTGCCATTGCACAATTCAAATAAACCAAACAAAATAATAATCAAATAACAATGTTCAATCAATCAATTACAAAATAAATACAAGCAAACAATTAAACTACCAAACTGTTAGGCAGCAACTCAAGAACTTACAAAATATTGGTTTCAATTCAATAGCCAACAATAAACCTTTATTTTAATTCAAAACCAATGTCAACGTTCAACATTCAACTTCACAATTCAATTCAAATATTCAAATTCTATCCAATTCCAAAAAATACCAATTCAAGACAACTACAAAAATATTGGTTCCAATCCAATGAACCTTTATTCCAATTTAAAACAATGGTAATACTCAAAAATGCCAATTTCAACAAAAATGCCATATTGATGGTACAAAACTCAATGTTTCAATGTCTTCCTGACATTCAATACAACAGAGGTCAGATACAAAGGGGTTGTAACATAGCCCAATTCAATTAACACTATTAGCATATGCAACCAACTAATACATATGAAAAACTCGCCAGCGAGCGTAGTGAGTGGACGTGCTTACTGATTTGCTTTAATAAATATTTAATACGATCGTTCAAGTTAGAACTTAAATACCATATAAAGACAGTTGATTTTTCAAAGTGCTCAGAAAGTGTGTGCAATTAACTAATCACCGACACATAAGTGCGAAAGAGATAGTTTGCAGTACGCGTAGCGTTGGTGTTATTATAAAGGTGCGCGCAGTGCTTAAGCGGAGCGATAAGCGGAGTTATTGTTTATCGACGCTTCTTGTTCAACATTGTTATTAACAACAACATGAAGGCTTTCCGCTCGCCTACTAAAAATCCCTCTACGGTGAAAGCAACATATTCGGAAGAAACCAGTACTTCTCAACCTGATTTATCAAAAACGAAAGAGCTGTGCTCAGAAAATGTGTCTTACCGGAAGAGAAAATCGCCTGAAAACGACTTTGAAAATCAGTTCACTGAATTTAAAAAGGAAATGATGAAAGAAATAGTTGGAATACTACAAGATTCTTGTACAAAGCAGAACCAAAATATAAAAACAATATGTGATAATATTTCTTCCATCAACGAAACATTACAGAACATGAAGATTACAACCGAAGAGCTGATAGCAGAAAATAAAACTCTCAAAACGCAAATTAGCACACTCTCGGACACCGTTAAAGAAAACGAAGGAAAAATTATATCACTCCAAAGTGACGTGCAACAGTTAAAATCTGTTGCTCCAGCACCGGCACAATCGCAGGCAACACCACAGACTATTTATGCAGATCTCTTTGAGGAATTTCAAGACCGAGCTGAACGCAGTAAGAACATTATTATCGTAGGCGTTCCTGAAATACATACAAGTAATAGCGAAGAGAGACGTGAAACAGACAGGAATGAAGCAACAAGAATTATAAAAACTATATACCCAGATTGTCCTACAGCAATAAAAGTATTCAGAGTCGGTAAATATGATGGCAAGAAAATACGACCACTTAAATTATCTTTTTCATCCCAGGACATTGCGAAGACTATACTGCGAAATAAAGCTAACCTGAATGTAGATGGCTTACGAATTTACTCTGATCAGACTCCCCAACAACAACATTTCATGAAAACCCTAAGAGATGAATTACAACAGAGGAAAGACAACGGAGAAAAGGATTTAATAATAAAATATTCAAAGGGAACACCAAAAATAGTCAAAGAACAGTCAAAAAACTAAGTGGCTTAGGAGAACTTGTAACAAAGCAAAACTCAATTACCTACGAACTAGCAAACAACTATGCAAATATCACAACTAAAACGAAATCAATTAGTTTTCTCTACGCAAATGTTCGCAGTATTGTTGCACCAGGAAAACTTGATGAAATTAAATGTATCATACAAACGTTTAAATGCACTATACATGTTATACTGCTGGTCGAAACCTGGATAAGGAATGAAAATGAAGCCTTGAGGCAAAAATTACCAAACTATACACACTATTACAACTACAGGACATCTTCAAGGGGCGGTGGAGTGTCGATTTATGTGCATAATGACCTAAAACATGAATTAATGGAAGAACATTGCGAAGATAACAATCACTTTTTATGGATACACCTGGAAAAACTCTCTTTAGATATTGGAGTCGTCTATAAACAGCCTGCGGCAAATGTACAAAAGTTTCTTGAGATATATACAAATCAATTAATCAAAAGGAAAAGAATTATAATCTTTGGAGATTTTAACTTGAATCTACTAAGTAAAGAAAAATCTATTAAGGAATATAAGACAGTGCTAAAAGAAAACGGGCTTAGAACACTTAATAAAATTGATAAAACGTACTCTACTCGTATTACTAAAACTACTAACATAATATTAGATCATGTATGTACGACTCTAAAAGACAATACTTTTCATATGGCTTTAGTAGAAAGCGCTATGTCAGATCACAAACAAATTTACTTCGAGGTAAACAGAATCGCACCGGAAAGACCTAAAAAAGCAACATACGAAGCCATTAATTATGAAAAACTATACAAAACTATAAAAGATCATACTTTATCTAACATACACAATGACTTTGCAACGTTGGAAAGATACTTATTGCATGCTATCACCAAAAATAAAACAAAAAAGAACAAAATATTAAACAAACCAAGACAAGACTGGATCAATAATCACCTTATAACATCCATAAACAAAAGAAATATGCTGTTGCATACACTGAAACATTCCTCACCTGAAGACACAGAGCTAGAAAACGAGTTTATACAGCAGAAAAATAATGTGTACAAAGAAATTCAATCAACAAAGAATCAATATTACTACAAAGCCTTTAAAAATTGTGAAAAAAATCCTCTTAAAATGTGGCAACTCATTAATAGTCTGGCTAGCAACAAAATAAAACATAACTCTACTCCTGTAAAATTAGAAACGCCAACAGGCCAAATAACTGATACTAAGGAAATCTGTGAGTGTTTCAACTTATTTTTCTCTAATATAGGTGAAGAACTCGCTAGTAAAATCCCAAAATCATATCATAATAATCAAGCTTTACAAATACCCGCTAGCAGAATAGATAGTACGGCCAATCTAACAAATTTTGAACCTGCAACCACTGCAGAAGTACTTAAAATAATTGAAAATTTAGATACAAATACAAGCGCTGGCATTGATGGAATAAGTGCAAAAACTATAAAATGTATTAAAGATCAAATAGCGGAAAACCTAACTCTATGTATTAATAGATGTCTAACAGAAGGAAAATTTCCAGAATCCTTGAAATTAGCAAAAGTCAGCCCCATTTATAAGTCTGGAAACAAATCAGATCCAGGTAACTACCGGCCGATATCTGTATTACCTATATTATCAAAGGTGTTTGAAAAAGTATTACACAACCGACTTAGTACGTTTCTAAAATCAAAAAATTTCTTATACGAAAAACAATATGGGTTCCGACCAAAGTCAAGCACAGTTACAGCTGCAACTGATCTAGTGACAAAAATCAAATCAAATATTGACAGTAAGAAAATTACACTGGGAGTGTTTGTAGATTTAAAAAAAGCTTTTGACACTGTTAGTCATAGTATACTTTTGTTAAAACTTAATCATCTAGGTGTCTCAGGATCCGCTTTTGAAATGTTAAAATCATACCTTAGTAACAGGTATCAAATTGTGAAAATCGGTGAAGTGCAAAGTAGACCTCGACAAATCACCTACGGAGTCCCCCAGGGCTCAATCCTCGGGCCATTATTATTTTTAATATACATTAATAGCATCCACGAAATTGGTTTAAGGGGGGATATAGCTCTGTATGCTGACGACACCACTTTATTTTATTCAGGCACCACACTGTGCTCAATTATAGAACAAGCACAACATGATTTAAACGATTTACATACTTGGCTTAAATCAAACTTACTGACAATAAACATTTCTAAAACGAATTATATTATATTCGCAGCAAAAAACAAAAAGCTTGGTCAGCACAGTAACTTACATATCGATGGTCAAATTCTAAAGAGAGTTCATCAAGAAAAATATCTTGGTCTCATGCTTGATGATCAATTGACATGGAAACCACATATAGAGAGTATCAAAAACAAGCTCACATCACTAACAGGTGCGCTCCGTGGTTTAGTGCGGTGTCTTCCGAGAAATGTGCGTTATACTATATATAACTCCATGGTTAAATCTCACTTAGACTATTTGATTGAGGTCTGGGGAACTGCTGCGAAATCAAACTTTAAGGTACTCCAAATTGCCCAAAATAAAATAATCAAAACACTATTTAGGTATAACTATTTAACTCCGACTGAAAAAATATACAAAGAAACACAGCTTATGAATCTCCGTCAAATATATAAATACAACACATGCTTACTTGTAAGAAAAATTCTAAATAAAGATGTACATTCACATATAATATTTACAAAAAGGGCACAAACTTATAAAATATTAACAAGACAAGCTAATGACATCTGCTTAACCCAGCCTAGGACGAAATATGGAAAGAGGAATATTATGTATGAAGGGGCCAACTTTTATAACAAACTACCAAAAGACATAAAAGAAATCAAATCGTCATATATTTACAAGAAAGCTCTAAAAACATATATATTACGAGATGTAAACCTGCTTTTAGATTAATTTAAAAAAAAAATGTGATAGTTTGTGACAAACTAACAAAGTTACATATATATACATATATAATTCATACATATATATATATATATATTTGTACATTTATAATAATCATTTATAAATACTTATCCTAAACTTATGTACAAATATAAAATGAAACATTAAAGGGAAAAAACCTACAAACAAATACAATCAAAAAATCAATCATGATAGTCTACATAAACAAAATAAATAAAAATAGGCATATAAATATCCTACAAACAAAAAAAAAAACCTACAAACAAATACAATCAAAAAATCAATCATGATAGTCTACATAAACAAAATAAATAAAAATAGGCATATAAATATCCTTACAAAAACCGGAATAATGACTCGCTTAAGTTCTACACTGTGGTGTAGGCCTTAGTAAACACGCCACAGCTATTATATTGCACCCTACCCTCATCGTTCAACTATTGTGCCGTTTCTTGTGTGTAGTCCTACCTTGTTTTGATTTGTTTATTTTGTATTAGTGTTATGATAGTTTTTAAGTTTCCTAGACGAAGTATTCGTATAATGTTGGTTGCTTTTTTTTTTTTTAAGTTCTCGTGTTTATGTTTATTTATTATCTACGCTCGCTGGCGGATAACATTATTTTAAACTTATATTTACGTTTTCTCTATAAGTGAATGTATGTATATTCTTTTGAGAAAATAAATATCTTTAACCGTAACCGGCTGACCCCGACAACATGAGTTACTCGACTCAATAAATTCAAACAAATTATTTCAAATAACAATTAATTACCGTTAACAAACATTTACAGCGAATTAGTACTTACCTTATAGAGACTGCCAAGTAATTAGCCTACTGTAAATTACCAATTTGTTGGTTATATGTCTTATAGCCACGCTATGATACCAAGATGTTCGCTGCCAGGCCAGACCTCATTTCAATAGCGCAGTGGAAGTTATGATGATGGGGTTCTGGAGACAAGAGTGGCTAGCGAACTAGTCCGCCTTGCGCGGAGCCAAACTACAATATGCAAAAGACTCACCTCATGTCGAAGAACACCTGCTCTGGTGCCTACCTGGATTTATGTATGTAAGTGAGTGTATATTGTATTGTGTAGTGACGTTATGAGTATTCTCCAGGATACAGGCCGCAACATCGAGGCTGGAGGCAATCACAGCATGCGGTTTCCAATAAGGTCACTTTCACTTCAAAGTACTTCAATTTCAACAAATCTAACCCGTATTATTACATCAACTTGGGGTTATTTACAATCAAAGCAATTGGATCACGACTAATTGTCACAAACGGATCGATTTAAAAGGATTAATTTACAAAAGGTCGCGAAACTCAACACGGCGACGATTTTCCTTCCAAGCACAAAATCAAAGAGAAGTGTCAAGTGTCAAAGTCAAACTGACAAGTCAGATGTCATTCCGTTCGGGCGCGTTCCGAAGGCGCATAGAGTAACTTCTTTAAACGGGATGAAACAATAAGCATAAACCTTATACATAAACCGAGGATACTAACAGGTTTGTACGGAACCCTCGGTGCGCGAGTCCGACTCGCACTTGGCCGGTTTTTATTTATTTGGTTGTAGTACTGAGTAGATATAAATATATTTTTTACTCATGCATGCCGTAAGATAGAATGACTTGGAACTGCTGTTACATTGTTTACATCTGATTTTGTACCCACATTCATTACGTAGGTTTATAGTATAAAACCAATTTACTAATTCTAGGTAGATTAGTTGCCTTGTCATTCACAATATAGCTTAAACTATTATGTGATTAAAACACGTGATAAATGCATCGATTGAAGATAGGAGTCGCGAGCTTTTTTTAAGCAAATCTACTTTATTTAAATATTTATTTAGAAGGTTAATAATAACACCACATCTGAAAATAAAGTATTATTTAATTACGTAGCATATTTTTCCGATATATATTTTTTATTGCTTCTTGCACGTAACACAAAATCTAGTGAATACAGTCTATATCTAAATTCATAAATATAAATCGTTTTTTTTTTTAAAGGCTCGTTCAGACTACCGCGACGCGACGTCGAGAGCACGAGACTTAGTTTAGTTACGCTCTATTTCTTTCTTCATTACAGAAAAAAACTGGAATCGATGAAAATAAAAGGAACTCATTTTGTATGCATAGCTAATTCATGTTTCTTGATGAAAAACTGTAGCCTGAAGCTATTTCTTTCCGTCGGTTCATTAATTTTAAGGATCGGAATTTACAGAGCACTGCTACAATAGGGATGTCTGGGGCTGAAACTGAGGTTAATACTAAAAGCGTTTAGATTATGATGGACACCATAAATAATTAAATTATAAAAATGGTTACTTTCTACTGCAAGTCTGCTACGAGATCAGTGGAGGGGATAAAGTCATTGTGTAAGACTGCTCACGTAATTGCCCTACAGGAGACGTGGCTTCTGCCTCACGATACTGCATTTATTGGTAGTATTGATAATAACTTCGAGTACAATAGTAAATCAGCGGTTGATACATCGACAGGCGTACTGCGTGGTCGTCCGTACGGGGGGGTGGCAGTGATGTGGCGAAAGGGTGTGTTCTCTTCCGTTACGGTTGTGCCGTGTAACAAGCGTGAGACTGGCAGCTGTCAAATTATGTGCTGGTGAACGTAGTTCCTTAGTGTTTTCGGTATATATGCCAACTGACTGTAGGGACTACTTATTAGAATTCACGGAAGTGCTAAGTGAAATAAATGCAGTCATTGATAGTTGTGATATTGCATCCGCTATAATTCTCGGGGACTTTAACGCTCATCTAAGGGAGTTATTCTTTACGGAATGAGCCAACTATTGTGAGGAGCGAAGCTCGCTCTGTGCGGACGTGATGAAGTTGGACGTTTTGTCAGACACGCACACGTTTGTAAGTGAAAGTCATGTTAACTGTAAACGTTGGCTTGATCACTGTCTGACAACGGAGGCAGCTTGGCAATGTGTGACTATGATTGGCGTGTGTTATGATGTGTATTGGTCAGACCATTATCCACTGGAAGTGTATTGTAACTTAGGAATATTACCATGTAAAGTACAACTTACGGGGAACATGTACAGTAAAGTGCGATGGGGTGAGAGAGACGCTGGACAAATAAGAATGTATACAGAGCTTTGTACAAGTAAATTACGGGGTGTTGATTTTCCCGTGGAACTTAGTCTGTGTGCTGATAATGTTTGTCGTAATAAATATCATCATGTAATTATTGATAAGTTATACTTTAGCATTGTTGTTTGACGGAAGCTGCGCGAGAGAGTTGTAGCGCAAGGACAAGTAGAAAGCACAAATATGTTAGTGGGTGGAACAAGCATGTCCGTAAGTTTCACATGGAAGCGCGAAACAGCTTCCAGAGTTGGATGCTTCTTGGTAAGCCCGAGTCTGGTGTCATCTATGATGAAATGTGCGAAAGTCAAAAGCGCTTTAAGACTAAGTTAAAATGGTGTCAAGACAATGAGGATAAAATTAAAATGGATATCTTAGCAACACACCATAAAGAGAGAGATTTCAAGCGTTTTTGGAAGCATCACCAAGAAACTTGAAGCTGGATCGTGTGTACCTGTGAGTGTTGAGGGTAGGAATGAGCCACGCCAAATAGCCCAATTATTTAGGGATCAGTTTAAAGCAGTGTCTCCTATGGGATGTGTGCAGCAGGTGCTCGACGCTGAGGCTGCTGAGTGCGAGCGGTTAAATTTTAAGGCGAAAGAGGTCGCCCATATTATTAAAAACATGACCAGAGGTAAGTCTCCAGGACATGATGACCTTAGCATCGAGCACTTGCAGTGCGCAGGTGTTCTTTTACCTCGGGTGCTGGTGATGTTGTTCAACTTGTGTATAGGCCATTTCTATTTACCCAAGGAGCTTATGAAGACCACGGTGATACCGATACTTAAAAATAAGACGGGAGATGCTTCCGACGGGAACAACTATAGACCCATCTCTCTGGCTACGGTCTGGCTCTCGCCAAAGTGCTGGATGGTTTGCTTGATAAACACCTAAGTCAGCATATTGATCTGCACGAGGCCCAGTTTGGTTTCAGCGCTGGGCAATCGACTGAAACTGCGGTGCTGAGACACAAGCATACTGTCTAGTACTACGTTACAAGGAAAACGCCCATATATGGTTGTTTCTTGGACCTGTCGAAAGCATTTGACCTGGTGTCTTATGACGTGTTGTGGGATAAGCTCCGAAGGGAAACCAGCACACCCAGTAGTATCACAAATATATTAAAATATTGGTACGGCAACCAAACGAATGCTGTAAAGTGGGCGGGCTCATGTTCGTCAGAGTATAGGTTGGAGTGTGGTGTGAGACAGGGAGGCCTGACCTCACCACGACTCTTCAACCTGTACGTGAATGGGCTGGTAGGTGAGCTCAGCGGGGCCGGTGTTGGCTGTTCAGTGGATGGCGTTTGTATGAACAACATTAGTCACGCTGATGACATGGTTCTGCTGAGCCCATCTGTCAGAGCCCTTAATATCCTAACAGGCATCTGTGAGAGGTACGTGGGATCCCACGGCCTCAGGTACAACTGTAAGAAGAGTGAACTACTTATTTTTAAGGCAGGTAGTAAGTGTCCGAAAACCGTTCCTCCGGTCAGACTTGAAGGAGTGCCTATAAGTAGGGTCACATACCTGGGGCACTGGGTTCACGAGGATCTCTCGGATGACTTGGATATTGAGTGGGAACGCAGGGTGTTGTCAGTGAGATGCAATATGCTGGCGCGCAGGTTTACACGGTGCTCACAAGAGGTCAAAATTGCTCTTTTTAAGGCATACTGTCAAACCTTCTGTACCTGCAGCCTGTGGGTCCGGTATACGCGTGGATCTTTCAATGCCATATGGGTCCTGTACAATAATGGTTTCAGGATGCTGTTGGGGTTGCCAACACGGATTGTTTTATTTTATTTGTGACTAGGCGAAGCAACGCACATGGCGGACTTTAGTCCGTTGTGCGCTCGAGAGTGATTTAAGGGGATGGACCCAGTATTTTCTTTTAAAATGTCTTCTCTTTTTCTTAAACTTCATGTAAATTGCAATATAACGTAACCTCTGAATATTTGCTTCCATAGCGTGCACTTCTCTACATTTCCGGGCAACAAATGATCGCACACCGTTAGCGTTGAGTTCGCGGTAAATCCGCGGTGGACTTTTTATTCGCAGAGCGTACTTTTTTCTCCGCCACGGAGAAAAGTCCGTCGTCTGCGCAGGCCTTGATGGTGAAGCTTATTTTTTATCTGAAAATATTATATTAGTCAGTTGAAAAAATAATTTTTAATACTTACCTCGATAGTATTTTTTATAAATATGTCTTAATTATTCTGTGCAAATATTGTTAAAAATATAAATAAATATAAAAAATTGAATTGTAAAAATCATTTATTAAATGAGTAAGGTCCTCCTGGAAACCCACTTCCCCGGCTGTAACCTCCAAGAGGTCAGGACGTGGGAAGCTGAAACAGAATGGACCCCAACAAACCTAGATTGGTCCAGGGCACAAAGCATGGTAACAGAAGAAAAGGTAAAGTGGGCCATTGACACCTTTCAGCTCTCAATTTGAGCATGTTGGTGATCCACCCGCTCAAGGTCGGGTTTATGTTGTGTCTGTCGAGAGCCGTGCTGATACTATTGAACATAGTTTTGTCGAAAGCGCCCTCTATGTCAATGAAAACCGCCAGTGCTGAGCATTTGTGGTCCACTGCGCATTCAATTTTAGAGACCACGCTATGTAGCGCAGACTCTGTCGATCTGCCCGTGGAGTACGCGTGCTGTTGTTTGTGTAGGGGTTTTACTGGGAGAGGTCCGTCTCGGATATGTCTATCGCAGAGTCTCTCGAGGGTTTTTAGTAGGAAGGATGTGAGACTTATAGGCCTATAGGCCTTTGGTTGTGTATAGTCGGGTTTGCCTGGCTTGGGTATGAAAATGACTTTCACTTCGCGCCACGCTAGGGGTATGTATCCGAGTGCAATGCAGGTCCGGTAGATCTCCACCAAGCATGGTATCAGGTGGTCAGCTCCCCACTGTAGGAGGGACGGAAATATGCCATCCAGCCCTGCAGATTTGTAGGGCTGAAAGGTGTCAATGGCACACTTTATCCTTTCTTCTGTTACCATGCTTTGTGCCCTGGACCAATCTAGGTTTGTTGGGGTCCATTCTGGTTCAGCTTCCCACGTCCTGACCTCTTGGAGGTTACAGTCGGGGAAGTGAGTTTCCAGGAGAACCTTACTGGTTTCGTGGTCACTTAATGTGTATGAGTTGTCGGGTTTTTTGAGCGCACCAAGGGTTCGATCCTAATCAGTCGAGAGGATTTTTCTTACCCTATTTTTTTTTCAGGATGGGAAATCATCAAATGACTTACCCCGCTCTGGGCGGAGCGGGAGGGCGTGTCAGACTTTTACTGACTAAAACCAACTAGTGTTCCATCAGTTGCCCATGTGCCAGGGTCACGGTATCTCTTTCGAACAATCACGCGACCCCGGCAGGCATCGGTCCTAGTAGACCCCTACACTGCTGCTGACATCTCTTTAAGGCGCGCGTGGAACACTACGCGCCGTCGACCCGAGCCTGGTCCTTACCGGGCGGCGAGCTACCCATTGCTCGCCACCCGCAAGCTCGCGCCTAACGGTGGTCGGACTGTTTCAGTACGGTCAGTGTTAAGTCAGTGTCAGGGAGTCTAATTCTGGGTGCAGCTTGTGTCAGCCAGGTCAGGGCATTGTCGTCCTCGCACCACATCTGCACGGTGCCTTCCGCTACCCGTGGGTACCCACGGAAGGCCGGGAGTGGTGTCGTTCGGGTCAGTGTCCATTAGAAAGTCATCTAGGGCCGTCTTTATGTGCTCGGCCTCTTCCTTGGTCAGGTCTCTGGATGGGGAGGGAAGCAGATCACTACGGCCAGCCTCGCAGGAATATCCTTCGTGGCCCGCGCGTAGGTTCTCTGCTCCCCCTGAGCAGAGTGGACCCTCACACGCTTAGCGTCCCCTTGGAGCGTGCTCGGTGAAGCCGTGTCGTCCGGGCGTCCTCTCTTCACCGGCCCTGTACCGCTTGGTCCAGGCTGCAGCTTGGAGGGCCCTGGCAAGGTGTTTGTTGCCGGTGGCACCTGTGCGTGTGTTGGTCTAGGCCGCCGCCCCCTCCTCGTCCTAGGTCCGGGTTGGTCGTGGGTCTTGTCGGAGGTCAGGGGTCGACTGGCGACCCTGGCAGATCGCGCCGCGTGCGGAGGCTGTTCGCGCTGGGTTTCCCCCGCGCGGACTTGCCCTCACCCGCTTTGATGCGCGTCCGGCCGCGTTTCGCTCGGGGTTACCCCTGTGCGGACTGACGGCCGATCGCGTGGCTCCACGCCTGGCCGCGTTTCGCTCAGGGTTTCCCCTGTGCGGACTGACGGCTGGTCGTTTGGCTCCACGTCCGGCCGTGTTTCGCTCGGGGTTTCCCCTGTGCGGCCCGACGGCTGGTCTCGTGGCTCCGCGTCCGGACGCTTTTCGCTCGGGGTTTCCCCTGTACGGACCGACGTCTAGTCGCATACTGCCTGTGCCTTTGCCTTTTTTCTTTCTCGGGGTGTGAGTTTTCCGCGCTTGTGCAGCAGGCGTACTCCATCACCCGAGAAAGTTTTAGAGCTGCCAGGCTCGCCATGCTTCCCCGTCCCTCTCTGTCTGTGTTGGTCTGTGTCGTTGTCTGGGTTATTCACGCTATTCCGCATGATGCTCTATTGCCAGAGGCTCGCGGGAGGCGCATGTTGTGTCGTGGGGTTTGGCGCGTGGGTCGCAGCCGTGGGGGTGGTTATTGGCGCGTTTGTCGCAGCCGATGTCGAGGGTCTGGGTGCGTTTATCGCTGTCTGTGGGAATGGCGCTGACTCAGCAGCCGAGTGCGCTAAAGAGCGCGGCAAAAAGGTGCAGTCGGTTGCTCCCCCCAGAATTCGATGGGGGCTGACCGCCGTGGCGGTGTGGGATTCCCCGGCTTGGCCGGAACCCACCTGGGCAGTATCTCTTTCCTGCTGCATTTCTTTTTGATATTTTTTGTTGGGGGTGGGCCATTTTGGAGCAGAGGTTACCCCTCCTCTGGGACCGATGGCATGTGACGATGGGAGGGAGGAGCTTTGTGGAACGGAATGGGTTCGTTGGGGTCACCCTAGGTCTGGGATCTGGCCTAGGGGTTTCGGATTGACGGGATAGCTGGAAGAGGAGGGATGGTTTGGTTGGATGGCGGTACACGGGGGAGATGGTCATTGGTTACCCTATGCCTGGGATTTTGGCCTTCGGGAACTTCTCTTGTCCGGGATCTCTTTCAAGATGCCCCGAGTGCAGGATCTTCCGCAAGACGGTCGAACCGCTCGGTTCGACCGTCTTGCGGAAGATCCGGCCTATTGCCTATTGCGGAGGATCTGGCCTAGGGGTTTCGGATTGACGGGATAGCTGGAAGAGGAGGGATGGTTTGGTTGGATGGCGGTACACGGGGGAGATGGTCATTGGTTACCCTATGCCTGGGATTTTGGCCTTCGGGAACTTCTCTTGTCCGGGATCTCTTTCAAGATGCCCCGAGTGCAGGATCTTCCGCAAGACGGTCGAACCGAGCGGGTGGGCAGGTTGCAGGAGAAGAAGTGCCTGGCAGTCTGGGTTGCCCCACCGCGGATAATAACAATAATAATAAATTCATTAGTGCCATTTATAACCATAATAATAAATGGAACTAATGAAAACACCCTATGCCACCTCATGCGCCAAGCCTTGAAAATAGTAGAGGTCTGGTGCAACAAACACCAACTCTCAGTAAACTCCACAAAAACCGAGATGATCCTCTTTACAAAAAAGAGGAAACTTGCGAAAATCGAACTGCCACGACTGTTTGGCACCACCCTAAGCCTATTAACTGAAACCGTGGCATATTTTTGGACAAACAGCTGAATTGGGCAAAACATACCAACTACATTACTACAAAAGCCAGCATATCCCTGTGGCAATGCAAAAGATTGCTTGGCAGGAATTGGGAAATCAGCCCCAAAGTTACCCACTGGCTATACACCACAGTTATTCGACCAATTATCACATACGGCTCAATAGTCTGGTGGCCCAGAACAGACCTGAGCACAGCCCAAAAAGACCTTGAAAAGGTGCAGCGGTTCGCTTGTGTAGCCATCACTAGCTGCATGAGGACTACACCCACCGCTGCCCTACAGGTAATGCTCGGGCTACCACCTCTACACCTGATCGTGCGGGAGGAGGCTGCCCTAACTGCCCTAAGACTGAACATAGCAGGGACCCTAAGCAATGACTCGAGAGTCAAGCACTCACGCATTAGGGACGAAGCGATCAAGCGACAACCAATGATGGCATCACCCTACGATAAAACCCCAAAACTACACTACTTTCAAAAGCACTACAACGTTATACTCACAGAAGAACAAAACGACCACTCAGGCCCGGAAGAGCTAAGAGTCTACACTGATGGCTCAAAGACCACCTCTGGAACCGGAATCGGAGTTTACTCACACGACCTTAATATAAAAATATCCAGCCCGCTGGGAATGCTCAACACCGTCTACCAGGCGGAATGCGTGGGAATGTAAGGTCGGGTGTTTAGGAGACAAATGAAACGAATGAGGTTCGAGAATACACTGACTATATTGGAATAAAGATACCTTATTATATACCTTACAACTACTACATCACACCTTCCCCTTTATTTAAAAAAATAAATAATAATATTACACAATTATTATTTTTTAATTTTAATATGGTATACCTGCGCAGGGTATATTGTTAATCATAATATAAATTTAACCTAATTATGGCTTTAAACTACAAAGTAATATTATAACATACGAATATAATATTCTAAATTAATATGTAACACGACACTGGAGAAACATACATAAGTTACTTTAGTCATTGTTATAAAGTTTAGTTCTATTTTTATGAACTACATATTCTTTTCCACTTTTCAAAATTTTGACATTAGTGTCCATGTCATCAATAACTACATAAGGTCCTAAATATATAGGGTCCATTTTACTATCTGATATATTTTTTAATAATAACAAATCACCCTTTTTATAATACACTGGGTTTATATTAATATCATAGTTATGCTTTCTCTTAACCTTACTCTTAAATTAATTACTACGTGCATCTTTTTGCGCTACTTGTAGCCTATATTTGAGCTCAAGAGCGTAATTGTCATGAGCATACAAAGGATCTACCGAATGTCCTTCTAAATTCGTCGGTAACACGCATCGTTTGCCAAACACTAATTGATGTGGTGTGTACTTGGTCTCCGTATGTACTGTATTATTGTAAGAAAAACACCAATACGGCAACCAAGTACTCCACGTACTTGTTTGATTCTCACAATTAATCCTAAGATAGGCACCCATTGCTTTATGATTGTTTTCCAGCGCCCCAATACTTTCGTGATGGTATGCTGTAGACGAAAGGTTGATTTTTAAGATTTGACATATCTCTCTCATAGTACTTGATATAAACTCGGACCCACGATCGGTCGCTATTTCTCTAGGTATGCCATATCTTAAAATAAAATTATCTACAAACGCACGAGCTACACTTATTGTATCTTTATTGCGTAGAGGGAACGCTTCCGTAAATTTCGTTAACTCACACTGTAGAGTCAAAATATATTTGTAGTCATGTAAGTCTGTTGGTAGCGGCCCCACAATATCTAAAAATATTTTTTCTAGTGCTGAATTTACAGTCGTTGTGACCTGCATTGGTTGCTTTGTGTGTTTAGAATATTTTTGTTTCTTACACTGCTCACATTTAGAGACATAATCAGTGACATCTTTTTCCAAGCTTGGCCAAAAATAGTACTTTTTAATATTATTTACCATCCGCCTAATGCCCGCGTGGCCACTTGTAGGCAATAGGTGGAAGTTATTTAATATCACACGCCTGTTATCTATATTATTTATTCTCTGGACATTACTGACAATACAAATTCGTGGTCCGGACCACTTTTCATAACTTTTTATTTCATTTATAAGCCCACTTATAAAATCTTTATTGTAGTCGTTTCTTATTATGCATTCTCATTTATCGATAACTTTTTACATAAACATAACAAGTCTCTCTCTCACCAATTCGACTCGCGTAATCGGAGATCGAGAAATTGTTTGTAAATAAATTATAGATTTACTGGTCACATATATGAAATATTTGTATGTCTCCGCTATTATTCCTTTTTTTTGGTAAATAATTTAATTGCCTAGAGTTTATTAAAGAAAATTCAAAAATATCCTTCGGTTTTTTAATTATTTCCACAACTCTCGGTTGATCAGGCCTCGAGTTTGTGTCTATATTATCCACCGACTGGTTATTATTGTTCTTATCATTATTCATATTTAATTGACGTAATTGTGCCCTAGTCATTACACTATCTGTTCAGTCATTGATTTTAAGTCTTCCGACGTAATTATTATTCGCGACAGTGCGTCTGCCACTGAGTTTGATTGTCCTTTCAAATATTCAATTGTAAAGTTAAATTCTTCTAACTGTAGTCTAAATTTCAGTAATCTACTAGATGGATCTCTCATTGAAAATAAATAAACTAGGGGTCGATGGTCAGTCTGTATCTTAAACCGTCTTCCGTATAAATATGGTCGAAAATATTTAACACTCCATACTATCGCTAAGAGTTCTTTTTCAATAGTAGGATAATTAATTTCTGCTTTATTCAAACCTCGACTTGCGTAAGCCACTGGCCGTCCATCTCCATTACATAACACCGAACCGATTGCAATACCTGATGCATCGGTTTGTAATACAAACTCATTATTTTCTGAAAAATTTGGATACTGGAGGACAGGTGGGTTTATCAGGGCTGATTTTAGCATTTGAAAAGAATGCTCACAGTCTTTGGTCCAATTATACTTAACGTTTTTGCAACACAATTTGTTTAAAGGAAATGCTAACTCAGCGAAGTTTATAATAAACTTTCTGTAATAATTTGCAAAGGCTACAAAACGCTTTAATTCGTCAACATTTTGTGGCCTTGGATAACTTTCTACTACTTTAATTTTTGCTGGGTCAGGTAAAATACCCTTTCCGGAGACTGTATGTCCTAAATAAAGAATTTCTTTTTGCAAAAATGTACATTTAGTGGGATTCAATTTTAAATTTACTTTTCGTAATCTAGAAAAAACATCCATCAAATTTTGATTATGAATAGTCATATTTCTACCCATGACTACCAAATCGTCCTGGTAAATGAGACATTTATCATAATTGAGGCCAGACATTGCAATGGTCATCATTCTACTAAAACTACTGGGACTAGACTTGAGCCCCATCGGCATGCGAGTCATCTGACCTGCGTATAAGGTCTGCAACTTTCTTTTAATGTGATTTGAAAAAATCCTTGAGCTAAATCTAAATGAGTAAAGTACATTGCTCCTGCCAAAGAATCTAGTATTTCGGTGATGTTGGGCAAGGGAAATTTATCGTCCTGTATGTTGTCATTTAACTTGCGGTAGTCAATTACGACACGCCACTTTTTATTACCGGCCGCGTCACATTTTTTGGGGACCAACAATAATGGACTAGACCATGCACTTCTGGATGGCTCAATTATGCCGTCATTTAACATGTTTTTGACTTGTTTCTATATTTCCGGTTTTTGAGAATAAGGGACTCGGTATGGCTTGGTATAAATTGGAACAGTATGTGGTTTCATGTCAATTGTCTGTTCATAAATGGGGGTAGTGGATAATTTATCCCCTGGTAGATGGAAAATATCAGGAAATTTTGCACAAATACATTCTATCGATTTCTGTTCCTCTACATTCAAGCCTTTTAAGTTTAATGAGGAAAGTATAGTTTTCACCCTTTCCGAATCCACAGTATTCCTATTAAATTGACAAATAAAGTATTAATTTAACTTACTAGTGCTAACTTGAAAATAATTTAAATTCACATCTGAGTCTCGAGTATTTAAAATACGAATAGGCATTTTTCCGTTAATCGGTTTATTAATACTACTCGCTAAATAAACACCATCACATAATTGTTGATTTGACACCAAACACTCTTCATTTAATGTCGTATTAATGTAATGCGTGGATTCGCTACGTGCTGGTATAGTCAGATAGTAACCGTTACGCGTTGTCTGAAACTTAGATTCAATTGTCAATTGTAACGTATTGACTTCAAAATTTAAAATAGCTCTATAATGTGTTAAAAAGTCTTGACCCAAAATGCCGTCAGTAATACATGGTAAATTTTTGAATACAGTGAATTTATATGGAAAACTGTACTCGTTATAATTAAGAGTTAAATACACATAACCTTCTGAAAACAAATATCCACCAATACCTTTTACGCTAACTCTCTCTTTATGGTAAGGAATCTGTAAACGCTCTAAACATTCCAATTTTATTCCCGATATAGAAGCGCCCGTGTCAATTAGCATGTTATGGTTATAGTTACAAATATTAAACAACACCTTATTTAACATGTTACACGTGAAGATGACATCAGTCACGAAAAAAATGATTTAATGACTCATTATTCGAAGTGCTCGTTGCTACCTGGCTATTCTCTGTTATGACATTGATATCCTTTTTCAACCCGACATCCCGGCCGCGGCAGCCCCGGATCTATGGGGGGGCAAGCCAGGGCCCATGCCCCGGGCGGCAAGTTCAGGGGGCGGCAAATTCAAGCTTGGCAGACGTATGGTCAAATTTCCATTAATGATGAGTTGTAACGATACAACTCATCATAACGCAACTTAACCATTGAAACGTCCAGTACTTTAAGCACATAAATTATTTTTCGCGAGTCGCATAGGCATAGGTCAACAACCTTCAATCGCGCTCGCCCCGCCCGCAGGAATTGCAAACCGCGGCAACGCATGCATTCGCGGCGGTGTAAATAAATAGGGTAAACAGAGAAAGAGCAGCGCTCCCATCAGTCTCCTCAACGTTCTCGACAAAATCTACGAGAGGCTTATTCATAAGCTTCTTAAAGCCTATGCCGAAACAAAGGAGCTTATCTCTAACGAGCAGTTTGGTTTCCGAACCGAACACTCGTGCGTCCAACAAACCCACCGCATCGTAGAGCACATAAGCACTGGCTTCCAGCGTAGTGCAATGAAGGGCGCGTTGTTCTTCGACATAGCGAAGGCTTGCGACAAAGTCTGGCACAATGGCTTATTATACAAGCTTTACCAACTCGGTGTGCCTGACCGTCTCGTGCTCATCCTACGAGACTTTTTATCGAACCGCACTTTCCGCTATCGCATCGAAGGTTCTCTCTCTTTCCTTCATCCCATTCATGCCGGAGTCCCCCAGGGCTCCGTGATATCTCCCCTCATTTTCACGCTTTTCACCAGCTATATTCCGAAAAGTAAAAAGGCCCAGTTGGCTTTATTTGCCGACGACACAGTCATTCACTACACCGGTCGCTGTCAGGACGCTATCGCTCGTACTCTCCAAACCTCCGCAAACGTCTTAGGCGCTTGGTTCCGGAAATGGAGAATCAAGGTCAACCCCGCCAAGAGCCAAGCGGTTCTCTTCTCGAAACCGTGCAAGCTAGTTCCCCCCTTTCCCAGTCCAATCATTATGTACGGTAAGCCGGTCCCTTGAGCGAAGCAAGCCAAATACTTAGGTGTGATCCTCGACCACCACCTTACCTTCAGGGAGCACATATCGACGGCTCGTTCGCGCGTCGCATTCGCTCTTGGTAGACTCCACTTCATTCTAAACGCCCTTCGCAAATTGTCCCTTAGGTGTAAATTGCGTATCTACACCGCGGTGATACGCCCTATCATGACTTATGCGTGCGTCGTCTTCGCGCACGCTAAGCCACACCACATCCATAGGATGCAGACCCTCCAAAACCGTTTCCTAAGAAAGGTTACGGGAGCCCCCTTCTATCCAGGAGAATCTCCACCTAGATCTCAGAATGCCCACCATTCAGCAGCTCATGAAACGCCTTGTAAAGCGTTTCTTTGACTCTGCCGTGAAGCACACCAATCCCCTGGCATCTGATGGCTGAAATAATGATAAACGAATATAGACGAGCGGGGGCGGTATTTTCAGTTTTTGCCCCGCCTCGAAAAAATTCAAGATCCGGGGCTGGGCCGCGGTTACTACGCGGTGGTCTATAAGTTTTGCGATAACGACTAATATAATTACCACGATAATAATTGCTATTACTATAACCATGTGGTACCTGTGGCCGATGACCCCGATGCTGGTGTGCATGTTGTGCACCACCTCTTGTGCCGAAATTTCGTTGACCTCGGCAACCTCGTTGGGCTCGTCGACCCTGGTAATGCGACTGTCTATACGTACCTATAAGTTCTGATGAGCCACTGGGACCGGGTATCTCCTCGTATTGAGCTGCCTGGATTGCTTCTGTTAAAGTAGAAAAGTTACGCGCGGCAATTATGCAAACCATCCGCAAATCGCTTGATTGCTAACTTCTCATTCATGGGTTTCAATAAGGCATACTTGGCTGAATCACTGTCAGCTTGCGATATCGTCAAATCTACAAAGAGTTCTGACATCTCTTTGCCGTAATCTGTAATTGTTTTACTCTCTTGTTTACAAAACTGTAATTTTGAGTGAATAGCAATGTAACTTTTTTGTGGTAGTAGTAATTTACGCATATCCTTTGTAAGCTCTTCGACAGTCTCATATTTTGGAGACAATAATAACTTTGCACGCTGGAATAACCTACTTTTCAATATGAACTGAATTAGTTTGTTTTTACATGCCGGTGTGTCTAACATAGTATTGTAATATTTGATATTTTCGATCAGTTGTTTAGTGTTATTAATGCTATCATCCATGACGGGCATAAGATGTAGCGCAGTTTTTAAATCGAATGAATCCGTCGCCATGGTTTCTAGTTTCTCTTCTGTTAAACTACACAAAGAAATTATTTCTAAAAATAACCTATCAAATTCTTCACAAATCTTTGCAATCAATGTTATTTCTGAACTTGTATATTTTTTTAAGTTTTCTTTATAGATGTCTAAAAAGTTATTGTACTTGACTAAAACAGAATTTGCCTCTGTTCTTTTTATTTCTGTAATCTTTCCTTGTCGGCGGCTAGGACCAATTTTTATCAAGTAGCTTCTTATACCTTTTAACTCGTTTAATATTATACCTAAATCCTCAGCCATAACACATTAGCCCTTAAATTAGTCACTAGTGCTTATTCTAAGCTACGTATTTGTAATTCAGGTATTTGTAATTTCAGGTATTAACTTCAGGTATTTGTAATTTCAAAAAAATGCACATAATAATTCTGCAGAAACTATTAGCTACTTAGAATAAAATATAAATGTAAATATAAAACTTAAATACCATCATCAAAAGACAGGTAGTTCCTTAAATTCACAAAATAGGTTGTAAAATAAACCTCATGATTACCTTGATTCACTTGCTAGTACTTTTGCCACTGATATAGATATTAGGAATGATCACATCACTGCCTACTTTTTCTCCCCAACACTACACTAGCACGTAAAATGTAGAATTACGAGCCTTGAAGATGTGATGGGTTATTTCGCCGTCGTAGTTATATGTCGAGAACTTCTGCCTTGCCAGGCTGCGGCACAGCACCCATGTATGCCTGCTGCCTGCGTAGAATACTGGAGTATCGCTTCAATGTCACCTCATCTATGCGACGCTGTATTTGCTTTTTGTGACAACGATTATACAGCTTGTACGTATAATATTATTAAAAGTCCGATCGCCAATATGGTACATATTACCACCAAAATTGTATTTGAGGTCTCCTGCAGCTGCTGCGTACGAGCCGTATTACTACCGACTCCAGCGGTCTGAGCAATCACTACTTCTTCTTTGCTGCTTGTGTTTCCCATTTTTCAAAATTATTAATCATGCACGAATACGCTATAGTAAAACACGTTTTGTGCTTAGGGAGCCTAGTGTATTTTTGCTTCATTTTAAAGTCCACATTAACTGCACTGATTGTTTATATATTTTGTTCTTTTATGGTACACACGCGCGCGGGCCCGTGCTGACTAATGTTACTGGCAGGGTCGCCATGTAAGGTCGGGTGTTTAGGAGACAAATGAAACGAATGAGGTTCGAGAATACACTGACTATATTGGAATAAAGATACCTTATTATATACCTTACAACTACTACATCACAGGAATTATACAGGCGGCGTATGCCATAGAAGCCAGAAGAGTTACGGACACCCATATTCGCATACTCTCCGACAGCGCCCCAGTCCTCCAATCCCTAGCCAAACGATACATAACCTCGAGCCTTACACTAGAATGTCACAATGCATTAGAACGGGTAACAGTTACTAACCGCAACAAAGTGACACTACAATGGATAATGGGACACAGTGGATCACTAGGCAATGACGTTGCTGACGAACTGGCCAGAAAGGCATCCAGCGCGTTAGTCTGCGGCCCCGAGCCCATCGTGCCCATCCCCTTCAACCAGCTACGCAGGTGGCTGCAGGAATTTACCCACACACAAGCGGAGAGCTGGTGGACCTCGGCTGCAGGCAGTCCAAGGAAGCTATGCCATGCCATCCTCGGATGGCAGGCTAACCAGACGCCTGCTACGCCTGGACAGGGATGAGCTCCGTCTGATGACGGGCACCATCACAGGACACTGCCCGCTAAACAAAGACTTCTACACAACAGGCATAACGGACAGCTCCCTGTGCAGGGCATGCCTGGAGGCTGAAGAAACCGTTGCGCATGTACTCTTCGAATGTACAGGCGTCACCCAGATTAGAACAGATACCCTCGGGACACCCAAATCTTACACAGATATTCTCAGCAGACCAGGAGACATAACCAGCTTCTGGAGGGAGGTGGGCTGGTTGGAGTAAATACCGAGGGCCGCCATGGCTCACGCGCAATGGTCCACTCAAAGGACTAAGTGCGGAAACCAAACCCCCATAACACAGAACATAGAACATAGAAGAGGTGACGGCTTCCCATGCCCTCTCGCTCCGTACCATGACTCGCACGAGGGCTGGACGCGAGAGGTTGCCGCCACCGTACACCTCTATGGTGGTGCTCCGCCTAGGCAGGGCACACATCCACCGTATGCTCTACCATGTCCTCCAGACGACCCTCACAATGGAAACACCCGGGCGTTTCTTCCCGCTTTATCCTGAACAGGAACCCACCGAAGCACCCATGCCCAGTGAGAATCTGCGTCAGGCGAAAAATGAGGAAACCGTGGTGCCTCTCTATCCACTCCTCAAAGAGGGGCACCGCCGCAATTATGGCGTGCCTAGCGCTGGATTTCGACAATCGTACCCGCCATGTCGCCATGAGATCCTGCCGGAGCTCTATCCATCGTGCCGCGATTTGTCTGCTGAGCCTCCGGCAGGAGGGCAATGGCTCTTTCTTCAAAAGGCTCATCCATACATTGCCAGGCATTGTTAGATTCACATAAAATTTTAATAATGCATTATTTTTATAATGTTTGGATTTTAAAAGAGACCATGACCTTTGAGTCTGTTTCGGCGTTTCTTCTCAGAGAACAATCAACTAGAAAATGCCGGCGCCATCTAGTTTTTAAAACATTGATCAAAAAATTTGGACATGTAAAAGTGTCTTATAAGATCTTGTAAAAGAAATAAATAATTAATTTCATCAGTATCATAATATGGTTTAAAGACAAAGAGCCACTTACAATAACACGTATCATATAAGTAGTAAGAAAACAGATTTGTCCTTTTAAATGATTATTATCATGCTATATCTTTATGGAGCATAGCAGTCAATCATGACGTTATACAGGATATATTATGAGATGGGGCCATAGTTTTGGATAGATTAGGTATGTATCATGTCATGTCACACAGGTATGACAGAAACAACGCTCTACAAAGCTTAAATCAAAACATTCGAAATCAAGTGCAAAGTGCTGACTCGCCTAGTTTAAATAAATGACTTTTGATTTTGATTTTTTGATTTTGAAGCACTGACGATTTAAAAACCATTTTTCATTGCATGCGCTAAAGGATAATCGTAAGAATATTAAAGATACTTTAATGATTGATTTCCTGGAAATCGATAGTTTTGTTACAAATTAAGAGAAAACGTACTAGGTACGTACTTAATTTTGACAAGCGCGGGGTTGCACTTCTTGCATGTTTTTTGCCTACAAACTCCAAGTCTGGCATGACTTCCCCACTGGCGTGTTGCAAAACATCGGTACCAACTTTATTTTTAGTTAAACTTATTCAAACGAGGACGAATTGATATTATTATTCTAATCTAAATCAGAAAACCTGCCCGTTTTTAGTTCCTATACTATCAATAGACTATTCGTTGTTTATTATTACTTAATTAATATAAAATTATATCTTATTAAGACAATATCTGTCACAGATGAATGTAGTGTGTGTTTTATAGTTTTTTTTATGTCTGGTGTATTAAATCGTAAAACTTGAACGTCCTTAAATAAGTAAGGATGAAGGTTTTATTTTTTATACCATTACTCGTTAGCTTTGTCATTAAAAATGTTACGCCCACCGACTGCTATTGGAGTACTGAATGCAAGTACAAATATTTTTCAAGTAAAACTCCTTATGAAAATGTTAGAGGTGACATAAGGGACTCGATCGTAAAACTGGAAGGTAAGTTAAGTTTCAAGAATATTTCTACCATCAATTTAGCTAATGACACTTTGATTTTACAAAACCCATAGTAAAGTAGAATATTGTGTACTATCTCTTGCGCTATTGCTGAGCATGAGGATCTGGGATCGATTCGCCGGTTGGGAAAAATGTTATTGGGTTATTCCATAACGAATTTCTCAGTAGTAGCTGCGCTTAAATTAGTACCCGGCTGATGGCAAGAAGCTAGCCCCCTATTACATGTGACGTAGAAAGTACCTATATTATATTTTATTTAATCTACATTTAGGATGCGAGCCAATGAGTGTTTGGATCATAATGAGGCACGGAAAAAAGAATCCTGGAACGAAATTTTTAAAAGACATAAAGGAGGTTCTCCATTTTAAAGACCACATCATATCGAGTTATGCCATCGGGAACAGCTCGCTATGCGCTCAAGATGTGGATAACTTTAGACAATGGAAAATTGAAAGCAGTTTTATTGATAGACCGAATAAAATTATGAACGAAGGTTATCAGGAAATGACTAGTATTGGTAGCAGGTTGAAACAGGCTCTACCTGAGATATTTAATGACCTTCATGATAACGAGTATTCTTTCCGTCCAACATTTGGTCCTCGTGGTGAAGTCTCGACAGAAGCTTTTATTGAAGGACTTGGCTATAAGGACATGCTTATAGAAAATGCTAAAACAAACGTCAGCACTGCGCATGTAAGTACCAGTTTTATTTCAAGTTTCTACATTGTTATGCATCTGTCGCAGGCCGATTGTGAAATTCGTCACTATGCATACGGCGCCGTCTGTTAGCTTCTTGTCGCCGTTATGTATAATGATGACGAGTCTGATCGCATCCATTTAATTATGAGTTATATCTTTTATTCCACTTTAAAAACATATAAATAATATTTTTAAATATTAAAATGACAAAATTATAAAAAAAACATTTAAAAATAGTAGCCCACCGGTATCGGGAACAGGGTCCAAGCTACCGGCGGTCAGGGCTCCAGAGAGAGGAACCTTCTGACAATGCATGCCGTGTTCAGTAGTACCGCTTTCTGAATCAAGCCCTTGATTCAGCTGCCTAACGTGAGCCTCCTTAGGCCTTTGGTCGAGGCTCTTGGCTATCAAGCCATTGGCTGTGACAACTATCGGCATAATGATCCCTGAATCCACATCCCACATATCGACAACCTCGCGAGCCAAGTCAGGATACTTGATCTGTTTAGCTTTCACGAGGTTCCCGTAATGTAAGAAAACTTGTTACCAGTGACGTGTGACCTTCTTTAAAATAGATGCACTAATGAACTATTAGTGCATCTATTTTAAAGAAGGTCAGGTCATCAGTGAAACGCTGGGTAGTGTTTTAATATATTTTAAAGTTAATAAATTAATATTATTTATTTTACTTTAACATAAAACGGAAATCTGCCAATTACTGTAGCTACTGATAAATTGCATAATTTATCAGAAACTAATAAAAAACCTATCAAAATTAAGAAAATACTGTTATACACATACAACAAAAAAAGACGTGTGGCACTCGGGGACTGCCGCGGTAAAGCTATTGCATAGCATTTTGTATCAACTTATGCAATTATAATTATTTATTTATTTTATTTATGCAGTATTTCTTTTTCTTTGATATTAATTCAAGTTACACTTTTTGAGCGTGGTAACCGATAAGAAAACAATTTTTTTTCTTTTAAAAAACGTACACTAAGGAAAACTTATTTTTGGTGGTAAAATTTGGAACTAAAGCATAAAGTTTAGCACATATGATTGCCACCGCAAAATTTGATAAGTAAACTTTAGTACCTAGTTTTGTTACCGCACAAAAGGACTAGTACTCCATGCCCATAATACTCTATGGCCTGGTTTGTGACCTAGTAACCGATGACAAATAACAAGACGATAAATATTTTGGGTTTTTACCTAGCAACCGATGACAAATAATACAAACACTTTATACACAAATTTTACAAGTACAGCTATTCACTGTTGTACATAAATACCTATACACCTATATACTTTTTCATAAACAGCTGCTTATGTATTCGTCCGATTTCGGAGCAGCTCGTCTCGATTCGTGCGAGCTTCGTAGAGTCGTACAATACGGCTAGTTGCACGCACACAAACACCGTGTCGAAGACTGCCGAAAAGAAACGACGTTAGACAATGCACGGCCTTCAAGCCACACCTCCGTGCCCGTCAGAGTGGGGAGCGTGAGGTTTTTTTTCGTTACGGAATTTCTGGATTCGGTCCCCGCGCTCAAGGCCCTCGATAGAAGCTATGCAATAGCTTAAAAAAAAAAGGGAGACTGAACGAATTGGTATGGGAAAAGGTATATTGAACAATCGCGATGCGGTACTGTTATTTGTTTAGACATAGTTTGTCTATGCCAAGGGTGCTCAACTTTTTTAGCAGTCAGGCCAAACGGTCGATTTATACATTTTCGGCGGGCCACTAACGATTCCTATAATAATTACTTTTAGGACTTGTGCAAAAAACTAGCTTTGTGCAAAAAAGAGTTTTTTTTGTGGGTGGTGGGTGTAGGTGGAGCGGAAGAGCATGTCAGACTTTTACTGACTAAAACCTAGCCGTGTTCCTTCAGTTGCCTATATGCCAGGGCAACGGTAACTCTTTCGAAGAAATCTCGCCACCCTGGCAGGCATCGGTCCTAGTGGACCCCTACAGGTTTGCTGAAAACCAGCGCGCGTGGAACCCAACGCAGTCGAAACGGGATTGGTCCTTACCGGGCGGCGAACTACCCATTGCTCGCCGCCCGCATGCCCGCGCCTACGGTGGCCGGGAGTCCGCTATTGACTCCCGACGCCCGGGGCGTCTCCTCCTGCGGCGGCTAGGGACGTGAGGGCGCAGAGACTGCCACTCCCTCACGCGCCCCGCCTCCTCCTTCGCGAGCATTACTGCTTCGCAGAAGGAGGTGACGGCTTCCCATTCCCTCTCCCTCCGTACCATGGCTCGCACCAGGGCTGGACGCGAGAGGTCGCCGCCGACTTTGTACTGCCTTAGAGTCAATAAATGATGTGTTAACTTATTAGGCTCCTACCAAGTTATGACAACTTGGTACTTAGAAGGCATAAAGCATTTTCTAGCTAATACATACCCACCCATGTTATCAAATCAAATCACATTTATTCCTTGTGTTAGGTGAGCTCCTATCGAGTTATGACCACCTGTAGACCAGGGCCGAAACCTTCAAAAACGGTAAAAAGTGAAAAAAAAAATTATAGTAGGATGAAACCCATTACAAAAGGAGGTGAATATGATAAAAATTAAAGGAAAAATGAATTACGGGCGATCCGAGCTCGGAAAGTGGGAGGGGGTGAGGTTTTAAGGGTAAAAAATGGTTTATCTCGATTTCCGGCAAAACTACAAGCTCTGCTTAGCTTGGGACTAGATGGCGTTGTGTGATAGTTGTGGAATATTATTATATTATATTATTATTATTATGGAAAAAAGTTCAATGGGAAAGTTGTAGGTAACAAAAAGATCTACAATTTTTGTGTTCACGATTTTTTCACATAACTTCAACATTTTGTGAAAAATTTAAATAACCAAGTTTTTGGTTTTTTATCTTTACCTTTTTCAAAAAAATGTTTTTCTCTACGAAATTTGGTGAAAACTTACCTTATTATGTCCCAAATACACTGTAATTTATTTGATTTAAAATATTTATTTTTTCACCTTATTTTGAATAAATATCAAAAAGCACCCTAATATTCAATCGAAAATGTCAAAATATCAGCTTTTTTTCAAAAAGTCGGTGGGTTTTTTGTTAGTTGAAATCTCTACTTTCTGACGGTGTATAAAAAAATATACATCACCGTAGTAAATGTTCTCAGAAAATACAAAAAGTTGAAAAAATCTCGAATTCGAAATTTTTTTGATCATTATGTACAATTTCATCAAAAAATGTGATTGCTGCATTTTTTTCAGTTAAAAAGTTTATTTATTAAATTTTAATTGCATTCATGTCATGGTAAAGTTTTTCATGGTAAGATTGAAAATTAAATGTAAGAGCGTCTTTATTTCTTTTCCTTCCTTTGATTTTCTATGACTTGAACAACAGAATGTAGCTATTGCAGTCTCATCATTATATTGACTCTGACAAGTTCGATGAATAAAAGCTGATGTTAAAGTTTCAAATTTTTTGTATTTATTGTCGACTCTTTTCTTGTTAGACGCCACTAAACGATTCAAAGCTGCTTTTTAGGGTTCCATTGCCAAATGGCAAAAAACGGAACCCTTATAGATTCGTCATGTCTGTCTGTCTGTCTGTCCGTCCGTCCGTATGTCACAGCCACTTTTCTCCGAAACTATAAGAGCTATGCTGTTGAAACTTGGTAAGTAGATGTATTCTGTGAACCGCATTAAGATTTTCATACAAAAATAGAAAAAAAAAACAATAAATTTTGGGGTTCCCCATACATAGAACTGAAACTCAAAAATTTTTTTTCATCAATCCCATTCGTGTGGGGTATCTATGAATAGGTCTTCATAAATGGTAATGAGGTTTCTAATATCATTTATTTCTAAACTGAATAGTTTGCGCGAGAGACACTTCCAAAGTGGTAAAATGTGTGTCCCCCCCGTAACTTCTAAAATAAGAGAATGATAAAACTAAAAAAAATATATGATGTACATTACCATGTAAACTACCACCGAAAATTGGTTTGAACGAGATCGAGTGAGTACTTTTTTTTTAAAACATCATAAATCGTAAACCGCAATTTACCTTACATTCAATCAACTGAAATATAAAATTTAAAAAAAAACCATTTATTTTTAAACCGAGAATACCTACAGGTTTGTACGGAACCCTCGGTGCGCGAGTCCAACTCGCACTTGGCCGGTTTTTTTTCATATACACTTGCTTATAAAGTGTTGCGAGATTGCGCTGATCTGTAAAAAAACCGGCCAAGTGCGAGACGGACTCGCGCACCGAGGGTTCCGTACAAACCTGTAGGTATTCTCGGTTTATGCACAAGGTTTATGTTTATGAAAATAAATGTATTTAAAAAAAATATATATTTCAGCTGATTGAATGAAAGGTAAATTGCGGTTAACGATTTATGACGTTTTAAAAAATAACTACTTACTCGATCTCGTTCAAACCAATTTTTGGTGGTAGTTTACATGGTAATGTATATCATATATTTTTTTTAGTTTTATCATTCTCTTAGTTTAGAAGTTACGGGGGGGGGGGGGACACACATTTTACCACTTTGGAAGTGTCTCTCGCGCAAACTATTCAGTTTAGAAAAAAAATATATTAGAAACCTCAATACCATTTTTGAAGACCTATTCATAGATACTCCACACGTGTGGGTTTGATGAAAAAAAAGACGTGTGGCACTCGGGGACTGCCGCGGTAAAGCTATTGCATAGCATTTTGTATCAACTTATGCAATTATAATTATTTATTTATTTTATTTATGCAGTATTTCTTTTTCTTTGATATTAATTCAAGTTACACTTTTTGAGCGTGGTGACCGATAAGAAAACAAATTTTGTTCTTTTAAAAAACGTACACTAAGGAAAACTTATTTTTGGTGGTAAAATTTGGAACTAAAGCATAAGGGTTAGTACATATATGATTGCCACCGCAAAATTTGATAAGTAAACTTTAGTACCTTGTTTTGCCACCGCACAAAAGGACTAGTACTCCATACCCATAATACTCTATGGCCTGGTTTGTTACCTAGTAACCGATGACAAATAACAAGACGATAAATATTTTGGGTTTATACCTAGCAACCGATGACAAATAATACAAACACTTTATACACAAATTTTACAAGTACAGCTATTCACTGTTGTACATAAATACCTATACACCTATATACTTTTTCATAAACAGCTGCTTATGTATTCGTCCGATTTCGGAGCAGCTCGTCTCGATTCGTGCGAGCTTCGTAGAGTCGTACAATACGGCTAATTGCACGCACACAAACACCGTGTCGAAGACTGCCGAAAAGAAACGACGTTAGACGACACGGCCTTCAAGCCACACCTCCGTGCCCGTCGGAGTGGGGAGCGTGAGGTTTTTTTTCGTTACGGAATTTCTGGATTCGGTCCCCGCGCTCAAGGCCCTCGATAGAAGCTATGCAATAGCTTAAAAAACTTTTTGAGTTTCAGTTCTATGTATGGAGAACCCCAAAATTTTTTTTTTTTCTATTTTAGTGTAAAAATCTTAATGTGGTTCACAGAATACATCTACATACCAAGTTTCAATAGCATAGCTCTTATAGTTTTGGAAAAAAGTGGCTGTGACATACGGACGGACGGACAGACAGACAGACATGACGAATCTATAAGGGTTCCGTTTTTTGCCATTTGGCAACGGAACCCTAAAAAGAAGTAAAAACTACAAAAAATATGAATTTTTGAAGAAATTTCCCAAAATATCCTATTTCAAACAATAATATTTATGAAAGGTGCAATTGCAGTGTATGCGAAACGCACAGAGTCGGTAGTCTAGTATTGAAATAATGTAGCAATAGGGCTGTGTGAAATATTTTATTTTCATGATTTATAGGGGAAATTACTTAGGTTATTCTTTATTATTTATCTTAAATGTGTAAAATAATTAATATTGTGCAAAAAAAATACTGAAATATGTACTCACGTACGACCCGCAACCTACAGCAAATTAATTTAAAACTTTTTACAGCCTTACGGAGCATGCCGAACATACCTAAAAGAAGTTTATGCCCATCCAGATACCAAGAAAATATCACTTCAATATATGGAAACTCCAGAATACGTAAATGTGAGAACTTATTTTTATTTCCATAAATATTTTTATTGTTTGCATTACCCTACTTAAGATTGCTTTATTTACGTTTTGTTTAGATGAAAGCGAGGATTGAAAAGAGGTTAGGCCTCAGTTTTACTTTGACAAACAAAAACATAATAGCAATCTATGATATATGTCGATACACTTCGGATGGTATGACTAATAAGTTCAGTCCCTGGTGCGCTGTATTCTCTGAAGAAGACTTGAAGATAATCGAATACGTTGGGGATTTAGAACATTACTACAGAAGCGGTTATGGAGCTTCAAAATATAGCAGTACATTCAGCCAGATTACGTTGGCAGATTTATTCGTAGAATTAGAACAAGCAAAGAAGAGGCTAGGCAAGAAAACTACCGTATATTTCACCCATTCTTCAATGATGGACATGCTCATGGTTGGTATCAATATTTATAAGGACGCGAGCCCGCTTACTACTCATAGAGATTTGAATAGAAAATGGAGATCTACATTTACATCAACTTTTGGCTCGAATTTGATTGCAGTTCTTAACAGGTTTGTAATACCTATTTAAATGATAAGCAATCGTATATATGTATTATCGCATCAAGCTATTAGCGCCGGCATCGCTTGTTATGTTTTATTTTTATTTATTTAGTAAAAATAACAATCAGTATTTTTCAACTTAGGTATGTAGCTCTATTTATAATGCCGAATGGACGTGAAAGGAAAAAGCTAATATTATTTTTTTTCGGCCCATTTCAGATGCAGAATATCTGATGAAAACGTATACGATCACCGCGTCTCGTTCTATCGCAATGAGAGACCGTTACTAGAAATGTGCAAGGGAGGAGTGTGTTCGTGGCAAGAATTCGAGGATATATTCAAACCGTTCTTGAATGCAACTACAGATATCTGTGAAAATGATCAGAACGATTAAAAAAAAAGAAACGCACTATACTTTACAACTTCTTTAAACTATTGAAATTAAAATATGTAATAATTCTTTAGTTTAATATAATTAGTACTTAAATGTACTTATTCCTCTGTACATTGTTAATTTTATACCTTTGAATAAAGTTATGAGTGTTATGACTACATTGTTGGATGATCTCCTATTCTTGATTACGTTATGTAAAAAAAAATGACTGAAGAGGCTAAATTGAACTTTTCATAACCAATTATTTAGGGATTAATCAGGTCATCGTAAATTAAATTTCTGATATCACGGAAGCAGCGTACGACCATACACATTGACGATTAAATTAATTAATGTCCTTCTAATAGTCCGGACGGAACGGACTATTTGGGACCTCTCTGCTTACTACAAATAATATCTTTAATTAATATTTAAAACAATTATGCCTATCCTCATTTAATAACAAGTTAATTATGATCATTCCAAATGTAAGCAACTTAGTTACGAAACTCTTAATTTGTGTTTATTTATCGCACGAGAGTCAGTGGCGAGTGTAATGTCTACATAGTACTACGTACTATTTTTAAATGATGTGTTTCTTGTGATTATCAATATGAAGTTTTTATTAACATTAGTGCTTGTTTGGTGTTACGTAAAATATGTGTTGACATTAGAATGTTATTGGAATACTGAGTGCAAATACAAATATTTCGGAAGTAAAACTCCATATGAAATTGTTAGAGGCGATATAAGGGATTCTATCGTAAAACCGGAAGGTAAGTTGGGTTTCATTTGAAGATTTTTCCGTCATATTTTGCCACCTATATTTCTTCGAATATTTCTGAAACTGGAGCAATCTCATTTAGAGTTGCTTCCATGAAAAGTTTGGTGTTAAGATATAAATATTTCAAAATATGGGGTTTCCAATTGGAATGTTTATAAATTTAGCTGACAGAATTTTTTATCTTTGTTTTCTTTGATAAATCTAAATATATTATGCATGTCCGAATTTCTAAACTGCGTATTGATTTTCGTATAGGATGCGAAGAAATCAGTGTCTGGGCCATTATGAGGCATGGAAAGATAACACCTTGTCAAAAGTACGCCCAAAACATGAAAAACATTGTCAAATATAAAGATTTTATTGTACCAAGTTATGAAATTGGAAACGGTTCACTGGGTGCGCAAGATATTGAAAATATAAAAAATTGGGAAATTGATACAGAAATGCTGGATAAGCCATATAAAATTTCAACTGAAGGGCACAAGAGTCGTTGCGTATTGGCAGCAGGATAAACGAAACATTTCCAGAGTTATTAGAGGATCTTCAAGAGAAAAGATTACTTATTTCATCCAGGGTTTGGCCCTCATTTGGAAGATAGCGCTAGATCCTTCGTTGAAGGTCTTAGCCATAATAACTTGCATCTAGAAAATGATACAAATCATTACCAGATTGTAGCAGTAAGTTAGTGTTATAAGATTAATCTGCTAAATAAATCATTGTTGTAATTTGTGTGTCATCATTTCAGCTGTAAGATGTCCACTGCTGAACATAAGCCTCCCCCAATTTGGGGGGGGGGGGGTTGCCATAATCGCCACGCTTGGCAGGCGGTTTGGCGATCGCAGTATGGTGATAAAATGCATAGAGAACGCTGCTGCCCATTCTCTAGTAAGTCCCTTAGTCGCCTCTTACGACACCCACGTGAAGAAATGGGATGGTGCTATTCTTTACGTCCGGCACCACACGATACAGTGTGTGTACACAATTTGTGTGTATTAATACTTCTATATTTTCAGCCCTTTGCAGCATGTGGAAAGTATCAAATAGAAGTGAGACGCAATCCTTATGTTTATCACCAAGAACTTGAATTTAAGAAAACTCCAGACTACTTAAATGTGAGTTTTATTTTTGATTGTTTTTTTTTTTACATTGTAGGCCTCAAGATGATTCAGATGATTCATTCATCCATACAACGTTACTGATTTATATTACCAGCCCTTCGTAAATCATCTGTGTGAATAAATTATGGTTCCACTGCAATGTTAACACTTCTTCATAAACTGCTATGTGATTATGCTTAGTTATTTTGCGTGTACGCGTCCAAAGTTTCATATTCGTTAGTTCAACCTAACTATTTTTTTATAATCGATAGTCGCCAATAGTATCAACCCACTGTATGCGCATCCTATTTCTTAAAAAATAAATATCATTCAATCCCTAGCACCAGGTGGATCCCTGCTCACTACAAGCTCACATCACCTAAAACTTCACTCGTTTCGTTCACTTATCGACCAATAATAACAAAAAATGTATAATATTCAGATAAAAGAACGGGTCGAAACAAAATTAGGCCTCAACTTCACTTTCTGAGACGAAAACATCACAGCTTTGAACGACTTATGTCGCTATACCTGGAACGGAATCAGCCATACTCCTAGTCTATGGTGTGCTGTATTCTCAGCTGAAGACCTGCAAGTTCTTGAATACATTGATGATCTGAGACATTACTATAGAAATAGTTACGGAGTATCACAGTATAGCAAATTGTTTGGCCAGATTCCTTTAGCTGATTTACTAAAGAACTTCGAACAAGTCAAGAAAGGAAAAGGCAAGAAAATCGTGTCATACTTCACTCATGCCACGATGATGGATATGATATTAGTCGTACTTAATCTTTATAAGGACGAGAACCCACATATAGGAGCACATAGCGATCTATGTATTTTAGTGTAAAAATCTTGATGCGGTTCACAGAATACATCTACTTACCAAGTTTCAACAGAGTAGCTCTTATAGTTTCGGAGAAAAGTGGCTGTGACATACGGACGGACAGACAGACAGACAGACGGACAGACAGACAGACATGACGAATCTATAAGGGTTCCGTTTTTTGCCATTTGGCAACGGAACCCTAAAAATATACACTCCCGTAGAGTCCATAAAAGAAATAATATCTTAAGGGTTTTATTTAGGGTTCAATACAGGTAAGGTGAAAATGAAAAATTTATGACGCGATTCACTTTTCTGTTCAAGTTGTAAGGAATCAAAATAGATGGGCACGCCACAGTTGCGGCGGTAAGTCCTCTCGTTGAGGAGTGGATAGAGAGGCGTCACGGCGTCCTCACCTTCCGCCTGACGCAGGTTCTCACCGGGCATGGGTGCTTCGGTGGGTTCCTGTTCAGGATAAAGTGGGAGGATACGTCCGGGTGTTTCCATTGTGAGGATCGTCTAGAGGACACGGTGGAGCATACGTTGGAAGTTTGCCCTGCCTGGGCGGAGCAAGGCACCACAAGGCGATCGGCGGCGGTGACCTCTCGCGTCCGGCCCTGGTGCGAGCCATGGTACGGAGCGAGAGGGAATGGGAAGCCGTCACCTCCTTCTGCGGAGCAGTAATGCTCGCGAAGGAGGAGGCGGGGTGCGTGAGGGAGTGGCAGTCTCTGCGCCCTCACATCCCTAGCCACCGCAGGAGGAGACGCCCCGGGCGTCGGGAGTCGATCGCGGACTTCCGGCCACCGTAGGCGCCAGCTTGCGGGCGGCGAGCAATGGGTAGCTCGCCGCCCGGTAAGGACCAAGCTCGGGTCGACGGCGCGTAGTGTTCCACGCGCGCCTCAAAGAGATGTCAGCAAAACTGAAGGGGTCTGATAGGACCGATGCCTGCCAGGGTCGCGAGATTATTCGAAAGAGAAACCGTGACCCTGGCACATGGGAAACTGAAGAAACACGGGTGGGTTTTAGTCAGTAAAAGTCTGACATGCTCCGCCCAGAGCGGGACAAGCTATTTGATGATTTCCCATCCAAAAAAAAAAGCATCAAAATAGAAAAGAACTAGAATCAATTCTATTTTAATGTAAATGTTGAAGTTCAAATGTGTCTAATGTGCCTATTTGAATCAAATACTTTGAAACTGACTTTGAAAAGTAAAAATTACAATCAATTTGACCCAAGAAATGAAAAAGTTAAATTAAAACTTTAAAAAACCCTGACACCAACAAAAATCTAAAAAAGAAAAATAGATATGTATACGTAAAGTTTGGCGAGTTTAGTTTTTTTTTAATCAATTTAACCAGTCAATTACCGTAATTACAGACATAATTAAAAAACCATTGTGTCGATACCAAATGTGGTATCTCAGGGACTTAGAGGTTAAAAAAGTAGTAGGACTAAAATAGTACAATAGTTATTTTATTTAATTAAGTGCGGGTTGACTCAATGTGATCCACCCGTATAAAAATGGGTGCATCTACTTTTATGTACGCTATTTAGAAGTTAAATTTGTATTAAATCAAATTATTTTTTTCATTTAAATTAAAGTTCAAATATGATTTTTTATAAGGTTGTGTATTTCTTCTCCTCTTTCTTTCGCTACAATAGATACCCATTCTGCACAGCGAAATGGGTCGCTAGGATATCTACAAACAAAAATAAAATACAATACTACTCCATGCATTCTCTGTTCCAGAACAGACAATGTTTGTTACAATAGTTGGCGCGTTGTCGCAAACATTGGTCAAACAATCATAATATGTATTTGCTAAATGATTTATATTTACTATTTGATTGTTTTAATTTATGAAAAATACTTAAAGTTATAAACTTATGGAAAAAAATATATTCCTTCCAAAAACTTGGTGTTACAGTGGTTATTTACACAATTTTTGAACGCGTACTGCGGCTTTTAGGACGTCTTATCGTTGGCTATGATTGGACCAAACTAATTTGAAATAAGAGCACAAAAATATTTGTGCTCTTATTTTTCGGGCCGTTTTTGAAGCGCTCATCGGTAATCTAGTACATTTTTGATCGAAGGCCCGCACCTACGAAAAAAAAGCTTACGTTTGACGAGAGCCTACATGGGTCTCTCAGGGCCCGCCCCTAATGACCAATGCCTAACTACGAGAGCCTACTCGCTCCTATGAAAGCCTACGCGAGGCTAGGTGACATCACCAACCCACACTGGGCCCGCATGGTGCAATACGGCCCGCTCCCTCTCAGAAAGGGAGAGGAGGCCTGTTTCCAATCAGTGGGAAAAATATGGGCTAATTAAATACATAAAATAGCTGTTTTAAATAAAGTTCAACAAGACCATATTATTAGTGGCTGCTTAAAAATATAGATTTCACTATTATAAATATTAATTGTGCAATACAATATTGTACTGCAATTTCACAACAATATTATTATCTAATCTTGCCGTGCAGCAGCGAGTGGGGAGGGGGGAGGGGCGTGCTGGGTATGTTTATGTTTAGCCGGTAGCATGTTTTTCGCTCAGTCTCGCTCGGAAGTTCACTAAGTGCAGTCACAATGGATCGAAAAAAATCGAAAGCAGTAGCTAGATGCGATTGGTCGAAAGTTGAACGCGAGTTTTGTGTAGAGCAATATTTATCTCAAAACGGGAGTCTATCTAAGGTTAAGCGCTATTATTTAGAGAAGTATCGCGATCGAAATGCCAACCGGGACAAGTGTCCGACTTCAGACCAGATTACGGATTGGGTTAACCAGGAAGTGAAGAAGAGCGCAAGTAGTTGGAAGCAACCGCAATCCGAAGAGTCGCAAAAGTCAGAGTCAGGTATGGAGAACTTACAGCCAGCGTTCGTGTCAGCTGAATGCTGAATTTAACATTGTGCAAACCAGTGCCATGATTTGAAATTGGTTTACAAATACATTCCTACAAGATCATATTGGTACCGGAATTTAAACCTACTGAAATCTTTTGAAGAGACAATGTGCAATGTTGAGTTGCTTTAATAACTTCGATAATATTTATCTCACATTGTAGAATATCTATAAATTAGAGTCGTCTCTCTGTTACTTTGATATTATGCTATTAATGGCCTTGGTATTTTGTGCATAAGCGTTACATAGTTCTTAAAAATGCTATAAGTTATTTGGTCTTTGAATACAAATGCAGGGGCGATTGCATGTCGGCGTCGGCTTAAACTGATAACATTCATATTTTTCTTCAGCCAAACTTAGTGGTACACAATGGGGCAGGAAGACGGGAGAAAACCGGATCATCAGGACAGAGTCCATAGATATTGGACTGCAGCATCAGGAGATCAAATGTAATGTATCATACTAATTATTAGTGAAGTAATAAAATATCGGTATGACAATAATAAACATTTGTACTCTACAGGGAAGTAACGGGACATTAAATGGAGTGGACCACGTCCGGTTAATGAAAAACAGAAAATTGTAGATCCTATTGTAGAAGAACCTCATTATAATTACTATTATTATCAAGAGCCGGTCGAAGAGGAAGTGAAGCCTGATAAAAGTAAATATAACATTTCATAATATTGTTACGAGCTGGGGTTCGGGATAAATTAATTTAAACCAATATTCCGAAACACACAAACTGTTTAATTAAATAAACACAAAAATCGCAACCACAAGAAACGTCACTTGGAATCACTTGTTTCGCTTGTACTGTATCGCTTGATTCGTATTCGATCACTTCCTAAATCGAACTGCTTGTCGGTTTTTTTTTTTTTTTTTTTTTTTTTTTTTTTTTTTTTTTTTTGTGGGGCATCTCGTAGTTAATCCTGAAAAGATTGTTACTACTTAAACGGATTGGGGCCCGGCGAGTTCTAAAAAGTTACCTTTTTAGGCCTCCAGCCGGGACTGCTTGTCGGCCCGACGATCCGCTATTTATATCCCGGGCAGAACATTCGCGAACATTCGACACTGTGCCACAGTTCCAGGTACCGTAGAAGTTTCGAGTCCTTTCGGGAGCCAACTGTTTAATCCCACTATTTGACAATAGATGGCGGTAGCGTCTACGTACAATTTAGTGTAGTACTTGCTACTTGATAACAGATGGCGTTAGCGTGTCATTTCTAGTAGTTTCCAACACTGCCCCGTCCTCAGATGGAATTAGCGTGATGTTTCTAGACTTTTCGATTTACGTCACACTGCCCCTTTCTGAGACGGAGTTAGCGTGATGTTTCTAGACTTTACGATCTCCGTAACAATATTAACTATTAATTGGTAAAATCACCCTTTTTTTTTTTCAGGATGGGAAATCATCAAATGACTTCTCCCGCTCTGGGCGGAGCGGGAGGGCGTGTCAGACTTTTACTGACTAAAACCCCCACCCGTGTTCCATCAGTTGCCCATGTGCCAGGGTCATGGTATCTCTTTCGAACAATCACGCGACCCCGGCAGGCATCGGTCCTAGTAGACCCCTACACTGCTGCTGACATCTCTTTGAGGCGCGCGTGGAACAATGCGCGCCGTCGACCCGAGCTTGGTCCTTACCGGGCGGCGAGCTACCCATTGCTCGCCACCCGCAAGCTCGCGCCTACGGTGGCCGGGAGTCCGCTATTGACTCCCAACGCCCGGGGCGTCTCCTCCTGCGGCGGCTAGGGACGTGAGGGCGCAGAGACTGCCACTCCCTCACGCGCCCCGCCTCCTCCTTCGCGAGCATTACTGCTTCGCAGAAGGAGGTGACGGCTTCCCATTCCCTCTCGCTCCGTACCATGGCTCGCACCAGGGCCGGACGCGAGAGGTCGCCGCCGCCAATCGCCTCCACGAGGACACGGCGGTGCTCCGCCCAGGCAGGGCACACCTCCACCGTATGCTCCACCGTGTCCTCCAGACGATCCTCGCAATGGATACACCCGGAAGTATCCTCCCGCTTTATCCTGAACAGGAACCCACCGAAGCACCCATGCCCGGTGAGAACCTGCGTCAGGCGAAAGGTGAGGACGCCGTGACGCCTCTCTATCCACTCCTCAAAGAGGGGACTTACCGCCGCAATTGTGGCGTGCCCAGTAAAATCACCCTTTAAAGTGTTAATCTGCAATGCTATCGAAATTGTCTAGCATATTGCAATTTCATTAAAACTAGATTTATAAAACCGTTATTAATAAATAAAGAACGTTAGTAAACAGATTGTGACGCTCAGCCATCTGACAATCCAACACACAAAGGTATCGCGCTGCGTCATGTCGTCAGGGGAATTCCACGTAAATATTGTGCCTCGCAGGTGTCAAATATGGTACAATATCAAGGTCAGTCAATAATATTGTGCAACATTACTGTTCAATTTAGTTCGTTACGGGATAGTATAGTGGTACATATTATGTATAAATAATTTTTAAACAATGAAGTGAGAACAGATTGTGAAGCTCTGTCATCTGACGAGCCAACACACAACGTTATCGCGCCACGTCATGTCCACAAGAGAATTTCTCTTAAATATTGCATGTGTCAAATATGGTGCAATATCAAGGTCAATCAATCATATTGTGCAAAATTACGTTGTGGTCAATTACGTTTGTTATATGGGGTAGTATAGTCCACACTATAATATTATAAATGCAAAAGTAACTCTATCTGTCTTTCTGTCTGTCTGTCTCGCTTTCCTGCTAAAACTACTGAACCGATTTAAATGAAATTTGGCACACAGATAGTTTAGAGCCTGAGAAAGGACATAATTTTATCCCGGTAGTACGTTCCCACGGGATATTTTCCGACCTCCACGCGGGCGAAGCCGCTGGAAAAAACTAGTAGTATATAAGGTGTATCTATTCATACACGAAATATTTTAAGAGGTACACCTGCAGGTGGTAAAGAAGCTATAGAAGCAAAAAGAAAATTTTTATCTAAGCGTTTTTGAATTTTCGTAATTATTATAATTTTAAAACTTTTACTACAAATTCTATGAATGGCCCGCCTGACGCTGCGAGGGCGGCGACCGGACGGCACGAGCATGGCCGCGGTGTCTCGGGCCGTAAAATATAAGAAGGAGTCAGTATGTCTTATGCGCGTCAAATAATTTATAAATATTATTTTTTGAAAAAAAAAAAAATACATTTAAAATTTTTTTTTTCGTTGCTGTAGCTTCTTTACCACCTACAGGTGTACTTCTTAAAATATTTCGTGTATGAATAGATACACCTTATATGTATATTTATAAAATCATTGTTAAAAAATAAAATGAGAACAGATGGTGTAGCTCAGTCATCTGACGATCCAACACACAAAGGTATCGCGCTACGTCATGTCGTCAAGGGAATTCCACGTAAACATTGTGCCTCGCGAGTTTCAGATATGGTACAATATCAAGGTCAAACAATAATATTTTGCAATATTACTGTTCAGTTTATTCCGTTACAGGATAGTATTGAAGATCGTTTTGATAGTGATTATATTGCACAATCTTACTGGTAGGTCTAGTGAGCTGTTATAAATGGTAACGCAATAAAGATATTGAGTATTGATCAATGAGCAAAGTATAATTTCATAAAAAAAACATCGTTATTTGTATATAATGTATTATGTAATCACGATTTCGTTTATTTACCTAAATCTAAAAAGTTGATAAATAATTAATACGTTCAAGTAAGATAATGCGTAGATACGTATTATATATTTTTCTTTGAACTTCATACCGTGAAGGCCATGTCGTTGACCTAGGAAGGACATGGCGCGTCTGACTCATGTCTGCTGTGTATATTGACCGATCTCTAGTAGAGTACATTTACACGAGGATTAACGCCACAAGAATAGCGTAGGCGTTAGTGACGTCATCTTTAAAAGAAATGTATGAGGTCATGTTTCTTAAGTTGGTCTTAAGTTGGCAATGAAATGACGTGGTCAGGATAATTATGTCATCGGATTTATTGACTGTGACTCCGTTAGCTTGGTTTAAGATAACATTATCTATGAACTTATCGTATTGCATTGACTATAGCGAGAATGTTTTTTTATGTAATGCTAATTATATTTATTTTATCCCTAGAACAAGTCCTCAAAGAGAAATTTGAAGAGAATGTCCTAGAATTAATTGAGGCGCTGGACGCTCGCGGGCACGCAGCACGCGCGAGCGCATTTGTGTCACTCCGCGCGGAATTACAGCGACGAGCGCTTGACGGCTTGTTGAGCGCACACCGCGCCACGCTGGCCGACCATTTGTGTCGCGCGCACTACGACGAGGCAAGGATGGAGAGAGGAAGGCAGCAGCTACTGCTGCGCCGCTGCTGGCTGTACAGGTGATTATCATAATCTAGTAGTAGTATCATAGAATAGATTAGTTAACGATCATCCTGCCAGTTATAGGGATGACCCTAATGCTGGGTTTATGCTAATAATTTCGAGACGTACGTCAGTCAAACTTAGGCGTCAACTTTCGTGACAATCTTAACTTCGGTATATCATCTGACGTTGGCAGCGATTTCAACTTATATCGTTAACCATCAACTTATACTGAATATGTTGTCCGCAGATCGGTGAGGACGGCTCGGAGAAATTCATGCGCGACGTCCGACCCGCACTCATCTCCACCGCCACTGACAAGTCTGCCTCACTCGACACACGCACTGAGGTAAACATCATAATACAAACACAAAATATTAATGTCTTTGAGCAATTTTCATAGAAGGGAACGTTCAATCTGTCTCCAGGAGCTAATGAAAGAACTTGTTTCTATATTAATGCGTGCTGGATGTTTCAGTGCTGCTCATCGCTGGCCGTGTTATGCTACTTGATGGAGGAAGACCTCACTGAGATCTTAGAGGTCATGCGCATGTACGAGACCATTTTCAGCGGCAGCTATCTCAAGGTAAATTATAAGTTCACACATGCAATCTTCTCTACATGAAGTACATAAATAATGCATGATTCTGAGAATAGCCACAAAAGCGGGAAAAATATTAGTCACTCATTAAGATGACTTCAATGACGGCTGTCTAATTGCGATAAAGCCCGGTGAATGACAGTAATGAATTCTCATTGTATTAGAATTTCTTGTTCTTTCCCACAGGATGACGGCAGCGTGAAGGTATCAGGAGCAGTCATGGAGGAGGGCGCGTGGCACGCCGCCGCACTGGACGGCTGGGCACTACTGTTGCCGCTGTTGTCGCCCAACCACGCACTGTCACTGCTCAACAACCAGGCGCCCAGCTTCGCCAGGCTTGGGGAGTTGTTGGAGGCGGATTCACTTGTGGTAAGTTACCTAAGTTTTTATTTTACACCAGACAACGATAATTCAAGTCCAAGTGAATTCTTTCAATAAGCTTATTTGTCCGTTCCACAGGTCCGCATGGCAGCAGGCGGCGCACTCGCCATCGCGTACGAGACAGTGACAGACGACGACAGCTCAGAAAACCCGCTCACAGCGCACGTGGACGTACTACTGCCGCGACTCACAGAGCTAGCGTGAGACTCGGATAGGTTCCGCGCCAAGAAAGACCTCAAAATACAGAGATCCACTTTCAGGGATATCCTCAAGTTCTTTGAGGTACGTCGTAAATTATATCGGATGTACACACTAGCCATCGCATACGAGCCAGTGACAGACGACGCCGCTCAAAACCCATTGGCATTAATAATCCCTAGACAGTTACACAGTTATCTGTATCTACATATAACATTTGATTAATTTTCAGGACGGTGAAGAGCCCTGCGTATCAGCGCACATCGGCGCGGAGAGCGCGTCGTGGAGCCAGTGGTCGCGCGGCGCGGCGTACGCGGCGCTGGCGGGCGCACTCGGCGGAGCCCTGCAGGTGTTGGCGCCGCGCTCGGCGCGCCTTCGGGCTGCGCTGGCGCTGCCTGAAGCGCTGCCCACTGAGACGCTCCAGGAGAAATCTAAGAAACTGCAGCGGGTATATACACAAATACCAATTGCAACTTATCATTACTCTGTCTCCATGAACGCAATCATAGGGACTTCGATTACTACAGAAATAGGATGTCGATATTTAATATTATTTGTCCATTCCAGCATCAAAAAAACAGAGCGGCATGCAAGGCTCGCCAGTTCACCCGCAATCAGAACAGAGACAAGCGCTTCGTGGTTCTCGCCATCTGAAGAACCCGCACTCCCGCACTGCACCACATTTGACGGTTCTACTTAATTGTCTCTTTCGGTTTCGTTCTATCTAGTCAATTCGCCGCCTTACTTCTCAGTGTCTCACCTGCCGAGTGGACAACAGTAACAACTAGTTACAGCATGCCGCCGTACACCTCGTGTGAACCTCACACGTGTTATGTTACAACAGGCTAGTTGTAAAACCAAGAAATTTCGTCATATTTATGTAAAAAAATAAAAACGTCAGCACGTGTTATTGTATGAAGCATGTTACAGACTGTCAATGTTTTGATTATTTCTTGCAAAATGGTTTTCAAACTCTTGACCCGAGGAATCTTTCACGATGTCGATGTATTTCAAGTGGTCATATTTTGTTGTATTGTAGAATATTTTATCCTACTCTATTTATGATTTGGGCTCACACTTAGTCATTTCGAATTTTGTTACTGCTCAACTAAGTACTAATTGGAAGTAAATATACGTAAATTTACTTTTACTATTGTTAAAATTGTTAATCTTTTATGTAATTTTACTGATACTGAAATAATATAATTTATTATAATAGGTACCAACTATTTGTTTAACTTTTATTACACAACCCATATTTTTTCCCACAGTGCTTTTGACCTGTACAAGGCTCTAGAGTCGTCATAATGTCTAATAACTGTCCGTAGTGTAACTGACACCAGAAGCGTGCGGTCGCCATCAACAGAACTTTTATCACTTGAAAACTGCCCCAGTAAGTCCGTCAACAAAATTAACACGTATAAATCTTAGAAACAATCTACCTAATTTAATTTGCCCCCAGTCTGTCGACAACCACCAACAAAATACAGTCGATTCAATGGTTCTTCTAGAAACAGACGAAGAAGAGGTAAATTAAATTATAAACAGCCTCCGGATGGACAGTGCTACGGGCTGGGACGGTATCCCACCAAAATTACTAAAACACGCTAGCCACATCCTAGTTCCACCTATCACACGTATTTGCAACCTGGCCATATCCACAGGTACATTTCCCAGTGCTCTAAAAAAGCCACCGTACATCCAGTACACAAGTCGGGTGACAAAAATAAGGTCACGAACTATCACCCAATTTCAGTCCCTCCAGCAATCTCTAAAATTCTGGAAAGAATAATGTACAAACGCCTTAAAAACTACCTAAACAAACACAAAATATTTTCCCAAAACTGGTTCGGATTCGGACGCGGATTATCCACAGAGGATACGGTGTCATCCTTAGGTGGATTTTGTAGTTAATAAAGTCGACAATAAGCTCAAGTGTCTAGGAATCTTCTTAGACCTTACGAAAGCGTTCGATACACTGTCTGTTCCTCTACTTCTTTCTAAATTTGAGTCTAGCGGAATGCGAGGGATTGTTCACGACTTATTTATAAGCTTTCTGACAGATACGATGCAGTACGTTAGGATAGGGGAGTACGTTAGCGAAGCAAGTCTTGTGCTCGTCGGAGTTCCGCAAGGGAGTTAGCTCAGTCCTCTGCTTTTTCTGATCTACGACAGCGAACTCTGTCATCTGTCCCTTTAATCTACAAAAATAATAGCCTACGCCGATGACACGGCAATTCTATCTTATGGCTGTGACGGGGCCTCAGCTAAAGAGGCAGCTAAAAAGGCTCTTGGCGAAGTGATGTTATGGCTAGAGCAAAACAGTTTCACACTAAACGTTGCAAAAACTAATTTTATCACCTACTACTTCTTAAAGCCCACAAATGCTCCAACCTTTTCGCCCTTTGCACATGTCCTGTTGTAACTAGAGCACCAGTGGTACGGTATCTCGGCCTTCAATTAGATGCCTGCCTATCCTGGAAAATACATTTACAAACAGTGTCCGCATAATCGAATACGAAAACATATTTTCCTATCTAAAAAGTTGAGGGCAAATAGTGACGTCCTTATAATTATTTACTCGGCACTTGCCGAATCAGTTCTAAGCTATTGCATCGTCTGGGGACGAGCCACCAAGACTGACATTATACATGTGGAAAGAGCCCAGAGAGCCGTAATTAAAGTATTCTAAAAAGACCCTTTAAATTCCCAACGCGGCAACTTTACAGGTACTTCAAAACACTAACGGTTTAATAACTATACATACTGCGCGCAATCATGAAAACACGTGACTCTTCCATACAGAGTAAATAACAGCTCGCCAGTTAGAAGAAGACCCAAACTGGCTTGTCCCACAACGCATACAAAAACTACATTTGCTAGACGTCACTATCCATACCTAAGTGCCCTTATATATAATAAATTACATCAAAAAACATAGCATACACACACTAAACACACACAAATGTAAAAAAATAACTAAAGAATTCCTGCTCACCCTAGATTACGCTGAAACTTAATTACCTACTCATGAAACCCCAATACAATTAAATAATATATTAGTATTGTTACGTAGATCGTAAAGTCTAGAAGCATCATGCTAACTCCGTCTCAGAAAGGGGCAGTGTGACGTAAATCGAAAAGTCTAGAAACATCACGCTAATTCCATCTAAGGACGGGGCAGTGTCAGAAACTACTGGAAATGACACGCGAACGCCATCTGTTATCGAGTAGAAAGTACTACACGAAATTGTACGTAGACGCTACTGCCATCTATTGTCGAATAGTGGGATTAAACAGTTCAATGGAAGTTACTAGAAGCTTCTACGCTGTGGCAGTGTCGAATGTTCGAGAATGTTCTGCTCGGGATATAAATAGCGGATTGTCGGGCCGACAAGCAGTTCGATTTCGGAAGCGAGCGAATACGATTCGAGTGATACAGTATGTACAAGCGAAACAAGTGATTCCAAGTGACGTTTCTTGTAGTTGCGATATTTGTGTTTATTTAATTAAACTGTGTTGTGTGTTTTGGTAAATTGGTTTAAATTAATTTATCCCGAACCCCAGCTCGTAACAGTATTACAAACACTTACACACCTTTCTAAACACACACGACACGCATCACACACATATCACACACTTTCCCACACATCACAGACACACATACACTTTCCCCATTACACACGCTTACTCACACACTATTGCCGCTGTTACGCGTTTTCGTTCCCTACTTTTGTAAAATAAACGGACGAATGGATGGTCCCTATAACACAGGATTTTTCTAGCATCGGGGTCATTGTTCTTGAGCATGTATTTTATTTTCTCTTTTACTCTTACGCACGCTGTCTACATCTCTTTATCTTGTCTCCTATCGTGGGTATGCTGGAAGAGATTTCTATAGAAATAAGCATCAGCTCTGTACCAATTTTTCTGTAAATTCTTCTTGTCTATTAATACAATATGGAAACCACATATATGCAATAAATTAAACCACATACTTGTTATCGCCTTTTCTGACGATACACAAAAAAATGGACGAAATCGGTCTAGTAATTAGGTAAAAAACTAGAGTTCTAATTTTGATCAATTTGATTTAATTGTGAAAGTAAGACAATATACTGACGTTGATACAGCTCGGTTAGTTTATTTTAGTTATTTTCACAGCGTTATGTCTTACGGTATTCTACTGTGGGGCAAAGCCGCTGATATTCAAAATATTTTTGTCCTTCAGAAACGAGCTGTTCGAGCAATTTACCAGCTAGGTGCCAGAGTTTCTCTAAGGGACTTTTTTAAAGATATTGGTATTCTTACGGTAGCATCACAATTCATCTTCGCCAACATCTTATATATTAGGCAAAATTTACACTTACATGCTAAAAACAGTGATTTTCACACTGTTAACACTAGAAATAAGGACAAACTACGTGTTCCCTTTCACCGGCTTCATAAGGTGCATAACTCATTTGTTGGGCTTGGTATAACATTTTACAACAAGCTACCACCTTCTTTACTAGAATTACCTTTTAATGCGTTTAAAGCTCAAGTAAAATCCAACCTTTGTCTAAAGGCATATTATTCCATCAACGACTATTTAAATGACAAAACTAGTTGGTCGCTGTGATTAACTCAAGACAATGTTTGTGTTCTTTCTCCAGTACTAGCGTACCTAGTGATAGGTTATATAGCTGTAATATAATTTTTATTATATATTTTTTTTTACTGTGTTAGTCATTTTTTTTTGTGTATTTATTGGTTTTGACATGTTCAATGCTTTGACATATTATAATGATTAGTATTGCATAAAATGATTAGCTAGCGACCTCGACAAGTTGTCATTCAATTCTTGCCTGAGCAACCGGCAGCAAGTTCGTCATGCTCCCTTAGATGTCAATGCTTGCGGTAGCGTCAGGGGTCGGGTTACCCCCTTCCCTCAAATAAGGTAATGGCTGATCTTTGCGTTATGCTCGTGAACGGGTGCTGCTTGTGGTGACTGGTCGTCTTGCTGACCTTGATGTTGGTATTGTTGTTAATTACCTACCTGTTTATTTGTTTTTACGCCGATGGTCCTAGTTTATCATTTTGAGGCCTCGAGTTGTAACTCGGGTCGTAACAGCTATGTGAACGTGATTCAGCATTGCATATGTAAGCTGTCACGCCCTTTATGCCAGGAGGCTTTTATTTTGGTACCTTTATTTACATTATAAAAATATTTTTTGTTTTTGCTTGAGTATAGATTTCATTTTATTTCCTGGATTATTGGGTTGGCTAGCTGACAGATGGCAAATCATTTAATTTAATGTTTTGTGTCTCATAATGTTACCTCCTTACAATTGTATAGAATCAAGTTCTTCTAACTTAACAGACAGCTGTGCTGCTGGGGAGTTTGTTCCGCCACTTCTTCTTCCCAGCTAAATCACTAGGAAGTGTCGAAAGGCGGGCGTTTTGGGGGGACTGTCTTTTGTAACTTTGACGTTCAAAAAGTGCTGACTCTCAGCCTAGTTTGAATAAATGACTTTTGATTTTGATTTTGATCAAATTTGAACACTCTGTAGAATTGGATCACTAGGTCAATGATTCAATGAACTTGAATCCTTGAACATTGAAAAGCGACGTTGTCATACAGTGCAAACTATCACGACGCTGTTACGCATTCTACTTACCTAAAATGTAAAATCGGTACACCTACCGACAAGCTGGAATTAAAAAAAATTGTTTATTTCAATTACAAAAGAAAAAAAAAATTAAAATGTAATACATTTTATTTCAACGTTCGAGTGCGCAAACTAAGTGTGTATGGAGGCCGCGGACAGCATCGCCCGATTCCCCGCATGATATCCGCCGCCGCCGCACACTGGGGCCAAATGGGTTTTTTTGTTTCAAAAAGGGCTGGAGGTCACAGTTTTAAACCAATTACAACGATTTTTTTAAACACTTAGAAATGAATTCCAAAGAGAATGTCGGAGCCTGATTGAAGAAAAAAAATACCCTATGAATTACATGAAGGAGGACGGGCAAAAATGTATAGAAGCCAGCCTAGTAACCAATAACAACATACGATATACCATTGGAAAGGTTTTTTTATGTACTTCAACTATTGTTATGGCGGTAAGTCCCAAATCACTGTGTAAATGAAGTTATTGCGCAATAAAGCTAGACTTTATTCACAGAAATGCCATTTCTCGCTACTTGTGGACCAGGTGTTTTATGGCTCCTCAAACTATCTTAGTTAATTAACATATGAATACACCGCGTTTAACAGATAGCTCAGTTTTTGTTATACTCTATTAGTTCCACGTGTTTCATAGGAGTGCCTAATGCTTTTGGCCAAGGCTGTATCTCGCTCTCACTCATCTCATGCTACAGGCGCTGGTATGCTTAAACTGGAAGTACCTACATACTATCATTATCCCACACATTTTATTTCTGAGAATAATAGGTCTGCGGGACCTAAGTTCTTGCTCTACAAAATAAAACAACACACAAAACGCAAACGCAAACACAAACGCAACAAACAAACAACTAAAAAAAAAATCGATGGTTAATAACATTTTTTTTAGTTATTAAATATCAAATTTAAAAAATTTGATATTTTGTCTAATGGAAAACGGAGATGGATTTATCTAGTCGACTCGTGCGCTGGGTAGGTATGTTCTCTACCGTCTGATACGTAAACATTATTAACAGGTTGTTTCATAATTCTAATACATTATTTATTTGTCTTACTACGTATTTTCTTAATTGGTTAACAATTTTTTAATCACGCTTAAAGGTATATTATATCGGATACATTGAGTGGACAACCTTTGTAAGACGACTAAAATGTCACGGTGTATATGTATAGAATTTTTTTAATATCATTGAATGTGAAAACGATGCACCTTGAACAAAAATAGTATACCACAGTAGGTAAACGATAGAATACCACACAAAAAGATACAATATTTATATGCTACAAATATTGTAAAAGGATACGATGATCGAAAAGTAATCACAGAGTGTAAACGAATTTCATAAAAAATTAATAATTCTACAATTCAATTAGCAACCAGTTTGATTTTGCCTAGATTCTAGATTGTCCTATGGAGCAGTACCAGCATGTTTCTAAGGATTCTTTTCTATATACAATCCTCAAATTAACAAGGTATTGTCTTATTACATTTAATACAAGACCCCATAAAAGATGTATGTTCTTTGGAAAAATATCCAAACTTTTACATTCATAATATTTAGTAGGCTAGGACTAGTTTCATTTATTTAAAACAGAAAATCGTAGACGCGCGTAGGTCATCGTAGCCTTTCGTAGCCGCCAGTAGGTTTTCATAGCCACACGTGAACTCTAGAAGCTGCACGTAAGTTTTCGTAGCCACCCGTAGGCCCTAGTAGCTACGCGATGACTCTCGTAGCCACCCGTAGGCTCTTGTAGTTGCCCGTAGGCTCTCGTAGCCGCCCGTAGGCTCTCGTAGTTGCACGTACCCTCTCGTAGCTGCGCGTAGTGTCGTATACAAAATAAAATATAAAAATAATTTAACAGCAGTATTATTCTCAAAATTACAGTAATTATAGGTGTACCAGAAACTGATGACAAAAACAAATAATAATTTTGGGCCTATTAATTTGTTATATTATAAAATCAGCAGTTAATCTTTCTTTTTTATGTCTACTAGGACCGATGCCTGCCGGGGTCGCGTGATTGTTCGAAAGAGATACCGTGACCTTGGCACATGGGCAACCTGGGCAACTGATGGAACACGGGTGGGTTTTAGTCAGTAAAAGTCTGACACGCCCTCCCGCTCCGCCCAGAGCGGGAGAAGTCATTTGATGATTTCCCATCCTGAAAAAAAAAGGTGGTGAAGAGATTACATGGCAGGTGCTTTGGTTGAGGGGAACAATATGAACAAATTAAAAATGTATAATAATGAATTATAAATAAGAGAGAAACACTAGTACAAAAATAGGTTATAAACTAATTATACACATATTTGCCATAATACATACTTATAATATATATATATATATCTTTAGATATATAATTCCACTGTACGTGTGTATGTCACTGAACTCCTCCTACACGGCTGGACAGATTTGAATGATTTTTTTTGCATGCGGTTGGGTGGCACCCTGGATGGTTTAGATTCACTATTGGACCCGGAAGGTGGCGCCGCTATCGAGTTCTAGGAAACAGGACAACATCTGTACGGTTAGCTAGTAAATAAAAATAAAAAAAATCTACAGATACAAATTCAAGGTATTTCAAATTCATATTTATTTGCCAACAATGTAGGTACAGGTATAAGATGGGAAATATTAATTGTTTCCACTACATTCTACCTTACGGCATACGAAGTTATAAACAAAACAGTCGTAAAAAGTAAAAACATAAATTACAAATCATACAGGTAAATACTAACGATACAATTTTCATCTAAATGAATAATTAAATCATTCTCATCTAATACAAATTATCCTACATGTCAATAAAAATTTCAAGTGTCATACATTTTCATCATTTAAAAAGTCTTTTATACTAACCTATGAAAATGCCGTTTAGTATGAAAAAAATTAAACTATTTTTTTTTCATGTATTTTTTATTTATATTAATCGAAATAATCACCCATGCAATCAATGCATCTTTGCCAACGCAGTGGCTGTATATGGATGCCCTTCTTAAAAAAATCAGCTGGACGGGCGGCAACATATTCTTCAAAGGCATTTTGTACTGCCTCTCGGGTATTGAATTTTTTTCCCGCCAAGAAGTTATCCAAATTCTGGAAAAAGTAGTAGTCTGTAGGCGCAAGGACTGGTGAGTAGGGCGGATGACGGAGAGCTTCCAACCCCAGTTCTTGCAACTTGGAGACCGTCTGCTGTGCAGTATGAGGTCGCGCGTTGTCGTGCAGGAGCAGCGGAGACGAGCGATTGACCAATGCTGGTTGGAGATGTGCCAGCTTCTCCATCATTGAGTTCAGTTCTTCATAGTACACATCTGCAGTAATGCTCACCCCGTTTGGTAAGAAGGTATGATGAATCACACTGGCGCTAGACCACCAAACAGTGACCATCACTTTTCTAGGGGTAAGTTTTCGTTTAGGGCATTGTTTAGGTGTTGAACCAGGATCCAACCAACTTGCTGAGCGCTTGCGGTTATCAAACAGAATTCACTTTTCATCGCAGGTAACAATGCGGTTCAAAATTCCTTCATTTGTGTGTCTATTGAGCAGTGCAAGGCACGTCTCGACGCGTACTTCGCGCTGGCGATCATTGAGTTCGTGGAGCACCCATTTGTCAAGCTTTTTTACCTTGCCAATTTGACGCAAATAGACCAATATTGTTTTGGCGCTAACGTCGAAAGCTGCTGCTAATTCAACCGTAGATTGTGTATCATCAGCTTCCACAATCGCCTTTAATTCGTCATAGTCGACCGAAGTCTTCGGACGACCGCGAGGTTCATTTTTCAGGTCGAAATTTCCAGAACGGAAGCGAGCAAACCAATAACAGGTGGTGCGTTGGTTTGTAATGTTAGCTCCGTAAACGTCGTTGATGTTGCGTGCCGCTTGTGCCGCATTGCTTCCACGACGGCACTCATATTCCATAAATACTCGAATTTTTATCGTATCCATGATGACGAAAAAGATTGAAATGCGATGAAAATGTAACACTAATCAATAAACAAATGACTACTTTTGGAAAAAGAATTCCATGCTTTCAAAACAAAATTAATTTGAAATTAGAATTCTTAGACAAACAAAAATTTTTTTGATTTGAAATGGCCAGTACTGCAGAACGGCAATTTCATAGGTAAAGACCTAATATAATAACATTTTGTTAATAATAACGCAGTCACCTTCAATTTAAATATTCGAATAGGGTGTTCTTTAAATTTGTGAGGAACTTTATTGTATATTATAGGCCCCATTGACATAATATTTTTCCTAAGAAGTGCTGTTTTATAATTGCCTGTATGAAGTAAATTTTTATATTGGGATCTCATAGGAGCTGAACGAGTCCTAATATCGGTAGAGAAGTGTTGAGATGAGTCTACGCTATTTGTTATGAAAATAACTCTGCAATTTCCGCTTAAATGCAAACCGATTGGTGGCCATCCTAATATCGAGAGGAAGTGCATTCCAAAGAAGAATGGACTGAATATGAAAGGAAGAATGAACAAAGTCAGAAGAATGAGGAGGACAAAGTAGAAGAAGATTGTTAGAAGAACGCAGATTATTAGTATGAGAAGAACATAGATATTGGAAGTGAGACATACGATAAGAAAGAGGAGTTGGAGAGTTGAGAAGGGAGAAAAGCGTAGTCAAAGCGAGCAAACTTCTTCTTTGGCGAATAGACAACCATTTGAGCTTGGACTTTCGACACATAATCATACTTCTGAGGTTAAATATGAATCGGATACAATTATTGAGCAATCTGTCGAGCTTATCCAGCAAAGCCGCATTCAAGTCAAAGTAGCACACGTCAACATAGTCGATGATTGGGAAAATCAAAGTCTGCACAAGCATGGTCTTCGTTTTAGCGGGCAAAAAGTTCCTCAGACGATACAGGAATCGCAGAGTACCGTTGACTCTTTCACTGCCACTAGACATCTGGCGTTGCCAGTTCAGTGTAACTCTAGACAATATAATGCATTGCGGAATATCAGGAACTGTGCTATGTTATTGAAGATTTCTTAAAAAAATCTAACATTTGTATGATAAGATCAAAATAAAAAGCAGATAGAGACCGCAATTTTTTAATGTCAAAATAAAATAAGACAGTCCCCAAAAAACGCCCAGCCGTCACCACTTCCTAGTGTTACAGCTAGGAAGAAGTGGCGCAACTAACTCCCCCGCAGCACAGCTAGGAGAGCAGCAGCTGTCAGTTAGGAGAACTTGATTCTATAGGAAATACAAAACATTAAATTGAATTATTTACCATATGACAGCTAGCACACGCCAATATACCAAACAAAACATTAAAAACCGTACTCAAATAGAAATACATTTTAAAACCGTAAACAGAACTAGAAGAAAAACATTGCACAATATTATTGTAGGTCCGCGTATAACTGCCATAGAAATGAGACAGAAAGTCTTCAATGAAATTCTTTGTTCGTAGTAGTTCCTATTACTTTTGACTGTCTGAAAGAAGCGAAAAGTACAGTATTTTCCTCGGGGCTTCGGGGAAACAGGAAAATGACGTCACGATTCGGGCAAGCTTGAATTCCTGGTTGCTCCCAAGTGTTCGTGACGTGTAGCACTGTTTTATTTTCTGTGAATAATCTTAAATCTACTATTGTGCAATAATTATAATTTCACAATATAAAATAACAGTACAATCTTATCTTCTGATTTGCCGTTTAAATTCATGCGTCACCGTCGGGCCGGCTGCAGAACGGGGGAAGGGGGGAGGAGGCCCGTGTGCTGGTTTTTGTATAGCCGCTAGCTAGTCTATCGCTCAGTATCGTTTCGAAGTTCACTGAGATCAGTCGCCATGGAGCAATGGGAGAACGTTTCCCGTGGCTGGTCGAAAGAACAGCGAGAGTTTTGTGTACAGCAATTTTATTTAAACCGTGGCCTGGTCGCTGATGTTAGGTGCTTGTACTGTGAAAAGTTTCGTGTGCGAAAAGTTGACATGCAGGATAGGTGTCCGAGTTCAAATAGGATTAAGCAATGGGTGAGGATGAATGAAAATGCTAGAGGACCCGTCAAAGAGGAACAAAAGACAGAGACAAGTAAGTAGAATGTACAGCATGTTTCGGCAGATTTATATTTATTTGCATTCGGCTTAGCGGCGTATTTTACACTGAGCAATCTAGGCTATAGTTTTTATAATTGGTTTTTTGACTAACTTTCATATAAGATCCCATTACTTCTAGTAAAAGTAGTAAAAACTTACAATGAATTAAACTGATAATATTAATATTGTTCTGCAGACAAGCTCAGTGGCACAAAATGGGGCAGGAAGTCGGGAGAAAACCGGATCATCAGGACAGAGTCCATAGATACCGGACTGCAGCATCAGGAGATCAAATGTAATGCATCACACATATTACTAGTGAAGTAACAAAATATCGTTGTGACAATAATTAACAATAATACTCTACAGGGAGGCAAGGGGACATGAAATGGAGCGGACTATGGCCAGCTAGTGAAAAAGTAAAAGTTGAGGAGCCTATTGTAGAAGAACCTGAATATAATTACTATTATTATCAAGAGCCGGAAGAGGAGGAAGTGAAGCCTGATAAAAGTAAGTATATGCATATTTGTGAACACACGAAACTCTTTTACAGGACATTTTTCTAACTGACTCTCTCTAACTCCTTTTACATAGCTTAGCAAGCACATTTCACTCTTTTTGTTAGCTTAATACTTATTAAATTGAGTGCTCACAATAAAGTATGAATGTTAGTTAACAAATTATGTTGGTGAGTCATCGTACACATAACAAAAAAATCTCGTAGCGTCATGGTCGCCAGGGAAAATCCGCGTATAGATTGTATATAAACAAAACACAGCTGGCATCTATGGTGTAATATCACGGTCACATAATATTGCGAGACATCCTGTATTTATTGCCTGATGTTATTCATTGATATGTGTTCAAATTGTTTTGGTGGCCTAAGATTAATTTGTTCTAAAGAAAACAGAATAATAATTTTGTTCTCATTCCAAGTACAGCTTTCAAACGTTCAATTGTTATTTGAATGACTCAGATGTTTTTAATGAAATATAGGTGCTAGGTGTATTTTAGGAAACCGGCGTCGTCTTTTTTATATTATCTTATCATAGTTTTATTGAAGATTTCAATGGAATTACATCAACGGGATAATCATGACTATGTGTGCGGCTAGTTTTTTTTTAGATATAATAAATAATAAAAATAATAATAAAAACTTTATCGTTCAAGAAATGCTATGAACAACTTGAAATAACACTAGCCTCCACACTAGGATTCCCTGTGTCGTGGAGGCGAGTCTCCTTCGTCTTACACTATTATATCATAGTAGGGAGGCACATAATGTAATGTTGGTTGGCACGATAACAATAACCAAATGTCTTAACAATAAATTAGTAAAAAATGAGTGTGTACCTAAAATGTTTTTAAAAGACATGTGTAATGTATTATGTACGTGTATGTGAGTGTGTGATGAATGAGTGAGTTAAGATCAGTGACGGATTAAGACTCCTTGATGCCCTAAGCAATCCACGCCTGTGGGACCTCCTATCCGTATGTCAACTAGAATCGGTCTTTAAACCTTCACCGTCTAAAAACATTATTTTTTTTGTAAAATAAGATGATAATATGTAACGTACCTTAGAAGTGGGGTAGGTCCGACAACAATAAAAACCAAAGCATAAATTATGCTTTGGTTTAATAGTAGATTATTAACCAAGGGGATAAAGCAGTGTCTTCTGTCGCGGGTGACGATTTAAATCGCGAGCGTAACGAAGGAGTCGAGGTTAACTCCCGAGCGCAGCGAGGGTGTTAAATACTTAAATCACGAGCGAAGCGAGAGATTTAAGACGAGTTCTGAGTGTAGCGAGGGATTTAAGTTCACCCAAGACTAAGACAGATTTATCACCGAGGAAAATACTCTACTTTTCGTACCATTTGCGAAAAAATGAACACAATAATAATATGAGATAAGCATTTATTAAAAATAATGACGTAAAATAAACTTAACGTTTATGTATTTGAAGAAAACAAAAACGCGGCAAATTCCTAAACTAATATTTTTTTGTCGGAAAAGCAAAGGCATCAAGCTCATACGGCCTCGTCGGTTTTCGTAATTTTATTTAATAATCATAACTGCATAATAAATGCGTATTCCTTTTTCAAAAAGATGTATAATGCTTTATATACAAACTCAATGGTGTAAACACAGATGTAGTTCAGTATAAATTTCGGTAAGTCAGATTTAAATCACATTCTCCCCCTTGAGGATGAATGAAATTCAGTACAATTTTCTTTCCCTGTTTTTAACAGATTAAAAATGACTAATGTTATGTTAGCTTTTTGTGGCATAGAATGTCACTTTTTTGAGCAAGTGGTATGAAAATTATCGCCTTTGAAATGCGCCTTGCGGCTTTTCCGGGCATTGATTTCACGCAAGATAGAATTAACGTCTAACGTTTTTAACACATCGGACTCTATGTATCGATTAATTATCGAGCCTTTCTTGTATCATCTTTGTCCTTTTTTCACTTTTTAATATTTTTAATTTCGAAAAAGAACGTTCAGCAATTTGTAATCATAAGCGATAAAAATATACGCAGGGCTGTTTCCATATTAGGGACAGCTGATTCAATTTTATCATCATGTATTATTTTATGCAATTGCGCGTGAGTTTGTAGTAGACTTGTGCGAGCCGAATCACTGGGTCTGGAACTTATTTACTCATGACATATGAATGAAACTATTGAAGTTCTGTTATTAATTCGATGTTAAGGTCTTCTGGATATGTGTTTCCTAGATTTGTACTGTGCTGACTATATTCTGCAGTTTGATCAGGACACAGACACGGCATCGGGTATTTTATTCAAGAATGAGAATTTGTCTGCTGTTTCTTTGTACATATATATCTCTTCTCTTTTTCGCATCTTTGCATTTAATTTGTTAATGATGCTATAATAACACGTTATTTTGAATTGTTCTCTTGGGCTGAAACTTACTTCAGGACCTGAACCATCATTGGGCATTTTCTTTCTTCGTCTTTAACGGGTGTCTTTGTATTCTACATCTTGTAGCTTTTCTTTTGCGCGGGCTTCTAAAGAATCAAAGTCGCACCGCAATTTTTCCAAAAAATCCACGAGTGATTTGTAGAGATGAGCGCAAGTCTGTAGAGTAACTTCTGGGTCTTGTAATACCTTGCTGACTTTTCGGAAGGTTTGCAAAATTTCGTCCCACATGACCAACATGAGTACGAACTCCAATTCTTGTAGTTTATTTGACAAATTAGCTGCTTCTCTTCTGGTTTCTCCTTTTTGAAATGAAACAAAATACTTTAGATATTTTGACTTTGGACGTGATGCCCTAAGGACGGATTTTTTTGTGCTTCTTCTGGTGCCCCCCTAGACGTGATGCCCTAGGCAATTGCTTAATTTGATTAAGGGTTAATCCGTCACTGGTTAAGATGGGTTTGGACCAGACGAGGACAATCAGATCACGTATGAGAGCACGTCCTTTCAACCCTAGGCTTCCCCTAGGCTTGAATAAACCCACAAGAGAATTCTCCCACCCTATAGGCATTCACTCGTCTTATGTATTTGTGTGAATGAATGTGTATGATGTGCTCATGTGTTAATGAATTTCTCCGTGCTTTCATGGTCCATTCTTGTCAGAAATTTTAAAAGTTGATTTTTGCATGTGTTTCTGGTCAGTGGCAATAAATCTATCTCATTATTGAGCTTACCGTAAATAAATGGTCCCATATAAAGAAAGCATCTGTTGCTTAAAATTTGTCTACATTTAGGTTTATGCCATTTGGGCTTATTTGCAATTCTAAGATAGCGCACTTTGGAGTAGCTTATCGAATTATGGGCATTTTTATGGTACCTCAATGCTACTGCCATTATGTACAATTGGCGCACACGCAGAACACCAGTCTCTTGGTACAGAATGACAGTGGAGAAGCGCATTGGTTTCTTGTAGGTTACCTTGAGAAGAGCCCGTGGCGCACGCTCCACTTTCATTAGATGCGTCTTGTGTGCTACACCCCATGCTACAATGCACTCTCATTTTTTCGAAAATGTGTAACTAGAAATTTTCTAACCCGGCCACTTACATGCTCAGTTTGTTTTGACTAGTTAAGGTGTTGGTCTATGTGGACACCAAGATACCTTATGTGTTTGACTTGCTGAAGGGTTGGGCAGGTACATCGTGATGGTGATTGAAGATTCTGAGTAAGCCAACTGTAAACCAGGTTTACACACGCGTTAGCAACCTCTTGGACTTCCTCCCAAATTTTATCAAAGAAAACTATGGCGATATCATCAGCGTAGGCAAATATTTTGGCTCGGTCCAGTTTTAAGATAGAAAGACAGAAATCTTTTAATTGATAGTATCGAACCGCGTAAGTGTGTATATAAAATACAAAGCTTACAATATTTCTCCTTTTCATAGAACAAGTGCTCCAAGAGAAATACGAAGGGAAGGTCCTGGAATTAGCGGAGTCACTGAGTGCTCGCGGGCACGCAGCACGCGCGAGCGCATTTGTGTCGCTCCGCAAGGAATTACAGCGACGAGCGCTTGACGGTTTGTTGAGCGCACATCGCGCCACGCTGGCCGACCATGTGTCGCGCGCACTACGACGAGGAAAGGATGGAGAGAGGAAGGCAGCTGCTGCTGTAGTACCGCTGCTGGCTGTACAGGTGATTATGATTATCTGACTCGACAGCAATGGGGAAAACCATACTGCTAGGTTTTCACTAATCATTTCAAGACTTCAGTCTGACCATACATGTAAAAGAATAGAGATACTTCGTTTAACTTCAGCCTAAAATGTTAAGCCAGTTCCGCCTTTCGTCAGCAGTCCGGCTATGGCTAGTAGTAGGGCTTATATTACTTATGTTGCCCACAGATCGGCGAGGAGAGTTTGGAGGAGTTTGTGCACGAAGTGCGACCCGCGCTAATCGCCACCGCCACGGACAAGTCTGCTTCACTTGACACACGCACTGAGGTAAACATCGTAACACAGAGATGTAATACTAATGTCGTAAGGCTTTCATTATCAAAGAAGAAGAAGAAGCTTTCACGCAGGGTCTAATGAAGTAACGTGTTTCTATAATATTGTGTTCCGTATGTTTCAGTGCTGCTCATCGCTGGCCGTGCTGTGCTACTTAATGAATGGAGACCTCGCTGGAATCTTAGAGGTCATGCGCATGTTTGAAACTATCTTCAGCGGCAGTTATCTCAAGGTATTTACTATGAGTTTATACGCGCCATATTCTTTTTAACACCCTTGTTCGTAAAGGTGATGTAAACCACCGGTTTTAAATATGTAAAGCGGGTCATAAAAACGCGTGTGTTACCAAAGCAAATAGTTAAGTTATAGTCCATACAAATTCCATAACAGTATTATGTGCCATTTCAAATATGGAAATGATCGCCGCCGCACGACTCCAGCTAGTGAGCAGCGCGCTGTTGCTATTCAAATTTCGAACTAATCGCCGCGCGGCGCCAGTCAGTAGGCAGCGCTAGCGCGCTGTTAAAATGGCGGGAAAGCAACAGTGTGCATTCACAGATTGAGTTTATCTATACTTTATTTTGTACCGTGTGGTATCGGACGTAAGGAATAACACCACCCCATTTCTTCCCGTGGGTGTCGTAGAAGGCGACTAAGGGACTTACTAGAGAATGGGAAGCAGCGTTCTCTATGCATTTTACCACCATACTGCGATCGCCAACCCGCCTGCCAAGCGTGGCGATTATGGCAAAGCCCCCCAAATTGGGGGAGGCCTAAGTCCAGCAGTGGACGTCTTACGACTGAAATGATGATGATGAAATGGTGATACTTTATTTACTTTATAATATTATAAAGCTGAAGAGTTTGTTTGTTTGTTTGATTGAACGCGCTAATCTCAGAAACTACTGGTCCGAATTGAAAAATTCTTTTTGTGTTGAGTAGCCTATTTATCGAGGGAGGCTATAGGCTATATAACATCACGCTACAACAAAGAGGAGCGGAGCAGTAATGATATAATAAAGTTTGAGTTTGAGAGTTTCCGTTGCGTGCGCTGCGTAAACGGTTAAAGTAACGCAAAAATCATGTATGACGGAATTGTTCCTATTCCGTCATACATGATTTTTGCGTTAAAAAAAAAGTCCGCGAGAGCATATGTCTATCTATTAAGGTTGACTCACTATAACTCAAAAGGAGCGAGCAGCAACGAAAAATGGACGAAAACTAGCAGGCAAATCGATGCGACGGGAAGGGTCAGGGGAGCAAAAATTTGACGCGGACGAAGTCGCGGGCAAAAGCCAGTTTAAAATAAAAAAAACTGTTTATTCGGTAATTTAAAAACTTGGCTGCATTCTCTAGCGTCTTTCCCAACATTTTCACGCAGCCACGGCAGAAAATAATCCTCGCGCCATTTTTTTCAAATTTTCTTTTCTTTGTACTTGTATTGTGAATATCTAAAAATGACAACTTTCAATAATGAAGATGTGCAATATATTACTTCAACTCCACCGGATATACTAACAGAAGCGCGAACCGCATGCGACAGCTTGCTACCGTCAATATCCAAGGACAGATACATAACCACGTATGAAAATTTCTTGAAGTGGAAAATGTTTTTTTTTTCTGTTTCCTCGCAAATGTAAAAAAACGTCGTACGATATACGTGCGTATTGGTTATAACATGCTTGGCTCAATTACGCCCTCGCCTTCGGCTCGGGCTGAAATTCCGCCTCGCATGTTATAACCATCATAACTTCATAACGCACTAATATCGTAATGTACTATTACAAGAAATATATATGAGATTAACTTATATGGTAGTCAAGATATTAGTAGCTCAGCAAAACGTCGGCAATTACGCTATCCAATCGGGATATGGTTGAGGGAATGATGATGGTGAGTTTCAACGTACTGAAGTTTCATGTTTCTTCCTCTAGAATGGCGGTACTGTGAAAATGTCGGGTGCAGTCGTGGAGGAGGGCGCGTGGCACGCCGCCGCACTGGACGGCTGGGCACTACTGTTGCCGCTGTTGTCGCCCAACCACGCGCTGTCGCTGCTCAAAAACCGAGCACCCAGCTTTGCCAGACTTGGGGAGTTGTTGGAGGCTGTGTCACTTGAGGTATGTTATCTAAGTATTTATTTTACACTAAACAACGATAATCTAAGTGAGTTGTTTAAATAAAGTTATGTGTCCGTCCCCCAGGTCCGCATGGCAGCAGGCGGCGCGCTCGCCATCGCGTACGAGACAGTGACAGACAACAACAGCTCAGACAACCCGCTCACAGCGCACGTGGACGTACTGCTGCCGCGACTCACAGAATTAGTGCGAGACTCGGACAAATCCCGCGCCAAGAGAGACCGCAAGATACAGAGAGCCACCTTCAGGGACATCCTCAAGTACTTTGAGGTACGTCGTAAATTATGGTTGTATATTAGCAATTTAGCATTATATCGCCACTAGCCATCGCATACGAGACAGTGACAGACAACGACCGCTCTGAAACCACTGGCACAAAAAATCTACGACTTGTCCGTGCCCTTACATAGGTAGTTACTCATGACATACATGTCTGTATCCATTACAATTTGATTTAACGCTAACATGATTCATTTTCCAGGAAGGTGAAGTGCCCTGCGTATCAGCGCACATCGGCGCGGAGAGCGCGTCGTGGAGCCAGTGGTCGCGCGGCGCGGCGTACGCGGCGCTGGCGGCCGCACTCGGCGGAGCGCTGCAGGTGTTGGCGCCGCGCTCGGCGAAGTTGCGGGCTGCGCTGGCGTTGCCTGAATTACCGCCCGCTGAGATGGTGCCGCAGGAGAAGAAAAAAACTAAGAAGCTGCAGCGGGTATGTTCATATCATTATTCAGTCTCCATGTAACACGAACTCATTTATGCGGACTTAGAATACCATTGCAATTGGATGTTTTTATAATATTATGATTGTCCTTTCCAGCATCTTCAACACAGAGCGGCGAGCAAGGCCCGCAACTTAACTCGCAACAAGAACAGAGACAAGCGGTCGGCGGTTCTCGCCATCTGAACCCGCCGCTCTCCCTGATGCACCACATCACGCAGCTCCATTCAAATATCTCTCTTGGTTTAGTTCTAGAGCTTAGTTACTTTTTAATGTTAGGCATTACAATAGGCTATGGACAATAAATGAAAAAAAAAAAATCGTCATAATTATTTTGAATAAAACAAAAACGTAGAAAACGTCTATTGAATGAGGCATATCGCTGATTGTGGACGGTCTGATTACATATATTTTCAGCATTTTTCCTCTATGATGAGAAAATATGAAATCAATTGGTGATTCTATCTTTAAGTAAAGACTCTATTGATTTAGCGAGAATTTTTTTGTATAATTTATTTCATTGCGCGTTTTTTTAACAACATAAAAAATTCAACATTTTAACGATATTTCGGATAGACTTTCCAAAATTAATTTACATTCGGCATTCACCCTTATCAGATACTGCTGTTTCGGTCCAAATTTCATGTATTATCTACGCTCTTCCTCTTTATGGAAGCACCCAAACCTTTTAGACAAAGTCAATCAAATTCTTAAAAGCACTCTAACATCCATTTTAAATGTGACATTGGACGACCGTTCGTGGCTACAAGCCACACTACCGATTCGTTTTGGTGGGCTCGGCGTCCGCAAAATTACTAGTGTAAGCTTACCGGCGTTCCTGTCCTCGGTCCACGGCACTAAAAAGTTAATCACGAAAATCTTAGCTTCTTCTCAGGTTGACTCGGAAGTGCCGTGCTTGACTGATGCCATGAATGCCTGGAAGGTGGCTTGTCCGGATACGGCTCAGCCCGAGAACCTGTGTTCCCAGAGACAGTGGGATGAGCCGCTCTGCAGGTTGGTACGGAATAATCTCATTAATACGTCCACCAATACTGCTGAGCGTGCTCGCCTGCTGGCTGTGGGAGAATGGGAGTCGGGCTTATGGCTTCAGGCGCTACCGTCACCTAATATAGGAACTATGTTGGGTGACTCTACTTTCCGCCTCGCTACAAGTCTGCGTCTGGGTGCTCCTTGCGTGGCTCCGCATCGGTGTCAGTGCGGTGAAGCGGTTGACCGTCTCGGACACCATGGCCTTGCTTGCAGCAAGAGCGCTGGCCGGCTGGCACGGCACGCCAGCATTAATGACATCATCCGTCGAGCTCTTGTCACCGCCGGGGTGCCAGCAGTCTTAGAACCCAATGGCTTGGCACGCGACGATGGGAAGAGGCCAGACGGAATGACCATAATGCCTTGGAAGTTGGGTAGGCCTTTGGTGTGGGATGCAACCTGTGTCGACACCCTTGCGCCATCCCATCTTCTTAGCACGGCAGGCTGTGCTGGGGCGGCTGCTGCAGGTGCAGAAAACCTCAAACGGCGCAAATATAACAACCTTATTGGGAGTTATATGTTTGAGCCGTTTGGGGTTGAAACACTAGGGCCGTGGGGTCCGAGTGCTCATCGAGTATTCCGGGATATCGCCAAGCGGTTGGCCGAATCTTCACGTGACCAGAGGGCTGGCCTATTTTTAGGTCAAAGAATCAGCATTGCCATCCAACGTGGCAATGCTGCCAGCCTTCTGGGCACTTTTCCCACCGACAGCGATGCGGACGAATTCTTTGATGCCCAGTGAGCTCTTTTCTTCTTTTTTTTCCCTTTTATTTAATTGTACATAATATATTTATTTAAGTGTTAGTTTGTATATTATATTGTTATTTAAGTATAGATAATTGACTAAAACAAATTGCACCTTTAAGGATGATGATTGATTAAAAGGTTGATTGCTGAAAAAAAAAAACAACATAAACCATATTATACGAAAAACATAAATTTTCAGCATTTTTGCTGATTTCTGAAAAAACGCGAACCAACTTCGCTATTCTGGCACCATATTCGGACTCAGCGACCCCGAAAACATAAAGTTCAGGTGGTCTGGTCTTTCGCGCATGGTACTTTTTTTTTGTGGGCCTGTGTTATTTCTTGTAACATGTTTCAGACGGATAACTGAGTAATACTTGTATACCATCAGTAGGAATGGCAATGAATGTTGCAATAACATTCATTGCGTCATGTATGATGTTGAACAGAGAAATTATTCAAACAAGTGAAGCAATAGATTAGTAATATCCTTCGATCAATAATAGCACTAGATATCGGGTCGGCGCAAAAAATACGTCTCGGTAAATATAAGCGCACTTGAGACGTGAGCTTTTATTTTGTTTAGTTGGCTTGAAACACAGCCAATGTAAACACGTTTCACAATGCCGCAGTGTGTATTTAAAAGTTGCAAGAATAATCCCCGAAAAAGCAATATAGCGACCGGAATATCTTATTTTCAGTAAGTACATGAAGAATAAGTTATATTTTAATCTTTAAACTAACAAATAATACCAAATTTTGAACAAAATTACCGATTTTAAACCACCGCTACAAATGTTTGGCCAATACTCGCCAACATACGCACAAACTTTTGTTCAACAGAACAGTAAATGCATGGAGTAGATTTGTATTGTAATAATTAAAAAAAAAATGTAACCAGATCTTCAAAATTGGTTGGTTAAAAATTGGTGGATGCTACTTTTGTGTCTGTTTGTTGGACTCTCATTCGATAATTAGCTTTCCTAGCAATCCATTTACGTGTGCAGAATGGATCTCGATTGTCGCCAGAGAAAGAAGAGATGACTTTTATAAGCCAGCTAAGAATTCGGTTATATGTTCGGATCGCTTTGATAAATCAGATATATCCGGAAATACTAACCGACGTCGATTGATTAAAACAGCAGTTCCTAAATTACAGGTACATTAATTAATGACTATGGCGCCTTGGCTATGACTATTCTAATGTAAACGCGCGAAAGTTAAAATAGTCGTGAAGTTTTCCAATTTTCTGTGCAATTTTCATAATTTTTCTTTCCTTAAGAACCTTCTACAAAGTATTAAAAAACTTACAAAAAAAAAAAAGAATGAAATCGGTGAAGTCGTTCTCAAGTTTTGGCGTGACCAAGGGAAATAGGGATTCATTTTTATATGTAACTAGCTTTTGCCCGCGGCTTCGCCCGCGTGGATGTCTGAAAGTATCGCAAGAGGACGTACTACCGCGGTGCATTAATCCAGGTTATATAGGTAATAAGAGAACAGTTGTGTGAGAGCAGTGGTGGCTCAGTGGTATCGGCCCCGACTTACGAATTGTAGATCGTGGGTTCGAACCCAGGCAGGCGCTTTACTTTGTGTAAATATTTTCATCAACACAGCTCTCAAAACGGTAAAGGATAACATCGTGAGGAAACCGGCATCTCCTAGAACCAAAAATTCGAAGACATATGACATCTACCGCCCCGCACTGGGCCCGCGTGGTAGATTATGGCCCACTCCCTCTCACCGAGAGGAAGCCTGTGTCTCAGCAGTGGGAATAATATAGGTTAATTATATATAGGTAATAAATACTATCTGTGTGCCATTTTCGACCCAGATCCATTGAGCCGCTTTTGCGTGATTACGAAACAAACATCCAATCATACAAATGTTCACATTATAATATTAGTAGTAAGTAGGTTTATAATTCATATTACTTCGGATTCATAGTTTATGAGAATATCATGTGTGTTTGATTCAGAGTAAGAAGACTGTGAAATAGGGTATACACATACATATTTCGCGGTCTCTTACTTGGAATAATACAATTAGGTTTATTTTCAGTACTTCGAACACACATGATATTCGCATTTACTATGAAGCCCAAGTAATATGAATTACAATCCTACTAATCTGCACTACCCGACCGCTACCGAGCGAGACGGCCGGACGCGGAACGGCCTGCTAGCCGCTCTGCGGCTATTTTTATTATAATCTCTGATATCTTCTAAAATATTCATTTTAATGAGATGCTGTAAAGGGCAATTTTGATCTACATAAAATGCACAACATATCTAATGTATTTAATTGGATAAGAATTAATGCTGTATTGCTTAAAATCGCTTCGTAAATAAGCCATTATTTCTCGTAAAAATTGGAGGATAAAAAATTGTTATTGTGGGTTATCCCTAAGAGATAGACATATACCATCGCGGACTTTTTTGTAGACCTTTTTAAGGTGTACAATACTGTAATACATTATTTTGATCTATTTCGTAGGGTTCAGCCAGCGTTCGCAATGTAAGCGCAAAAAAATGAGTTTATTTATGACATCACATTAGAAACCTCTAAAATTACCAGCGTTTCTTTACTATATTATGCATGTTATATACATATAAACCTTTCTGTTGAATCACTCTATCTATTAAAAAAACCCGCATAAAAATCCGTTGCGTAGTTTTAAAGATATAAGCATACATAGGGACAAACAGACAGCGAAGTGACTTTATTTTATAATATGTATGTAATATCTGGTTGACGAGCTTTAAAAAAGGTATGATAGCAACTTCATATGTACAACAGTTTTGAAATTATATATGACAAGAATGTGTTTCCTGGAGGAGATGAACACAATCACGCAATTATTTTACTTAAATCAGTAGTTGAAAATTTTTTTGACGTACCTACATTACATATGTAAAAAAGAAACGGGAGATATCAAAAACAAATCAAAACGACAATCGTATAACAAACTCAACTTATTTAGAGGAAATTAATTCAGGTACGCAGAATGGAAAAATTGATTTGTGATTTATTAATTGTACTAAATATTTTTTACTAGCTCTGCCCTGCGGTTTCACCCGCGTAAACCAGGATAAAAAGTAGCCTATGTGTTAATCCATTATAGGCTATCTCCGTTTTAGCGTGAAGAAGTAACAAACATACAAACACACACACACACATACACACACACACACAGGCACACACACCCTCACAAACTATCACCTTTATAATACTAGTGTGATAACTTCTAAATTGCGTACATAAGTAGACGCACTGATTTCTATATACGGGTTGATTACAATGAGCCAACCCGCAGACAATTCATAGCAATGTCTTAATAAAATGTTTATTGTACTAATTTAGTCCTACGACTTTTTTAAATCGGTCAAAAATATTTGCTACCATTTATAAAACGAACCTTAGCCTAAAAAAAAATATTATTATTCTGCTACTCTACGTCTTTCAATTCTTACTGTGTTCTGAGCATTGAAATGTAATACCAAGAACTACGTCTAGTTTCAAAATAGAGTAAGCACTAAATTGTCAACAAAATGTTTTTAACCTTATTGCTTATGTTTTAAGTTTCATTTTAGAATAAATATTTTTGTACTTATTATAAAAATGACTATTTATTTTCAAGCGACATTTAAAATTTATTGCTTTTACCTTTCTCCGATGACAGAAAGACTTAAATATAAATATTTTGCAATCGTAATTAAACTTTATGCTTGAGTATTAAGGTTTATAATGAACTGAAGTTGTTAATAATATAAAACTTTTTTCTATATTTCGCAGTAAGAAATCTAAATGTCTATGTGTGTGTAAACGTGGCCACTTTAGCGACGTATTTTTGTTCCTAATCCTGTATCTAGTGCTATTATTGATCGAAGGTAATATCCTACAAAAAGACTGACATTCTGATTGATAGTGTCTCTTTATGCGATGTTGATGTATTCTAAATAGATTTGTATAACAGAGTTTTATCTACACTAATATTATAAAGCTGAAGAGTTTGTTTGTTTGTTTGATTGAACGCGCTAATCTTAGGAACTACTGGTCCGAATTGAAAAAATCTTTTTGTGTTGGGTAGCCTATTTATCGAGAAAGGCTATAGGCTATATAACATCACGCTGCAACTAAGAGGAGCGGAGCAGTAATGAAAAAAATTGCAAAAACGGGGAAAATCGCACGGGAGGCGATTCGACGCGATGGGAAGGGCGGTGGAACAAGAAATTTAACGCGGACGAAGTCGCGGGCAGAGGCTAGTGTTTTTATATGCATTTTTACTTAATAGGTTGTATTTTTAACCGATTTCAAAAAAAGGACGAGGTTCTCAATTCGACAGTATTTAAAAAAAATATGTTTGCTACCTCAGAACTTTTGACTGGGTGAACCGATTTTGATGGTGCTTTTTTATTTGAAAGCTGGTGCTTCCCGTGTGATCCCATTTCAATTAGTTCCATTCTGACAATGGGATCCATGTGAAAACCATATAAGTCTTAAATTAGATAGTCTTAAAATAAAGACGAATAACGCGCTTAGATTAGTGCGGGGTATATACAATACATACTGTTACGTAGATCGTAAAGTCTAGAAATATCACGCTAATTCCATCTGTTATCAAGTAGCAAGTACTACATGAAATTGTAAGGAGACGCTACCGCCATCTATTGTCGAATAGTGGTTTGTGGAAGTTCCTGGAAGCTTCTACGCTACTTGTGACCTATGGCACAGTGTCGAATGTTCGCGAATGTTCTGCTCGGGATATAAATGATCGAATACGAGTCAAGCGATGCAATACAAGCGAAACAAGTGATTCTGTGTGACGTTGTGATTATTGTGATTGTTTAATTAAAGAGTTTTTTTGTGTGTTCCGGTAATATTGGTTTCAATTGATTTATCCAGAACCCTAGCTCGTAACAATACCATAACTAAAAAGTTAAAAATAAAAAAAAATATGCCCATATTGTGCTGTGAGTAATTATAATAATATGTACGTACTTGCTGCTAATATTTGTTATATATTACAACTAAAAGTGGAATAATATATATTAGAAGAATCATTTTTTTGTTTATTTTAAATGACCTCGTGTTTCTCTCCATTATTAGACAAGTAGGCACATTCGAGAGTCCACATCATGGTGGCACTTCCAAAGCACTTGAACGGGTTCTTTAGCACTAACTGTTTCTGGTTCACAGTTTTTACATGGTGATACTCTTTTTTATGTCTCATTGTGGTTGATAAGTAGGTAATTTTTTAAAACTCCATTTATACCATATGTCCCGAGTTTTCTGTCACAATAATATGACCATTCACTGCTGGATATAGGCCTCCCCTAAAATGGGGGGTTTGGCCATAATTTGATCCCTCTAATTATAGACCTATATCCGTGTTACCAGCATTGAGTAAAATTTATGAAAAAATCATACTGGACCAGATGCTGGCTCATTTCAACTCAAATGGGATTTTACATAGTCGACAGTTTGGTTTCACGAAAGGTAGGTCGATGACTGACGCGGGAGTAAAACTTATTAGTCACATATTAGAATCCAGGGAGCAGTCCCAGGATGCAATTGGCATTTTCTGTGACCTCTCAAAGGCGTTCGTCTGCGTTGACCACAATACACTGATCTGTAAATTACACCACTACGGAATTCTTGGACAAGCTGCTGATCTTTTTCTTTCCTATTTATCAAACAGGCAGCTTAAAGTAAACGTTGGCGGAGCTACGACCTTGAGGTCTCTTGTTAAGATGGGCGTGCCCCAAGGTTCAATTCTTGGCCCTTTCTTATTTTTAGTTTACATTAATGACCTTCCTTACAGGATGGCTAATATCTCGGATATAATTTTGTTCGCTGATGACACTTCACTTATTTTTAAAATAGATAGAAAAGACAAGGATCTCTTACATGTTAACGATAGTCTAGCTATTCTTTCGAAATGGTTTGAAGCTAATAATCTCTTACTTAATGCGAACAAAACGAAATGTATTAAATTCTCATTACCAAAATGTTCCCCAAGTAGGTCTAAATTTAAAACGTGATGGCAAGAAACTAGATGCTATTTCGGAAAATGTATTTTTAGGAGTTACTCTAGATTCTAAACTGCAGTGGGGTCCCCACATTAGAGCTATTTCAGATAGATTAAGTTCAGCTGCATATGCAGTAAGAAAAATGAGGCAGTTGACCGATATAGCTACAGCTCGATTAGTATACTTTGCTTATTTCCACAGTATTATGTCTTATGGCGTCCTGCTGTAGGGTTCTGCAGCCGACGTAGAATCAGTTTTCATTTGACAAAAGAGGGCAATCCGCGCAATCTATAAAATGGGGCCTCGCGAGTCTCTTAGAACCAAATTTACAGAAATTGATATACTGACTCTTCCCTCTCTTTATATCTTTGAATGTATTATTTATGTTCGCAAAAACTTAGGCCTTTTCAAAATAAGAAGCGATTTTCATAACATAAATACGCGTAGTAAAAATGAAATTGTGATACCTAAATTTAGATTAACTAAAACTAGTAAATCATTTCTTATAAACAGTATCCGCTTCTATAACAAGTTGCCAAAGTCGGTTACTAAACTTAGCTATGGCAAGTTCAAATCACACATCAAACGTGTCCTTATCAAAAAAGCATATTATAAGATAAAAGACTACGTTGAAGACAAGGAAGTTTGGCATTAATTCCTTCTGCACATGTGCCTTCCCTGGTAGCTCATTACAGGATGACCTGTGTCTATTAACTGCTCCCAAATGATGATGTACATTTTGTATTAAGTTTTTTTTACATTAATTTTTGACATTACTCATTTTTATACCTACAATTCTAAATTGTACTCCTTAATATTGGTTTTCATGGCAATAATGACATTTGGTTTAAATAGTGTAATATGTCTTATTTATGAAATACTATTATTTATGCAGATTATTTTATACTTTTATATACTTTGTGAATGTGAGAACGTTGTAGGCCTTGTAGACTGTAGACAATTTTCTATTTTATTCAGTACCTGGTGCTTGTTGACAGGCCTGATGACTTCTTCCACTCTGGGCGGAGCGGAAGGGCATGTCAGACTTTTACTGACTAAAACCCACCCGTGTTCCTTCAGTTGCCCGTGTGCCAGGGTCACGGTATCTCTTTCGAACAATCACGCGACCCCGGCAGGCATCGGTCCTAGCAGACTCCTTCAGTTTTGCTGACATCTCTTTGAGGCGCGCGTGGAACACTACGCGCCGTCGACCCGAGCTTGTTCCTTACCGGGCGGCGAGCTACCCATTGCTCGCCACCCGCAAGCTCGCGCCTACGGTGGCCGGGAGTCCGCTATGGACTCCCGATGCCCGGGGCGTCTCCTCCTGCGGCGGCTAGGTACGTGAGGGCGCAGGGACTGCCACTCCCTCACGCGCCCCGCCTCCTCCTTCGCGAGCATTACTGCTTCGCAGAAGGAGGTGACGGCTTCCCATTCCCTCTCGCTCCGTACCATGCAGGCGCGGTCGCAGCCTTCGATTTTGGGGGGGGTCACCATGAGTATTGAAGAATATTTTAACAATTTTGTTGCAGCAGCAACAAATTGTAGTATCAAAAACTTTACCCCCAAAGTCAGTATCACTGTCTTTGGGGGGGGGGGGGGTCATGACCCCTAGAACCCCCCCGCTCAAACCGCGCCTGGTACCATGGCTCGCACCAGGGCCGGATGCGAGAGGTCGCCGCCGCCGATCGCCTCCACGAGGACACGGCGGTGCTCCGCCCAGGCAGGGCAAACTTCCACCGTATGCTCCACCGTGTCCTCTAGACGATCGTTACAATGGAAACACCCGGGCGTATCCTCCCGCTTTATCCTGAACAGGAACCCACCGAAGCACCCATGCCCGGTGAGAACCTGCGTCAGGCGGAAGGTGAGGACGCCGTGGCGCCTCTCTATTCACTCCTCAAAGAGGGGACTTACCGCCGCAATTGTGGCGTGCCCAGCTTGGGTTGCGACAATCGTACCCGCCATAGGCCTGCACCCTGAGCCTACACCATCCTCTCATACCTATTAACACTGTAATTTGAAACCAATTATTTTTAAAAGAGTAACCGTGGAGTTTCTTGCCGGCTCTTCTCCATAGGAATCAACAATTTGGAACCGTGCACCTAGCTACTGACGTTTCATAAGTGCCCTTGTAGGTTTATGTGAAATAAAAATATTTTGATTTGATTTGAATCGCCACGCTTGACAGACGGGTTGGTGATCGCAATATCGTATCGTGGCAAAATGCATAGATAACTCGGCTGCCCATTATTTGCCCCATTCAGGCTCTGTAGCATCTGGTCCAACTGTTCCAGCGCCTCTGCCATTATGACGATGTCATCGGCAAAGCGAAGGTGTGAGATGTACTCGCCGTCCACATAGATACCCTGTCCAGTCCTGTCCAGCGTCTTGAAAACGTCCTCCAACGCTTTTTTGGTGAAGGGACTCAACCAGAGGTGAGCGGTCTGATGGAACTACCAGAGACACTTGGTACAGTAATTCCCACTTTAAAAGATCTGTTTCGTCTGGTGTAGGTTACATCAGTGGAATATCGTACCAAGTGAATTGGCTGTAGTAAGGGCCATTTTATCGTTAAAAATTATTAACCTGCAGCGATCAATCACAGTATTCTCTCACAAAGGGAGCGAAGTGATGTACACTTCCATGGACACTGTTGTGGAGCAAGATTACGTCGTACATGAACCCATTGAATTTTTGGATTTTATAACGGCAAGTGAACTTCCGGCGCACATTATCCAACTGAAGGTCGGTGTCCCGATTATGCTCTTTCGGAACTTAATTCCACTGAAGTCACCAATTCAAAGTCGTGTCTTTGCAGAGAATAGTCATCAACTCGGAACTTCCAACAGGTTCTGGCACTGGCAAGAGAGTGTTTAAAATGCGTATTACCACTAATTTCCCATAGTTATCCCTTTTAGTTTAACCGCGTACTTCGCAGTGTAGTTTTATAACCCATCAAAAACATAAATGTGAAATGAGAGCCAAGTTCAATATTATGATCTATGCCTTAGTTGTTGACTTCAACGGCAAAAGAAGTGAGATCTAAATTGGTGCCAAATTCAGTGGTCAGTCCTCAAATTTATTTATAACTACATAAAATATCATTTCTTCGTATAACTTAGGATAATATATAGTAGCCTAAGGTCTGACTTGGCTAGTTCTCATATAAGAATTATTATATTCGATGGCTAGTTTCTACCAGCAAGCCAAATTTTCGGAATAATGAAATAAGAACCGACAAGTAACAGGTTTAGAACTTGCGAAGGCTTTATATAACATATAAGAAAATTAATATTTTGTCTGTGTTTGTTATCCTGTCTGTATCCTTTTAGTATGTATTTGTCTGAATATGAGTCATGTGACTTGAATTAAACTAATTTTATTTATTTATTAATACCAAATGGTTTTTGTTATAAGAGTTTCTAATACAATAGAATCAATTAAGTGAAAAATTATAATAAAGTGATAAAAATTTACCAGTTTCTGATTTATTCCTTTGTATTCACCTAATTACCTACCTGCATGCCAATTTTGTACTTTCTAGGTCATCTGGAACTGGGTTATAGTTTTCATCTATATATAGGTCAGTCAGTGATAAAAATGACGATTTTTGGACGTTAATATCTAAATAACCGTTTGAGATGTGTTTATGTAATTTGAAGCACATACGTATGTCACAAGTTTCACTATATGAGCCAAATTTGACACGTTTATGTGAAAAAGTTTGTGAGTTATGAGAGGGTCAAAAGTGGTTCCAAATGGTTCGTGTAATATTACACACGGAGCTGTTCGCCGGTTCTGTTACTTGAGGCTTGACACGCTGCCGCGTGTCTAGAAAATGTGGCTGTTATTTGGGGTGCCTTACGACTTCCACAATAGCAATCTGTGCATATGACTAACTATAAACTTCGACTCAAAATCGTCCCCCAGTTAATTTGTTTTTTTCCTTATATTTTAATCTAATCTCCGTTGTTATTCTAATAATAGATCATAATATCGATAAACTCTTATCTAACCCGCAATAAAACGCCAAGCACGTCACGGTAAGAGCACGTGGTGTAAGATTAACTACAACGTAGCTAAAAACGACTTCATATTGTCTTACATATTCTCTTTGAAAATATGTCTCATCTGTAATTACAGTGAATCAATTCAGAATGCCAACATTTGCTTTTCCTAAAATCTCCATTAATGTCACTATTCATAATAGGTTGGGGAAAAAGTTTCTTCGCATTTTTTAAGAAAATTCAAAACATTTTTTAATAAAGTTTATTTACATTTAACTAAAGTATGTAGGTACGGACTGCCTCGTTGGTCTAGTGGTACAATGCGCTACTGCTGAGCATGAGGTCCTGGGTTCGATTCCCAGGTCGGACAAAGTGTTATTGGGTTTTTCCATCTGAAATTTCTCTGTAGCAGCCCGGAGTCTGGATTTGTGCCCGGTGGATGGTAATAGGCTCGCCCCCTATTACATGGGACTTAAACATAACTGGCGAAATGTGGGTGTACTAAAAGGTACACCTCTGCCTAACCCTTCGGGGAAACAAGGCGTGATGTTATGTTATGTAAAGTATGTAGGTACCATTTTGTTTTTTGTAGATAACTTTTTGCCATCTTGTAGGTAGGGACATGATCCCATTACTATAGAAATTTTGGGACTTCTGGTCAAAATACCGCGACAAGTGGTTTTGGCAGTCCTCTCGTGATGTTAACCTGACACTGCCTAAAGAATTCTGTAGAGACCGAAACAGGTGGAAATCTGAAGGTGCAAGGTCAGGACTATACGGCGGATGCATTAACACCTCCCAGCCAAACTCTCTTAATTTTTGTTGGGTGGCTAAAGATGTGTGAGGTCTAGCGTTATCATGATGAAAAACGACACCCCTTCTGTTGATTAATTCCGGCCGCTTTCTCTCATCTTCTTGCTTTAATCTCATCAGTTGTTCGCAGTAGAGTTCAGAATCGATGGTCCTGCCTGGTGGTAACAGCTCATAATGAATAATGCCCTTCCAATCCTACCACACACACAGCATCACCTTGTTGCGAGTTAACCCGGGTTTCGCCACAGTCTGTGAAGCCTGACCGGCCTTTGACACGACCTTTTTCGCACGTTCTTGTCATACGTGATCCACTTTTCATCACCAGTTATCAGCTTCTTCAAAAATGGTTCGGTTTCATTACGTCGTAATAAAGAATCACAAATGAGTACACGGTTCATTAGGTTTCTTTCAGTGAGCTCGTGAGGTACCCAAATGTCGAGCTTTTTTGTGTACCCAGTTTTTTTCAAATGCGCCAAAACTGTTTTGTGGTCAATTTCCAGTTCTTCAGCTACGTCGTAACTACTGGTATGCCGATCTTGCTCCACTTTTTCAAAAATGGCATCCATTTTATCCGTAACTAGCTTCTGCCCGCGACTTCGTCCGCGTCAAATTTTTGCTCCCTGACCCTTCCCGTCGCATCGATTTGCATTTTTCGTTGCTGCTCGCTCCTTTTGAGTTATAGTGAGTCAACCTTAAAAGATAGACATATGCTCTCGCGGACTTTTTTTTAGAACTTTTTAAAAGGAACAATTTCGTCATAGATGATTTTTGCGTTATTTTAACCGTTTACGTAGCGCACGCAACGGAAACTCTCAAAAGGAATAAATTTTCCCCGTTTTTGCAACATTTTTCATTACTGCTCCGCTCCTCTTAGTTGTAGCGTGATGTTATATAGCCTATAGCCTCCCTCGATAAATAGGCTACCCAACACAAAAATAATTTTTCAATTCGGACCAGTAGTTCCTGAGATTAGCGCGTTCAATCAAACAAACAAACAAACTCTTCAGCTTTATAATATTAATAAGTATATAGTATAGATAGGGCGACCAGAGCGACGTGCATCTTTGACATCAATTTCCGGATTGAAAACGCTTAAACCAAATTTGTGCTACTCTCACAGACACTACACTAGGTCCATAAACATCGCAATTTTTTTTTGCGGCTAGCGTTTCATTTTTACCTTTTTTGTAGTAAAATGTTAAAATGTATCGAATTTCTTCATTAGATTCACTCATCTTGACGGTACGAAAAACAAATGAAAATCACACATTTTCCTAATTTGAATTTGGAATTATGTTCTTTAAAATTTAAACTTTCAATGATACCAAAACCAGCCAGATACAAATAGTATAGCCAAAGAGATTTTATTACAAGTTTATACATACTATAATGCGAAAAGACTTTTTCCCCAACCTAATATGCAAACCATTTTTAGTGTAAAATCCACATTGACTATTGCTTAAATATTAAGTTTAGTTAAGCAAATATTGCATCATTCATTCATCATTTCAGCCGTAAGACGTCCACTGCTGGACTTAGGCCTCCCCTAATTTGGGAGGGTTTCCATAATCGCCACACTTGGCAGGCGGGTTGGCGATCGCAGTATGGTCGTAAAATGCATAGAGAACGCTGCTGCCCATTCTCTAGTAAGTCCCTTAGTCGCCTCTTACGGCACCCACAGGAAGAAATGGGATGGGGCTATTCGTTACATCCGGCACCACACGGAACGGATATTGTATAAAATGTTCCAATCGGAATAGTTATCCAAGTACCAATAATCGAAAAGAAAAACTATGAGAGCCTTTTCCGTAACTAAAAGAGCCTCCGCCTAACTAGGAACGCCTACGCCTATGACAGCATACGTTCTCGTCACTTAATTACAAGAGCTTACACTTAACTACGACAGCCTACACCTAGTTACGTACGCTTAACTGCGAGATCATACACGCGACTCCGAGAGTCCTCGCCTATATTATATACAAGCTTCTGCCCGCGACTTCGTCCGCGTTAAACTTGTTCCACCGCCTCTTCCCGTCGCGTCGAATCGCTTACCCGTGTGATTTTTCCCCGTTTTTGCAACATTTTTCATTACTGCTCCGCTCCTCTTGGTTGTAGCGTGATGTTATATAGCCTATAGCCTTTCTCGATAAATAGGCTATCTAATACAAAAATAATTTTTCAATTCGGACCAGTAGTTCCTGAGATTAGCGCGTTCAATTAAACAAACAAACAAACTCGTCAGCTTTATAATATTAGTATAGATGTATATGTCGCAGGTATATTGTCAAAGCCGTGATATTACAATTTCACTAGTGATATTACAATTTAACAGCCTGGTTTTAGTGACATTGTAATAACACGGAAACACTATAGTGACGGTGAGTGACAAAAATTTTAAACGTGCGAGGACCAAAAAAAGTTTTAATTACTTATTGATGTCTAAACAAATGAAACAGCATTATTTTTAGTGAACTCCTAGTTACTGCAAAAGTTATTTTTACACGTTTCGTGTATGGGGACCTCCCCCTATTATTTTTATATTTATTTAATTTCTATTTGTTGTGATAGCGGCAATGAAAATTCACACTTTGTCCCCATACACGTTTCGTGTATGGGGACCTCCCCCTATTATTTTTAAATTTATTTAATTTCTATTTGTTGTGATAGCGGCAATGAAAATTCACACTTTGTCCCCATACACGTTTCGTGTATGGGGACCTCCTCATATTATTTTTAAATTTATTTAATTTCTATTTGTTTTGATAGCGGCAATAAAAATTCACACTTTGTGAACATTTCAACTATCTACCTTTTATGATCCAACAGATACAGAAACAAATGAAACAGCATTATTTTTACTGAACTCCTAGTTACTGCAAAAGTTATTTTTACACGTTTCGTGTATGGGGACCTCCCCCTATTATTTTTAAATTTATTTAATTTCTATTTGTTGTGATAGCGGCAATGAAAATTCACACTTTGTCCCTATACACGTTTCGTGTATCGGGACCTCCCCTATTATTTTTAAATTTATTTAATTTCTATTTGTTGTGATAGCGGCAATGAAAATTCACACTTTGTGAACATTTCAACTATCTACCTTTTATGATCCAACAGATACAGCCTGAATACAGCCCGCTGACAGACAGAGGGACGGACAGCGGAGGATGAGTCATTGGTTTCAGATAGCACCTTATGGGTAGGGAACTCAGAAAACGTTCATATTTTTCTACGAAACAGGTAGACCCAGTAAATTTATTGAGTAGGCCATGTAATTAAATAGCTGTCGTTAATAAAATTCAAAAATAACATTTAAGTACTGATCTTTGACCTGCTCAAAAAATATATTTTACTGTTATAAATATTAATTGTGCAATACAGTATTGTACTACAATTTCACAATAATATTATGACCTAATCTTGCCGCGCAGCAGCGAGTGGGGAAGGAGTGGGGGGAAAAGGGGGTGTGCTGGGTATGTTTATGTTTAGGCGGTAGATTGTTTTTCGCTCAGTCTCGCTCCGAAGTTCACTAAGCACAGTCACGATGGATCGAAAGAAATCAAAAGCAATAGCTAGACGCGACTGGTCAAAGGTAGAACGCGAGTTTTGCTTAGAGCAATATTTTTCACATAACGCGAGTGTATCTGCGGCTAAGCAGTGTTATTTCGAAAAGTTCCGTGATCGGAATGTCAACCGGGACAAGTGTCCGACTTCCGACCAAATTAAGGATTGGGTTAACCAGGAATTGAAAAAGAGAGCAAGTAGTTTGAAGCAACCGAAACCCGAAGAGCTGCAAAAGTCAGAGTCAGGTAAGGAGAACTTACAGCCAGCGTCCGTGTCGGCTGAATTTAACATTGTGCAACCTAGTGGCCATAATTTTAAATTGAATGATCCAATTGATTTGGGAATTTAGACCTACTAAAATCTTTGGAGAAAAGACACCTGGCACCAGGCAAAGGCACCTGTGGAGAAAATATTAAGTTGGGTTAATAAATCTTGATAACATTTATCTCACAAAGAGTCGCGTCGCCGTAAATTTGACATTATGCTAATAATGGTCTTAGTATTTTTTATCTTAAAAATGCCATGAATTGATTCGTCTTTGAATATATATGCAGGGGCTGGCTGCTGTAAGTAACCACACCTCGGCTTAAACTGACAACATTAATATTGTTCTACAGACAAGCTAAGTGGCACACAATGGGGCAGGAAGACGGGAGAAAACCGGATCATCAGGACAGCGTCCATAGATATTGGACTGCAGCATCAGGAGATCAAATGTAATGTATTATATCATACTGATTACTAATCAGATAGTAAAATCGCGATATGACAATAATAAACAATTATATTTATCAGGGAAGCAACGAGACATTAAATGGAGCGGACCTCGTCCAGTTAATGAAAAACAGAAAGTTGAGGAGCCTATTGTAGAAGAACCGCAATATAATTACTATTATTATCAAGAGCCGGAAGAAGAGGAAGTGAAGCCTGATAAAAGTAAATACCTATAACATTTCATAATAATAACTTTTAATTTTAATTGGTAAAATAACCCTTTAAAGTGTTTTTTCTGCAATGCTATCCAAATTATCACTTATGATACTATGCACTTTAGATTTTTATGAAAAATCTATTTATAAAACCATTGTTAATAAATAAAGTGAGAACGTTAGTAAACAGATTATGACGCTTAGCCATCTGATGGATGATCCAACACACAAAAATATAGCGCCACGTCATGTCGTCAAGGGAATTCCACGTAAATATTGTGCTTCGTGTGTGTCAAATATGGTGCAATATCAAGGTCAATCAATAATATTTTGCAATATTACTATTCAATTTATTTCGTTACAGGATAGTATTGAAGATCGTTTTGATAGTGATTATATTGCACAATCTTACTGATAGGTCTAGTGAGCTGTTACGGTAAAGCAATAAACATATTGAGTATTGATCACTGAGCAAGGTATATTTTCATAAAAAAAAACATCTTTATTTGTATATTATGCAATCACGATATCGTTTATTTACCTAAATCTAAAAAGTTGATAATAATTAATACGTTTAAGTGAGATAATGCGTACGTATTATATATTTTTCTTTGAACTTCATACCGTGAAGGCCATGTCGTTGACCTAGGAAGGACATGGCGCGTCTGACTCATGTCTGATGTGTATATTGACCGATCTCTAGTAGAGTACATTTACACGTGGATTAACAACATGAATAGCGTGGGCGTTAGTGACGTCATCTTTTAAATAAAACCATGAGCTCATGTTTCTAAAGTTTGTATCAATGAGATGACGTTATCGGCATAATTAAGTCATCGGATATACTGACTGTGCTTCCGTTAGTTTGCTTTAATATACCAGTATCTATGAAGTTATCGTATCTCATCGACTATCGCGATAGTGTTTTTTTTTATGTAATGCTCATAATATTCCTTTTATCCGTAGAACAAGTCCTCAAGGAGAAATTCGAAGGGAGCGTTCTAGAATTAATAGAGGCGCTGGATGCTCGCGGGCACGCAGAACGTACAAACGCATTTGTGTCACTCCGCGCTGAATTAAAGCGACGAGCGCTTGACGGCTTGTTGAGCGCACACCGCGCCACGCTGGCCGACCATGTGTCGCGCGCACTACGACGAGGCAAGGACGGAGAGAGGAAGGCAGCTGCTGCTGTTGCACCACTGCTGGCTGTACAGGTGATTGTCGTAATCTGGCTAGATTCATTAACGGTCATCCAGCTAATGGGGCTTACACAAATGTTTTCCAGTCTTCGGGTCTTACTTGGGCGTGGACTTTGAGCCAGTTGTCTTAAGTCTACCACCCGGCTATGTCAGCGATCCATAGATACGTCAATTACCATCGGCTTATACTTAATAAACATATGTTACCCACAGATCGGCGAGGACGGCTCGGAGCAGTTCGTGCGCGTGGTGCGACCCGCACTCATCGCCACCGCCACTGACAAGTCTGCCTCACTCGACACACGCACTGAGGTAAACATCGCAATCATCATCATCATCATCTTCATTTCAGTGGAAAGACGTCCACTGCTGGACATAGGCCTCCCCCAAGCACCGCCACCTCGACCTGTTCTATGCCTCTCGCATCCAATGCATTCCAAGATCGCAATACAAACACAAAATATAAATAGCACTTTTCGCTGAAGAGGACGTTCTGTCTGTCTCCAGGAGCCAATGAAAGAACTTGTTTCTACATATATTAATGTGTCCTGGATGTTTCAGTGCTGCTCATCGCTGGCCGTGTTATGCTACTTGATGGAGGAAGACCTCACTGAGATCTTAGAGGTCATGCGCATGTACGAGAACATTTTCAGCGGCAGCTATCTCAAGGTAAATTATAAGTACACACACGCAATCTCCTCTACATGAAGTACATAAATAATGCATGATTCTGAGAATAGCCAATAAAGCGGGAAAAATATTAGTCAATCATTAAGATGACTTAAATGACGGCTGTCTAATTGCGATAAAGCCCGGTGAATGACTGTAATAAATTGTCATTGTATTAGATTTTCTTGTTCTTTCCCACAGGATGACGGCAGCGTGAAAGTGTCGGGTGCAACCGTGGAAGAGGGCGTGTGGCACGCCGCCGCACTGGACGGCTGGGCACTACTGTTGCCGCTGTTGTCGCCCAACCACGCGCTGTCACTGCTCAACAACCAGGCGCCCAGCTTCGCCAGGCTTGGGGAGTTGTTGGAGGCGGATTCACTTGTGGTAAGTTACCTAAGTTTTTATTTTTAACCAGACAACGATCAAATGAGTGAGTTGCTTCAATAAACTTATTTGTCTGTCCCCCAGGTCCGCATGGCAGCAGGCGGCGCGCTCGCCATCGCGTACGAGACGGTGAGAGACGACGACAGCTCAGACAACCCGCTCACAGCGCACGTGGACGTACTACTGCCGCGACTCACAGAATTAGCGCGAGACTCGGATAGGTTCCGCGCCAAGAAAGACCTCAAAATACAGCGATCCACCTTCAGAGACATTCTCAAATACTTTGAGGTACGTCTCAAATTATATCGAACTAACTTCTGCCCACGACTTCGTCCGCGTCAAATTTCTTGCTCCCGCGACCCCGTCGCGCGTCGCATCGAATCGCCGACTCATACGCAATGTTGAGCAATTAGGTTGTTATATCTCGTAAGATATTCATTAATCTCAAATAATGTAAAGGCAACTTTGTTCAAAATTAAACACTTCTGATGGATAAGGATTACATCCATGTTTATGAAAACACCTTCGCAAATAAAGCATTTTTTATAACGAATTAAAAAAATATATATAGTGCGCCAACCTTAAAAGATGGCTTTTTTTATAACTTTTTAAGAGGAACAATTCCGGCTTACATCATAGCTGCGTTACTTTAACCGTTTACGCAGCGTACACAACGAAAGCTCTTGAAAGTAATCATTTACCCCGTTTTTGCAACATTTTGTCCATTCAGTCCGCAATCAACTCCCGACGCCCGGGGCGTCTCCTCCTGCGGCAGCTAGGGACGTGAGGGCGCAGAGACTGCCACTCCCTCACGCGCCCCACCTCCTCCTTTGCGAGCATTACTGCTTCGCAGAAGGAGGTGACGGCTTCCCATGCCCTTTCGCTCCGTACCATGGCTCGCACCAGGGCCGGACGCGAGAGGTCGCCGCCGCCGATCGCCTCCACGAGGACACGGTGGTGCTCCGCCCAGGCAGGGCACACTTCCACCGTATGCTCCACCGTGTCCTCTAGACGATCCTCACAATGGAAACACCCGGGCGTATCCTCCCGCTTTATCCTGAACAGGAACCCACCGAAGCACCCATGCCCGGTGAGAACCTGCGTCAGGCGGAAGGTGAGGACGCCGTGGCGTCTCTCTATCACCCATCCAAATGCTGACCTTGCGAAGTGCAGCTTAACCTAGCGAACCTGCGACATAAGGTAAAACAAAAGCAACACGGCATATGGGCAACTGATGGAACACGGGTGGGTTTAAGTCAGTAAAAGTCTGACAGGCCCTCCCGCTCCGCCCAGAGCGGGAGAAGTCATTTGATGATTACCCATACTGAAAAAAAAAAGCTAAATGGTCACCCTACCAAAGGCTGCTTGCGAAGACCATCTTAACCTAGTGAACCTGAAAAATTCGCATCGAAATTGGAACTTTGTTGCTTAAGTCCACAAATTTTCAGTATGGACCTTGTCAGTGCGTCGCCACGCTCGCCACGCCAAAATTTAGGTTTATCCTCGCCTATAGATGATTCACATCAAAAAGTCCACGACAGAATATGTCCATCTTTTAAGGTTGGCGCACTATGTTTTTTTCAAATTCGTTATAAAAAATGCATTATTTGCGAAGGTATTTTCATAAACATGGATATAATCCTTATCCATCAGAAGTGTTTAATTTTGAACAAAGTTGCCCTGATATTATTTGAGATTAATGAATATTTTAAAAGATATAATAACCTGCAATGATTACTCAACACTACGTACGGGCCGGCGATTCGATGCGACGGGGTTGATCGCGGGAGCAAGAAATTTGATGCGGACGAAGCCACGGGCAGAAGCTAGTAATATTATCTATACAACATTAATTTTTGTTTAAAGAATCTATGAAAAAAAATTCAAAACTGTATCATTAATAATCACAAAGTTATAAGCTTGATAAGTTACCTGGTTGTCCACGCAAAAACATATGCAGATCACCACAAACAGCTAGTGTACGTACCATCTCCGTGTAATGGACGTTTGAATACGAGAAAGACATGATAATTTTAAAATCGAAACAAAACAGCGCGGCCCGCGACTTGGAAGCGTAATTAAATATTTTTGGTACAAAATATAACATGGTGTAAAAATTATTGAAATCGATTCAGTTACTGAATCTGAACAAACTATATTCAGGTTTCGCATATACTAAAAATAATCTTGTATATTAATACGTGAAGCGAAAACTTTGGATCCCTTTTTACGAAAATTGGGCGGACGGAGGAGTATGAAATTTCGCACACTTATAGTTTATACTGAGAAGAAGTGACGAATGCTAATATTTTTTTAAAATTATGCGTTAAAATACATTATTTTCAATAAATAACACGTTACACACACTACTGTTCATTACCGTGTATCTAATACACACATGCATAGATATTGTTTTGTTTATGGTCCAAATCTGTCTTTATTATTTTGTGCAGGGTTACCAACACTCAGAAATATTTACCCCTTTTTTTTTTTTTTTTTTTTTTTCAGGATGGGAAATCATCAAATGACTTCTCCCGCTCTGGGCGGAGCGGGAGGGCGTGTCAGACTTTTACTGACTAAAACCCACCCGTGTTCCATCAGTTGCCCATGTGCCAGGGTCACGGTATCTCTTTCGAACAATCACGCGACCCCGGCAGGCATCGGTCCTAGTAGACCCCTACACTGCTGCTGACATCTCTTTGAGGCGCGCGTGGAACACTGCGCGCCGTCGACCCGAGCCTGGTCCTTACCGGGCGGCGAGCTACCCATTGCTCGCCACCCGCAAGCTCGCGCCTACGGTGGCCGGGAGTCGGCTATCGACTCCCGACGCCCGGGGCGTCTCCTCCTGCGGCGGCTAGGGGCGTGAGGGCGCAGAGACTGCCACTCCCTCGCGCGCCCCGCCTCCTCCTTCGCGAGCATTACTGCTTCGCAGAAGGAGGTGACGGCTTCCCATTCCCTCTCGCTCCGTACCATGGCTCGCACCAGGGCCGGACGCGAGAGGTCGCCGCCGCCGATCGCCTCCACGAGGACACGGCGGTGCCCCGCCCAGGCAGGGCACACCTCCACCGTATGCTCCACCGTGTCCTCCAGACGATCCTCGCAATGGAAACACCCGGACGTATCCTCCCGCTTTATCCTGAACAGGAACCCACCGAAGCACCCATGCCCGGTGAGAACCTGCGTCAGGCGGAAGGTGAGGACGCTGTGACGCCTCTCTATCCACTCCTCAAAGAGGGGACTTACCGCCGCAATTGTGGCGTGCCTAGCACTGGGTTGCGACAATCGTACCCGCCATGTCGCCATGAGATCACACCGGAGCTCTGTCCGCCGTGCCGCGATTTGTCGCGGTAGCGGAGTTTCGCCCCGGCGTTTCGCCTCCTCGCGCCACTCCCACATGTGCGCGAGGACCTTTGCCTCCAGATCCCATGGCGGCACTCCGGCAAGGAGGCTCGCCGCCTCGCACGAGACCGTGCGGTATCCCCGGATTAACCGGATGGCCATGACCCTCTGGGCCGCAAACAACCGGCCGCTAAAACATTATAATGAAAATAACCAACGAATGTTCAGTAATCATAGACCGGCACACAGTAGTAATATTTGTCTATATTTATTACGCGACATTTGTTAATCATTCACTCTGCATTCTTAGTATCGAGGAACCGTACTAGAAGTCGCTAATACTTTTATTGTAATCAAAAACACAATGAGAAATGTAAGATGGCAAAAAATCCGTAAGAATACCTCTAAAACTAGAACGCCCCTAAAAAATCTCAATCCTCTTATTTACCCCCTAAATTTGGGAAAACCCCTAAGTTGGTAAGCCTGATTTTGTGTCTATAGTCTTACTAAATGTCAAGTATAACCATAGGTAATAAATTAATTTTATAGATATAAAACCTATTTCATTTTTCAAATCTATGATCATATCGAGAATATTTGTCTTTAATATTATTTGTATTAGCAACGATAAGAATTTAGTTTCGATTTTTATGAAATATTTTTTGTAGTTTTATGGGGAGTGTCAAGTATGGCATTAGTAAGTTTCCCATACAAAACTTAGTGTCGTGTGCAAACTTTAGAGGTTGTATGCCTCACGATTGTACAGGCTGGTTATAATTATGACATTTTGAACTGTCATAATTAATTAAAATTAATAGCCCGGGAAAATTCTATAAAAACAGGGCTTCTGTGATAATTCATTCCATATCCAGCAGTTAAGAAGTATTAAGAAAATAAAAAAGAGAGTCCTGAAGAAGTATTCTTTACTCATTACACCTACGTCCTGGTCCTGGCCATCACCATCCCGCCAGCGAACCCTCTCCACAGTAGTACAGCGTCAACAATTTGTCTATAGTGTTACCAAGTGTTACTGAATGTCAAATATAACCATATTTTTTTTTTATATTTATTATTATCTATATTTTTTCATTTAGAAATGTATTTCTATTCAAATGAAGTACGGTCGAATTTCGACCAATGGGCGATCACTAGTAAGTATAGATGTACTCTAGCCATCGCATACGAGAGAGTGACAGACAACGACCGGTCAGAAACCGCTAGCATAAATAATCTAGTCTTGTCGGTGCTAACACATTTACACATGACATGTCAGTATCTGTAACAATTGAGTAATTTCCAGGAAGGTGAAGCACCCTGCATAATAGCGCACATCGGCTCGGAGAGCGCGTCGTGGAGCCAGTGGTCGCGCGGCGCGGCGTACGCGGCGCTGGCGGCCGCACTCGGCGGAGCGCTGCAGGTGTTAGCGCCACGCTCGTCAAGGCTGCGGGCTGCGCTGACGCTGCCTGAAGCACTGCCCACTGAGATGGCACCACAGGAGAAACTTAAGAAACAGCAGCGGGTATGTAACAAATATCAATTGCAACTTACCTATCATTCCATCTCCATGATCGCAATCATAAGGACTTGGAATACCACAGAAATTGGTTGTCACTTAATATTATAATTGTCCATTCCAGCATCAACAAAACAGAGCGGCGTGTAAAGCCCGCCAGGTCGCCCGCAATCAGAACAGAGACAAGCGCTCCGTGGTGCTCGCCATTTGAATCCGCCGCACTCCCGAACCGCACCACATTGGACGATTCCACTCAAATATCTTTTTCGGTTTAGTTATATCTAGCTAGTCAATTCGACGCCTTACTTCTTAGTGAGTCACCTGCTGAGCGGACAATAGTAACAACTTGTTACAGCTTGCCGCCGGACAGGGCGTGTGAGGTTCGTGTTATGTTGCAATAGGCTAGTTGGTCAAACCAAAGAAAAACGTGATATGTATTTTTGTAAAAAATAGAAACGTCGAAATGTTTTATCATAAAAGGCATCTCTCTGACTGTCGATGCTTTGATTGTTTCTCGAAAAATGGTTTTCCAACTCTGACTCGTTTTCTTATTCCTTTTGCGAGGTTGATGTATATGAAGTTGTTATATCATTTTGTATTTCAGAATATTTATACTTACTCCATTTCTTGGTGATCTGGGCTCACACTTTTCATTCCGAATGTTTGTTGCTGCTCAATTATTCATTTTAACTTAATTGTAACTATTTGTAGTAAAATATTATACTGTAAATTTACTTAAGCTACCTATTGTTAAAATTATAAATGTTTGATGTAAACTAACTGATATTGAAATAATATTTTATTTTGAGAACCAACTTTTTGTTTAATTTTTATTGCATCTTCCATATTTATCTTCACTCAAGAACCCACAAGAAAGTGATACAAAATACCTCTTTCACACATTATCATTGCATCACGAATTACAAGCTTTCCACTTTTACAAAAGCACAGCGCTTTTACTTTGGCCGAGGTTCCTGCCGATCGATTCTGTAAAAACGTCACCGTGAACAGTTAGGTGAAGTGAGCTTAGAGTGAGCTGTCAATGGTGTCAATCCATGGCATTTGTTGGAATGACAGCTCACTCCATCCTCACTTCACCTATAAGTTTTCACGGTGAGATGGTTAAAGAATCGCACTGCTGAAATGTAATTAGATATTCCTAACTATTCCGGACAATAAAGCTACAAAAAGCAATGCTAGGCGTGCGTAAAATCAAAAGGATCGTATAAACTCAAAAACTCAAACTCAAAGCATTTATTTCAAATAAACATTACCCCATGAAGGATTAGTCTACCTTAGCCAGTCTGAAACTTGATTGAACTAATTGGTCTCTATTTCTAGTCCTAACGGTGTGTCTTTCACCTCTTTTAATGAAAAGATTTGTTTTTCTTACGTACATGACGTCCTCAAAGATAAACTGACAAGGTACCGTCATGATATTAATATCTTTGAACAATTCTCTTAGAAAATCTTGACTACGGAGGCCATATATAGCTCTGATGGCTCATTTTTGCAGAATAAAAATAGACTCGATATCTGCAACCCGTCTCCACAGTAAAATCCCGTATGACATGATATTATGAAAGTAACTGAAATAGACGAGCCTCACGGTAACTACATTAGTGAATTGACGGATTTTTTTACAGCATATGCTGCTAAACTTAGCCGTTCTGCAAGAGCTGTTATGTAAGGACCCCACTGCAGCCTTGAGTCAAGCGTGACTCGCAGGAAACAGTTTTGTCGACGAATTCAAGTTTCTCTTGATTGAATACTTTGTCACAATAAGTACTTTTAACATTTGGTAAAGCAAATCTTATGCATTTAGTTTTTCCCTTTTAATACTAAATTATTAGCAGTGAACCAATTTTGTACCTGCATTAGGACGTTATTTATGTCGTCAAGATTTGATGTACGTCTATTGATAAAAAAATTAAGGAAGTCTTGTCAACAAATAACACCGTATGTGGTTGTTGTTTTAATAAATGGGGTAGATCATTAATATAAACTTAAAACAAGAAAGGACCTAATATCGAGCCTTGTGGAACACCCAAGGTTATTTTTAAACAACGTGAATTGACAACGTTGATTTGACCTTTTTGCTGTCTATCATTTAAATAAGCATTTACTATACTAAGAGCAAGTTCACCTCGTCCGTAATGCTCCAGTTTTTCGAGGAAGGTTTCGTGATTAATGCAGTGAAATGTCTTGGAGAGGTCACAAAAGATTTCTATGGCATCTTGGGCTTCCTTCCACGCTGCAAAAATGTGTTTTAATAAGGTGACTAGACAACAGCGTCAGTCGTACAACGTCATTTGGTGAAACCATATTGCTGATCGTATAAAATACGAACCCAATCGCTAGACACCAAAACCAACGAAATTTTACACGTATCGCATCGTGGAGATATCAGCTGTATAAGAAGTTATACAGCTGATATCTCCACGATGCGATGGAACGTGCTATCCGACCAGCTCATTAGGACCATAAAAATAAATAGCATTATAAAAATATGACTGGCTTTATTCTCTCTCCAATAAGTAATCGTTCACGGTCATTTTCGAATCACATTTTCTTGGTATGCGTACAACAGGAAAACAGTCCAAAGATATTATTCACTGCTTATCTGATTGATAATAGAACAAATCGATAGACCTTTATCCAACTCGGTATGAAATATTAAGCTCATGTGTCAGACTAACTAATGTACCCAACGTTCAATTGAACATTATTGAAAATAATACTATTCTTAAATTTTTATTTTATTTTATTTACGACCCAACATGCAGCTATTAGATTCGTAGTACCGGTGGTGAAAAGTGCTGACGCACGGCTATGCAAGCCTACGGGTGGCTACGAGAACTAACGCATGACTATGACAGCCTACGTGCGGTTACAAGGGCCTACGGGCGGCTACGGGAACTTACGCGTATCTACATGAGACTACGCGTGGCTACGAGGGCTTACGAGCGGGTATGAGAGCCTAGGGACGGCTACTAAGGTTGGACTTTTAATCCTATTCAGTAACATGACAGTTGGAGGGATACGGTTTTGACAAAAAAAAGATAGTGAGGTGGTGCAAGAATGAATGAAATTGAATGAACTTGAAATAATGCTTACATGCAAACTTTGTATTTTAAATTTAATAATTTGTCTTTTTGTTCTGTATCGATAAATATATATTCTATGGCTGCCAGAAGAAATAACATGACTATAGTATAAATAATGGTAACATAACATGATTTTGATATTTAGTTTCGTTTCTATCAGAAGAAAATAAAAAAGGAAATAACTGTTATTAAAAATTATGAAGTATTCTTATATTCCACATCCTAAAAACGATTTTTTTTAAGGTTTAATTAATTTAAACCATTTTTATCATTCATTCTTTACGCGAAATCATTCACTACCTCAACACTATTAGTTTTAGTATGGTATCATTATTTTTCATTGAACTGTCAAGTTACTGAATAGGATTAAAAGTCCAACCTTAGAGCCAACGATATTTTTGTCAGCTCAGCAACGTAAATAACGCAATGAATGTTGTTTAGCTATCAAAATGAAACCGATCCCTACTGATAGCAAGTTACGCAATTTCCCCTCGGGTTTGAGCACCATAGGTTAAGACGGGCAGGATACACATGTCGATGAGATTGCGCTTCAAGAAGATCGGAGATGGTGATCTGCCGATCGTCCTGAAGCGCAATCTACTGGTCCATGAAGACGCTTTTGAAGGGTGCTTCATAAGCGTCTTCATGGACCAGTAGCTTTTACAGGTGTTTTCTATTCGGCGATCTATTTCTCTTTCCCGCCTGTTTTTTAAACTAACTGGCCCAGCACACATAGCATGACCACCATGGAGAGAACTTTGTCTATTCTTGGTAGAATAGAGATAGAACTGTCATGCTACACCAGCATAAAACGGTACAAATCTTTCTACAATCTTTAATCTGTCTTTAATCTTTCTACAACCTGTAATTTTGTCTATTCTTCCGTCGACAAAACCCATTTCTACGGTGGTCATGCAGGTAGACTTATTCATCGACATAATGTATCTGCTACCCATTCACTTCAACTCTACGCTTAGTGTTGTTAGTCATCATTTTAGTTTTAGGCCGATTAATCGCAAGTCCCACCCTGAAGATAGCCGTGCTCAGCTCTTGGAGCATGGTCTGGAGTTCTTGATCTGTGGGGGCAAAAAGGACGATATATCGTCGGCAAAACGAAGGTTTGTCAGCCTCCTTTTGCTGTGCCCTTGGTGTTCCATGAGGCTGCTAGTGACTTAAATATCTCCTCAAGCGTGCTTGTAAACAATTTGGGAAAGAGCGGGTCACCCTGCTTAACACCTTTTTTGTTTTAAATGAGGGTGATGAATGCAACTGTTAAGGAAATGATTGAAGGAAAAGTGTATTAAGGGACCTTGCTGAAATCCGAAAAATAACCTCAAAAGAATACTTCGAGAGCTGACCGACAATGAAATTAGTATAGATAAGACATTGAGAAATTAGTTAACGAAGATTTCTACTTGAATGATTTGTCACGCCTCTTGTTTAAAAGTTTTATTTAATAATTTATTTTGGTATTGATAAAATAAAAATGCGTACTTTTGATTTGTTTAGCTATGAAGAATACTTTTTAATTATGGAATAAAAAATTTGACATCATTAGTATTATTCCATTACACATCTAGACAC